>NW_004624775.1:3312853-3378483 GCF_000247695.1 Heterocephalus glaber | reverse complement strand
GCTTTGGGGATCAAGGTGATGCTTGCTTCCAGGAATGAATTTGGGAGTATTGCTTCCCTTTCAATTTCATTGAAGAGTTTAACCAGTAGTGGCAGCAGTTCTTCTCTATATGTCTTGTAGAATTCAGCAGTGAAGCCATCAGGACCTGGGCTTTTCTTAGTTGGTAAATTTGTAATTACATTTTCAATTTCATTGGTTGATATTGGGTTGTTTAGAATTTTTAGGTCTTCTTCATTCAACTTTGGTAATTCATACATATCTAGGAATCTGTCCATTTTTTGTTTCTTGTTGTGTCCAATGGATTCATTCTGCTGGGCTTCCTGGGGTTGTGATCCTTGTTGTCTTTTTCTAGGATATTGTCTAAAATTTTTTGGAGTGCTAGTTTAGTATTCATGAAGTTCCTAAGGTGCTCTTTGTCATGAAAGTATCTTATTTCTCCATCAATTTTGAAAGACAGTTTTGCAGTGTACATCAGTCTGGGTTGGAGGCTGTTTTCCTTTAGGGCTTGAAGTACATCTCTCCACATTCTTCTTGCCTTGTGGGTTTGTGTTGAGAAGTCTGCTATGATTCTGATGTGCTTTTCTTTGTATGTAATTTGTTTCTTTTCTCTAACTGCTTATAGAATTTTGTTCTTCTGTTCAGTTTCTGGAATCTTAACTATTATATGCCTATGTGTAGATTTTTTTTTTATCATAGCTAGTTGGAGTCCTATATGCCTCACTTATCTGTATGTCAAGTTCTTTTCCCTGCTTGGGAAGTTTTCTTCCATCACTTCTGTGAACAGTTTTTGTTGTTGTTGTTGTTTTTGTCATTTGCACTCTCTCCTGTCATTTTCCTCTCTCCTGTTTTTTGTCATTTACACTCACTCCAGTCACTCTGATATTACTCTTCTTTGCATCATCTAGCAGCTGCTGGATCAATTTCTTGTGGTCCCTTACTATTTTAAAGAAATTTTTCTTTGCCTGGTCACTAATTGCAATCTTATCTTGTATATCTGAAATTCTGTCCTCACATTGGCTCATTGTGCCATGTAAACTTTTGTGGAGTTTTTAATCTCCTGGAAATCTGTTTGCATTTGTTTTAAGGATCCCATCTGTTTCCTATATTGGGATTCCATCATGTTCCTGAGCTTCTCTATTTTTTCAATCTGTGTCCTCTCTAGACTTATTAATCATGTCTTGCACTATGGGCACAATCTCTGCTGTTATCTGAGAAATTATTTCTGTTTTCATTTTTTCCAGGTCCTCTTGTTGCCAGTTCAGGGAGTCCAAGTGGTTGAGTATCAGGGTGTTCCATCTTGTTTCCCTTTGGGGGTCCTGTAGGTGATCTGGAAGTCTGTTTTTGAGACTTGTTTATGTGTCTTTTTCATTTCAAGGTGGGGAGTGTGTGCGTGCTGCTCGCACCCTCAAGGCTCTGCTCTTCTGTGCTGGTGCTGGTGGTAAGGCAGCCTGGAAGGCTCGAAAACATTCTTTGGTCAGGAGTGCAGAAATAAGAGTAAAGTCTCTGTCTTCAAAGCAGTTATCTTTTAGCTTTCAGGCCTTGAAGACCCCTAGGCCCAGTGGTAGTCCTCCCTCTACCATCTCTCATTGGATATGTCCCTGTGGTCACGTCATCAGCACTTATTCTATCTTGGTTTTTACTTCATTGTATCTCAATGATTAGAGATGTTGCCCTCCATGCCTGGGAAAAGTTTAGGTTAAACTGTGATGGCAAGCCCTCAAGTTTTGGGATTCATGCTCCATACAACAGCAAACAGCACCAACAAAACAGTATTGGTAATATTTCTGAGATGTTCCAAGGACCGCTGTTGCTATAATTACTCATTGAATTTCAACTTCAGAAGCAATCCAAGTGTTACTTCGGTTGACCTGGAAAAGCGGGCTGGGCTCAGAAAGGAAGTGGAAACAAAGAGGCCATGGTATTGCCTCATCTCCTGTGGATCAAATTGGTCCAAGAAGGACTTTTAAACCCTGGTCCAACATTCTCCACAGAACCACTGTCTCAAATCTCAGCACAGGGCCACTGATGTTGAATTCATCTCCCTCCTAGGCACCCACTGGCAGTATCCTAATAATGAACCCAGGAACACCAGGAGCACTGATCCATTTGTGGTTGGCTGTCTTGAAGTGCAACTGTCACAGGCCTTGACCTTCTACAGAAGTGCATGCCTCTCATGCCCCAGAGTGCACAGAGCGTGTGCACAGGAGGTACCAGTCCACTGGTTCCACTTTTAAGGTGTGACAAGGTTTAATGCCAGGAGGCCACATGATTAGTTTCTGTACACCTTTCTATTGATTTAAACCTCCTACCTGGATTAGAAGAAACAATAATTTCATTAACTGCAATCAAAGAGTTATGGAGAAAATCCAAGCCCACTGGACACCCATAATTCTGTTTTTCCTTCTTAGCAGCATTATCTTATTGCATCTTTAGTTTTTCCTACATAATAATCAACCAGTACCTTTTAATGGGTGAACAGAGGGGTGGCAAGACTGAAGAGAAGGAGGAGAGAGGGGAAGGACAATACCCTGTACAAAGTGTGCATGACAGTAAATTCCAACACAAGCATCTCTGATACTAAAAAACTCAATCTGAAATAGAGAATGGACTCATATTAAAGTTAAATATTTTTGTAACCCAAATTCCTCCTGAGCATCTCTCTGTCCTTGTCCTAAAAATCACTAGAGTTTGGAGAAAGGATAATTCCTCTATTTCTGCCACCTGTCATCTGAATCCTTCTGTCCACTGCCTCAAGAAGATATATAAATGAACTTCTTGGAGTCCATTCATAGTAAAGAGGACTTCTCCAGTGTTTTCCAATTCCTTATAATCACTTTATTTTGTTAGTAAAATATGTTTGCCACTTAAGATTCTCTACAGACTTTGTTTTTTATTTTTGCATATCCTAACAGAGATCTTGATACAGCAGTATTATTTTTAACAACTTTTTACCACACATTAGTTAAAACTTTACCAACCTCTCCATATTTATTCTTCTAACACATCTTTTAAGCCATTTTCTAGAAAGAAGCTCTATTAATTTCTGCATTCATTTACCAGTCTTAGTGATACACATTTGGTGTAAAAAAAAAAAAAGTGACCTGAAATACACCAGTTCGGATCATACTGAAGAAAATCACTAAGATTTTCAGATTATACAGATGGCCTAATCTACAAATATTGCCTCAAATGTAAAGTAGGAGAAGGGACTGAGGGATGGTCTAATCTCTATTTACCCACATCATGAAGAATTTCATCTTACTCTTGTATTCTTATTCTTTTTTGTTTGGTTGGTTGGTTGGTTGGGTTTCTTTTGTATTCTTATTCTTAAGAATAAGTTTGAATACAAAATTTTGCTTCTTAAAATGAGGAATCGAGCAAGCCCCAGTTGGAGATTATTAAACAATTGGCAAAATAGGAAGCATCTCATTTATCTTAAGTGTTACTAGAATTGTAGGCAATCCAACAGTTTCCTTCAGAATGAATAGGAAAATGAGTTTCTAAAATGGGGTCCAACATCCTGGGTAATATGAAATGTTAGCATTAAGAAAACAGGGTGGGGATATGTCAGAAGCCTATATTGTCTTTTCAACTTTTTTCTTTATCTAAAATTTTTTTTAAATATGAACATATTTAAAAGACATGGGGGTGGGACTGCAAGGTGGTCAGAATAAACTCGGGTTTCATACCGTGGTCTAATATGCCAGATAATAACCAGAGGGTGCCCTGCCTCAAATTGGTGGAGGACCCCTCCTTTGGCAATAGAACTGAAAAATCTCTGCATTGTTCTTATCGCTAGGGAACAGAGATTTCCCCAACACCTCGGCCAGGATAAAGAGACACAGTGGCTTAATCATCCAGACTCTGTATGGCATCCTCTCCGAGACCTCTTTCATTCCTGCATTGGGTATTTTCTTGAATTCTTTCTCTCATGCTCTAATAAGCATTTCTCCTTCCCCAGCAGAGCCTGGTTGTGGAATCAAGTCCCAGAAGCTACAGTGAGCAAACCTTCATGGTATCTATGAATCTCCTGTGTGTGGATGTTTTTAATCTGTTATTTAAATTGTAAGGCTTACTGGGGAGATGAAAAAGAGAGCAGAAGAGCTAAAGGCAGTTATATCAGTTCTGTGCAAACAAAGTTAATGTGGCTTGGTGCAAGCCAAGATTAAATGTGATTGAGTGCTTCTGTATGCAGAGAAGGGAGGGGAGGACAGAACAAAAAATAGAAAACCACCTCAGTCCTTTGCCAACCTTCTTAAAATAACTACCATTGTGTTGGATTAAAAAGCATTTGCTGAAGATTTTGTGAAGAATTAAGCTTATTTGTTATTCTTTTAGAACAGAAAGGCAAATAAAAGAAAAGCTGTTAGTTAACAATGTCTTAGAAGATAAAGCTTCTGAGATAACGTATCTCTCTCAATGGGAAGCTTCAGTAAATAGATTGACAGCTCACTTCAGAATTCAAGTTAACACTTCCTTCCACACCTGCCCAAGTGTTCCAGTGCTCCTTTGGACACAGTAACTGAGAGGCAGCCTGTGCCAGTGTCCTGTGCATACAGAAAACATCCCCCAAGCATCAACTACCTCCCAGTATAAAATTTGGAGGACAGAGAGAAAAAGGAAAATTTATCAGGCGGAGAAAACTCCAGAATATGCAAATGCTCCTCATTACCTTGACTTTTTTTTAAATTTGTGGAATAGTTTTCCCTACTTTCACAACACAGCAAGATGATTTCAAGATGCTTTCCCACAGAAGAACTCCCAGGCCAAAGGCTTAACATCTGCCCTGGGGAAAGTAGCTTGCAATGGCAGAAGCCAGAGGTGCAGCAGCAAGAGAGGTTCTGGGAAAGATACTTTTAGAAGCAAGAGTATTTGGTGCTTAGCACTGAGGCCTGAGTACCCCTCCTTAAGCCAGAAGGAGGAGGCAAGAGGAGACACAACCACACTCCCATGGAGGGCAGGGCATACATTCTGCCTCCTGATCAGAATTCATGCAGGCTGGCAGCATTTTCCTTCATGCTCAGAAGTGAATCTCTGTACTATTTTCTTGTTTTTATTTTTTTAATCCCTGTACTTTCTAGAAGGCCAGTTGAGGGCGCTCTCTAGGATACAGGGTCTGAAAGAAGGAAAACATCACCAGATACATCTATGCCCACACTCTCCCCCCAACCCAAGAGGTCTCTCCCTTTCTCTGCCTAAAGAGAACCTCATGACCACACACCTACCAAGGGCAGGCAGGTCATGGCTCTTTAGAATGTAAGGGTCAGAGTTGTAATGATATTTTTTTTTTTTTTTGTACCGGGGATTGAACTTGGGTCTTTATGCTTGCACAGCAGGCAGCGAAACCACTGAGCTAAATCCCCGGCCTCTTGTAATGATATTTATTTTCCCCTTAGAAGGGTCCCGGGCAAAATTCCTATAATAAAAGACAGATTAACAAAAGAAATGGATATTGTTTTCATTTAATTGAAAGGTTACATGGCATAAGAGCCTTCATAAATGAAGACCCCAAAACCCGAGGGGAATTACCTACTTTTATTCTGAGATTTCATGAAGAATAGTCAGCCACGTCGAAATGTGATTGGGCCCAAAATATATGATCTAATGTAATAGACTGAGGAGGGAAAGCCACAGGGCCTGTCTGTTCAGATTTGTCTAGGCCTCTCTCTGTAGCTCTCCTTTCTCCTCATATGGTCCAGGAGCCCTCTGGAATGACAGTCTTACTGACAAAAGTATTAGACAAGAATCGATCAGAGAATTTCATTATGGTCACAGAAAGGCTGGGGACATTACCGTATTTCTGGGGTTTATGGCCTGCTTTGGGGAAGAGGGGTTCTACTTTCTATGACTCATCCTGGAGAAGAGTTCTGGTTTCTGTGAGTTGCTTCAGGGGAGAAAGAGACAGGAAATAGGAGGGCAAGAGAAGGTCAGAGAGAGACTTTGCTTCTGAAGTTGTTTCTGAGGTCTCTGAACCTCCTTTAGTTCAAAGTACTCAGCATGCTAAAGTGCCATGCTTCGGGGTATGATGTTCTGAGATCCAACAATATCAAATGATTCCAGTACAGCCATCACTCAAGAATGGTGGTTCTCATGAGAGATGCCTTTGCCCTCCCATATTAAGGAGACATCTGGCAGTGTCTGGAGACATTTTCGTTGTCACAACTACATCTGGCATCCAGGTAGAGACTCAGGATGTTGCTAAACTCCTACCATGCACAGACAGCTTTCCACAGGGAGAATTAAGGGGCCAAACGGCAGTGTAGCCAAGGTTGAGAAATCCTGTCCCAGGGAATGGAATGAAAGTTAAAGTTTTCCCTATAAAAATTTTTTAACTTTTTCAAACTCCACAAGAGAATGTCTCAATGTTTAAACTACTCTATTTCTGTCATCTCACCTGTATACCAAGATCTTCATAGGCTGTTCAAACAAAAAAAGACACACAAATAATTACTGATGGCAGAAAGCAGAGATTTTGAAAATATTTCAGAACTTGTTCTTGTAGTTACTTTCATTAGTGAAACCAGACATGTTGAATGCCCACCACATTTCCAGGCCTGTATTTGTTAAAGGAAGGAAATCAAATGATTTTTTTTTTGGTACCAGGGATTGAACTCCGGAACTTGCGCTTTCAAGGCAGGCACCAGAACCACTGAGCTAAATCCCCTGCCCAAAGGAAGGAAATCAAAGAAATTTTGGAGGCAGAAGCATCAAAATGGAAAAAGGAACACACTTGTGAAAAATTAAAATTTAATGCAGAAAACTGACAAAAAAGTTAATAAATAATGCATTGTAAAATTAGCAGGTTGACACTGTGGAAATCAGTATGGAGATACCTCAAAGAACTAGGACTGGAAGTCCCATTTGACCCCTATTCCCCTGCTGAGGGTCTTCCCCAAAGAATTAAAAGAATCATACCACAGTGATATATGTGCACCCATGTTTATAGCAGCACAGTTTGTAATAGCTAAAACTTGGAAGCAGCCCAATTGCCCATCAACTGGAGACTGGATAAAGAAAATGTGATTATATATATATAACGGAGTACTACTCAGCCATAAAAAAGGAGAAATTAGAGATATTTATATCTAAATGGATGCACATCGAGGCAATACTCTTAAGTGAAATAAATAAGACACACATGTGTAAATACTGAATAGTTTCTCTAGTGTGAGAAACTGAAAGTGTAAATAAGGACTAAAAGGTAGAATAGATAATGTGAAATAGGAAGAAAAGGGACAAAGGGAAGAGGAAGTAGGAGGGTAGGGGAAAGGAAAGAAGGGAATGGAATTAATAGGAGAAAATGAAAAAATGGAAACAAAGTCTTTGTAAATAGGGAGGGATGGAGGGGTTGAAGGGAGGGCAGGGGAATGGGGAAAAAATAAGAATCAAGAGGGATTATGTAAAGGTGCAAATTTCCAATGATGAATGTTATTATATTGTATACCTAAAATGTACCAATAAAATTAATTAAACAAAATTAACAAGTTGATATATGTAATCATTTTAAGATATTTAAAAGTTTAATGACAAGTAGTAAGCTTAATTACTTCATTTTTCATTCAGGCTTTTGCCTAAAATGAAGTGTAGTACCTGTACTTACCACTTCACTATTCAGAAAAGGAATTTGTCAAACTTAGGTAAAAACAACAGAAGTATTTCTTCACAAAATCAAAGAGTTATAATTTTGCTACAAATAGAGAATTAGGTGACAAAACAGTTTTTTTTAAATAGACACAGAAATCCTCTTTTTACTTACTTTAGAATAATAAAACATCCAGCCATCTGAATTAGAAATACAGTGGACCTTCAAGTTATGACCACCCTGACATACAAACAACTTGGATTATGACTGGAATTTTACTTTTAACTTACAATCAAAGTCTTGAGTTAGAACCCAATTGCTGGCCAGATGGTCTTGTGCTTCCAGATGGTCTCAGATACAGATTTAACCCTTAAAGAGCTCTGGAAGAAACATTACAACATCCTTTCCTGTAGGGGATTGAGAAATCCTGGGCCAATGTCTTTCTAAGGACACTGAGATCTGCCTGAATACAAGAGAGAGACTTTGAAGGCTGTGTAGAGGAGCCTGAGCCTTCAATTGAACAATTCCAGTTACAACCAGCCCTTGCAAACAAATTGAGTTTGTAAGTCAAGGGTCCACTGTAATGGAACTCAAAGCTAAAAATTAGATTAAAATGAGAAAATTCATTTGAGTGGAAAAGAATTTCCCATGGCCCAGGAAACCTATCAAATATACTAAATATTGAGTTGAACAGAATTTTTGAAATTTGTATCTGATCCTTCCTTGCATTACTAAATTTATAACCTATAATTCCTTTACATGGATAGATGCAAGATCTGCACAGAAAATAGAAGCCTCAGTGAAGTGAAATGAAGCTGTTCACTTCCCTCTGAGAAGTTTCTGAGCAGGCCAAGCTGATCCAGGCTGTTGGAAGATTCCTTGGCAGCTCAGATGTAAGGAAGTGTGGCTGGAGAGGGAATGGCTTGTAGCCTATATCTTCCCTGACACTCCACAGTTAGGTAAAAGGCCATAAACCAAATCCAAGAACTTCTAGGATCTGTGCAATGCTGGTGCACTGATGGAAGAGATTTTTGGTCTGTCACTCATGTCTCCCATCTATCAGGCAGGAGAGGAAGAAGAACTTAATATAGCAGATCTGTAGAGAGGAAGTTGTTTTCTTTTCTCATTGTCTGTAACTGGCCCGCATTGGAAGGGCCAACTCTCCGGGCCACTCCCCTGCCAAAGTCACATCTCACAGATGTGTGTCAGCTTTTGAGTAATGCTCAGCGCAAAGTTATTTCTTGTTTGCACACCTATACTCAACTGGAGAACAGGAACAATCACCTGCCTTATAAGCAAACACTTTAAGTAGCAGCACTCTGCAGTTACTATCTCAGTTCTACCTCAAAAGGAAGAGCCACAAAAGAAGATGGACATGTGGGAGGCAAAAATCTTTCGAAGACTCCCCCAGACAACATCAGCCTTGCAAGAAGATGGATATCACAGAGATTAGGACAGCAGTAACTTGTAGATTTTAGCTTATCATGTCTTTAGGAGTAAGCAAACTTAAGAGTAACAGAACCCTCATTAGAATTGTATTTTTTACATATCCAGAAGGCTCTAGAAGGCACTTTCCTGAAATTTAAAATATATTTAGAATCCTTTTTATAATTTGACAGTTGCAAAATTCTCTGCAAGAATTAGAAGTTTTGAGTTTTTAAAGTCTAGCTGGCTTCTAAGACTATAAGAGTTTAATAGTAATGAAATAAATAAATGTTTCAATACCAAATAGATCTCCTATACTCTTTGGAACTTGAAGATGAATCCAACTGGGGGAAGGCACCAAGGTCATGGAAAAAGCTGGACTTGAGCTGAGTTTGAAATATTGACAGCAAAAAGCACTTTTCATTGTTTTACTGATGATTGTGGTAACCTCAAAAGTCACCACTGTCTCTACCCTTAAACTGGGAATTTTCGAAGTGTTAAGTCTCAGATTTTCCATACATGCCAAGTACTTAGTGAACCCTTCCCACACTGCCCCACTCTTAGTGGCCTGTCTGCATAGATTCAGGTTTTTTCACTGGGAATTCATCTGCACTCTTGTTGCTACTATCTGGTCAATTTTGAGACTAACAGCATTCATTTACAAAATCACCTATCAGGTGGACAGAACACATAATCTGACCTCAACAAAAGTTCTTTTAATTACTATAAGTTTCTCTCTAATAAAACTTTAGGGCCAGCGATTTAGCTTAGTGGTTCCACCACCTGCTTCTCAAGTGCAAGGTCCCAAATTTGATCCCCAGTATCAAAAAAAAAAAAACCTTTAAATCATGTAGATAAGCTAATATATAAGGAAAAAAAGGAAATGTTCTGACCTACAAAAAGAATCAGATATGTAAACCATGATCTTCTAAAGAGGAAACTTTAATCCTGAAAGCCCAACCAGCTAAAACCTGTAGACAACCATTACCATTTATTGTTAACATGATAAATATCTGGATAGTCTGTAACATGTGGAAACATGCTGAGTGGAAAGAGCACTGAGTTTCATTCTTGAAGGACACTAGAGGAATGACCCCACCAGCAATTTTATTACACAAGCAAAGAGACAAACAAAAGGTACTTCGATCTGTGTAGAAACACTGTGTTAAGAAGGGAAGCCACTTGGAAATCAGTGACTTCAACAATTATTTGAAGGATCTTCACAGGATCCCGATAAGTGGCCCTGGGAGGATGGGGACTTCACCACCTCACAGGGTAACTACCCCTTCTAGACTCTGACAGACACTTTTAATATTTAGAAAGCTGTATGCTTATCAAACAAACATAGGCCTCCTGAATAGTTCTTATTAGTCATAGTTGTGTCCTCTGGAAACACTCAAGACTCCAGGCTTGGGGAGAATGTTCCAGAAATCCAACCTCCATGGACTGCTGTGAGCGACTACATGTTATCAATCTGTGTCCCCTGGGAACAAGGAGTTTTTTTGGGTCCCAGTCCAACCAGCAGCAAACTCTTGCTGAAACCTATAAAAAATTACTCTTCAATGCAAACCAGAGTCACTCACAGGTTATAAACAATAGTTTGTTTCACAATAAGAACAAAGTTGAGTGCAAGCAATACAGTTTTTTAAAAAGGCAGAAAAAATAGACTGATTACATATAATCACATATGTCAAATGTTTCTAGCCTAGATATAATCTTAATATAATGAATATTGTTACAAGAGATAAGATAACAATAATAACAATTTTATTCATAAACCATTTTCCAGCCAATGTGCTTCAGGCATTGTACGCTCCTATGCAATGATTAAAACACTATTAAAAACTTCAAACAAATAAAACATAAGCTTTTCTTCAGATATAAAATGAAGTACTGCTGAAAGAATCAGAGACTAGTATTTGAAGTACAGAAAAATGGCATCAGGTAATGGGAAACATCCCAGAACGATCCTTTCTGCCCGCTTTTTTCCACTCTAGTTACTCTGAAAAAAACCAAATCTCTTAAATTCCCTTTGCCATATCTTCTAATGCATTTGTTTCCCAACCCACTTCCTCTTTAGTTCCTGCTGTCTAGATTAAATTTTCTCTTTTCTTAAATGAACATCTTGTTTTTATGTCCATTCAATGAAGTTTTCATTAAAAACAGGTTTTTCTAAAGACCAACAAAAAAAAACAAGAATTATTAAGCTATTTCACCAATAATGGTTCTTCCATGTTCTCTTTATGCATTTTGGCTATATAACCAATGACATTTTTAAAAAATAAAAATATGGTCAATGCCCAACCATAAAGCAATTTCCAACCTTTCAACCATCAAGACACGAACTCCCTCCTCCCTTGCAAAAAGATGAGGATGGTGTGAAAAACACTGTTGGTTATCTGCACCACAACCATTTCCTTCCTCCCTTCTTCCTTATTAACAGAACACTATTTTTGTTCAGTGTCAGGGGTCATATGCTCATGGGCCTCTGCCACCCAGAGAAGAAAATGGTGAATCTAAGATATTCATAGCAATTCTCCTCCCCTTTGCCAGGAGTGTGGTTGGTCCCAGGTACGTAGTCCAGCTCAGAAAAAGAGACACAAGGACAAGTGAGATAGACATTTTCTAGGACGGGCCTGTGTCTCAGACTATATGCAGATGTGATCTTTAGAATCAGCATGGTTATCTCGGGATCATAAGATTCAGAACTGAAGGACTAAGCTAACTAACATCCAGGAACTAGTGGTGTGAAAAGATGGAAAATTACTGGGTCCCTGAGGGATGTAAGAAGTCACACATCTTATCCTACACTGCAATTTTCTTCCTTGTTCCTCTCAATTCAATTGTGCAATCTTGCACTTACAGCTAAAAGCATCGCAATGAACTCAAAAGGCATCTTTTTATGTAGCTTTTATGTAACTGAGGTAGGTTATATACTTTTAGGATTCATGTTTTTAGGAAAAAATTTCACACAACTGATGACAGTTGGAATCTTGTAACTTGACTGTCACTCAGGTAATTTTTGAATGCTACCAAGCACATTAACATTCATATTTTCTAATTCCCCTGATTACATTAAAGTGACCTTTATTCAATTTTATAGATTAAAAAAGAACCAGAGAAATCAAATGATTTGCTTAAGATCACACAGCTTGGAAATGTTAGACCCAGATTTGGAAGTCAGTTTTTGTTGAATCAAAGTCTAGTTCTCTTCTCACTCCATAAAGACATATTTATTGACTCTCATTCCCAACTGTGTTTCTCAACTGAACATTGACAATGACCTTAATATATTTTATGTTTTTTTTGACAATCCAGCCAGTTATATTAGAACCTTAGTTGAAATACTCCACTGATGTGAATATTTTACCTAATAATATCTCAAAAAATCTAGATCAGTATCACATTTGATGAACTGCATGATGTCCTACAAGAACTTGAGTTTAATTTTTAATAACAGAAGCTGGAAAATGTGCTGCCCACAGTTCATATATTTTTAGTCAGTCAATGCAATTAAAAAAAAACAAGCCAGGCATGGTGGCACACACCTATAATCCCAGCACTCTAGGAGCCTGATACAGAAGGATCAAAAGTTCCCACCTAGCTTAGCAAACTTAGGAACTTAGTGAGAACCTGTCTCAAAATTTAAAAATTTAAATGAAGTGAGGGTATTGTTCAGTGTAAAAGCCTTGGGTTCAATCCCCAGTATAAAAAAAAAATCATACTGAGAAAATGTGGGAGTTGTTCACCCAGATTTTTTTCCTTTCATGCCTGATGAGTTTCTGGCATATAAATGATCTTCATTCCATGACAGAACCCTACTGGAAAGGAATCATTGGATTACTGTAAAAAATATACTGTGCTGCCCAACAAATTGAAAAATAATTTAAAATTTTTCTAACTTGTCAAGTTCTTATGAGTTCTTTGCCTTTGGGATAATAGAAAATTGACTTAAATTCATTTATTCATTCAATAAAAATTTATTGGATATCCAGGAATTCTGCTAGGTACTGAAGATACTGAGGGTAAACAAGATACACAATCCCATTTCTTATGAAACTGCTATTATTCTAAGGTACACAAACAATAAACTAGAAAGTAAATAAATAATAAGTCTTAGAAATGATACAACAAAGAAAACAAGAAAAAAGGAAGGGAGGGAGGGAGGGGGAGAGAGAGAGAGAGAAAGGAAGGAAGGAAGGAAGGAAGGAAGGAAGGAAGAGAAAATTGGCTAGGGTCATTGAAAAGATCCTTTCTTCAAAAACATTGACATTTGACATGAAAGAATAGGATGTCCATGAAGATAGGGAAGATAAGAGTTTGACTCAGAGGATAAAAGAAGAGCAAATGCTCTTGGGAATCGGTAAGATGTAAGTGATCTAAATTGTGTTGCCATCATTTATCCTTAACTCCGGCCTTCTACATCCATTGCTCCTCAACATCCCCACTGGATGTCTGAAATATTTTTTATTTCCCATCTCAAAATAAATTGGAACTCCTCACCTCCCCTTCCTCCACCTCAAATCTGTTCCCTGAAGCCACCCCATCTCCAGCTGGTGCTTGCTCAGGCCAAAAACCTGCTATCATCCTTGATGCCTCCCTTTCTCCCCTCTAAATCTGATCTAGCAGGAAACTATGACTCTACTTCCCAAATAAATCAAGATTATGATTTTGTCTGACCACTCCTCAGCTGGTACCCAGGGCAAACAGCTGTTATTTCCAGCCAGAGGTGAGCTCAGACAGGGGGAGGCAAGCTAATCTCTGGGGGACACAGCTAAGACACTGCTCACTCTCTGGGTCTCTTACATGGCCCTCCTTAAATCTTGTATCCTGGGAATGCCTACCTAACACTACTATTGCAATGAGCTCCATAATCTTCCCTTCAACAATCATTGCCTCTCAATAGTCTATGCTCAACACAAAAGCCCAGGGATCCTTTATTGCCGGGGTGGGGAGCGAACCAGGGGTTGAACCCAGCACCTCATACCTGCTAGGAAATTGTCCACCACCAGTGACTTACATTCCCAACTCCCAGCTCCAGGGATTTCAGGGAGGGGGGATACTGGTGATTGAACCCAAGGCCTTGCACTAGATTATATCCTTAGCCCTTTTTTAATTTTTATTTTGAAATAGGGTCTCACTAAGTCACTAAATTGCCTAGACTGCATTCAAGCTCAAAATCTCCTGTCTCAGCCTCTCAAAGTGCTGGGATTATAGGCATGCACCATTATTTCCAAGAATCCTTTTCAAACTATAATCAAATCATGTTACTTTTCCTCACCATACCTCTCAACAGCTGTGAACCTCACAGAGTTAAAGCAAAAATCCTCATGAGGACCTACAATTAGCCCTCTTAAGGCCACTGTCCCCTTGCTGTTTCTTACTCACACAGACATATTCCTACATCAGGGCCTCCACTCTAGACATCAACCCTCTCCCCAGTCCCTGCTTAGGTAATTCCCGCACCACCTTCTCTCCAGTACCTGATCTCCCCTATTTCAACTCTTTATTCAAATCTCAGCATTGACCTTGTGCCCTGCCTTGACCTTTACTATAGTACACTTTAGCCTAGATCATTTTTACCCAAATCAATTTTCCTTTTTTCCATAGCACTTATTATTGCTAATCTACCAAAGAACTGAATTCTTCCATTTATGTTTTGTGGTCCATCTTCCTGTGTAACAAATTGAACTCTATGTGTGCAAAAATATTTGTCAGCTTTGTTCTCTGATCTATCCTGGCAGCCTATCAGAGTGCTAAGCACCAGAAATCACGATGATAAACAGCTATTGAACAAATGCATGAGTCTAAGTGACCAGTCGTGCTGGGAAATGGACATGAGGAGGTAAGCAAGGGCCAGACCACTGGAGGAACTGAAGGAGCTGGAAAGAGTTTGGAATTTATTTTTAGCATTTTGAGGATGATGTCAGTGGGTTTTAAGCAGAGGCATGATATAAACTGGTCTATGTTTTAAAGTAATTTGGTCATTATATGGGAAAGGATAAGAGAGAAAAGTGGATACTGGGGAGGCTGGTGCTTTAAACCAGCCAACATATCATGTGATTTGGATTGGGAGGAGGGGTAGCAATAAAAATTGGAAGAAATGGATATATATTGTAGACTTTGTGCCACAAATCTCACAAATTGCTGATAAATTAGAGGTATGAACTGCCCTAAAGAGTGGGAAACAATAGGCTTATGGGCAAGGGTAGAGACGTTTTCAAGAAAAATACCTTTTAAAATGTGCTTTCGAGATGCCTTTTAGGATATCCAAGTGGAAAGGTAAGAAGGCAGTTGAAGAAGCCTTGTGTACAAGGGAGAAGTCAAGACTGGAGATAAAATTTGTGCCTCCTAAGCATATGGATGGCATTTGCAGTCGTGCACCTAGATGAAATGACCTAAGTGGACACATGGAAATGTGCAGAGCACGCGGGGCTGAAGGTAGGAACCAAAATGACATTACTGAAGGATTTCCCTTGTGGGGGTTCCCTGCGTCTTGGAATCTATATTCCACCCACTTGAATAATCTGTCTCTCCAGCCCCTTTCTAAATGTCAGCAGTCATTTTGAATTTTCTCCCCTGACCAAAGCATTTCTTCCAAAGCACTCACTGATTCTCAGCCTTGGCTCTTCAGACATAAAAATCACCTTTAAAAGTCCTTAAACTGGTCAATTTGTCAGTTAATTTAGGGTTACAATACATGTATTGAAGCAATTGCATAAACTAATTGGGTTTTATTTCTTAAACACTAAGCTATTTCTCCTTTTCTATGCAAACTGAATACAATGGTATTTTTACTAGTGAGAAACAAGCAAAATCACCAGAGTTAATATTTTTCAAAAATGTACTGGAAAGACACTATTAAAGAAGAGGAAAGGGTGGGGAAGAATAAGAGACTAAGGGGGTAATACAGGGGATAAAAATATTTTTGAAATATACCAAAATGAAACCCATTTTTTGGTATAGCTAATGAGCACTAATAAAAATATTTTGTGTGCTTAATATTTCTCCCACTTTTTTTAAAGTCTCATATTACTGAGATTGTTCAAAATCGTCCTAGAACAACCAAGCAGTGTTCTGGTGGCCCTGAAATATTTTATGTGAAAGCAGGGGAAGGAGAGCAGAGGTGGAGATGAAGGTCCATGACTACCGGGGGAAGGTGGACTTGTTAACAGAAGATATTCCCCAAGAAGGTACTTTCGAAGGACTTGATCCCTATGTGGAGTTCAGGTCATCAGATCCTAAACAGAACACAGGCATTATGGTTGGAAACAGACTCACGGGCAAAGAAATTACATTTCACTTTGCCTCCTGGTAAACAAGTTAGATTGCACCAACTATTGGCAGAATCAAGGCTGGTTCTCTTCTCCAAAGCTCTAAGCCCTGAGCCCCAAGTTGTACCCTCCGTACTGGTGACAAGCCTACAGTGGGCAGCCCCAGGGAGCCTCCTTCCTAGTCATGTGGCTCCCACAGCTAACAGTGCTCCTAAAGAGGTTTTCCATTGTTTTCTCTTGCTCTTATCACAGAGGTGGATGGTATTAGACATGTTTCTTTTTAGCAAGTATGAGACAAGCAGAGTTCAACTAAGTGTCAAACAGAAATGTAGAAAAGCAGATATAGTTACAGTGCAAACCTGCCAGCTCAAAGTAAAAACAAAAGAACTCTTTCAGGACACTTCAAAACCAATTGAAACCGACGTGATGATCTGGAGGACACTTTCTAGATGGAAGTCGAGCCCGACCTTTCTGCTTAAGGGCTCTTATGTACAGAGCTGACAGAGGTAAACATTTGTCCCATGCAACCACTTCATTGCTCCTATCTTGAACCCAGCTGTGGGAGCGAGTCTCGAAACCCTGATGGAGCAGACGACTAAATTCAAGAGGTTCTGGAAACAAAACCTAGGAAATTCATGGTGGGCAGCCTTGAATCTTCTAAAGCTGAGTTTATTCTAGTCCCAAAGGTGGAAAGAAGGCAGCACAGTGCCACAGAGCTTTGGCTTACTCAAGAACAAGGACAAAGGAAGAACAAAGAGAGATACTGTTAAACTACAGGCTCCCAAATGGCGATCTTGCCTCTCTTTTCATCATCACTCAATTTCCAGGGTTTTGCACGTAATAAGAACTCAATTAATATTTCTAGAATAAATTCTATCTTTTAAATCTTATATCTCCATTTCTTCATACCTTTCAAATCAAAGTGAATACGGAACATGGGCCCAAAAGAATCTCTTGTTTTATTCTCACTTTTAACTACCTTGCCATTTTATTTTGACTAAGCCTAATTTCATTAGTTCTACTTTTCCATTCTTCCCTTCTGTGACAGTTCAGCTGGATTGCCAACTTGATTGGCTTGAGAGCTAGCTGCGGAGGGATTAGTAAAGCACGCTTCTGTGTGTGTCTGGGTGAGTCGTGATTCGGTGTTTTATCTGCTCCCTCGCTCCTTCCTTCCTAGTGCTGTTCCACTGTTCTGCTTCCCAGACGCCATGAGCTAAGCCACTGTGATGTCCCTGCCTTGGAGACTGCTGACCATGGATGGAACCTTCTGAGACTGTGAGCCAAGTAAATCTGTCCTCCTTTAAATTATGGGTGTCAAGTATTTTGAACTAGTAATGGAAAAGCTAATATACCCTCCATCTTTTTTATAGACCTTGAGGGTTATTTTAGTTACACCTTTCCCCTCAGCATGTTCTTTCTCCCACCCATCCAATCTCTCCACCCAGTGGACCCTTCCTCCTCTGTCACCCATTTCACATCAATATTATCTTTATTACTTCCCATCAGGCTGCTGTGTCTTTGTCTTAGCCAGGTGATTGGTGAAGAAATCAAATCCTCCACTGGTCTCGACTCAACATGAATTTTTAAGCACTATAGTAGGTACCCTAATGAATAATGTAACCCAGCCATTGCTCAGGCGCTTGATATGGTCTGTGTCCAATTTTTAATGATCCACAACATTTCACCACCAAAAGAACTTACTTCCTATGTTCCAGATTTAATAAAGTCAGTCTCCACAATTTGAATCAAAACCTCACTCAATAAGATTTGCTCTTTTCTTCCCTTATAATAAATGAATGAAAACATGTAAATAAAAACATTTTTCATTAAATGACTTCATAAATGCATTTTACAAAGACCTTAGAACTTTAAATATTTTATTGTTTGGGTTGAGTAGCATTAGTCCAATAAATGGAGCACGAATCAGCTGTACAACTTTGGGAATGTCATTTAATGTCCTTAGATTCCAAGTAGTAGTTACACAAAAATTTAATGATATCAATATCTCACTTGAGACTGTTTTTTGCCTTTCCAATTGGTCTTCAAGTGAGTTCATTTCCAAAACAAGAGTCCAGTTTTATAAGTTGTTATGACTTGTGTCTAGATGTTCCCCCAAAGCCTCATGCAGTCATAAGTGGGGCTTTTGGGAATTGGCTGCATCTAAAGCATGTGATGCTGGGATTGATTCATGGTGCAGTTCTAGGATTAAAAGTGCTAGGATTAAGGGTATGAGTGGTAGGTAACCTGGTTAAGATATAAGAGACAAAAAGAGGCTGGTCACTTGTCCTTGCTCTTCTCCCTGCCTACTCTGTGACACCCCTCTGCCACCCCACCCTGTCTTGGAGCTAACCATGGACTGAAACCTCTACAAACTGTGAGCTAAATAAACCTTTCCTTCTTTAACTTTGAGGGTCAGGTATTTGTCTCAGCACCAGAAAAGTAACTAAGACACAAGTTAACTGCAAACCTAACACAGTGCCTAGATGTACATATGGAAGCACATACTGAGAATCCAATAAATGCATTATTTTTGTAAAGTTTAAGTGCATTTAGCAATGTAAAAACATTTAGTAAACTAGAACAGCATGAGGATGGAATAGAACGCTGTTGCAAAGAAAATCTAAAATGTAGTCAGCCCTCCATATCTATGGGTCCATTTATCTGTGGATTCAACCAAATGTTGAAACTCCTGTCAGAGGAAAAACTGCATTTGCACTGAATGTGTACATACAGATTTTTTTTCTTATCATTATTCCATAAATAATGCAGAGTAACAATTATTTACATTGTATTAGGTATTATAAGTGATCTAGAGATGATTTAAAGTATACAGGAGGATGAGCATAAATTATGTGCAAATACTATACCATTTTACCTAAAGGACTTGAGCATCTACAGATTTTGGTATGGGGAGGGCATCCAGGTATACCAAGGAAAAACTGTATGTGTCATCAACTGTAGGGATAATTTAACAGATATTGCAGTTGCAAAGCTTTGTAAAGACACATCATTAGGTTTTCATATGAACTAATGTATGTCCTATTATCAATTTCAATCATGTTTGCCTCCTCTGAATTTCTGTAGTACTTTTTTTTTAAATCTTACTGAGTTCCTTCTGTGATTAGCCTGGATGTTAATGCAGTACTTAATATCCACACATTCCTCATTACATATGCATATGTGTTTATTTCTACATCTGTTATACCACCCCAAAATTCAATGATACAGGTCAGGCATGTTGACACACACTGGTAACCCTAGCACTCTAGGAGGCAGGAGGATGACAAGTTCAAGCTCAACTTAGTGGGCAACTTAGTGACTTAGCAAGACTGTCTCAAAAATTTTTTTTAAAAATTAGAAAAATTACAAAGGGGCTAGGGATATAGCTCAGTACCAAGGCCGTGGTTTTAATCCCCAGTAACACACACACACACACACACACACACACATGCACACGCACAAATCAATGATATTTATTTTAGATTTTTGTTGCAATAGCATTCTTTTTTAGGTACCAGTTTTATATCCACAGAATAAAAGGCTTAGCTACTCTAAATGAAAAAAAAATACAGTGGCTTAAATAATAGAGATTTATGTCTCTCTCATGTCATATCCCAGAGCACACAGGTGGATATGTCCCACCACATATGGCCGTTCATAGCCCAAGTCCCCTCTCTATTGTTTCTCTACAACTCTCAAAGGTGCTATCTTCCCCTCTGTGATCAAAGATGATCATCAGTTTGTCAGTGTTACACTTCACAGGGAAAAAGAGCATGAAGAATATATCTGTAGTGTTTTAAGATCAAGGCTTAAGAGCAGTAAACATCATTTCCAGTCATAGCCCAATGGTTAGAACCTCCCCACTGGCCCAAACCTACTTTCCATGGCAACTGCGACATGCAGGGCCATATGCGGCCACATCCCCAGGCACAACTCTATCTATGTTTGCCCAAAAGTCTTTGTGAAAAATATCAGACGAGGTAGATAGGCATCTGTCTAAGATGCAAGTAGAAAGTCGAGAAAGAGCCATAAATATAAATAATCCCAGTGTTCCTTCTTTGCTACTACCCAGGATCCTATTTCTTACCTCAATCTGTTCATTTTTTTAAAAAATTATATATAAATAATGGAGCATTGCTCCAAAGACTCACATTGTAGACCTTTAAAATAATGTCACATTAGCAGAAAACAATAGTTTTCTCCCAAGAGAAAGAATAATTTTGAATGTTCTACAACACTGTAGGATGACTACAGTTGACAACAATAAGTTGAATAATTTCAAATAGCTAGTAGAGAGCATTTGGAATGTTCCCTACACAAGAACTGATACAAGTGTCTGAGGTGATATATGAACAAAACCTCAGTTGCCCGTGAACTAACATAAAGAATCAACAACTGGGATCTCATCTTATTAAAAAGCTTCTGCACTGCAAGAGAAACCACCAACAGTGAAGAGACGACCTACAATATGGGAAAAGATTTTCACCTGCTGTTCCTCAGACAAAGGTCTACTATCTCAAATCTATAAAGAACTGAAAAAAATCAGACCCCCCAAATTGAAAGACCCAATTAACAAATGGGCATCTGAAATGAACAGACATTTCTCAAAGAAGTAAAACCAGCAAATAAAGATATGAAAAAATGTTCAGCATCACTGGTCATTCGAGAGATGCAGATGAAAACAACACTGAGATTCCACCTCACACCAAAAAGAATGGCTGCTATCAAGAAACCAACCAATAAGAAATGCTGGCGGGGGTGTGGGGAGAAAGGAACCCTTCTCTATTGTTGGTGGGAGTGCAGACTGGTGCAACCACTGTGGAAATCAGTATGGAGATACCTCAAAGAACTAGGACAAGAGGTCCCATTTGACCCAGCTATTCCCCTGCTGGGTATCTTCCCAAAAGAATTAAAAGAATCATACCACAGCAATGTATGTGCACCCATGTTTATAGCGGTACAATTTGTAATAGCTAAAACTTGGAAACAGTCCAAGTGCCCATCAACTGGAAACTGGATAAAGAAGATGTGGGTTTTTTTATAAGATGGAGTACTACTCAGCCGTAAAGAATGAGAAACTAGAGACATTTATAGCTAAATGGATGCATATTGAGGCCATACTCAAGTGAAATAAATAGGACACACATGTGTAAATACTGAATAGTTTCTCTAGTGTGAGAAACTGAGAGTGTAAATAAGGATTAAAATGATTAAAATGAATAATTGATAATTTGAAATAGGAGGAAAAGGTCCAAAGGTGTAGGGGTAGTGGGAGGGGAAGGGGAAAGGAAAGAAGGAAAAGGAAAATTTATGAGAAAAGAAAAAAATGGAAACGCAGTCTATGTACATAGAGAAATTTGGAGGGGCTGAAGGGTGCACAGGTAATGGGGAAAAAATAAGAACCAAGATACATCATGTACAGGAACAAGCACCCAATGATAAATGTAAATGTACTGTATACCTAAAATGTACCAATAAAAGAATTTAAGAAAAAAAAAATGTCTGCAGTGATAGATATACCAACTACCCTGAGCTGATCATTACACATTGTGTGTGCTGTACTTCATAAATATATATGTCAATTAAAAATAAAATGTATTTTATAGTAAAAACTAAAAATAATGTCCCCTTAGAATAATGAGGGATAAAAAGATGTGTGTAGGAATGAAATTTAGAAATGCTTTTTTTTTCGGTACTGGAGATTAACTTGATGGCTGCTCTACCACTGAACTACATTCCCTCCCCTTTTATTTTTATTTTGAGACAAGGTCTCCTTACGTTGCCCAGACTGGCCTCAAACTTGTGATTCTCCTGCCTCAGCACAGGCAGGCAGCAGCACACCTGGCTCTGAACAATGCTTTCTAGAGACTAAATAAAATTTAGGCTACAAAACCAACAGTAATAAAAAATGAACAAAGTGAACTTTTTTCATTGCCCCCATTGCTTATAGTGATTCAGTGACTTCCCTAAATATTCTGTGGCAAGAGAAGGTCCTATAGTAGTGACGAGCGAGCCATACAGGGTAGTCAGGAATTTGCCTGATGGGTAAGAGGGGAAAGCTCTTCTGCTTGTTACATGTATTAACGCAACTGAATCTCCAAGAAAACCATGATTGTTTTCATTATTGTAAAATAGAGTTCTCCTGCTGGACATGGTGGTCAGGGATGGTGGCACACACCTATAATCCCAGCATTTGGGAAGGCTGAGGCAGGAGGATTGCAAGTGTGAGGCCAATTTAGGCTACACAGTGTGAGTCAAGGCCAGCCTGGACTACCTAGTGAGAATCTGTCACAAAAATAAACACAAGAATAAATAAATGAAGTTGCTAGCCTGGAGATGTAGCTCATGGTAGAGCACTCACCTTGTGGTTAGCAAAGCTCTAGGTTTAATCCCTACTATTGCAATAAAATAAAATAAAATTAGTTCTCATCAGGTTATTAGTGTGGGGCACATTGATCTTTGACAAAGGGGCCAAAAAATGTTCCTAGGTATCCATATGCAAAAGGTTGAGTGCAGACCTATATCTCTCACCATGTACTAAACTAAAACCAAAATAGATCAAAGATCTAAATGTTAAAACAGAAACACTTAACTCATTAGAAGATATAATAGGTACAACTCTTGAAGTCCTGAGCATAGACAAGGACTTTCTGAACAGAACCCCAGTGGCACAAGAAATAATACTGAGAATCAACAAATGGGATCACATCAAATTGAAAAGCTTCTGCACAGCAAAGGAAACCACCATCAGAGTAAAAAGCCAACCTACAGAATGGGCAAAACTTTTTGCCAACAAACCTTAGACAGAGGACTAACTGAGAGTATATAAAAAACTTTAAAAATTAGATCCCCTAAAATAAAAGACCCAATCAAAAAATGAGCTACTGAAGTGAACCAACACTTCTCAGAAGAAATACAAATGGCCAATGAATACATGAAAAGTATTCAACATCTCTGGGCATCAGAAAAATGCAAATTAAAACAACACTGTGATTTCATTTTAATCCAGAAAGAATGGCTATCAACAAGAAATCAAATAACAAATGCTGACAAGGCTGCGGGGGGAAAAAGGAACCCTTCTACATTGTTGGTAGGAATGTGAACTAGTAAAGACACTTTGAAATCAGTACAAATATTTCTGAAAAAAACTAAAACTAAAAATTCCATTTGATCCAGCTATTCACCTTCTAGGTGTCTTCCCAAAAGAGTTATTACAGTGATACATGTGTACCCATATTTATAGCAGCATAATCCATAATAGCTAAATCTTGGAATCTATATGTCCATCAACAAATGAATGGATAAAGACAATGTGGTATTTATTTTAAACTTGTCACTCATAGGAAAATGGATGTGCCTTGAGACTATAATATTAAATGAAATAAATCAGACGCACAAGTTTAAATATCATGTGGTTTCTCTTATATGAGAGACCCAATATATAAATAAAGAGAAAAATAAAAGATAGAATGTAAGAAGTAGGGAGATCTTTTTCAGATGAGAATAGGATCAAGAGATGGAGGGAGGGGAGAGAGAGGAGGAACAAGGGATGAAAAAAAAAAGAATTGAGTTGTGTTATGTAAATGTACCAACCCCTCACAATAAATGTAATCCTTATATACTGCAAACAAGTACAAATAAAAATGTTTAAAAAGTTATCAGTGTGGGCAATTCATCAGCATCATGAAATGATCAGTCGCAGGGCTTGGGACTCAACTCTGGCAACACCTCCTGCGCATGCTCTTGTGTCCATCGCTCACACAAGGAACTACACAGTAGAGCTCAGCCACACAGCTCTGCTCATCTCTGAGTCCTCCTCCACACAGCAGTCAAGAAACAGTTAAAATCATTTGAGCCCGCATTAGAGTGTGAGGCTTGCAGACACACACCCTGAACCCTTCTGGCTGTTCACACACCGACCCAGCCTGCGTCTGCCTCCTTGCCCAAGGTCTCCCTCCACCTCTTGTCTGCTACAGCCCAGCCCCATAGGATGCTTCTGGTTCCCCAGGTGCCTCCCTCTCCCCAGGCTTCCTGTGCAGGTTCCTGGCTCCTGGGTCCTGGGTGCCCCTTCTCCTTTCCCTGCTTGCCCCTTGACCCTGGGACCTAAGCTGCAATGCTGCATTCCCAGGCACTCTTCCGGAACATCTCCTCCCAAGTACGACGACGTTGTCCCTCCTGCCCTATCCCTTTCTTCACAGTACTTTTCCTATGAAAGCAATACAATTTTCAATTCTCTTTTCAGACAATTTAATGCCAGATTCTACCACTGAATGACAGCAATCTGCAGGATGGGTCCATCTTTGTTCTCCACTGTGAACCCAGTACTGACTACAGAACATAGTACACATACACGTTCAACAAATATCTGGAACCTTGCTCCACCATTGGTGAGAGTGGAGAATGGTCAACCACTGTGGAAAGCAGTGTGGAGATTCCTCAAAAAACTAAAACCAGAGGTTCCATTTGACCCAGCTGTTTCCCTTCTTTCTATCTTCCCAAAAGAATTAAAAGCAGACTGCCACAGCAATATGAGCACCCTAATGTTTATAGTGGCACAGTTTGTAATAGCTAAAGCTTGGAAACAGCCCAAATGCCCATCAACCAATGAATGGGCAAAGATGTGGGTTTTTTATACAATGGAGTACTATTCAGCCATAAAGAATGATAGACTTGAGACATTTATAGGTAAATGGATGCACCTTGGGACCATACTCTTAAGTGAAATAAATTGGACACACATGTTTAAATATCACATGGTTTCTCTGGTGTGAGAAACCTAAAGTGTAAATAAGGACCAACATGTATAATAGATATAGGGAAATAGAAAATGTTCAGATAGGAAGAGGAACAAGGCAGGGTGGGAGAAAGGGAAAACATTCCCTTCCCCTCCTCTCCCTTTCCCTTCTTTCTATCTCAATTATTGAGTAAGGTTAAAAGTAATTTAAATTTAAAAATAAGGTTGAAATAAAAGTATTTAAATGTTTAAATATTGGGACTGGATGGGCTGGGATAGATCTAAAGAAAGGAGTTATCTAAAAATTTATTATTAATTTATTTGTACAAAAAACTATTAACTGAGTGGCTAGTGATGGATCTGATTCCAGCCCTCCAAAATCTTCAGTCTACAATACATGTATAGTGCTGCGGCACACAATCATATTTATTTATTCATATTCATTTGTACCGGGGCATTTTACCACTGATCTATATCCCCAACCCTTTTCATATTTTACTTTGAGACAGAGTCTCTTTAAATTTTCCCAGCTTCACCTGAATTTGCCATTCTCCTTCTTAAGTCTTCCAAGTAGCTGGAATTACAAGCACGAACAACCGTGCCAGGCCACAGTCCCATTTAAAAGATTTTTTTTTTCTTTCTCACTATCCTCCATGCTGTAGGAGTCACATAAATAATTTCCTAGATGATAATTTCAAGATGCTATAAAATCATATTTTACTCTTCCAAAGTGATTGATTGAATACTTCTGTTTTTGAGAACTAAAATCATAATAAAAGACTCTTGGAATACTAAAGAAAAATTTTTCCTAGTCTTGCCATGTAGCTCAGGCTGGCCTCAAACTCACAATCCTCATGCCTCTGCCTCTGAGGGTTGGGATCACAGGTATCCACTACCACACTCTGCTACAGAAGACATTTTTTGAGCCCAGTCATGATAAAATTCTCTGGACTACACATCCAGGGGTGCACAAAAGTCAGGACACAACAAAGGAAAAGTCATGATACACAGGCTAACAGAAATAAAATATGTGCCACCCTAGTCTCCTCTGTACCATTCCAGTTTGTATCTTACAAGCAATATTTTGCAAATAGGAGGAAATAAGAAGAAGCTCCTTGACTGCCCTTAGATGTCAGAGGCCAAAGGACTCATAATCAGGACTGCAAATAAGGTAGAGGCAGGTCAAATGCTGAAAGCAGAAGGTCTATGACAAAGTAAACATTCATGAGCTTGGTTGCCAGAACTCCATTTACAAGACTGACCTCCTCCCATAGATATTCATTCATTCATTCCTTTAAGCATCAATTAATTCCTTCATGTATCATTCAACAAAAATTTTCTTTTCCACTACACTCAAACTTTTCTGAGGGATATGACAAAAACTACTATACTTGGCTTTTTTAATGGTAATAACTCTCTTAAAATCTTGGAAGGCATGGTTTCAAAGAGTTGGACTTAACCTTCAGACTTTCAAGTATTTGTCCAGTCATTCCTAGCTCAACTCTGAGTCTCGTCTCCTCTAGAATCTGCTCTCAGAGGAGACAAGCTATACCTAGGTTTTACACCCTAGGAAGTAGAATATTTAACTCAATTATTACTGTTGAACACAGGTAAGAAATTTTTTCTTGTATTGGAAGACAAACCTTGTGGGCATTCAGCTCTTGGGGCTCAAGGTGCTCTTCAGATGGAATTTGCAGGCCCTCTCCCTAATGGCTCCACAAGGCCTATTTTGTCTTAAAGATTCTGTTTGTAAACTTCCTTGAAGGAGCACACAGTCTTCATCTGCATGAGCCATTGCCCAGTATTTATTTGCAGGACTGCACAACAAACAAAACATCACACAGAGAAAGAAAAGAAGAAAAATAAAAGCTCCTTATAGTATCTCTTAAGGTCCTGGCCCATTTTGACAAAAGACTGCATCCTCCCTCCTTGCCTCCTGCAGTCAGATGCAAACACATGCCTTGTTCTAACACAGGAATTGGGTTTAGATTGAAGATTGAAGCAGATAGCACTTGGCTGTGACTGCCTTTAGGGCAGCTTAGAAAAAGAGCCTGGTGGGTTGTCAGATTTTTGACATTTTTACTACTAACTCTGCTATTGACTAAACAAGGGGTAATTACTATAGCAACTTCTAGCACAAGTTGTTAAAAATCACCCAATCAGCTAGTTGCAACTGTCAAGGATAGGGGTGGGGTTGAGTTCTAAATTAATACATGCCACTCTGAAAATTAAGAATCCCCTTAGAGGAAGCAGGGAATACCTAACAAATAATAGCAGTTCCTCTATAGAAGCGAAGAGACTGAAGATAGATCTAATCTAAAGCAATCTGCCAAGTCCTAGAAGAAAGCATAGAAACCTTCTATTCCAAATGCTCATTTTAGAAAAAGCAAACTGAGACTAAGAGAAGAAGTAAACACCATATCACACAGCTTGCAAGTCACTCTTTCCCAGGGGCTGTGAGTCACCATGGCCTTCATTTAAAATCCAAGCGTGGTTCTAATATATTCAAGGGTGTAGAGACAATGAAACACATATATGCAATCAAGGCTGTCCCAGAAACAAAACTAGACCATACTCTTTGATCCTTGCTGACTCAGAAAGAAGTCTGGATCAGACCTCACCTGGGGAAATTCACCCTCTCGCTGGCCACACACAATCACATCTGCAGCCCAGCCTCTTTCTGCCGCATACCCCAGTTCTTGTTCTGACAGCTTAGCCATGCAGTCTCCAAAATCTAGCCTCAGTTCAGGGCCAATAAGCCCTCTCCCTGCTTATTTTTAGGTCCCAGATTTTGCCCCAAACCTTTGCAAACAAAGAACTTATCAGCTTCCTATCTGCTAGATTACAAAGATACTCCCAAGGTGGACATCTGTCTTATTCTTGAGGTGGTCCCCTCAAGTCAATGTATTAAAAAGAACTAGTTAAGTACCTGGAAGACCCCACTGTATTTCTATATGGATCACTGTATGTATCGCATCAGAATGCTTGACTCAGGGAGAGCAGTGATTGCATCAATGATAACTAGAGTGCTTTGTAGGATGTTCTCCTTGTTGCTGCTCAACATTGATATAAAGGTCTGTGTACTTTGTTAGCTGCACTGATTGTCTATTTTGAATCCTGAATGAAGGAACCTCATTTCTATATTTGACATTTTTACCTCTGGAGTTCAAGACTTGGTAATAAGTCACATCACATCAACATGCAAAATCAGGTAAGAATTGAATATTCACTTTAAGTAGGTCTATTTTGAAATAAATTGATTAATTTCATAAGGAAGAGAAAAAAGGTTAAAGCAATCTAGACCAATGAACACATATTACCACAGAGTCCTCCCTGTGCTCCTCAAGCTGAGGTCTGTTTTTGTTTAATTGTGGAATTTATCTATTACACACCTCTGTGATCCATCCCACAAAGGACTGACACAGACTTCTGTAATTATTGGAGGGAGGAGGAGCAGAGCTCTGTGCTCCGGTTCAGCATTCCTTCCAGTGTGTCCCATGGAACAGTAGCGAAAGAGAAGAGGGGTTCCTTCACCCAGTAATTTTGGTAACTACTAGATTAAATAAAATAGGGTTCTTTACTATTCCCATAGCCTTATTATGTTAATGGAAAGGAGCGTCTCACAGAACTAATGCTCTTCAGAGAACAGTAGTAACGTAGAAATGAAGATCGCCACTCTGTACTACATTCTCACAAGCACTTCCCATTGTATCTCACTTAGCTTTCCCAGCAACCCCAGGCCAACTATATCCCTATTTTTCCAAAGAGGAAACAGACTTGGGGAAGTTAAGTAGTGCTGACGAAAGTCATGGTTGTCAAGTTGTAGAATCAGAAATCAAATCATTTTCACACTAGAATGTATACCATCATTCTGTTTTATGTATCTTCATTAATCAAATCAGATAAGAGTCCCACCCTCTGCCAATTGTCATTGTGTTTGGATAAGAACAATTGCTTTGAGCTATAGAGAGGAAAAGAAGAGAAGGCTGGGGAGGGGAGCTATCCTTTGGTTTAGATTAGAACCAAGTGACCAAACAAGCACCACTGTTATTTTGAGGGAGTAAAACCTGAGTAAGACAACTCTTTTTCTTTTGAAAGGTTGGAAGAACGAATCAGTTTCTGTTTGGGCCAGGTATATGTTAACTGAATCGCTTTGCAACAAGATACAAAAAAAAAGCAAGAGAGTTGTTTTATTTTGTGCAAATATTTAACATTGCCAAGGTGACCAGAGTAACATCCCAGCCACAAAACTAGTACAAACCACAGGGAGTCAAGGGAAATGAATATACATACCTCAAAAGGTAGATTCCAAAATGAAACTAAAAGTTTCAAAAAGAAAAAAAGAAAAACACACTAGAAAGGGTAAAGGCCACCACTACACAGATGAAAGAGGATGTCATTTAAAAAAAAAAATTTTTTTAACTTCAAATGAAGCAAAAGGTTTTTCTAGCACCCATATTCCCTATAGGGCTAGAACCACAACTACAAACCCAGCAATGAAATTGCCAACAAAATAGAAAAATACTGCCTAGTACATTTTAATTGAGTTTCCTGGAGGGATGAGCTAAAACCAACCAACTCTTCCATATGGTGGGAGGAAATTTGAATCTCGAATGCCCAGTGGAAAAACAGGGAGTGCATCTTCTGCATTTTAATATCTTTAGAATGTCTTTAGTTTGGGATGTTTCTTCAGGAGGTGAGAAGCATTCAGAAATTTGAAACTAGGAAGTGCTTCTCCAGTCTTTTTTTTTTTTTTCTATTTAAATTAAATCTACTGCTCACCAAAAGTATACACCGCCTGGCCTAGAAAGTACATTGAGTTAGCACGTCCATTAAAGGACAGGGATAGACAAGGAGAGAGGGAACTACCCAGGACTAAAGGCCCTCAAGCCCCTGGAGGCAAACTCATCCTCTGCCTCAGCCCTTTCTGTCCCTTTGATAGAGAGCAGCTTCCCTCCTCAGGCTGGAAGGCCCGCCCCCAGGCTCCAGAGGGTCTAACCAGGCCAAGGGTCATCTGTCATCCAAGCAGAAATATCCAAAAGGGATTTTCTGCCTGCTTATTTTGTGGTTTAGAAGCCCATTTTATTTCTCATCGCTGCCTTGGGAGTCAGTGTTTTAGATAAACCAAAAAAAGACCAAAGTTTTCACCCACTAACATTCAGGAAAAGCAAGAAAGGTTAACTCCGGAGTGCTAAGTTTCTGAGGGACACATACTGGCCACATCTCTGGTGAATACCGGCTTGGAGAGGGACTGAATTAGACAGCCTGGTGTGGATGGGGGCTGGGAGATTCCAGAGAAACTCTTCATGCACTATCTGAACACACATCTCTTACACCACCAATGTGCTGCGGCCCAGGGTGTCTCAGTTCAAATGAAAAATTAAACTTGTCTTTAAAAAGCCAACTCTTTAACCCTTTAACTCTTAAAATGGGGTCTACAAAAATTCATCCCTGCTTTAATAGCATCAAGAAAACAATGAGTTCCTTACTGTGAACTTATATTCCCAAACTTTTGCTGGGACATGATTAAAATGACTGAAGTTAAATCACAGGTACTTAGGAGATTTGCAGCCTGTTAGCAAATCTATCCTCTCACACATTCAACTCATATTCACTGAGTGCCTACAGTTATGAAGACACTACACGGGTACCAAAATATGTAAAAAGCAAAACCCCTCTATTTCTGAACTCCCTGAGCTCACAATGCATCCAAGAAACAGAGAAAGGAATAGAAAAAGGCCATCAGTGGAAATGTGAAACCCAGACACAGAAGTTCACAAAAAGATGAGCTCACGAATATTAGGATTTTAGAATGATACGCATGATTTGGGGAGATTAGGGATCTTTCCATTCAAATGTTCAAGTGCAAAGCCAGCCCGAAGCTGAAAAGCTAAGGAGATCACAATCTGCCAAGAAATGTGCCTATTCTTTCTCTTGGTGGTGGTTCAGACATGCCACCAAAGAAGAGAGGAGATGGGAAGAGCTCAGCACAGTTCTAGAAACGCACTGAGAAACCAGTTACTTTTTTGAAACCGGCCAAGGTCATACTCATTTTATTAAAAAAATTACTTTGTTCCATTTCTGCATCCATAGGGTGATAACAAAAGAGTTTGTGCACCGCCTCCTTCACTAGCATACTGAAAGAACTAAAGAGATAGTGTCTACAAAATGCTCTGAGCTAACAGGAAAGTGTCATGGGAACTAAATAAGAAATACTATTATCAGCGAAGCTCTTCTAATCCAGCTGGCTTCAGTGGAGCTGGAAAATACCTCCGTTCTCTCCTCCAATCTTTTTCTCCCTAACTTTTAAAGGTTGGCATGGCTAATTCATCGAACATGACCGAAAGCAGCCAACAAAATGGAAAAGAAAAGCTTAATGCAAATCCTTCTGTGTTTCTGCAAAGAGTTTATGCACAGCAAATGTACAGCCTACTTCCTGCCTCCCTCCAGCTCAGGGCCCTATCTGGTTAGGTGGCTGTAACTTATCCTCAACTCATACAAAAATTATTCATTTTCCACTCTGAGTCAGAACCTTTTGGTCTCCAAACAAGTGTACAAAACAAAAAAAAGCATCCGTTTTTTTTTCCTTAAGCACTCATTTTATTTCCTTTGCTCTGAGTCCCTTCAGAAACCATGTATTTTGTTTGCATATAATTAATCTGTATGTGTTTGAATGTTGCGCCATTAAAAATGAGAGAATTGTTTTTCTCCTTATTGGGATGAGTTATACTGGATCCCCAATTAATTATAAGCTGCTTGGAAGCAAAGCTTTAATTAATATTTTCTCTTGATCCTAATTTTTTGCTTTTATTTGTATCTGTCTTACAGTTTTCTTAAAATATCCTCTGTACTTGAGAAGACAGAAGGAGGAGGCTTAACTGGTGATGTGTTTTAGAAGTTCAAGATTCCAGCTTTTGGTCCTGGGGTTTCACTGGGATAAGGACACAGAAAATACCCACATCCTAACCCAGATACTGACCACATGAACTCTCCAACTGAGTCAACTGTTCAGCAGAAAGAAAAAAAAAAAAAAACTACAAATCAGTTAGAAGAGAATATGCTTAAATATTTAATAAAATGCTTCAGAGAAAGGAACACACCTTATTAAAGGCAAAGACGTTGCCCTCAACCCCTAGTGAAGTGTGGGCTTCTCCTCTCCCTGATGATGGCCATGACCTTCATTAAATCATGTGTACTCTGTACCTCTAGATGAGAGGAAAGAATGCAACCAGACCTGACATAATACTAGCTCCATAGGGTAAATAAGAATAGCAGTGTTAATTGATCTTACTACACTCTTGATTTTCAATAGAGAAAAAAATAATTATTAAATTGCTCCTGGGCCCAGTAGTACTCTCCTAGTGTTTTCTGATTTTTTTAAATCTTCCCTCTCTCCAGGGTAAGTGCAGACTGGTAGAACTCAGTTTACTCAGCTTCCTCAGCGAAAAGAACACATCCTCATTACTCGTTTTAATCTTTTTCTCTTGCAAGAACAAGCTCAAATATTCTCAGGAGCCTTCCCCATTACTCAAGCCTGCTTCATTTTCCACCATCCAGAGAAGGCTTCCCTCCCCAGCACTCAGCATGCACTGTTATTCTTACACTATGGTTGCCATTTATTCCCTCGACCACTATGTACTGAAACACATAGCAAATACCAGGCCTTGTAGATGCTGGGCATGCAAACGTGCATAAACACAAACCCCACCTTTGAGTGGTTCTCAGTCTGCTGGGGGAGAGAGCTGGGCTCCTCTGAATCTGAAAATTCTGGGCTAGAGGTCGTTTGTGATTCTTTTTGTTTCCCTCTGAGCAGCCTTCCTGGCTGCCTTACTCAGGTAAGCAAGCACTCAGGCAATAGCGACTAATTTAAATATGCAACCAAAGGAGACTTTTCCAAACACTGGTGCATGAAAATTTTCTTACTCGAAAATTAACACATGTGCCATAATTTGTTCCTGTGAATGAAAATAATACAGCTCAATTCCTTTAGGCATTTTCTAACTACTGTTTATCTGCTAATTTAGGTTGGAAGGGGTGTGTGCTGTGGGAGCTGATGATGCATTTACATAACAAAATATGTTTATAGCAAGAGATTCCAGCCAGCAAAATTCAAAAGAAATCCAAACAAATTTGCAAGAATGAAGGACAGTTCTTTCCTCTTACCTCCAGAGAACAGCTCAGGCATTCAGAATGTTTTTAGCCTCTGTCCTATTTTTCCACCAGAGGGTACAATAGCCAAGATGAAATTTACCTCTAACCAAAGGCCTACAGGGGCACAAAAGAGGGAAGTTGGTCACTGCACCCAAGACAACAAAGAGCAAAGGGTGCGTGTTTTCTAGGAAGCCTTAACAAAGCCCTGTGCTTCATCCAGGGAACTCAGTGTTTTATCTTCTCAACAGCCCCAGACAGAGTCAGGCACTGCAAAGAGACCTATCTAGTGCCATTCTATAGAGCCCCTTCAGTTAGGTCCATCTACACTCTTGCCCACCACAAGCCCTTCCTCTAACTCCAGCCAGGCTTCACACCCAGAAGAACAAAATAGAGCAGGGAGCATAACTCTGGACCGATTTTTATTCCCTCCGAAGCAAATTTCCATCAGACAGTCTCCTAAAGATAAAAAGAAAGAGAAAATGAAAAACAGAGTGGGAAGAGTGAAGGACAAATGGCCAAGAAAAAGAAAGAGAGAAGGGGAAGATCATTTTAATCATGACATAAGAGCATAAATGTCTTATTGAGTCAGTGTTTTTTAATCGAGTTTGGTTTAGAGCCAAAATGAAGAAGAAATAAAAAGAAAGGAAAGGGAAGGTTAGGGAAGGGAAGGGGAAAGAAAAAAGAGAAAAGAAACGGATGGAAGAAAGGAAGGAAAGAAAAAAAAGAAAGAAAGAAGGAAAGAAAGGGAAGCCCACTGTCTTTGTCCCAGTAGAGTTCACTAGGTTAGTCAGTTCCATCTTAATGCTGAGCTCTGTTCAGCTTCCTGATACAAAACCTAGCACAACATTGACCTATTCTGTGAAAACTCATCACATTCACCATCTGTTCTACTACTTAGAAGTAGGTAAAAAGATGAAAACAGCATCCACAAAGCATGTGCTTTGTTTCAAGTTGGGTTTTTGCCAGCAGTTTTCTCTAAAACCTCATACAAGGGTAGCAGTTATTGAAAAACTTGTACAGAGTCAGAAGCACCTGAATTCAATAGAGGCCTGGAGGGTATTAGCAATGGGACCAGTAAAACTAGTCCAGTATTCTAAACCTTACTGACCAGTAGGATTCAATAGTATATGTACAATAATGTAATGCTTATAAAGGGCTTCAGAAAATGCCTGGCATTTAATTCACACTCAATACATGGAAAACAAAAAGAGAGGGTGAAGGAAGGAGAGAGAATGAAAAGAGATATTAAACTGTCTCTACACACACACGTGCGTGCACACACACACACGCACGCGCACACACACACACAATCTGAACCTATGTAGACTTCTTTTAGGTTTTGTTTTGGTTTTGGTTTTGGTACTGTGGATCGAACTCCAGTTCTTGTGCCTGCAAGGCAGTCAATGAAACCACTGAGCTAAATCCCCAGCCCACCTAGGTAGACTTCTTGATGAATGACACATAAACAGATCTAGATATTCCTGAGCCTTAGTCCTAGGGAGATCACAAGAAAGCTCTGAAGAAAGTGGGTTGGATCAGGACAAAGCTGAGAAATAGAATTCAACCTATAATAGACCTAAAAGGTACCAGCACTAACCAGACCTACAGTCCACCCAGAGTAATGTAGGCTGGTATCTCAGTTTGTTTGTTGGCACCGGGGATGGAACTTGGGACCTTATGCTTGCAAGGCAGGAGCTGGAACTACTGAGCTAAATCCCCAGCCCTGCAGGCTGGTATCTCAAATCAAGTCATTCCTTTTAACAATCCTTTGGTCCTAGCATAGCCTGGGGCTGAGCAATGTGTTGCACGCCTTTTGCAAAACAGAACAGAGAGCCCTTCCCAAATCATTAATCAGTGCAAAAAAGAGAATTTAGTTCTTTTCTCAGACCTTGTCTCTACCCCCAATTCATCTCCTTGGGCTGGAGATCTGCACAGGCTACCCACCATTTATTCATTTAACAGAAATATATTAACCACTTCTTGTGTGTCACATGCTGTTGCAGCAGAGCTGAAGATTCAGATTGGTCACTATGGGGACATAGATTGAGGAGACTGATAATTATCATTGATGATAATAAGAACTTTGGTTCTTACCAGAGTTGTACAGATGGTACCGCAGAGGAGGGACAGAAGCACCTAGAAAGAGGCACAGGGAAGACATCCCAGAAGCAATGACACCTGAGAAGAATTTTAAAACAAGTGGAAATTGTCCATGCTGTAGCTGGAGTTACAAGTGGGTGGCATGTTGAAAGCACAGAGAAAAAAAATCAAAATTGTTGCACTGAGTGGTTACCAGAGAAGGAGGAGAAAAACTGAATAGCCAAAGATGAGGCCAAAAAGGTAGGCAGGGGAATGCCAGCTCATAAAAGACCTGTTAAGGAGTTTGGATTATTTCTGAAAACTGGTAAGACTTTAAAGAGTAGAATGATAAAATCAAATTTCTGTTGTAGAACTACATTTTGATAACTATGTAAAGAGATTAGAGGTGTGAAATAAAGAGCAAAAGGTAGGATAGAAGTGAGATCGAGATATTTCAAATGGAATTAGCAGGACTTGGTAACTAAATGTATGTGGGAAATAATGAAGCCAAGAATGGCTGTCCAAATTCTGCTTGGACAAAGGTGGGTCATTATGTCATTCACCAGGGGAAGAATAAAAGATAAGGAAAAGGGAAGAAATGGAAGGAAGATGATTTCAGTGTCTCCTTTTGTTTGTTTGGGTTTTGTTTAGGTGAGCTACATTCCCAGATCACAGATTGGACTTTTGAATTGGGGGAGGGCGCTACAGAATATGAAAGTAGGATGAGTGAGACACTGACATTAGAACCTGGAAGACACCAAATGCGGATGGGCGAGGAGTTGACAGAAGAGACAGAGAAAGATGCATATGGAGATGAGAGAAAGGTTTCAAAGGGAGAGCCAAAGATAGGAGGAAAGTCAAGTCAGATAATAGAGAGAGGCCACTGGATTTGGTGACAGAGATGACAGCAAAAAAGTCAGCTCAAGTGGCAGGGCATGGGTGAGTGACAGTGACGCTCCTACTTCATTGTGACATTTTCTCACCGCTAGTGCAGCTTACACTTTTTCTGATGGTGTACGGTGCAGACCCAGGGCCCACTTGGGCTCTATTGTAAAATGTCCTGAGTCATCAGAGATGAAGAGTTAATTATGAGTGTTGCTCAGCAGGGCTGACCAGCAGGCAAGATGGAGGTGTTTGGTTGAATGAGTGAAAGGCTAAAGACATTCAGAAAATCTTCCCGCTGACCTCAACATATTATCATTCTGGTACACATAGTATGCCTGCAGAATATTGCCACCCCTTGGAATCCACAGGGAATTTGTTCTAGAACTCCTGCAAAAATCAAAATCTGAAGATGCTTGAGTCCCTTGTATAAAATGGCATAGTATTTACCCTACACACGCTCTCCTACATTACTACAAATCATCTCTAGATGATTTACAATATCTAATACAATATAAATAGTTGCAGTGTATTTTTCTGATACTTTTATTGTTATATTTTGGGGGGGTTCACTTATGGTTTGTTGAATTCAGAGATATATAATCTATGGAGGCTGACTGTATCGTATATTGCACATTGATTGACACTTATTGATTGATATTGATAAAGCATAATGTATTGCTATTAACTTAGTATAAAGAGATCAGCAAAGTGAAAATACTTGTTTTTGGTCAGGAAGTAATTCCTTAGAGTTTAAAGTTCCATCAAAAACTTGATTTTCAATCATCTTTCCCTTTTTCAGGCTCTGTCTACATATAAAAAATAAAATAATGATACACACATTTATTCTTTTCCCAGGTGAGGCCTTTCTGAAGAACTTGGTGCTTAAGGTCAGAATTTACACAAATGATGGACTTATTTCTCCATACCATTTCTGAATAGGGATACTGAGCAAAAAGAAATAAACTTGTATACGGAGTTTCTCAGGCATTCTTTTTTTTTCAAGCATTCTTAATGAAAAATAATTAATTGGATGGATTACTTATTGTCAACACCATGATAAATTAGATATAGAGACTAATGCGTATGTCAAGTTTGTTTTTTTACTTGATGAAGTAATTTGCTGTGTATCATATATAAAGGTCACAAAGGAAATGTATTAATTTCTAGCCAGTATCTGAAGCATAGAGAATTAATTAGAATACAGTATCAACCAACTCTTCCATTAAAAGACAGCTCATTTGTCACTTTCTCTAAAATCCCTAATTCCAGCCATAATCATTAAAACACTGATGATCTTATAATTTTTCCATTTCACTTTTTGACCTTGTGATCTTGTGTTTTTTTTTCTGTATTGTTTCAACAAATGCTGGTAAGAGCAATTCTGTATATAATTAAGACAACATTTTATTTCAATTTTATAGACAAAGTTGGTTATCTCACTTTGTTCCAAAGTACAATTTTGATCTATGGTTACATGGCTTTTCTACCCCACCTATAAACACATCCAAAAGGCAATTTTAATACTAGGAAAGAAACATTTCCAGTACAGTCCTTAGAAATGCTGTCCAAGGGCCAAGGATGTAGCTCAGTGGCACAGCGCCTGCCGAGCAAACTCAAGGTCCTGAGTTCGATCCCCAGAATCAAAGAAAACAAAGAATTGCTGTGCAATAAAAATAAATGTGAGGGCCAGGGATTTAGCTCAGTGGTTCCACCGCCTACCTTGCAAGTGCAAGATCCCGCGTTCAATCTCCGATACCAAAAACAAAAAAAAGTGAGCTTTAAATGCAATTTAAAATTTTATGATTCCTCTATAAAAAAAAGAAAACTGGTAAAATTAATGTCAATAATATACTTTATTTCAATGAACATATCAAAAATAATATTTCAATATGAAATCAATATAAAAGACTATTGGGATATTTTACATTCTTTTTCCTATAAAATTAAGTGTGATTCTATAAAATTAGATGTGTGGGGTTTTTTTGTTTTTTTTTTTTTTGGTACCAGGGATCGAACTCAGGACCTTGCATTTGCAAGGCAGGCGGCGGAACCACTGAGCTAAATTCCCAGCCCCTAGATGTGTATTTTATACTTAAAGCACATATCCATTCAGAACTAAATTTCCAATGATTAAAATAAAATATAGTCCCATCTAAACAAGAATAGGTGTGTTTACCATAAAAATATTTTATACTGCTTTAGTTTTAAATGTAAATTTAAATTCATCAAAATGAAACACAACTAAAACTCCAGTTTCTCAATCACAGTAGACATTTTTCAAGTGTTCAAAAGCTACATGTAGCTAGTGGCTACTGTCTTGGCTAGCACAAGCCTAGAAATCTAAGCTATCCCAACCGGTAAGGCACAGCAGGAGGTTGTCAGCCCTCTCTTGACATGTTCACTAGTGGAGTCAGAAGACAGTGAAAACACTAGTTAGGAATCTGCAATACGTCAGGTGTGTACCAGCCAGCAGCAGTTGTCACTGCAGAAAGTAAACCCTCTGAGGGCAGACTCTTCATGTATTCTGCTTACTAACCTATATGGTGAGTGCTTAGGATGTGTCTGGCACCTAATAAGCATTCAGTATTGGTTGCATAAGCAAATTTATTGAATTTTCTGTGATTATTTTAGCCCCAGAAGTTAAGGGAACTCTAACAAGATAAATATCTTACCCAAGGTTATACAGCTAAGAGTGACAGTGCTCAATCTCAAGACCATCAGATTCCAAAACCAATGTGCTTTTCACGATGCCATAAAACAATCAGGTGCCAATAAAAATTCATCATATTTTGGAATTTGTCATGTAACTTGTTGAAAGCAGATGTGCCACAATAACGCTCAAATTAATTCATCCTTCTAATACATACTGTTTTATGCAGAGAGCATAAAGTCATCTTGCTCTGAATGGCAACTGGGGACAAGGTACACAATAGTTTGCAAGTAGCAAATGTAGCACGAGTTGCAGTATCTCCAAAGGATTTGCTTATACTTCCCATGTAGATGTTCATAATGCTGAAAAAATGACAAAAATCAGCCATTTCTATCCCAGATAAGTAGTAGAGAAATAAACTAGGTATGGTAGCAGGCATCTATAATCCCAGCACTTTGGGAAGCTGAGACAGAAGGATCACAACTTTAAACCCAGCCTAGACCACTTACCAAGGCCCTGTCTCAAAATAAAAAATTTTAAAGTCTGGGTTCATTGAAAAGAAAGTTTTGTGATATTATCTGTTCTCCTTTGTAAGAGAAAATTTTTGTGTCTATATCTCATACTCTGAGTAACTACTTTGAAGATAATGGTACACAATATATTAACTATTGTTATTCTCTTAGTATTTAGTTATGAAATTTTCTTTTATTTTGTCATAAAATTCAAAAATGTGAAGAAAAAAATATTGAGGATATAGCTCAGTGCAAAAGCCCTGACTTCAATCCCCAGTACATATTGGGGAAAAAAGTAGAAAAATAAGGAAATAAAACATTTTTTTGATTCTGCTCCTCTTTCTCTCCATATTGTAATCTAGCCTAAATCCGGTTTATACTCCTCTACTCTTATATTCTAATGTATCCTTCTCTCACTATGACATTTCTCCTTCCTCTCAATAGATCGGAGTTCAAACTTAGCTCCATTATTTGTCAGCTTCAGCAAGTCTCAAATAGCTTCCTCCCCTGTAAAATGGGTAGAATAATGCCTTCCTTATCTATTCCTCAAGTGGCAATCACTTAAACAATGCATGTGGATGGTTTATTATATAAAGATTAGCTCTTAGGACTATTACCAAATTCAACTTAAGCTTTCACTGACACTTACTGAGTGCTTAGTGTTTTGCAAGCATTCTTAAAAGATCTTACAGCATCTCTCCCTTTATCTCTACCACCCCCAACCCCAGCAGAGTATCTCCTCTTCCATAAAATACACCTAGTATTTTCTCTCGCCATCCAAAGAGCCCATTACCTTGACTAATGGCCTTCGCATGCCAGGATAACCACCAGTGCCAACTATGAAAGAGCTTTTCCAGGTCCAAAACAAAATAATTAATAATACCACCACCAGCAGCAGCAACACAAACATCAATAAGGTTTTCCTTCATGAAGCCAAATTCATTAAATTTAAATAATTTCCATTCTTTTAAGGTTGTCTCTTTTTTTGTTAAAATATCCCCTCCCTTTTTAAAGACTGAAGGGTGATGGGGATGATGTTAGTGGGGGATGATCATGATACTTTGTTGTTGTTCTTATGAATGCCCTTTTTGGCAAATTTTTTTAATGAATAGCAATATTATGTGTTCTCCTGTAATTAAAAAAAAAAAAATCGTACTAGGTCTATGAAGTCCACATTTCTGTGTGTCCCAGTCCACCTTCCCTGACATCACTGAATAGAGGATGGGGGTCTTACTATGTGCCATTTAGCCAGTTCTTTGCTAAAACCATCCACTGGCTCCTGTTATTAACATCAAAACACTCGGCAAGCAGCTTTTAATCTGATCTCTGTCTCCTTCCCAGTCCTCTGTCCCCAAGCCCCGCTCAAAGGCTGTCCTTCATGTCTTGGAAGGTCCTTGAACTCTTGGAGCTCCATTCTGTTCAGTCTTTACTCCTGGGAGGCCTCAGCTAGGAATCCCAGCTCCTTGTCCCTCCTTTCCTGCCTTGCCCCTCACTCTAGCCAGGGTTTACTCATCCTCCTGGCCAGCTCAAATGTCACACCTTCCGCTTTTCAACCTCTGACCTTCCCCCACAGAATTTGTTTCCCGTCACAGATCTAAGATAGTGCAGTGTACAGAGACAAGTTAAATGGCTTCCCCAGAATGAATGACAGAGAGAGGACAAAAACCCCAGATTTCCTGATACATAATGGAAAGGTCTTTACTGAATCTCCATGCCCAAATAAGGTTTTCATATTGCGGGAGAAGGGTGGCGTGGGATGCAGGTGAGGGAAAGAAAGCAGGATTTCTCTGCTGCTCCTCTCCTAACTCTCTCTCTAAGCCCAACGTCATAGGGAGACTTGGCATTAGGAAATTATGATTGCTAAATTAAACATAAACCCATCTGTATCCTTGAGGAGAGAAAAAAAACTATGCCTTTCTGAAAATGAAATCTACCTCCTATTTGTACATATTACAAGGCCTATAAATGTCACCTCCTCATGTCCTTCCACCTGCTGCTTTCTGTAGGACAGGAAGCAGTGATCCCCTCATAGACCAGTGAGGCAGAAAAACTCCTAGGGCCACCAGACACTGTCTGTAAACTGGATGGTGGGGCCCAGCTGGTTCCCCTGTGTGGCACCAGCAGCACTGTCTCTTGGAGCCCTTTAGCTCCTCTGTCAACAGGGTCCTTTGTTCAAAGGGAAATGCAGGCATTCAGGCAATCAGGACACTCAGGTCCTGGGAGTCCAGCTCCCTGGGAAAGCTTCCTGAAGAACTTGCTCCCTCCCTCAAAGATACTGACAGCACTTACCTAAAGGATGCTGATGGGCCATTTTTAATAATGGATATTGCGTTAGGAAAACCCCAACGATGTGAACTAATGATCAGCTATTGATGCCCAATCCTGATGCTTAGTCTTAAAGCAATGGGGGGAATTGTTTCAGTGGGTCCAAAATGTTTCCTATCAAGGAAGCAAAAAGGCACTCAAAGAATTTTCCTTCAGATACTTTTCCATAGGAAATTTTCAAACAATGCCCAGCTTATAGAAACAACACCCAAAACAAAACTCCTGCCCTATGCCTGCTCAGATCTCTGACCAGCTTATTCTAGAGTGAACCTGAGATGGGAAGTCACTTGGGCTCAGAGGCAAGCAGCATGACTCATTAGTTTATTAAAGTTGAAATAAACACAAAGAAGCAAGTGCCTGAAGAAACAATAGGAAACCTGAATGGTTTGTCTTCTGGAGAGCATGAGTCCTCATTTGAGCAGCTTTGGAATCCTGCCTGATGGTGGGACATTGTTTGCCAGGGTCATTCCCAGCAGCTGGCATGACATCATACACCTTCAGTGCTCACTTCTGCCAGGAGAGGCCCCTGTGATTCTAGGTCTTTCCTCCAAGTGAGCCAACAGAGTGGTAACCATGAGGATGAGACAGGGCAAGGCCAAAGAAAATACCATGGTGACCGGATTAGGAGTCATGCAGCAGGGTTAAAGCAGAGAGAAATCTAACACCAAAATGGGTAAATGAGGCCACCCATTCTCCTAACCCTGTTCATAAATGGCAGAAAAATTAAATGAGGATGAGGGGCTAATGGTTATTGCAGTAAACATGGGAGGGGTAGGACAGGAAAAAATGGGGCTGTGAAAACAGGCCGCTGGTTGAGTAATTATACAGTATTTACTACTAGTAAAAATTAGGAATGTCGGTGAAGAATAAAGTTGTTTAATTAGAAGTTAGAGCTGGACCTACTTGCCCACCTAAAAAGAACAGCCACATTGGGGTGATAAAGCCTTTGAACTGTGTCTAAGTGCCAGTGCTGTTTACTTTGAGGAAGGAAACTGTCAGTTCTGTTTGGCCACAATGAGCCAACCACAATGCCTCTGATGGATCTGGGACCAGTAAGAGGGGCATGTCAAACAAGAGGGTTATCACAGGATTAGATTTAGGAAGACAAAAGTCCTCAGGAGACTGGCTGGCACTCACTGTTGGCTGTGAAAGTCCAGGCTGCTGAGTAGTTTTGCTTAAGGGTAAACCCCACATTCTAAGGGACCAAAGGCCAGTCACAAACACACTGTTGGTGACCATTTTCAGGAAATCTAGATTCCCCTCCACCCCAACCTTTTAGATGATGATTTCTTCCTCCATGTAACAAATCTTATTCACTCTTCAGGGAGAGAGACTCATGCACAAACTGAATGTGTTCATATGCTTATTAATAATCAGGGCCAGGAGAGTTTGCTTGAATCAAGGAATTTCCTTTACAATGATTTAAATCTTGCTAAGAACCAGAGAGGAAAGCAGTTTTTTGAAAGTGTACCCTTTTTGCTCCTGAAAGCAAATGTAAAGTAAAGCAAATAGGTAAAGGGAAAAAATAAAGCAAGTGCATGGAGGAACTAACCCCAAACATGTATGGACACAAGATCTGGTAAAGTCCTTTCCAGAGCTTTCTATAACACAAGCATATGCAATTTGGAAAATGAAGAGTTTCATTAAAGGTTAAACATGCTTCAGTCACTAGCACACAGTGTAATTTTTTTAAAAAGCAGAATTCAAGAAAAAGACAGACAGTTTCTTCATTTGAAAAAATTTTTTGCCGGCTAGCTCATGAATCAGATCTTATACCTCGAAAGAGTTCACTTGCTTCAAAGCTGCTGATAAAGTGATAAAGTATCTCAGGTGTAATGACTTATTTTCCTCTAAGAATATGCTCAGCCTTCAATATGGTGATCATGTGAATACTGCAAACTGCTTTCCCCTCATATCATCTTGCCAATAAGTAAGAGAGACTACTACTTTTTAAAAAAAACAGACTTTTAAATATTCTGTTGAGCCTTAGATTTATTTTGCTCAACTTTGTAAAAACTCCTGCCCTCTTTCTATAAAAATCTCTTACCTTCCTCTGCTGAGATTCTACTACTCCAGTTTGTTGAGAAAACATCCTCAAGGAAAGAATCATTTCTTCAGTTCAAGTCAATTTCCTACAGATTTATTTTTTGTTATCTGTACTAGGAAAACAATATTTTAAAACTTTTTTTCAATTAAGAAATTCTGTATTAAGAATAAACGCTTCTCTAAAAAAGTACTGATGAAGATATAAAAACATCAAAGTCCTTGTATAACACTGATACAAATACAAATTGGTGCAGCCCCTAAGGACAATAGTATGGAGCTTTTTTCCTTTTTTGGTACTGGGGATTGAACTCTGGTCCTTACACTTGCATAGCAGGCGGCGAAACCACTGAGCTAAATCCCTGGCCCAAAAGTATGGAGCTTTAGGGGAAGGTATCTCTGTGGTAGAGCATTTGCTCAGCGTGTGAAAGGATCAGGGTTCAATCCCCAGTACTGTAAAAAAATAAACAATAGAACTACCACATGATCCAACAACCTCACTTCCAGGCATATATCTAAAAGAATGGAAATCAGGTTCTTGAAGAGATAGCTGCACTCCCCAAATGTACAACAGCCAGGTTGTGGAAACAACCCAAATGTCTACCGTGAGATTAACAGATAAAGAAAGCACAGTGTGTACATGCAGTGGGATGTTATTCTGCCTCAAAAAAGAAGAAACTCATTACTTTCTGCTACAATGATGATGGGCTTGGAGGACATTGTACCTTTCATTATCATGAAATAAGCCAGTCTCAGAAACCAAATACTATGTGATTCCACTTACCTGAGGTGTCTAAAGCAGTCAAACTCACAGAAGCAGAAAATAGAATGGTGGTTGTCAGGGGCTGGAGAAGGGAGAACAGGGAGTTAGTTACTTCATGGGTATAAACTTTCAATTATGTAGATAAGTTCTCCAGTTCTGTTGTAGAGCACAGTGCTTAGAGTTAATAACACAGTAGGGTGTACTTAAATATTTTTTAAAAGAATAGATCTCACATTAAGCATTCTTACAAAAAAAAACCAAATTAATTTAAATTTTAAGAAGAACATACAGAAATTTTTAGAAGTGGTGGATATATCATTACCTCTATTGTGTGGCTGCTATCATGGTTATATGCATATATATACGATAACCAAGTTGCATACATTAAACATGTGCAGATTTTAATATATCAGGTGTATTTCAATAAAACTGCTTTTTTAAAAAGGGTACATGTTTCTCCAAACTGAACATTCAAATATGATAGTGTTGCTCATCCCCAAACCCAATCCAAGTTGGGAAATCCTCCTTGGATTAATTGCTCTTCCAAAAGCACCCACACTTGATAAAGATGACCTTTGGAGATTTAACCATATTGAAATTTACAGTGGGCTGCAGGAAATCGCCATGATTTGGGTGACAATGTGACAGAAGTTCAGCAACAGAGCTATAGTTTTTTTTTTCTTTTAGATTCTTTGATGGTTTCCAGTCCTATGCATAAAAAGCTGTTATTCAGCAGCATGTCATAAAATGAGTGAAATTTGCTGTTCATCTTTTTTTAGTAGTTGATGTCCTCTTGGGGCTCTAATCTCAGTAACCTTGTCATCTTAAACCTACTCTTAATGACATAATGATCTCAAGATGTCGCTTTCTTTCTCATGGCCCCAAATACACACACCTCTGCATCTTTATCAGACCCAGTAGTTCCCTCAGCCCTTCAGGGCAGTTAAGAATTTGACAATCTATTCTTTGGTAATAGAAAAGAACCCAGCGACATTTCATTATATACTTTAATTATACCACAGGGACTCCCTAACTGAAGTCTTTGAGTCCTAAAATCATAATGGGAATTTGATGACTCTATTCAGTAGTTCAAAGAGCCTCTTAGCAGTAGTTATGTAGCTTTTGAAGAAGATGCATAATATAACTAAACCATTAACCATATTTTTAAATAAATTAGTTTATTATTTCTTATTGTCATCTGCTGTTTGGCAAATACTGCTCTCATTGTTGTACATTCAATTTTATTTGCTTCTGAATAATGAAAATAAGGAAATGAATGATTACTTCTTGCAAATGGATTTTAAATGTTTACATGCAGATTTGGCCACTTAGAGAATGGTCTCTTGACTCTGTGAAGTTGGTTCTCTGGGAAGAAGCATTGGAAGTAATACCACTATTGAGGTAAGAAAGCAAGGTGGCTCTCCACACCCTATTCCTGTCTCCAGTCTATGAGACTAGATCATTCAGTGTGGAGCTCCATGGGACAAAAGATGCTCTCTATTTAATCAGATATAAAATTATTTGAAAAGTTGGGTTGGGAGTTTGTAAGTAAGATGTCATTTTAACAGTACTTGTTGTTGAAAGCTGGAATCCTCTATTCTGGTCCATTGTGATGTGGCCCACGTGATGCTTAGTCCATCCAGCACCCAGCTGAACCATGGGACCTGGTACAGCTCCAGCACTGGAGGAATGATTGACCTATAGCAGGTTCGTGGATGCATATGCCATGAAAGACCTAGTGTTTGCCTAGAATCTGAAAGTGACAGAACCCCATGCTGGCCACAGTGGGCAGGAATCAACAGAGAGGTCCTGAGCTGGGGTAAGATCATAGCTTTGTACAACTTCATGTCTCCATGAGAAGGAACCAAGGGGAGTCAAGTGGGAAAGTCAGAACACTCTGTGGTCCTGGGAACTCTTTGCTCTCACTTTCCTCCCCCCAGTGTCTGATGTGGGGCCATCAGGTCTAATCTTACCATGACCTTGACCTCAGGTCAGGTCAGGTCAGGTCAGGAGCTCAGAATTCCTTATTCTCAGATTCTAATTTGGCTCCTTGAGTTCATCTATTCCCCCTGACCTGGGCGCTGACTCATCTCTCACCTCCTCAAAGAACATGGCTGCATCAATTCTCTCCTCTCTTCCCACAATCATTAAGATTTTCTCCATTATTAGTTTAGCATCCAAAATGCTATTTCTTTTGCTTTAATAAAGTAATAACAACGTACTCCACTTGTGACCTCATTTGTACCTCTACCTTCCTTGCCCATTTCTATCTTTCCCTTTACAGCAAACTTCTTGAAATTTTGTGCTTGCTCTTCACAAATTCTCTTCCTCCTTTTCCTCTTGCATGTTTTTACCCCATCACTCTCCATGGAAGCTACTTTATCAAGGTCACCAGTGACACCATGTTACTAAATCCAATCATCAATCTTCAGTCCTCATCTTTTTTGACTTATCAGTAGCATTTGACACAGTTCATTATCTGCATCATGTTTTCCCTTGCTTCTCAACATTTCTCTCTCTCTCTCTCTCTCTCTCTCTCAATAGTGGAGTGTCTCAGGGTTCAGTTTCTGGACATTTCCACTTGCCCACTTGTACACATTCTCTGGGTAAATTCATTTAGGGTTCTTTTGTTTTGTTTGTTTTGTTTTGTTTAGGTGGTGCTAGGAATTGAACCCAAGACCTTTGCAGTGAGCTACATCTGCAGCTCCTCGACCCCCTCACACTTCTTTTTTGGAGACAAGTTCTTTTTTTTTAAGTCACTAAGTTGCCCAGGGTGGGCTAGAACTTCCAATCCTCCTGCCTTAGCCTCTGAAATTGCTAGGATTATATGCATGCACCACTGCTTCTAGCTAGTTTTACATTTTTTTAAATCTTATTGTATTGGTACATTTTAGGTATACAATATAATGACATTCATCATTAGAAATTTGCACCTTTATATAATCTCTCTTGGTTCTCATTTTTTCCCCCTTCCCCTGCCCTCCTTTCAACCCCTCCATCCCTCCCTATTTACAAAGACTTTGTTTCCATTTTCTCATATTAATTCCATTCCCTTCTTTCCTTTCCCCTACCCCTCCCACTTCCCCTCCCCCTTTGCCCCTTTTCTTCCTGTTTCACATTATCTATTCTACCTTTTAGTCCTTATTTACACTTTCAGTTTAATTTTACATTTTTAAATATCATCTATATTCTGGTGAATTCCAACTTTATAGTTCCAATCCAAATCTCTCATTTTAATCCAACTGCCTGGTGTATTTCCACTTATAGTCCTAATAGTCATTTCAAACTTCACATGTGCAAAATTGAGCTCTTGACATCTTCCCCAAAACCTGCTCCTTTGGCAGTCTTGCCTCCTTCTGCTAATGTTAACTCCATTCTTACTCCTACTTAGACCGCACCACTAAACACACGCACTGGCTCTTCTCTTTTACACCTTTTCAAGTCCTGCCTGACCAACTTTGTTGTCTCCATGCTTCCACCCTGCTCTAAGCCAATATTATTTCTTGTCTGGACCATTACATTGGTCTTCCATGGACCTTTGCTTCTACCCCTCCCCCTTTTCAAGTCACATTATGTTACTGCATTCTTCAAAATCATCTAATGACTCCTCATCTCAACCAAAGTAAAATCTACAGTCCTTGCCATGATCACCGAGGCCCTACTAGACAAAGTTCTCAGTCCTTTCTCTGATTTATTTCCTTCCTGTTCCCTCCTACCCATTCCAGCCACATCAACTCCATCTCCTTCCTAACGCTCCCCTGTGGGCTTTGCTTTGGCTGTTCCCTCTGCCCAGCACGCTCTTCCTTTACGTTGTTGTGTAACTAATTCCTCTGTCCTTCAGCTCTCTACTCACAATGACCCTGTGTGTAACAAAGCTTGTCTCGGAAATCAAGCTTCAGATTCTAACCTCTGCCAAAGTAATTACTATCCCCTTCCTGCTTTGCCTTTTCCTTGATCATATGTTTTACTAACATCCTATATGTGTTTCCGTACTTGTCTTGTTTATTGTTTTTCTTCTCATCTACAATGTTAGTTCAAAGAGGGCAGGATTTTTGTCTCTTTTGTTCATTTTTGAGATCCTGCACTTGGAATAGTGCCTCAAATACACTAGACCCTCAGAATATTTATTAAATATCTGTCACTTGTCACTTCCCTTGTACTACATTTTATTTATCATCTTTTAAAGATTATGTGTTGTCTTTCTAAATACTACAAGCTCTTTGAAAGCAGGAACTACTCAATTTTTACTTTATTTTTTTCTACAGTACTAGAGATTGAACCCAGGGCCTTTTCACTGAACCACATAGTCAGCCCTTTGCATTTAACTTTAACATTTTTGAAACAAGGTCTCTGTAAATTTATAAGCCCAGGGTGCAATCTTCCTGCCTCAGCCTCTCAGAGTGCTGGGATTACAAGTGAGTTTTCTTTTTAATCTTCCATAGTACTTTGTAGCATATTCATAATGTATAGCACATAAATATTAAATTAATCAACTGACGAACTCATTGATAATATTCTTATTAAATAAGTAGCAGAAAGTTTAGGATAGCTTAACTGGTTCATAGAAATAAATCAAAATTATCTGCAAAAAGGAGCAATCATATTTATACATATTACATTGAATAGTTAGGGGCATCAAAGCAGACATTAGACTTCAGAGCTCTACAAAACGTCATGTTTGTTACAGTGTAATATGAATCAAGCAGAGTCTTTATCAGAATGCATGACTGCAAACCATAGTTAGGTCAGCCTGTCTGAGTTCCATGAGCACAGCCTCTCCCTGATGCTGAGCAACTCACATGTTGAAGCTAATGCCGGGAATGAACCGCTGTGGCAGGAGGTTTGGTGAGATGGTTTCTGGGAAGATGGTGGAAGGTCCTTCACAAGTTTTGCTAAGAGTCCAAACTTTTAAGTTAGAATATGGGTCTCTGAGTTTGAGTAGCTTCTAATTTGGTCTCAAACAAAAGAAAAAGAGTGGCAAAGTTTCCTAAATCTACTCCACTTAACATATTAAAAAAAGAGAGAAAGAAAGGAAAAGGTCAAGATTTGAGGGATTTGTATGTTTGGATATACAAGAAGACAAAGGAAGTCAGCACAATGATGTGCAAATCTAGAAACAACAGAGAAACAAAGCCCTGCTGGCTTACATAAACCTTGTCCTGGGCGTGCTCTGGGAGGAACGAAGGCTTGTCTTCTGGGCTCCCTGCACATATTTTTCAGTAGCTGACACAAGCATATTATTCTTGTGAATATTTGTGCCTTTTACCAGTTTTGTTCTCTGTCTGTGTTTCTCTCTGTTGTCTCTCTGTTGAATCTGTGTGTCTGTGTGTCTCTGTCTCTGTCTCTCTGTCTTATACACACACACACACACACACACACACACACACACGGATGTTGCAAAAACAATACCTACTGACTTGATTTGGGATATATGTTTTGACAGAATACTTTCTTTTTGGTACCAGGGATCAAACTCAGGACCTTGCACTTTCAAGGCAGGCTGCGGAAGCAATGAGCTAAATCCTCAGCCCTTTTAATGCTAGTTCACATCTTCGGGGATCTCTTCCTTCATCTTTTTCATGAGGGCGGTGGTACTTGACTCTCATAGCTTCTCCTGGAAGCCGCTGACCCTCACACCCCAAGGCACCGTACTCTGCAGTGTACATCCTGCTGCATTTCTTCAGTTGCTTCTAAACACAGGTCTCCTCCCTCTTCTGAATTGAAACTTCTAATTAAGGGAAATTCAATAATTTGATCCAATAAACATAACACTTCCTTGGTATTTATAAAAACAGAGGCAAAGCATGATATAGTACTTAAACGAAGAACTCTGGCATCACACTTTTGGGATTTTAATCCCCATGTAGCTGTGTGGGTACTGTGGGACCATGGGTAGTCCATTTGTCTATGGCACAGAGAAGCTGGTATGAGGGTGTGTTATACACAGAAAGCCCTCGGGAGAACATTCTGGCATAGAGCGATCTTTGTATAAGTATTTACTACTTGTACTCTCTGTGACTCTTATTTATACTGCTAGTAATACTGAATGTCCAGGGCACTTCCAGCTCTCTACCTAGAAGCCCAGGGATTTCATTATCCTTCCCACCATCCCTCCCTTAAGTGTGTCTCTGTGTATACATGTCACACACACACACACCTTTCCCTAAGATTCATTCACATTGTGCTTCAACCCAACTTCAGAACACACTGCCTGAGAATTAGGACAATCTTCTACTTACCTGCAATAGTACAATCACACCCAGGAAAATGTATAATCCCATAACATAATCTGTTAAAATACCTAGTCCCTATTTAAATGCCCCATTGCACCAGGAATTTAAAAAAAAACTCTTTTCATGCATTGCCTTTGGTTCATTTGGCCCCTCCAAAAAAGTTTTCTTAGTACACTTTCCTAAGTAGAATCACTAATCCAGAGAAATGAGGGGACTCCTGGCTCAGCTATCCTGATTATTTCTGCTGCTCTCTAGGCCACCTGCAGGAACATCTGCTGCGGTTTCTGATGGTTGCACTGCCATTAAGCAAAAGCTCACTGGAAAACAGTCACCTCTGGGAACCAGTAGCTACCCTCTCACTGCTGACATTTTTCTGTCGTTTTCTATTCCTTTGTGCCCTCATTATTTTGGCTTCCTATTTTTTATTGTTATGTTGGAACTCTGTTCCTTTCTCCTTTCTGCTGCCCTCCTGTCCTGGCTCCTGGCCTCCTTTCCTAGGGACAGCCTAGCCATCCACAGCATCCCGTCCCTCCCGAAGCTCGCACTTGCTCGCTCTGACGTCCTTGGTCTTCCACGTCCTGTGTCTGAGCCAGGACTGAACCCTTCCCTGCTGACTGAGGTCGAGTGTCCTCACCCCAGTTCTTGACCCTGCTGAGCTCACAGTCTAGGAGCCAGGGAGAGGAAGTCTTTATTTTGGCCTTCTAGATCATCAGAACCTGTGCAATTAAATGACCTTGTTTTAACCATTACCTTGTAAAGACCCACATTCTCCAAATGCTTCTGAGCCACTTTCAGTTTGCATTTCCCCTTGTGACTGAAAATTTCCAATGGCACATTGGATGAGGTTCCCCGGAGGAAAGGCTTGGGTTTGTCCTCTCTTTGGGGTCACAGTGTTATCTGCTGACACAGTCCACAGCCTCATAAAAATTGTCAAATCACAAAGTACAGAGACTGCCCAGGAGAAACACCCATTAAGCATCACAAGCTTGATTTTTACAGCTACTAATAACTTCTCCTTTGTTTGCCCAGAGCTCCGCTCACAGTTCAAACAAACAAACTAATACTTTAAGTCAGCCTCACCTACAAGCTTGCTGTGTGACCCCGGAGAAGTTGCTTAACCTTTCTGATTCATATTTTCTTTCTCTGTTAGGCCAAAACCAGTCAGATCATACAAATCACTAGATAATAAGGCCTCTTCATAGCAACTGATTTGTTAAAAAAAAATTTTTTTAAATCTCTAATTCTTGGCTCCAAATATATACCTAGAATCAGAGACAACGTACAGTTACTGCTAATGGGCAAGTTTTAAAAGATCGAATTTCTAAAAAGAAGCCACTCACCTAACCATGTAAAACTTTCCTCAGGTCCAAAGGTCACAAGAGGAGCTTTAGCTTTCTGCAGGATGCAAGCTGAAATAAGTTGGACAGGAAAAGGAAATTTTTCTTTTAAATGTCATATAATCATCATTGTGTGGTCAAAGTAAATGTTTTAATGTGAGTCTTATTGCATCAAGAATATCAATAACACTTAAACTCTAATCCAAAAGTTTCTATCATTTTCCCTAAGGGATCTCATTTTCTCAGGATGAATTTATCTAGTCCGATAAGCATGTCACCAGTTGAGATGTTTTAGTCCTGGGCTTCCAACGTTGGAAAGCTAGGTGTGAGCTGAGTGTGCATTTATTTCACCCCTCAGTCTTCTGAGCTCTGGAGCAATGCCTTCTCGCTGTTTTTCATAAGAAAAAAGATGAACCCTTTACCTGGGTTCACAGGCCAAGAGTTCTGTGCTCTCTCCTTTCATGGTCTGGGAGCAGCCGTGAAACAGCCCAGGGTAACAGACCTTCTCTGGGCATCTCCTGCCTATGGCCCTGTGACCCCTTCTCCCCTCCCTATTCCCACTGTTTGAGAAAAGTTGGAAGGCTCCAAAGACTCACTCAGGGTCTAGAAAGCTTAAAAAGTCTGAACAGGGCATATTTTCTAAATAAAGAACTTGAAACTCTAAATTCTCAGTGACTACATTACTTCCCTCTATTTTCAAAAAGCAAAGAACAATATTTTATCTTGCAGTTACAGTAACATAAATAACAATGTTTAGAGAAAACTTTCTGCAAATGTCTAAAAGCCAAAGCGTCAGGCTAGGTCCTTGCTAGGCCTAAAAGAGAATTAGGGGAAAGTCAGAGATTTCCTGCCTTTGTAATGAGTTTACTAATTAAATCTTAATTGTAAACCAAGCTGAGCAAAATTTAAATGAACTCGTAGTGCCAGAAGCCAGGTTATTATGATGGAATTGTTTATAAGGACAGGAAAGTGACTTTCTAAACATCAAATTCCTGTGCGTTAGCCAAGACCCAGAGGAAGTCCCCATGTAGAGAAGCACAGAATGTAGTAGAATAAGTGACATGAACCTGGAGATAATTAAATGACACCAAGATGTCCTGAGTCCCCTGAATTCAGTCATTGCCAGAGGCTTCTTCAGCCATTTCTGGGACAACCAATGTATTTTCTCCTTTCACAACAAACAAATGTTCCAGCCATTTTAGCAGTGTTCTAACTCCAGTGGAAATGGGAATTCCTTTGCTTTGTAAAGCCTGACTGCTCTACTGAAAAATAAGCCTTGCAAATATAGTGAAGCCCAAACACACTTGGAAGAAACAAAGTACCACAATAAAGGGTAAAAACCAAAGTTGATTGTATTTCCCCCGGTACTATTCAGGGGATTCTAGGTAGGCTGTAAAATAAATCAAAACAGAACTCATGTGGCTAAGTACGTGGTTAAACATAATTTATTTGTTATAAGATTAGGAGACTGAATTTTCCAAATGCTCCTGTCCTGCTTTGTTTGCTTGGTTTTTTACATTCTCTCATTTAAAATGAATAACTTCCCTTACAGTCTTTCCTTTTAGAGGCATTTATTTACAGACAAGTTCATATATATATATATATATATATATATATATATATATATATATTTGATCATTGTATTAGTCAGCTTGCTGTGACCAAATACTTGACATACACAACTTAAAAGAGGAAGGCCTTATTGTAGCTCACGGTTTCAGAGGCTTTAGTCTGTGGTTGACTGGCTCCAAGGCAGAAACAACATGATAGAAGAATATGGCAGAGGAAAGCTGCTCACCTCTCTGGAAGCAGAGAGAGCAAGGAAGAGCCAGAGGAGAAGGGGCCAAAGACAAGAATATAGCTTTCGGGTCATGTCCCCCATTACCCACTCACTTTCCATCCTCCTCAACAGTGTGCCCAGCTATGAATTCATCAGTGGATTAATCCATTGATGAGCTTATTGCTCCCATGTTCCAAAAGCCCCACCTTTGAACACATGAGCTTTTTGGGGGGACATGAGCCTTTTAGAGGACATGAGCCTTTTAGGGGACAATAACACCATAACAGCCAATAAAATCCTCCATTGATCTCATTTGCCATTGGAAATGATTCTATGTCTTAGATTCCCTGAAGCGTACTCGAGACCCTAGAGATATGTCATACATCAGAGATCACATGAGAAATAGCCCATTCTCACCCTAAAGAAATGAGATTAACAGAAGACATGCCTGACACCCATGATCCAAAATTTGGAAAGCTGGGTAACAGATTTCTTAGCTAACAGGTTTCCTCTCTAAGGAAATGACTGCAGTGCATGTTGGGAAGGATATTCTATAGAGTAAGGGATTAAAATGAAAGAGGCAGTATAATTCTATGACATATAATATAACATATATAATCATAATATAATTTATCCTATTCATCTATATAAATTCCAAAAGGCACAATAACCTTAAAATTAAATTAATGAAACTAAATAAACTTTGTGACTTTTTTTCCTTCAAAATTCTTCTTGGACCAAAGTAAGAGAAGCTGCCCTCAGAACAAAGCAGGACACTGGATGAACTGTGTGATCAAGCATCACCATCTAAATGCTTGGTGTCTCTTCATCAGATACAGGGTTGCTCAGAAGTCTTAAGACCAAGAAGAGCCACATGAAACACAGATAATATGTCTCCACTGTTCATGGGATTTAATAGGGCTTAAAGAAGGAATTGGGCATACACAATTTTTTATTAGTGTTATTATCATGTGATAATCCAGAAGCAAAGAAAGCAAGAAAATCATCCTCTGGAGAACCATAATATACAAGCCTATTACATCTCTGATTTCTTCTTTTTTTGGTACTGGGGACATCTCTGATTTCTTTAAGTCATTTTTTTCCGTTACCTTCACAGAGAATTTTTAACTGCATAGTATTTATTTATTCAGTAAACTTAAATTGTTTTTATGGATCTTCTCCAAACTTCCCAGTCATTGTTCTGTTTTGTCTTGTTTTCTTTTGTTTTTAGTAGGAGCCAGCCAGGGACTAAATGTAGATTTACATAATAAAACCTCATTTCATCTTCAAAATCTTTTGAGGCTATTTGATATATGGCACAGTACCTCTTTCAGAAATGTCACTTTGCTTTAGCTGTTTCTATCTGCAAGGTAAACGCTATGCTAATCACAAAATAAAAATTAGAATGTTTTCAAACTTCCTGCTGTGTGGGCTGTGACCAGTGGTGGCTTCAACAGAAAAGCTTGATTTGGGGCCACTGCTTCCCATTAGAGTGATCTCTGAGAGAAAACAAATGTAGAATTTTGACTTGAGTTATAGATCAAAACTTTGAAGACACATGGTGCTACTTTTGTTTGGAAGCTGTTGGATGTATTTTTGGTTTGTCCTTTTAAACTACTGGGCAGCAAAGATCTTTCCCTTACCCTCTCCACCACTGCCAATGCCATGTCAACAACTAAGCTGACCTCAAAGACATCTAATAGGGATGAGCTAACTCTGGGAATCCTGAGATCCATAGATTCTCAGATCCTTGTTGCTGGGTCGACTTTAGAGGGCTTTAGCTTAGGCTCTCATCATTTTACAAAAGGCAAAGGAGAGATTTGACTGGCCCAGAGTCTAACTGCAGCCTGGTAGTCTAGCACACCCAGAATCTGAGCTTGGGTGTCATTCCACCAAAACTTAAGTCTTTGTGCTTCTGCTAGTTGGACAGCTTTGTCAGTTTAAAGAGAACGTGGCCAGACTTAAGTACACTATGACAGGTGTCAAGAGGCCTCAATTACTGAAAATATATTTAATATGGGCCAGAATCCAATTTCCTAAAGCATGTAAATTACCCTCACTGAAGTACCTATAAACATAGACTTATAAGGGCTTCTTTCATTTTTTGGTGAATGGAGAAATTGGTGAGTTTCAAGAGTTCACAAATTATTTACTGCCTTAGTGCCTTGTATAGGTTTAAACCTAGAAGCCAAAAGTAATAATAATGTGTGTACAGTAGAGCCCTTTTGTTACTACCTACACAATTCATTATACAGTTATCCCCAAAAGCCCAGAATTAGACAGAGAACCCTACTCATTTTTATTCCAATGAAGTGGCCAGGCTCCAGTGTTAACAGGTGAACAGGGATGGCATAGGAAAATCTGACATCAAATTTTTTTGAGACTTATTTCATTAAAAATGGAATTTTTCCCAATTAGGCTTCCTTTTTACCTTGGAAATGGATTTCCGGGAGGTCAAGCGATAACCTAAGCTGGACTCAAAAGTGCTATTAGTCTAGTGGAAGCGAGACGTAAAGCAATTCCAGCTTACCAGCTAAAGGTCAGATAAGTGCCAGTGACAAGTTTCACAGCTCAGTGTAACACTCCATTGCCGAATGGCCACAGGCCACAAGGTGTTGTGATTGTCCACCTTGTCCCAGACTAAGCCACAATGTCTAATTTGATTTCAGAAGAAACGTGAAGTTTCAGAAATCTCAAAACTCTCCCCCCCCTTTTAACAAAGAAAATTATTGCTTTGGAAAACTAGATTGGGCCAGATTGGTTCACCCCATATTTCCCCAAGGGATGCTGACTATCATATTTTCCACCAAAAACTTGGTTTTGTAGCCCGCGGATTCTGGGCCATTCAAATAGATAAGGTGTCTGCGAGAGAGGAAATGGCAAAGGAAGGGAGCTGTCCTGTTCCACAATAATGTGAGGGAGGCAATGACCCAGGGCAAGTGATTTGGAGGTACCATTTGGGCGATGCCACAAAGAGCTCCTGGCAATTTCAGTCTTCCAGGTGCAGCCCTGAATCCCTGAGCTGGCTGCCATTCAGGTGAATCTTTGCCATCCCAGGAGTGCAAGATCAGGCCAGGACAAGCTTCAGATGGTTGGTGGAAAGACACTGAAATAGACATAACCAATTCTCAACTAGTAAACTGCAAGAGCAAGAAATCCTGCTTGTTTGCTAATGGTTGCATCCCCAGAGCCAAGAACAGGATGTAGTCTATAGTTGACGGTTAATATATGTTTGTTGACAGAATGGTTACCACACTGGGGAGAAGCATGAAGCCAAGGATTTATTCCAGAAATAGCCTGTAAGTACAAGGAGAAATAAAAAAGAATCCTCTTATATTGGTTATGGGAGTGCAAATTGGTATATGCATGATGGAAAGCAATATGAAGCCTCCACAAAAAAATTAAAAATAGAATGAGCTCATGATTGACTAGCCTTTCATTGCCCTGCATAGATCTAACGGACGCAAAACCAGTGTCTCAGAGATGGCTGCCCTATGTGTTGTTGCAGCATCACTCACCTTATCCTGGGGCTGTGTCCCAATGTGCTTGCTCATCTGGCTGCCACACAACACACCATACACCGAAGTGTTTAAGCAACACAAGTTTGTTGTCTCATACTTCTGGAGGCTGGGAGTCAAGATCAAGCTCTAGGCAGGGTTGAAGTATTCCGTGAACCTCTCTTTGGTTCGCAGATGGCCACTTTCTTGCTACATCTTCACATGGTCTTTTCTCTGTGTGTATATCCCTCATGACCCTGAGTGTCCAAATGTCTTCTTTTGATGAGAACGTTGTTCAGATTTAATTAGACTCAAACCTCAAGGTCTCATTTTAACTTAATTACCTTTTTCAAGACCCAGTGTCCAAATATAGTCACAGTCTGAGACTCTTGGGGTAACATTCAACATAATGTATTTGAGATAACACATAATTCAGCCTGTCACAGCCTTAGCTGTTGCCTGAACCTGCTACCTCAGTTGCCTTTTCTGTTTCACCTTTAAGGTTCTCTATTAAGTGGTTAGGACTCTAACATATGAATTTGGGGCTATACTCTTCAGCCCATATCATTTGACCTTGAGGTCATTGGGTGCTAACCATTACTTTAAGACATTTAGCCTAGCTGCCTAATTTTATAAAGGAAGAAACATGACAATGAAAGAAGTCAAATAACTTGCCCAATATGACCTGACTGGTATGAAACAAAACCAAGGGACACATTTGTCACTACACACAGTATCGACAGTGATGTTCCAGGCAGTGAAAGGCCATCTGTGGTCATGGGAGGGCAAGAGTGGCCCAGATGAGTGCTATTATTGAGAGGCAGAGAAGCAAGGTGTTGCATTAGGGCTGAGGCTAGCAGCCCTTCCCAGTGAACATTCAAATCAAGCTTCATGAAAAAGCAACATCTGAATGGTGACCTAAAAACATGAGGAACTTCTTACCTTTGATCTCTTCTTCACCTACAGATTTACACTATTCGCAGTTTTACTAGTCTGTTTTCCATTGCTATAACAAAATACCAGAGGCTGGATATTTATAAAGAAAAGAGGTTCGTTGAGCTCACAGTTTCAGAGGCTGAAAGTCTGAGGTTGAACAGCCCTGTTGATTCAGTCTCTGAGCAGGACCTGCTAGCAGATGTCATCATAATGACAGAATCAATCACATGGTGAGACAGGAAGGTAGAGAGGGATGCAGGAACCAGACCTGGTGTGCATAACTCACTCTTGCAAAAACTAACTCAGAGTCCTATTAGAACTAAATTAGTCTTTCCCAAGGGCATACTCCTAATGACCTAATTACCTTCCACTAGGCTCTGCCTCTTAAAGTTCCATCACCTCTTAATACTACCACATTGGGGACCAAGCTTTCAATACATGAACACCCGGGAGACACTCTAGAACTCATAACCAAATCACAGCATCTGCCATCTGTACCACATCTCCCCCTGAAGCCCTGGGTCCTCCAGTCTAAAACTCCTTCCTCTTCCTTCCATGCCCTGAACTCCTGGGCAAAGACATCTCTCAATCATTGATCAGCTCTCTCAATTTTCTTGTCTCCCTTTCTCTCCATCTGTCTCCATTTCTCTCTTTTACACACACACACACACACACACACACACACACACACACACCCCTTCACTACCAGATATTAAATTTATTATATCAGTTAATCCTTCCAACCGTCTTTTGTTCCTATTTTACAGTTGAGGAAACAACTTTGGGTAGATTCATCATTGACCCAAGTAAGTGGTGAAAATTAGAATTAAACCTTGTGCTGTAATGATTTGCCAGCTTCCTTGGTGGTTCCTGGTCTGTTAAGGAGAGAAGTAGAAGGCCACGCACCTGTAATCCCTGCCACTTGGGAGGGATCACAAATTTAATCCCATTTTGTGTAAGTTAGTGAGGCCTCCTTTCAAGATTAAAAATACAATTTAAAAAACAATGTTTAGAGCTCTCTGAGTTTAATCCCCAGTACTGCAAACATAAGTTAAAGAAACAAACAAACAATGAAGGTTTTCCTCTTCCCCTTCCCTCACTTCCTTTAGAGGAGATAAGTCAATAATTGGTAAGGAAGTGAAGTCACTATTCACATGATCCGTGGCTCATGCCATCCCTGCAGCATTCTAGAAAGTGTCCTCAGGAAAATAGGTAAGCGTTAGTAATCAACCAAAAGCTTAGGAGTCTGAGGAAGGCTCTTGGGATCTCAAGGAATACAGAGTGTTTGGAAGCTCCATGGTCTCCTCAGTAAGCACCCGAACCCTGGAAGGCCCCACTCTCCCCAACCACTATTGACGCTGTCCTCTAGGACTCCAAGTAGAAGACACTACAGGCTTCCTTGGAACCCAAAGCCAGGGCCATTTTTCATTCACCATAAGGCTTTTCTGTTTACATTGCCTGTACGTGACACATGGCTTGCTTATGTTTAGGCTAGAAAACTCATAATGAAAGACAACATGGGTGGTACATTGAGGTCCTCAAAATCAGCAATTCTAATGCTGCAAAAGATAATAAGCAGTAGATAAAATTCCAATGCTCACTTGGAGATTCTTTTCCCTTGGTACTGGCTTTATGACAGCTCTTGAGGTACAGATGAGCTTACGTTGTATTCCTGTCAGAATGTGACACAGTGTTATGCTTACTGATTTAAACACTTATTAATTAATTAGCAACTTCTGTATTCTGTCTTGTAACTCCTTTTTAAAGAGTGGATAACCATATCAGACAGCTTTCTAACAACAAAAAGTTTATTCTATATATCAGAGTTAGTTACCTATTTTTGACCTCCGTTGAAGTCTGAAAGAAAAAAGTTGAAAATTTTGCTTTTAAATATTTGGAATTCTCTTGCAGCAATGTCACTTAACACACAAGAATGATGTTTGATGGCAAGATTTAAAAGCTCTTTGTCCCAGGTTTCGATTGGTCACCCAAACCTTCACAGATGTTGACTGTATTAAACTCACCCAGCCATCTTCTCTCCTCCTACTCCCTGGTTTAGTGACACTTCCTGTTTTCTCAGAAAACCTGGAGCAGTTGTCTGCTCTTTCAGTGCAACTCTATGCATTTGTCAAGAGTCAGCCCCAAAAGCACCTCCTCCGGGAAGCTTCTCTCATTCTCCACTCTCAGCTTCCTTTACCAAGTACACAACTTCTCGCTCCTTCAGCACTTGGCTTGTATCACTCTTACAACATGTAATTATTGCTCCTTTATTGATGAATATGAACAGCTTTGCTCTCTGTGCTATGCTGTGTGACCCATTAGAGGTGCCCACAGTGCCCACCGCATCCCTGATGCATAACAGATGTTCAGTATTTGTAACGTTGGTGGCTAAATCCATTCCAGCCTGGTACTAACACTTTGCTCTGCACAGTAGACATCTGGATGCACATGGCCAGATTAAATAAATGTTCCTCTCCTGGCTGAGAAGATCTTCAAGGGTTAAGGAAAAAAGATGTGACCACTTCAAATCCAGGAGGAGAGTGTCCAGGGGTCACAAAGAGTGGTGAGACATCCAGGAGCAATCCCACCGATGCTCTCTCCAGAGCACACCTGAACAGGTCTGTGAAGCCTGTGGCTAAATGGGTGGGCAGGGAGGAGTTTGGCTCCCAGACCTGCATCAGGGTGGAAGCATGCAGAGACAGCCCCCCGCCCTTCACCTGCGGAAAGTACCAACCAGGCATGAATCACGACTTCGCTGCAGCTGGAAGCCCTGCAGCCAGGCACCTAGTGTCTTCAGTCTGCTCCCGAAACCCCCTTCTCTGAGGAGCAGAGCGAATGCCAGTGCACTTTCATGGCCACAGTGAGAAACTGCAAGGAAACAAAAATGTAAGACAGAACAGGCCTGGGAAATTGGGCCTGGTAAGAGCTGTGGTTAGACCCTAACCACATGTTAATTTATCTGTTTCTAGAGCAATGAAGACTGGATTTTATAAAGAAAAGCTGCCATTATAAATCATGTTGACAGCCAGACTAACTTTTATTTTTGAGAAATAAATTCTGTATTTCTTTATATCTGGAAAGGAAGGAGAAAGAAAAAGATGGATAAATGGATAAGTAGGTAGATCATGTAACATGCAAAGGAGTTAACATAGTCTTTCGGAGGTAATAAGTTATTTTCAAATAAATGTAATGTTAAAAAGAAAGTTAAGTGACTGAATAACCATGGAAGTTCAGTATGAAAGGTGTATTGGAGTGGGCCCATGAAGTGTTTGACAGTCGTCAGTACCTTGTTCCAATATTGTGACTTTTCATTAAAAAAAAATAAAGAAGTACAAACTGTGTAACTTGCAACTTGATTTTTTAAAAGTTTTAAGAAATTTGAGTTTTTCAAGAATTTTATCCACCATCTACTTCCCATCAACACATACATTTTTACCTTAAAATTATCTGCCATGTTGCAGTACAAAACAAAAAACTAATTCTATTAATTCATCTAATCAGATCCTCCAGTAAATAATCATGCTACAGCCTGAAATCACCCTTTAAACTCTTTAAGTCCATTCTTTAAGTAGGGCATTTTAACATGAAAAACTGATGCATTTTCATATTGAAATGAATCAGCTATTAATTCTAAAGTGGTAAGTCTCAAAGGATTCTCAATTAGGATAAGCCTAAACAAGCAATAAATATTGAAACCTCTTTAAAATAATTCCCCAAGCTTTGATTTATAGAGATATCATAAATTGTCTACTATTAAAGTTATAGTAGCAATGGATATATAATATTAAATCAAATAAAACAGTTCTAAAATTGTTATTAGTTAATTAACTAAATGTCTATGGTTAACAGATTAGATGTCCTGATTATGCTTTTAAAAGTTGTAAGTAATAAAATGAAAACTTTTCCTAGGCCTAAACTTATTTTTCTTCCCAAATGAAAAAAATCAAAGAGGAAAAATATGTATTGTTTTGCTTATCTAGTCATTTTTACTTTTGTCATAATAGTTTATTCATGTAAATTCTTTTCAATAAGCACAATTTAATAGTGATTTTCTTCTGTACTCCCAAAGATCCTCAGGGAAAATGTGTGGGAATTCAATTTTATATTACATAAAATTATTCCCACTTAAAAAGTTTATCACCAACTTGCTGGAGAGTATGAGACAATATTTTCAGTTGACAATTTGGAAGTAATTTATAAAGTTTCAAGAAACACAGAGAAAAGGGGAGAAAACTATTCTGAGACTCATGTATCATCATAAACAACTTTTGTTTTATTTCTTTCTCTCTCTTTTGTTTTCCTCCCAAGTTCATCAAAGTGCGACAATTAAAATTGATATGTTTTGTGGCTCAAGAATGCCAGCCAGAAGCAGTGTATGAAACACTGTACAACAACTGATGCCAGAGAGGTCGAGAGCAACAAGCTTCAGCTCAGGCCTGGGATTCCCTGCCTGGCAGGAGTCACATGACCTATTGAAGCTGTCACCTTTCAACATCTTGTGCAATTTAAGCGGTACTAGCCACTTGCTGGCACAAGCGTCTTTCTTCCCTCCCAGCCTAGCTTCTTGAAAGAGTAGTGGAGAAACTCAAGCCACCATGTTTTCCTGCTTAACCTTCTGAACCCCGGCTTCCACTCCTGTTCTTCCTCTGAAATTTCTGGGTCCCCTGTCATAAATGGCCGGGTATAACAGACACATCTCAGTCCTTATCTTACCTCCCCTTTGGTGGCATGTGACACTGTGATCATACCCTCCTCCTGGAACCTGTTTTCCTCTTGGCTCCCACTCTGGCCACTATTTCCTCAATGAGTACCTGCCTCTCACCCAGTAAGTGTATTACTGGGCATCTACTGTGTATAGGAAGCAGTGCAAGATGTTAAGGTACTAAGACAAAGAAGTTAGCCTGTACCCTGGGGGAAATTATAGAGTTATTACATAGAACTCACTAACTTGACAGATTTATGTAGGGCTGGATATTCTCGTTGCAAAACCTCTCGCCTTTCCACTCCTCCATGGTTCACTTCTTCTTTTGACTTTGGTTTTCCTCAAAATAGCCTTCACATCTCTGTTCTCCTCTGATTACTCTTCTTTGAAAATCCCACCAATATTGATGACTCCTAAATCAATATCCCTAACACTAACCTCCTTTCTGAGTGCCAGAGCTTCATCCATAATAATAGCTCATTACTTCTACCAGAAAGTCACGTGGCTCCTCAAATGCAATACTGAACTTATACCTCCTTGCTTGGGGACCTATTGTTCCTGAGATTCCCTTCTGATCAATGGCTCCACCCTCCTTTCAGACTATCCTAGACCACAAATCCACAAGTCATCTTTACTTCTTTTTTTTTAATACTCACATTCAATCACTCATCAATCAATCTATACCTTAAGTCAATCAATATCCATTCTAGTTTGTCCTTTTCTTTTGATTAGTGCCTTGGTCAGGCACTCAGGCTTTTCTTACCTAAATAATTCCAAAAACTTCCTCAATGTGGTTTTAAGTGCATCTAACTCCCCCACCCCAGCTACCTCACGCACATGGCTATTGAATTGATGTGACCATAACAGCCCTCTGCTAAACACTTCCACAATTCTTCATGGACTTTAGAAAATATTTACATTCGTGGCCTGTAAATTTCTTGTTTGTATTTGCTTATTCATCTTCCTAATTTGACACTAAAAACCTGGGAACATGAGTCTTGTTCTACTCATCTCTTTATTTGAGTGTCTAGCATCTACCACATGCATACTAGGTATGTAATGAATAAAATGAAATAAATGACATTTCTTTTCCACCAGACTTCCAAGATTACTGAAATCTACTACCATTAAATTATGCCTTATAAACATTTTGAACATATATATACTAAGCATTGGGTGACTCTGAGGATTTTACTTTTACTAACTCATATAATCTTCCTTTACAGATAAGATCCTGGTAGCAATCACTGCTCCCTTTTACAGAACAGCAGCTCAGAAAAGGAGACAGGTGAGTGTCAATAAAGACAAATAGGTAAGAAACAGTTTGACTAAAGAATAAGCCATTGTTCAGAAGAGATGGACTCTGAACAGAAGATCCTAGTCAACCAGGGACAAATGGGAGTCTGGGTATTAAATCTTTTAATGCTTCACTAGATGACAGGAAAATAGGCTACAGGACATAGAAAAGTTAAAACTTGCATCTAACTCTATATCAGTCCATGGGCTTACAGTTTCCCATAGGGCACCCTTTTATGAAATGAATTAACTTCATTCCAAGACATTTAGAAGTGTCTTAATCACTTACCATCCTTAGGAAAATTTAGAAAGTTGTCACGAAAACAATGCCCTGTGTTATCATCAGTTGAGGAATCCAGGTTGAGAAAGACTGTTTAATGTAGACAGAGTTAAGGTTAAGAAGTAAATCTACAGAACTAGTCCACACATATAGTTGATACATAGGACACCAGCAGTTAGGATAGTACAGTATCTATTCTACTTTTCTGTCTGAGAAAAACTAAAAATGCTATATAGTGTCTACTTAGTATTTCATATAACCGAACTTCAGGGTAGAAAACAAAAGGGTATAAGTCTGAGTGATACAGTGCATTTTATCACCACTTTCATCAACTTTTGAGTAAGATCAACAAGCAGGCAATTCAGGGAAATAATGACATAGTCCTCCCCAGCACAGAGGGTCAGATATAAATCTGCCTGCGTGCTCAGAAAGTACAAAAAGCAGAGCATCCTCCGGCTAGTATCCAACTGTCCTATGCAAGACTTCCTACCCCAGGCAAGAACTTAGGGACTTCCAGCCTCCTCCAAGAACTCTGGTTCTTGCATAACATCATCCTGCTAGAGAAAGAGATTCCTCTCAGCCTCCAGCCAATGATATATAAATGCCCCTTATTCTTATCTCAGTTTACCAAATTACACTTGTTATCAGTGACAAATCAGAAATGTTTTTCATGCAATCAAAATATTACATGCCTTGGTTAATCACATGGAAAAGCCTTATGCCAATAATTTAAGTTTAATTTAGTTATAGAATATTCCTCTTGAGACCTTGCTTACAGCCAGGTGCTCTTTGCTCTAATGGCAAGGGAAAGTCATAGGCTGCCTCATGAAAAATCTATTTGCCTGCTACAAGAGAAAAGTTGGAAAAGAAAATATCAATAATTGACAGTCAACACAGAGGAGGAGGCTTCCGGGGCAATGTACCACCCCCGCCAGCACAGAGGAGGTGAGTCATGTGGGAGCCAGCAACAAAACACCCCTCCCCAGCCCCCCGCTGAAATGAGAAGACACATAAACAAGCCTCAAAAACAGACTTCCACATCTCCTACAGCAACCCCAAAGGGAAATGAGATGGAACACTCTGATGCTCAACCACCTGGACTCCCTGAACTGGCAACAAAAGAGGATCTGGAAAAAATGAAATCAG
>NW_004624775.1:3245250-3308078 GCF_000247695.1 Heterocephalus glaber | reverse complement strand
AAGGGAGGGCAGGGGAATGGGGAAAAAATAAGAACCAAGAGAGATTATGTAAACATGTAAATTTCCAATGATGAATGTTATTATATTGTATACTTGGAATGTACCAATAAAATAAAATTTAAGAAAAGAAAAAAAAATGATTGACAATACATAAAAGCTGTATCCTGAGCTTTACAGAGAGCTTCTTAAACAAACAAAAAATGCAATCATATTAATGCATGAAAGTTGGCCAGTCCCAGGAAGTGTGCATGTTCATGCACTGGGTACTGTATTTTAGTGTGCCCTGTGTATGGTTGTGTTTGTTTGTGTTTGTGTGTGTATGCCTGTGGTCTTTTGGTTTCCCATAAGGCGTCCTTTTATGCAATGCATTAACTTCTTTCCAACACATTTAGAAATGTCTTAATTGCATACTATCCTTAGGAAAGTTTAGAAAGTAGTCACTCTAACAATGCCCTGTGTACTCATTGGGGAGTTGTGAGAAGAGAATTAGTTATGTAAATCAGTACTGTGAACACCTGGAGAAAAGATTTAGGTCAACCTCAAAGCAGCCCTACTAGTAATGGGCTTAAATTAAAATAAATTCAATATGAAGTACCCACCCAAATTAAGAATGAAATTATTTGTGAAGAATTGGGCAAATACACTTATACATACATCTTTCTACACATATAAAGAGTCCCCATACCCTAACTCATAAAGAATAATGCTGCTCTATTCTTTTAAAAAGTTCTTATATACATAGAAGCTCATTTGTGGTTCACTGAGTATGAAACAATTACTCCCACAAACAGACTAACAGAAAGCAAAAATAGACCAGTGTGTACTTTTCAGTTTGTGGTCTCCTCTAGATTGAAACACAAAGAGAGAGTGAGCAAAATGAATGACTACATTACACCTGGAGAAGATGGGTAAGCCAGATAACCTGCTGGATTGTTTCTCTTTGACAGCCATTACAACACACGTAGAAATATAATGCAGTCGACTTTCAGGGCACTTGTGCTGCTGTCATTTGAATTACAACCGTTGCCTTCAGAGCCCTGGAGGAAACCAACTTCTGCCCAGGATGAATGGAGATGATAACCTGTGTGAGGTGGTCCACTGCTGTAGCTCACCATAGGCTGAATGGTGAGGACAGATTGAATTTGAACATTTTCAGATCTCCAAAGAGCTGCTCATACCACACATTGGAGAAGATGGCTGTTACACTTATTGACACTTAAAACTTTGCAGCATGGGATGCCAAAGAGGAAGAAGGAAGCTTAGGTGCTTGGATATTCTAGATGCTAGAGAAATTTGCCATTCTTATTGCTGTGTATCAAGAAAGTGACAAACTCAAAGGCTATCATTTATTCTACCAGTGGAATTAAAAATGAGGGTGGCTGGAGCAGTAATCAATGCCTTGCTTGTTGTGATGGATTATAGCTTGCCTATATAGTATAAGCTTTCATTATCTGAAAAAAAATTCAATTTCCAATGTCTTTGCTGTTTTCTCTGAATTTCTCATACAATCTGTCCTATGCTATTTTTATGTAGTTTAAATATACAGTGCTTATGAAAGGTGTTGGATTAATAGCCCTAGAGTGAAATTCTTTATCCCTTAGTCTTTTATTAGTAAACCCTTTAAACCCTTTCAAAACACTTTGGTTTTTGTTTGGGGTGGGGTTTTTTTTAGCTCCATGCAGTCGATTCATTTGATTGGTTGATTAATAATACCCTAAAGTGAGAAGTATTTGTATTTGTATTTTCTTAGACAAAAACCCTGAAACAACAAATGAAGGGTGTGGTCTGGGTCACAAGAGTTGACTTGCTCCTCTGACTTTGGGAATAGTCCCTGAGACATACTGCAGCTACTGAATAGGGAAGTTAATGAATGCTTACCCAGAATCTAAGAAATATTCTGGGCCAGAGATTTAGCTCAGTGGTAATGCGCCTGCCTGGCAAGCAAGAGGTCCTGAGTTTGATCCCCAGTACCAAAAAAAATTCAATTATGACTTCACAGATGAAATCATTCAGCTTATATCCAATAAGCAGTAAGAGAAGCTGATGTTCAACCCTGGATGAAAACCAAATGTCACATGTAAATTATTCAAAAATGCCTCCTAAGAAAGAAAAATGCAAATAGCAATTTTTTAAAGAGGGAAGAGGCTAGTAATCTTACTTTTAACTTAAAAACACATACAACTTGAGATTATAGCACACTGGTACAAGCTTAGCATGCACAAAACCATGGGTTTGATCACACACACACACACACACACACACACACACACACACATTAAGCCCCTACAGCTAAGTATACTTATTCTAACAACCGAAGAGCAAAAAAATATTTTTTTCCTGGAGATCTCTCTGGGCCCAGATATAGGCTCAGTAATAACTCTCATTACAAAAATGTGTTTTCTTCTTATACAGATAAAGAGCATGTTTAGCATCAATAGGGTAAAGAATTTAAGTTGATTTTACAAAAGTATATTGTATTCTTATCCTAATTTGTATTTCTCATTAAGATCTTCATGTTTGTAGATTAGTTTTATAACTTCTAAATTCATATCATTTGCCCACTTATCTATTCAGATCTTACTGTTTTCCAAATTATTTTGTGTACAGAATATTACATTTGACTATAGTACTTGTTGTGAACATGTTTATAGCTTGTTTATCTTTAAAATTTGCTTATCCAGTGAGACTGTGGTAATTAAAATCTTTTTTCTTTAAATCTGTGGTCACAACTTTTTTTCATAGCAAATTTTTCCCTACCTTTTAAGCATGCAGAGTTCTCATTCATTTAGGAGTGCCATAATTAGTGACTTGCGTTTTCCTCTTGGCTTTTGGGGAGCAGGGGCGGTGGGGGAGTGCTGGGGATTGAAACCAGGGCCTGGCACATGCTAAGCATAAGCTCTATTACTGAGCCATACTCCCAGGCCTCGTCTTGGCTTTTTGGTAGAGTACTCATGGAAAACTTTAGAGGAAAACCCACCTTTATCCTTAGATCTCAGCCTCCACTCTCAATATCCAGGTAAACTTCAACCACTAATGAGTTTTATTTATCACTTACCTTGTAACAGTAATCTGTTTCCATTCACCTTCAAGAGCTTACCTAGATCGCAACCTAAGTAAAAGATACTCTGCCTTTTCACTTTCACAACCAGAGTCTTACATTGAAATTTAGAGGTGCTCAAAAGCAAACCCAAGAACTGATGCCCCAACCTATAATTTTTAAGTGGGGACCTCTCCAGTAAAGAGACCCCAAATCCTTTACACTAGTGCCTACATTCTGACTGAGGAACACCGTGGGTGGCATTTTACCTATATTCCTTTTACCCTGAGGCAACCTGAGGGCTTTAACCCCATCTCTTATTTGGCCTCCAAAGTCATATTTTCACTCTGACTCATTCCCGCTGTCCTCTGGATGATGATTCTCACTTGATGAGCTAGTTAATGTTTGTAAGGAGGCGCCTGAAGAACACCTCGACACAACTCCTCAGAAGCTCATCTTCCTGGTCTATGACCTAACTGGCCCCCAAAGGAAAAGTAGAGACAAGTCCCACCAGGACTCCCCTGAGTGTCCTCCACAGAAAGCAGATGAGGAAGGAAAATGATGTGAGGTTCTCCAAAGAATGTTTCCTTCTCTTGAGAAACAAAGTACAAAACATCATGTGAATAGGTATTAGCATAAAAGTTTTCCTAATTGTCAAGTACAATTCCTTACTGATTTTTCCAAGTGTGAAAAATATTTTGCCCCTCATGCATAGGCCAATACTTGCCAATGCAGATGATTGCTCTCCTCTGAATCTTAAACATTGTATTTTGCTACAGGAGAGGAGTGGGCATCACAGAGAAACAAACAGTCGGAATAAGTGAAAGGCCCTCAAAATAGAGTCCAGTGAGCTCTTGAAATGTTGATGGAAGGATGACTTGAGAGAAATATTTCAGAGGGGATTTAAGAGAAGTCTAGAATTGCTCCTGACCCACAGCAGATACACAATACATAGGAGAAATTTGAATGAAAGAATTGAATGGAGAAAAGGACAAGGTTAGGAAGGAAGGCATGAGGAAAGAGGGAATGAAGGAAGAAAAGTAGAGAAGGAGGGACAGGGGAGGTATTGCAGAAGGGGAGAAGAGGAAAAAATAAGGAATTGAGGGAAACTTTAGACAGTAAGATAGGGAGAGAGAGAAGATTCTGCCAATGGTTAGTTAATAGCTGAATAGAAATTGATCTTGGATATTTAAATCTAATTTTCCTTCTTTAAAATTATAACAAGGTGAAACTCCATATATTTTATTTCTAGGATCAGTCCTTTAATTTTATCAGTGAATTCTCCACAAAGTCTAAAATCCAGACCCAGTATATGGCTTACATTTATAAGCTATGTGATAAAAAGTACAGATAATCGGTTATATTAACCTCTCTACTAAGTCATGGCTTGTGTTTCTCTTATGATCATCTACTTAAATTAAATATTAGGTAATAAAACCACTTTCTACATACTGCCAGATCTGACTTCTAATAGTTTGTTTTGTTAAACAAATTTTCATCTATGTTCATACTTTTTTCTTCTATTATCTTTATCCAGTTTTAGTGTTAGCACAATGTTGATTTCCTAAAATGAGGGGAGAAGTGTTCCTTCTTTTTTTCTGCTTTAAATGTCTGATATAAATTATCAGTTAAAATGTATATGAGCCTGCTGTTGTCATATAGGTAGGTTTTCAAGCTAGGAATATACTTTCTTTAATAGGTGCTATTCAAATTTTACATTCCCTCCAGAGTTAGTTTCATTAATTTGTCTTCCAATGTACTTCTTAGAAGTTGTCGAATTTATTTCGAAAAAGATTTTTGTTGAGAATTTTTTTTTTTTTTTTTGGTACTGGGGATTGAACTCAGGTCCTTGTGCTTGCAAGGCAGGCAGCGGAACCACTAAGCTAAATCCCCAGCCCATTAAAAAAGATTTTTGTAATATGCTTTCTATATTCTTTTAAATTCTGTAAAATCTGTGGTAATGTTCTCTAGGTTTTGATATTGTAATTTTAATAATGTATAATTGATATTGTGTAATAGGAAGAAAAGGTCTAAAGGAGTAGGGGAAGTGGGAGAGGTAGGGGAAAGGAAGGAAGGGAAAAGAAAAAATATGAGAAAAGGAAACAAAGTCTTTGCAAATAGGGGAGGGTGGAGGGGGTGAAAAATAAGAACCGAGATACAGCATGTAAAGGTACAAGATCCCAATGATGAATGCAACTGTATTGCATACCTAAAATTTACCAATAAACAATGGAAAAAATTAAATATTAGGTACCTGGGGAGAGGGGTGACCCTGAGGAGAGAGGCTGGTCCAAGGCTGGCCCTGCTGACGACATTTCTCAGTAAGTACATCAGGAAAAGACTTCAAGAAGACAACACATCAAGTCTCCTGCCAAGAAAAGTTTTCTTTTCATCCATTTATTTTTAGTAGCACAGCTGGGAAATCAAATGATTGACTAAGTGGACTGCTGGACTGTAAAGCAGAGGAAAAGAATAAGAGCACTTGAGTGGCTATTGGATGAAGATTTCCCAAAGAATGAAGATCCCAGCAGAAGTGAGTACAGTGTTCAGAGGATGCCTTACCTGCCTCCTAGGCCAGTGGTTGTCTCTCTGCGCTCTGCCTGGGACACGCCGTGTAGAGGAGACATGTCACACACACGCACTGTGTCCAAGTTCCCACCCAGGTGAAATCAGGATAATAGTCTATCTGCCCTTCTCCATTTTCATAAAGTGGTTTATCTGCTGGTTTGCGTGCTTTTCTGGGTTTTTGTTTGTTGAGGGAGGTCCTGGGCCTCCCTCACACATGCTGGACAAGTGCTTTACCCGTGAGCTATATATCCAGCCTTATCCTCACAAAGTAGTTCTCAAGAACCAACTAAATAGTACGGTATTTAAATGCTTGAAAGTTTCGAGTGCCCCAGATTATAATTTGGGGGTTGTGGGAAGAAGTGGTCAAAAAATCACACTTCTGGGGAGGAGAAATTTTTAAATCGGTCTTTTAGCCTTCGTTTCGACTTCACTGTGTCACCAGTCCCTCATCTCGCCTCCGCGGCGGCCCTCACTATCACCACTTTGCTGGTCATAGAAACAAGAGAATTAGTTGCTTCCATCACAGTCATCAAAAACTACTTGCGGGAGTGCCAAAGTTACTCGCCAGATAAATTTTAGTGTATCATCCTACTTATGGCAATACCCCCAAAGCGCTGATCTGAAAATATTCCCAAACGCAGCTCTGCTTCTGTTCTTAACTTTATAAGGTCGACGCACTGATGCATAACCCAGAAAACTGTTGAGGGGTGTCTGAATAAAGAATGATCCATTGAACCCATAGAAGTTTACTGAAAATATGCTGCTTTCTTTTTCGTTAGCGCTACTGGCTACTGGTGAGTGGTTACACACCTTTGGCATGGAATATTTGAGAGTAATATTGAGAAATTAGACTACACTTACATGTCATTGTTTAACTATTTGTACCTTGCAGGTGCCTATAAGTCAGTCTGATGAATTATCTTAATTTTATTAAGATAAGTGCTTACATAATTGTTATTGATTGTTTAAATGAATCTATACGAAGAAGTATATTAAATGTGAAAAATCCCTATTAATTAATAAGTGAGCTCAGTTAACTTTCAAAATTGCAAGAGTCTTATTTTGGAAAACTTGCCAATATCTTTAAGTTATATTTACTCATTTGTAATCAAGTGTTAGACATTTCTCTATGCTTCTAGTATCTTTTTGTTACATGAGATTATGAATATGAAAGGTCTAAATGGTTTAGGTCTGTTTTTTAAAAGTATCATTTGTTTAATCATGCACTAAACTTTTTTAATGCTCACTATGCACAAGGCAAGAAGCTAACCATTGGATACACAAAGTTGAATAAGAAATACCACCAAGTTGTGTGTACTGTGTGACAATATAGTAAGTGTCAATTACATAGTGTATTCTGTTTTAGGCATGTTACTTTCTCCATACATTTAATTTACACAATCATTAGGAGAAAGGGCTTTTATTTTTTATTTATTTACTTTTTCTAGTACTGGGGATTGAACTCAGGACCTCGCACTTCCCATCCAGGCACAGTGCCACTGAGCTACATTCCCAGCCCCACAGAGAGGGCTTTTATTATTCTTGTTTTGTTGATGAGAAAATTAAAGCCCAGAGAGATTAAATAACAAGTCATTTTGCTAATAAATTGCAGAAATAGGTTTTAAATTCAGGGTTTTGTAACTCCAAAATGTATCCATTTCCTTTGCTATACTTTCAATCACCCAGCATCATCAGAAAGCATAATCTTGGTATATTTGTTCTATTGATCACATTTATTAAGTTATTTTCCCTAATGTTATAAATAAAAGACTAACAATACTTAAGGTAAATATAAACAGGTAAGAGAGTTACAAACTCCTCTGGGAAAAATGATAATAATTTAACTTAATTTAAATTAAAACAATGTTTTACTTAAGAAAACTATTAAAATATGAGTCATTGTTGTTTTTCTCAAAGTTGAGAAAGTTTTATTCTGTATGTAACATTTATCACTATTGAAAGTCTCAACAATGCCACGTAAAGCAATTCTTGAAAGTGTTTAACATTCTTCCTTCAGCTGTTTTTTAATTTCAGCAGATATAAACTCAGTTCTTGGGTTGAACAAAACTCTATAGTATTTCCCCACTTACTGTATACCTGGTTTACTAGAACTAACTGGGTGAACTGAATTGGTATTACAATCAACCTCACATGCTTTTCAGTCGAGACCCACAGTTCAAGGAGATACATAACGTCACAGAAAACACTCCCAAGAAAGTATTTTCTGTGTTTGTGAGCTTTTAATGGCCAAAGACTGTCCTGAGAAGTCCACATGATGAAATTAAACAAGCACTCTTATAGTTTTGACTCAGAAGAGATTTGTTTTAATAAATGAATACTGTGAAATCATTTAGAAATTTCAGAGCGGAAGGTGATGATTAATGTCAGATTCTAAGAATTGTCTCCCGTTTGTCTCTTTATATTATTTAACATTGATTATAACTTTTAAACTTTCCTTCATAAAGTAGAGGTCACATTTACATTAAAGAGCTCCTTACTTTCTGGGCAATTTGGCTACAGATTAGAATTATTAGAAGTAGTTTTTTATTTAGACACTTAGGAACATATAAATTGTTTTTCTATGAACTGGTGGCAAGGCTGCCTTTAGAAATGGCACAAGGATAAACATTTTAACTTAAATTTGACATCTTGTGTCAAAAAAATTTCTCCTGATGTTATCTGTTCAATTATTTTCTAGAATGAGCATACTTAGACACATCCTTAAATTATCAAAGAATAAGTCTAGAAATTTTGAGTACCATGGTGTATCCCAATAATTGAACATCTAGTTATTAATCCTGGAACTGCCTAGAATGTTTCCAAATTTTGCAAACATAGAGTCCATGTCAGGAATCAAATCTAAGTCATCTTTAGGCAGCAGTTGGGCTCCTAATTTTGTGGCTCAGGAAATGATGGGGTCAAGTGGCTGGTCAAGGGTCAGAGAAGAATCTGTGGGACAACCTGGATTAAAGAGCTTATCCTGAGATCTGGGCTGGCTCCATTGTGTCAGGTCCAATTGAGCCTTAATGTCCCACCAACTTTAAAAAAGAGTCTTTTCTTATATAATAATAGTAATTCTGAAGAAAGAACACTGAATTAGAAACCCTTCTTCATATTATCATGGTGCACTAATTAAAGTTGTTAATTGGTCCAAGTTATATTGTGGAGAATCATTTAATTTTCTTAAATTCTACCTGGCTAATTATAAATGAATGGTTCCCAAACACCCTAAGCACCTTCTCACTCACACAAACTCATTATGATGAGAATGGTCTTGATGATTTAAAGGCAGCAGCTTGGCTTCACTCTCCTCCCCTCTGTCTCTTGGTGAGTCACCTTTTTCTCAAGTGCAGAAGGGTTTGCTGGGCCAGGCTGGGGCTGCTGCTGCTGGACCTGCAAGAAACCTCGGTGAGCCATACAAGGGGGCCCTGCTTGGATTCTCCTCTGCTTCACACATCATTAGGCAAATTGTCAGCTACGTTTTAATTACAGTGTTTTTATGACTGCTAGTGATGTAAGAGGCGCAGTGGGCACACCTTGTTTTTTCCAAGCGGGGCTGTGTTTGTAGTGCAGGCAGTTAGGGCCAAAGCATTTTTCATCTTGCACAAACTGAGCTAATTTATGTGGGAACCCAGACCCTCTCAACGTTGTTTGCACTGCACCAATTTGCAGAGTCTAATGAGCCCTTTTTAAATGATGGAAAACCCCTTATTGGTTGCATTACTGAATACCCTTTTAAAGCCTGCCCCAGAAAACAAAGGTGCTCGACTAGAGGAGAAGCCAGGCTCACCTTGCCCTCATTTTTTCCCTACCCAAGAGACCCATGGCTTAGAGATGGTAATAGAGCCGGAGATCCTTGATAGCCTGTGGCCACTGCCTTGTCCTATCTCTGGTGGCGAGAATCCTCATTAACTGATCTGGTAGTAAGTGCTTAAGGTCTGAAGGAGTCTTTTGTTTATATTCTGCTTAATAAAAATTTTATGCATCTAGTGGATTATGTAGGCAAGCCTCTGGAATTTGTGTGTATAGTGTCTGTTGAAATGCATAACCAATTAAGGTTATCAATGACTTTATGAACTTTAGACACAGCCAGGCAAAGGACAAACCTCCTAGTCCATGTTGCACAAATTGTCTGCCAGGAAGGAATCAGCCATCTTTAAGGAGAAACAGCATATCCCAGCCCCACAAAGCTACAGAAATAAAACAGTACTCAAACTACTAAAGATCAAGCAATGAATTGGAAGGAACAGGAGATAGCACTTACATAAGAGTCACACCCTTATGTGCCAGACACCACATTAGGGGATTAATCGCCTATGTTAATCTAAGGATCTCCTCTAAAATTTTTGATTAAGGCCAAAGTTATACCACTGGGCTCTAAGTTCATAGCAACACTTGGGTTTCAATGGTACTGTACTGCTTTTTAAAATTGGTATCTATATACCTTTTAGAAAAGACTTCAAAACTCTTCCTCAAAACAAAAGCAGCGTACATTGTCCCTGAGCTAAAGCTGGACAGTAAGACTTGGCAATACCATCACCGGAACTCCATACCAGCTAAGGCTTCCCGACATGAAGTCAAACCTCCTGCATGAATTTTTCAGAAATCTTTGATTCTCACTACAAGCATCATACCAGCATTTCAATGTGCAGTTTTGTCATTGCAAGTCTGCCATGTGCACACTGAGAACCAAGTGCTAAATGATCTCGGAGTCTTGCTTTCCTTCAGGAGCTCAAAATCTCCAAATGGTACAGCTGATCACATCACTGTTCCAAGCCAGTGGGAGAGGTACATATGTAACTAAGGTTCTTTCTCATTTCAAAACCGTCCCGTGGAACAGATGACAAGACCAAGACCAAAAGAAAAAAAATCACTTACAGGAACGTAAAACTGGAAAAAACACCACCAATGCAACATACCTCCTAAACTAAACCTAAAACATAAAACACCCAGTGTTGAAAGTATTTTAATTATTTTTTTAAGGTACACAGGTTGCTGGCTTGCCCCAGCATACTGAAAGAAATTGAAGCATTAACACTTTTTCTAGGCAAAAAACACATTTGTTTTCCAATAAGATAACTCTGAGTCATCTTCAGCAGTGTCCCCCACCCCGGTCTGATGTCAGGAGGAAATGGCTAGAAAACTGTAGCAGCAAACATTTTAAATAAGAATCTGGGAAAGAGAGGAAGACAAAACAATTTCTAACACTACAAGAATGAAGCATTTCTCCTCCAACATAAAATCCTTATCCCGTTGTTTTGTCTATCTTGTCTCCAACTTTATTTAGCTAAATTTGGTGTGGACAGTTTTATCTTTGAATGTGGCATATTCTGGTGCTCAAGAAATGAAGACCAAAAACTAGAGGTACTGAAATTGAGAAAGAGAACAACAGAATGGCTGACAGAAATCTCATGTTAGGCAGATCTTGAGAGTTTTCCAGCCTGGACTTGCCAAACTCAAAGGAGTAAACTTCAGATAAGGATCTGAGCTCTCAGATGTGTAACTGAACCGAACCTCCCAACCTTTTTGAGGTTTGCTGATGACTAGTAATTATATTGTCATTTAACAGAAGTATCTGCATTAAACCAGAGATGTTACATTAATGGTTAAGTTCACATCCATTAAAAATATTGAACATCTTCGAAGCACACAGGGTCTCCATGATGCACGGAAAGGAATGGAAACTAATGTAGGATCAAGACCATAAATCAATGGCTAAACACTACCTGTCAGGTTTGCAAGTCATGCTAATGCAAGATGTTTTACTTCTTTTCCGTGCAAAGAGGTCAAAGAAGGAGAAACAGATATGTAACATAAATGGAAACACTGAGGAAAACCCCCAAAGAATAAAACAGTCAAGGTACAAACCTTGCAGAAAAAGATTATATTTATACAAAGTCAGGATTTTAACCACCCATCTCTAAAGTAAAGGCCAAATTCTTGAGTTTCCAGAGGAGGCAACAAAAGAACTGAAGATTCACTCCTAGAATCTACAATCTTTTCTTCAAAGTACTTTTCATTTTGACTAAAGAGGGGCAAAGTGACTTGTCAATTTTCTCACTCATAAACTTAGGAAGTGAGTATTACCCTTAACTGCTTCCTAGAAGATTATGGTATTATTCACAGTTTCATAAGAAAGCCTTTTAAAATTTCTTGTATATGTATGATGCCCTCCATTATACGATGCCAATTGGCTGTATGCTAAAAATCAGAGTAAGCATTTTCATGGATGTAGAACAAATTAAAGTTAACATGAATAATGTATCGGTAAAAGAAGTTATGTGAGAAACTCTCCACCTCCTCTTTAAAGGGACATACACTGCAGGTGGTTGGTGGGTGCTGGTCCAAGATGAGAGCTCTGCACCAAGAAGAAAACACAAATGCATGGTGAACTGGAGCCCAGGATAAACACCCATGATCTGGAAGTGAGCAGTGACTCTAGGCATCCAAGAGACCAGAGCCTGAGCCAAAAGATAAACTCTTACATATCATAAGTAATAAACATAACCAAACTAGGATTTGAATTCAAAACCAAAGTTAAAATGGTCTTTTAAAGGACCTTACTAAGAAAGGTGGAAGAGAACTCAGAGGCAAATTCTGTAACCTTGAAAGGAAGAGCTGCCTGGGCCTAAGACCTGCTTTCAGAAGTGAGGACAGAGGAACAGACTGGCCCCACTTTAAGTAGGAGCAGAAGGTGGTTCTGACTCTGTTAGTCTGGCACCCATCATTGACATCCAAGTTTCATCCACCCAGCCCTAAGACCCATCTCTAGTGTCCCCAACTAGAAGGAAGAATGCCAACTCCCTAGCAGTTTTTAAAACTTTGGGGTTTATCTTTACAAAAGTTACTGAGCCTGGTCTCTTCAAAGTTAAGCACAGGTCATCACACTCCCTCTGCAAAACCCCACCAATCCAATGCAGGTCAATAGCAAGCAAACATCGGTCTCTGACCTCTGCCAGTCAGAGATCTTCCTTTCTGGCTACACAGAAATGCTTGCTGTCCCTGTCGGCCAAGTGGTCCATGACATCAGAGCCTATGCCATCTTACGTGTTAGGACAGGAGGGTTCCCATCACCTCCCGTCTCAGCCCTATGCCTTCACATTCCAAATCCACATGCCCTCCAAGCCTTGTTCAGATATCACCCCTTAGATAAAGCCTTCCTAGATTCTGTACCTCCATCAATTCCCCACCTCATAGGCATATGTTTTAAGAACACAACCTGCTGGTCATCCCAGCACACTGACAGAAACTTAAACTCTGCCATCTTATCTAGAAAAACACTTGCCTTCAAATGAGATGAATCTGAGTCATCTGTCATTGTTTCCTCAGTCTTCTTCAATAGCCTAAGATCTTTTTGTATATATCCATTTCTGTTTCCTCTTTACGTCCATTTCAATGTCATTTGCAGCTAAATGCCATTGTACCCGCAAAAAGTCACTGAACTTTAGAGTCTATTTATATTTTTATTTGGGGATGCCAGAACCATTAAAAGGAGGTGTCCTGTGTTACTAAATGTAATGACCTTCAGCTCTTTTGCACCAACTTTGACACTTGCCTAATGATCTGCTTGATTAGGTTTGTACAGTGCTTGCTTTTCAAAGTCTAGGGGCGGGCAGTGAGGGAGGTGACTAAGTTTAAGAACACCCATGTCCTCAGAAACAGATCCCCAGAGGCTCCAGTTCTGGCATTAGTAGTCTGACACCCCAGCACACTTGACAATAAAACCTATTGTGATGTCAGTCAGCAGGGGGTGGAGGAAATTTGAAAATCTGTCTAGAAATGCAGGAAGAGATGTAAGCAAAGTAACCAAAGCTCAAAATGCTCCGACAGTGTTTAATTTATTAAAAAAAGAGGGGGGAAATCTGGTTGATTCCAGTATTGCTACATAAAATTGATTTTTTAAACAGAAGGATTTGATTCAGTGCAGGAATAGCATCTTATGTAACGAGCTAGAAAAACTCAACATAGAGTTGGATCTAACAAGTACAACCAGACATCATTATGAAGATGTATGGTAGCCTGTTAGACAGGTAAATTTCTTTAGACTTTTTCCCCCTAAATCTAAGATTGTTTGAAGAATTATCAAGTTCACTGGTTTATGTGAGGTTCGTTGTTGTTATACGTACAAAGCTAAGTGTTATCACATAAGCCACAGTTTGCAAGAGTACCTTTATCCTGTTTCTGTAAAGTAATGCGTGGTCATAGATATTGAAATCATCAACTTTCTTTTGATTGAATCTATTAGCCCCAATTAAATGGCTACTCAATTTTAAAAAGAAGAGAAGGAAGGGGAAGTTGTTCAAGAGTATAACTCAAAAAAGAAAAACTAGAAAGGAACCACTGACCACTGGTCTCATTAATTAGACACAGTTCAGAAAGGATGGCTAGTTTTCCACATGGAGTTGTCACTAAGTCCTTTCTAGGTCTGGAGTAAGAAAAACTGTGGACAAGAAAGATCTAATTCTCAGTAACATAAGAGAGCTTCTTTTTCTTAACATATGAGAAATGTAGAAATGCTGGAAAATATCCAAAAAAGAAAGATAAAAATGGTGCATAAGCTTAGAGAATAATATCATCAATGATGTTTATGGTAAACAGAATATCTTTAGTCTGAAGAAGAAACTCTGTCATACAGTGGGACCTAAATGTTATTTCATTGAATTAACATACATGAAGTGACATTGAATCAGCTCAGAAATGATTATCAGAAAAAGAAGGAAATGTAAAATAGAGAATGGTGAATACTCCTTCTCCCTGGGGAAGGAAGGAAATTCAAGGAAGTGACCATAAGTCTACAGAAGAAAATAATATGGAACAAAGGAAGTAGTTACAGAGAGCTATTAGGTAGTAATAGCTTTGGAAGGAACTTGAGAAACAGTGTTCCCTGGGAGTCTTTTGGAACAATATTTTCTAGTTTTTGTTTTGTTTTGTTTTGTTTTGTTTTGTTTACTTAGGGAGGCTTTATATTTTCTAGTTTTATTGGAAAACCAAATGAATTCTTATTCTTCAGCCCTCAAAATCACGTTTCAGATTCTAAGAATAGTAATGTCAAAAATACTAGAGACATCAGCATTTGTTACTCTTTTTTTTTTTAAATGAACAAAGTGGGAAACAGTAGCCTGGGCTTTTATCCTAGTTCTAGTTCTATTTATGTGATTTAGGAAAACACTTAAGAATATCTTGACATTTAGTTAAGATACCTACATAATGTCTTCCCTTAAAAGAGATATTGTCAAACTCACTGGTACCATACAAATAACATTGGTATTGGTTTTGGTATTAGAATAACAATTAGATTACGTAAGATCACATAGGTAGATTTAAATCTCCAATATTCTAGTCTTAAGGCAAGTCAGTGGTTAAAAGATGCCTGTTTTTATTTTCATGCTTCATACTTAATTTAGGCAACTATACAAACAAACAGCATGTAATCAACATTATAAAAACATAGTTATCCATGTGTTTATTACAGTGTTAAATATTCTGCTTATACAACACAGAAACACATATATGTCCTCAAAATTCCAAACTTGACTTAAATTGACTATCATAAAGTACAATACAGTATGATACAATAGAATCAATATAGTAACTAAATAAAAAGGTAGAAGATGCTAGCCAGAGGTTTATTAATAAAGTCATAATTTATCAATTCAAGAAACCTGATAAGCAATATACTTAAGAACACAAAGCTTAAAATGTGGAATTTAAAATATGTATAGATTCTTCCTGGATATTTACAATGTACACATTTTGCAAAATATTTCTGCTATAGAAACTATTCAACTCATCTGTTTTAGGTTTTTGAACAACATTTAGTTGTTCTGAACTGTAAACCCAATCATTTTACCAGTTCCCCTGCTTAATTGTTCAAATATGCCCCCTGCTTGTGTTTATAAATCATATAATGGCTGTTTCCCGTTGAGGTAGAGGATTTGACTATTTTACTCACATCTGCACCAGTCAATCAAAGTTGCTTGGTAAGAACCAGATAGATTTCTGAGCAGAATAGAAAATTCCGGGGAATAGAGAAATCATGATTTGGATGAGGAGCCACTGTCTTGAGATAATTAACTCAAACCATGTGAGAGTAAGATATCACATTCCTAATACAGATCTTGTAAAGCTGCTCCCAGACTGCAGGCTTAACTAAATGTTACCTAGATAGAAGGTACTTGGTTTTTAAAATGTAAGATAATTTTAATTATGACCTGGAGCCTTTGGAATGTAGGTGCTCTGCAAAGGCTGATCAATGGAGTCATGCCTGTTGACAGATTCCCTGTCTCCTCCCATCTGGTCCAGCCAGAAAGCACCCACGTGGAAAGACAGGCTGGTCAGTAGGATGGAATTTGTTTCTAATCTCCCTGTCTTGTCTCATTTTCAGTGATTTGAACATATCACTCCCTCTACCTCAGGCACTTTGCATCATCCATTCCTGCACCCTCTTCAGATAAGGTAAAAATTCTTGCTCAAAGTTTAGATTTAAGCTTAGGTATTACTCCCCTCAAGGATTTGTCACAGGCCCCTTCCATGGTGGCCTCAGTGTACACCATCCAGATGGCCTTTTTAGATGGAAAAACTTATGCCCAAGCTCCTAAGAGTACTATCAACAACCTTCTCTTCAGAAATAGCACTAAGCCAAGGAGATCTTCCTCACACAGGGTCACACCCCTTTCTTCCTAGGAGCAGATGGCAGACAATGAAATCCAAACCCTTTGCCCCAACACTGAAGGGCACATCAGGCAGAGCTCCCTGTGGGTTTGGTTAAGAATTTTGTTGTGAAAACATTACTGCCCAACTTCTCCCCCTGCCTCTTCCTACTCACTTCCCTTCTATTACCAGAGTCAAGTACTCCATGATAAACTTTTGCACACTAATTCTCATTTCAGAGTCTACTTCTTCGCCACTTGATCTGTAGCCCATACCTTTCCCAAGTCTGGAATAACTACCCCTTATACTTGTGTCATTAGTCCTCAACACTTGATACCATTATACCAGTGTTATAATTGCCAATTTATTCATCTTTTTTCCTCATCTATCTTCCTAGGAAAACCATAAGCTTCCGGAGAGCAATAACCGTGTCTCATTCACCTTGATGTTCTCAATACCAAACATATTTAATACATACTTGATGAAAGAATACTTCTAATGAAAGGCTGCAAAGAAGTACAATATATATACTGAAATATATTAGTTAGGTTAATGTTCTTTGCCATAACAATTAAACAACAAGTTTATGATTGTTTAACACAATACACCAAGTATTGGCAAACATTTTTAAGTAAACAACAGAATAGTAAGTATTTAGTCACTGAGGGTCGTACAGTCTGTTGCAACTACAGTACTCAACTCTGCAGCTTTGGCTTCATATGATGTGTGAACACAAGAGCATAGGTTGTAGCAATAAAACTTTATTTATAAAAGTAAATCAATGGAGGAACAGATTGTTTAACAGTTTTGTTTTGTTTTGGGTTTTTTTGAGACATTGTATCTCATTGCTACAACCAATTACACATCCACACTTCAATTTAGAGTATCTGGGGAGGGGTGGCCTCTTAGCAGTCATTCTAAACTATCAAAAAGAAGCATAAATTTGTGATGGGCAGCTAGTTGTCCCTACTACAGGAGGGGAATTTCTTCACATTGAGAAAACAGACCTAAGCAGATGTTTCTGTTCTCTTTCTTCTGCCTTTGTCCTAAGAAGTGCATAATTTTAAAGAAATCTATCATTGAACTTATTCTTTCATGGGAGATTCACTGATGAGTCAAAGACATTATGAACTATGTCACAGGAAATATTGTCTGTCTAGATAAATCCAATAATCACACCAGTGTGACTTCACCACAGTGATAAGAGCAGCCGTTACCAACTTGGGTTTGGGGGGTTCAGAAAGGCTCAGCTAAGTCATGTGAAGTGGTCACTGAAAAGAATCAATTTAAAGAAGCATAAAGGCAAAAGAACATCTCAGGCAGAAGAAAAAGTATGCTCCTATAGCCCAAAAGCAATGAAAGCCTTTGTGTTTTAAGCAAGAAAGTATCATGATGAAAAGTATATTTAAGAAAGATTGATTTGATTCCATGGCTTAGAGCAGCTTAGTGTGTATGAAGAGCAGTCAGGGAGATGGTGCAATTGTCTACAATAGAGATGACAACATAAAAAGGAGAAGCAGTGGATGGATCCAAGAGATATATGGAAGGTGAAAGAGAGAAGAATTAATAACAATTGGTGCCATTCACTAAGTACACTTATGTTAAGCAGGTTTGGGCAGAAGAGTGTCAGGATCAGAGGAAATGATTCTGGGTTCAAATTTGGGCATGTTGGATTCAATGCCCTTGAAATTTTCAGGTAGAGATGATTCCTCCCTAAAAATGACCATTGGATTTAGCAACCCGGAGATGTCTGGTAACTTTTAAGGGAAACTGACTCAGTAAAGCAATGAGATTTTGTTGAATGAGTAGGAAGTAAGAAAATGGAGTGTAAAGAACCTCTTAAAGAAAATATCAGGGAGAAGAGAGAAATGAAGGAAAGAGATTCAAAGGAAAGATTTTAAAGCCTTGCAGGAAAGAGTATAATTTTAGACCTTAGAAAGATCTGAGAGAGAGAGAGAGAGAGAGAGAAAGAGAGAGAGAGAGAGAATCATCAATAATGTAAGTTTTCCTAGAAGAAGGGAGGGGAGGGAATACAAGGCAAAGATGGAGATTGGTATTAGCAGAGAGAGTAAGAAAAGATATCTCTTCTGCTTTAACAGAGAAAAGGAAGAAGAATAAACATAGACAAAATTGTTTTTTGTGTTTGGACACCAGGAACTTGAAGAAGTTCCCATCTGATAATTTTTATTTTGTTCATTATATAAGAGTCAAGGTCATTAGCTAAAATAGAAGGAGCAAGATGGAATGGGACAAGAAGGAAAAGACCAAAGATTTTAAGAGTGCTGGGCATTTGAAGATGTCATTGTGAAAAGTGGAAGAACCAGCTGACTCAAGAAAGAGAATAGGACAACAGTTCTACAACAGCCCATTTGAAGTCAGTGACACTAATTTACTGAGGTACCAATTATTCAACATCTGACTTCAACACTGGAGTTCGAGGTTTCAAATTGATTGGCAAAAGCAGTCTAAGTGCTAGACTTCTAGGCTGTAGGTTTTTATCCAAACCAACTTCCCTATTAAAAGGAGAGAGAATATAACATATTTTGAGTAAATACATATATGTACAATTTAATTCCCACAACATCTTTTGTGGTAAATATTACATCCACTTCACAAAGAGAAGCAGAAGATAAAGTCCATCAGTTACTGCCTAAGATCAGAGCCAGAGCCTCCACTCTGCCATGTTGCTTCCCTTTCAAAAGAAAGTGAAGTGTGTATGAAGCCAGTCTCATCTACTGATTTCAAAGAAAAATCAAACCTGCTGCATGCAGAAGTTATCAACGTTTCTATTTTGAAGGCTTACTCACTGGCTTTCTCTGTTTAAGACTGAAGAATTAATTAAACTTCACTCCAGTCCTTGACAGTATCTACTTTTAAGTGGAAAAGCCTAAGAACTGAATTTTACACAATCATTTCCCAAATACTAACCTGATTCTCTCCAATATATGAGTGTGCAGTCTCTTCCATAGATTTATAAACAACTGGGATGATATTTTAGTGAACTAAACTGGAGGATGAAAATGAATTGTCATAATTCTCCCTCTACCACTTCTATTCTTGCTCCCTTCCCTCCAACTGAAGATGAATCATAAACTTTCTATCATGTTTAAAGGAAAACAGGTGAAAAAAAAATACTGACAACCATTTGGCCTCCCCATTCCTACCATCTAGAACAATGATGGCAGCTATGAGGCTCAGAAATGATACAAGACAAGTAAGTCTCCAGGTGGATGGCTATAACATGCCATATTTGGGATCACCTTCTTAATTAAGGAAAAATTTTCAGTTGCCCTCTAGCTTTGTCTGAAGGACTTCATTTTCAAAACATTTTTTATATAGATACATCTAGATTTCAACAAAGTTGATTTCTACATTTATAAAATCATTAACAGTAAGACAGAGGGGGCTGGGGCTCTAGCTCAGTGGCACCGCACCTGCCTCACAAGCACAAGGTCTTGAGTTGGATCCCCGGTACCAAAAAAATAAAAATAATTTTTGAAAAAAGAAGAAGAAGAATGTTTGTTTTATATGTTGGTATTAAAATACTGTCTGAGACAGTAAAACTTAATACTGAATTTTTCTCTCAAGAAAAGCATGGACCTCACCCTCTCCCTAAGTTTTGCTCTTACAAACTTACCCATGAATTCCCGTTGTTGAAATAAAATCCTGTGATGCCTCTGTTCTTGCAGTCAGTGCAAATCACCAACCAGTCCTAGTAAACCTAACAACTTTTAGATTTCCCAGGAACTGAGATATGCCCTTTCTAACCTAACACCGAGAGTTCAGAGATGAGCGAACAAGAGGCCTAGAAAGATGGAGTCATTTGTCCAAAGCCACACAGAAATGGGAGGGTGCTACTGAGAAGGCTGGTGCTCTGAACAGGGAGTGGCAGATGAACATGAAAGGGTCGAAGAGTAATTTATGATTCTGAAAATGACTCTAAGGAAATTAAAGAGAAATCTTACAAATGGAAAGCACCAGTAAAAGTCAAGTCTCTCTTCCTGACTCAACAATAAGAAGCAAAGATGGAAATATGGTGAATGTTGGTGGGATCGGCCAAGCTCGGGCGTTTATAGATTAGGGCACATATTCCATTTTATCTGTGGAAATTGCTCAGTGGGAGGAAAACAGAATACCTTCTTTTTTGGTTTTAGATATGAAACGTACACCTTTTCCTCTTCAAAAGAGGAGGAGGAGAGAGTACCTGACTTTGTAGAAATATTTTTATACCCAGTCATAACATAGATGGCTGGAGCTTCAAATCATTCATTCCTAAAATAGACCTGTTGAGTATGATTTTTAAACATATCTATATGGTTCTGCCTGGTTTCTCTTATAAAGCCATAGATGATTTGATTGCTTGATTGACTGACTGATTGAAGGGAACCTCCAAACTGCTTTCTATGAGTATTTGAAGTAGTAAAACCCAGAAGAAAATCATGCAATAGAATGGCAGTTGCTGGGGAAGCAGGAAGGGAAAATGAGAGTTGCTGCTTAACGGGTGCAGAGTTTCAGGGAAGGGAAGATGAGTGGCTTACTGTGAACAGTGCAGAAGTGTACACTGAAAAGTTTGTTTAAAAAACATGTAACATGAGATCTGCTCTTCTGCCTTTATTTTTTAAAAGTAAATTACTGGTACTGATAATAACTTCAGTAAATAAAATAATGATATCTGTTTGAAGGGACTCATGGGGGTATTTGTGCTTGAAGAATTTGACTCAGTTTACTTTGAAGAGTCAGAATCCATCTCAGGTCTTATCCCTCAAGGAGAGGTTTGCTTAGTCCTGTGCACTTGATGTCAAAGGCCACAACACTTTCTGTTCTGAAGTGTTCTAGATGGTTCTCAAGGAAGTGTGTGCTTCTGCCGTGAGGTCACAGGTGGAACTATCTACACATGCGCTGGAACTGGAAGTCAACCCTGGAAAATGCCCCAGGGAATAAGAGGATGCAGCCCAAGCCCCACCACCACCACCACCACCAAACCAGGAAAGTGACTTCCTCCCCTCCGTGTCCCCTTCCCATTGCTGGAATGAAGTCATAAGTAGACATCAGCTGCCCAAAACAGTCTGTGATCTAACTTTAGGATGAAAAGTTTGTGACTCCACTTTGCTATTTATCATATGTGCCTAGATACAAATATCTTAGCAGCAAAAAAGCTCTTCAGATGTTTCTGTATTTTCCCATTCAGTAAGATAATTACAAGAATATATATTAAAATATATTTTCCCTGAGACTTAATAAAGCCGTTCTTATTTTGAAGGAGGGGTAATATCAAATTCTTTTTTCTTTCTTTTTCTTTCTTCTTTATTTTTCTAAAATGGCCCTCCCTTATGGGGAAAATATTTGGAAGGAAAGAGATAAGGAAGAAGAGAGGGAAGGAGAAGGGAAAGGTCACAACTGGTCTGAAGCAAAGCTCACAAACATGTTTCCAGGAAGTCCCAAAGCTGTCCATACCCTAGCATTACAGCGTTTCAATGTGGGACCAAATTCCATCATTTTCTACCACATTTTTCCTGTAAATTTACTTAACCTAGAAAAGCATACTCAGAGGCATACAAAGTCTTTTCTTTAAAACTCTTATTTCTGCTGGGATGAGGGGGAAAAATCAGACAGACATTCTCTGAGAAAGATGCCCTAATCCAGGTTACTATGACAAATCAGGGACTCTCTCCCCTTTTCCCATTGGACACTTGTTCTTGAAATGAAAGTAAGAGAAAGCTCTGGGAATCAGGTTCTTAACTGAGATATAAGATAGCAATCTATGTCCTTACCCAGTTAAACATCTGACAGGCCCATGTGAGTGAGTAACATCTGCTGTCATCCAGGAAGGGCCAATTTAGTTCTCTGTGAATTAACTGAGCCTCTGAGCCTAGCAGGAAATAAACTTAGAAGGCCTGGGCCTGGGTCCTAGCTTCACTGAGTGGCACTGGGGAAGTCACTTGACTCTTCTGAGCCCCGGTGTGTGCATCTGTAAAGTAGGGGTGAAGATATCTACTTCAAAGGACTGTGCTAAGGCTGAAGGGAAGTGTATGAAAGTGCTTTGTAAAACTACAACAATACAATGCAAAGCTGGACTGCACCTACTGGGTGAGAGGTGTGAACAGGAGGAAGTAGATTTCTAATAAGAAGTAACCCTCACAAACATCTGTCCTGAGCCAGCCCACTGTCTTCTTCAAGGGAAATGAGGTGATGTGACATATGAAGTTTTTGGACTCAGTTTTGATCAGCTGGTATTAGAACAGAGCTATAAGAATGAGCACATTTTCACACACATGTGTATAGCCTTCATCACTGAGAGAGATCATGCACTCCTGAGTCAGGCTGTTAAATTAGAATGCAAGTTTTGTGACTTCCTTTCTGTGCTTCAACTTCTCTAAAATGTGGATAATAACATCCCAGAAAAGATGGTCAAAGGGCAAAATGTGTTAATAAAGGCAGGGTGCTTAGAACAGGGTCTGGAACACAATAAGCTAAGTGAGGGCAGGGTCTTTGCCTCTTTTTCCACCGGTGGGTAAACAGGGCATAGAACTATGGCTGCCACATAATAAGTGCTCAATAAATCCTCACTGAACAAATGAATGAAGTTTGCCTGGCAGTAGCAGTCAAGCAGTCAGTCTGGCTCTGTCTCTTCCAGGCTTATGTGGCCCCCATGAGCCTCAGCAACCATTTTTTTTAAGAAATTGAAAGTTTGAAAAAGCAAGTCCCTAAGGTCTTCTTAGGCTTGAAAGATTCAAGAAAATTTAAACTACATTTCGAGATCTTAATTCAAAAATTCAACTTCACACACCTTCAGACTTTGACGTCTTCTTCCCTTTTTCAAAAAAGAGGTAAGAGCTCTCTGCTTCTCTAATCACTCCCCCCACCCCACCGCCAGGTCCAGGATGGAGCTAGGTATGTGCTCACCCCCACCTGCCCACCTGTGGAATAGCAGGGCTGGAGCTGCAGGCACAATGACTTCTGCCAGTCAGTCTTCTGATCTGTGATCAAGGCCTGAGGAGCAGGAATTAGGGGAAGAGGTGTGCTGCTTTTCTGAGCTCCAATTGGCTTTAACCAAGATCAGGGATTTGACTTCTTTATTTTCTCACCTCCCCTTGACACCCAAGAGCAAGGTACATCCGGGCTGTTGACTCAACAAATTCCTTGAGCTTGAAAGGATGTGAGATGTTGACAGAAAGGAAGACCCTAAGCCGTCCTGTTCATACTGCAAGCCAAGCAGCTTCATCAAGATCCCCATTTCTGGAAAGCATTCAAAACCTTAGGGAGGGCAAGGCGGGGGAAGCAGGCTGCAAAACTAAAAGATCCCAATTTGGCAGGAAGAAAGTAGAGGTACAAATATACACTGGAAAGATAAATAAAGATTTTTTGTTTGTTTGTTTCTTCTGACAGGGTCTCAGTATGTAGCTCAGGCTGGCCTGGAACTTGCAGCAATCCTCCTGACTCAGGTTCCTAAGTGTCACTACACATGGCTCTAAATAGTTCTTTTAAGCAATATTTAAAGAGCCTCCTACACAACATGTGAATGAACTTAATGCCACTGAACACTTAAAATTGAGTAGACATGATAAAATTTATTTTTATCACAATTAAAAGGCAAAAGAGTAAAAAAAAAATGTATGATATTAAGAAGGGCTTAAACCTCTCACCCTAAGTTGCTCAGGTGCACCTCGGAGCTGACAGCTACCTCTGGGCTCTTCTCCCTGGCTCTGGGCTGGGCTTTGGGACTTTGGCGAGGAGGCGCAGTGGCCTCCCTGCTATCAATCAAATGACAGATCGCCCTGTTTCCGGGACCGAGAGGAAATGTGCCTTCCTATGGGTCAGAGCCAGCTCTGTCATAGAACTCAGTGTCGCATCCACAACATCGCCTCTCCACTGCTTGGCCGGGACTTCCTTGTTGCCCCTTAGTTTGGAGAGTAATTCTAACACGTATCTAATAAACAACAGCAGAGAAAAAAAAAAAGCAGACATGCTGAATCAGGTAGGGCTTGAAGCCACTAACGCCCCTGCGTCTTGCTGGTCCGAACGCTCACTCTCCCCCTCAGGCTCCTGGTAAGGGCCTCGTTCCCAATGCACTTCATTTTCCGAGGCTTTCAGAAGCCTGCAGTTACCATTCAACGTCTTTACACCGGGAAGAACAGCGTTTCTAATGGAGATGGGGGTGCAATAAACAGGGCGAGAAGCAACACTGCCCAGCCTGGAGGGGCCGGGGACTCAGGAACACGAAGCTCCCCTGCACCCAGCAGCCTTTGTATGCAACATTTTGCACCCCACTCCTCCAGCCCCCCGCCCCACCTGGGCTGGGTGAAACTGGCCTAGGCGGAACACGGGGAAGGGGGCGGGGCCGGGCCGCAGCCGCTTCCAGCAAACTCCAAGCCGGGCTGCAGCCGGCACGGAGAGGAGTGCAGACCTCAGCATGTTTCTGCAACTGTTTTGACGATGCTTTTGAGTGTTCCCATCACTACCGAGATGCTGCCGCTCTCCTCTTGACCACAATCTATTAGCTCCAGTAGCTTTTGAGCGACTCAGCCCTGGCCGCAGCTTCCTGCTTACCGCTCGCGCTGCCGGGGAGCTGCCAGCCTTGGGGACCCGCCAGCGCACGGGGCGCACAGTGTGGGTGCGATGCCCCCGCCCTCCCACTCCCACTGCCACCCAGGGTCCCGACTCGCTTGCAAAGATCATAAGCTCTCGTCAACAATGTCTAACAGTTTCTGATAGTAGTAAGCTTTCATTGCAGACAAGATCCTTAAGAAAGCCCACCCTGGCATCCTGTGAGTTTAATGAGCGCTTTTAAATCCAGGGACCTGGATGCTTGGAGGCCGGGCTACTAGGAAACTTCAGGGCAGGGCTTTGACCTCCGCAAGCGATGATATCTTGTTTATAAGCCACGATTCTGATCCAGTACTCGTTTTGTTTTGTTTGTGGTTCTTTGGTGAAGATTGTGCAATTCTGTGTGTGTGTGTGTGTGTGTGCGTGCGCGAGCGCGCTTTTGCACATAAGGGTACGCAGGAGGGGGAAAGACCTGAAAGGTAAACGTTTTACATATTCCTTTGCTATTGATTTGAACGGTGTTGAAAGAAAACACTCTTAAATGCAAATCATAAACTCCGTCTGAAAACAAAACAAAACAAAACAAATCCCATGTATTTCCCATGGCCAGGGACCTAAGGACTGCATTTCCAGACGAGGAAGGAAGCTGAACGTTGAAGGGCTGCAGGCCGGGCTTGCTCACCTGTGTCGGGGGTCGGAAGGGGAGCAGCCAAGTCATCACTTCTATAAATGTGTCCGTTGAAACTACAAAGGTAACCAAAAGGAGGTCTTATCCGTTTTTTGTTAGCTTCAGTTGGGAACAGCAGGTAGAAGCTGCGCTTTGGTTTTACTTTTTCACCGCGGGGAGCTATAAATAGCGGAGCGCGTGTGGCTTTCTGGCTGAATTACCTACACTCGCCTGGTACCTCAAGATCCAGGCGCTCTGACTCCCACATGAACATTCGCAGGTCGCCGCCTCCGCGGACATTTTCCACAACATGCGTGTGACAAGAAGAAATGCTTCTCCCCGTGGCGTGTGTGTGTGTGTGTGTTGTTGTTTTGTTTCAACTTCTGAGGTGGAGATGCATGCCGCCCACACTGTCAACTCTAGGTGGGAGGCCTCCTAAGTGCCTTGAAGAGATGCAGGTATTTATAGAAGGAAGAATACATGCTCCTTCGCTGTTTAACTTCTATGTGTCCCAAAATACTAACTAATAATAGCTCTGATTTTTTTAGGGCAAGTTGTATTTCTTTGGCAGGCTACAGTTTCTACACATTTACTGGCCCTAACCATTTGGGAAAGAAAAATATTTTCACTTTTGGTAAATGGTATGCTGGGTATCAAGAATCAAAGAAGTGAACTTCTATTCGCAGCTAAGGCATGAAGCCACTGTGTGGCCAAGAAGGGGTCTCCAGAAATCTTCATCTCCCACTCTAATTCTTCAGGGAGGGCTCTAGTTGATTTAGAACCTTGAACCCTAGGAGGTCCTTAGACCTTTACACATCAGAAAGAAGATAGACTTCCTGTCTGCGCTTCCTCTGATCTGTCCAAATGGGATCAGAATAAATAGGCAAAGAAGATACTAACACCAACACATACACAAACACACACACACACACACACTCCCTTTCCTTCTCATTTTTTCCTAGTTCCACCAAAGCTACCTAAAAATAAAAAAGCAGTTGCTCTAGCAGTTTTATAATTCTATACTCTTCCTTCTCCCTGGTATGTCTCCAGTTAAATGATAATTTACATGTTCAAAACTAAATTATATAGGCCACCCATGCTATCTTCTCTTAATGAGACACTGGAAGCACCAGGTCAGCTGACACTTAGTCACTTCTGTTGAATTTAAATGCCTGATTATATGTTTCTTAGGTCCACTATCAGTTGGTTCACTTGATCAGAGCCTGACACTGCTGTGGTGGAATTGTTCGAAGGTGTGTCCCCAGCAGCCAGCTTGGGTTCCTAGGGCCATGACCACACCTGTCCTGGCCATGGCTAAACTCCTGCAGAGGGACGAGTTGGTTGTCAAGGAAATACAGTGAAAGAGGTGTCGGGGAGCAGAAACTATCCCCCCATTTGGTTGCTTCTCTGGATATATGAAATAATGTAAATGAAGTTCCTGGATCATCTTAAGTGCTCAAGAAGTGGTAGCTTTTCTTATTCCAATTTCTACAATTTTCCACCAACTGTCATTAATCCAGCTGGAGGCAATTAGACTCCCAAAGAGCATTTTTTTTCCCTTTGCACGAACATTGATTGAATATATCCTTAACCATGTGGTCAAGTAAAGCTCATATTTGCAGACAAAAGTCCCTCCAAAGCTTGCTTTGACAGAGGCGTAAATATGATTATTTAATGAACAGACTCCTACATAGAAGCCTAAGGAAGGAGATGATGCTAAAAATAACCAACTTGACATCTGCATAATTTGAGAGTGATTAAATTTAGGAAATTTACCTGACAACTGCCCTAGAAATTTGAAGATGTTGAAAAATTAGCAATTATTCCATAATCACTCCTTTTTTCCTCCTTTGCCTGGTTTGTCCCATTTTTTGACATTTCCTTAACACACCCCACATGCAGCAGTCTTGACAATTAATTAACTAACCTTCACAGAACTTCTCAGAGGTAGATGGATGAAAAGCACTGCAGCTTTATCACCACTTTTCAGGAAACTAAAAACAGAAAGGTTATGACTTACCCAAAAGTCACACAGCAAGCTTTCAGAAGAGCTGGGATGGGACCAAGGAACTCTGTCTCCAGTCAAATCACTGTGACTCCAGTCCTAAGGAATATTCCTGACTTACCACCCAATTCAGCCTAGTTGCCAAGACCAAGTTCTGTTTTCTCGAAGTTTCTGGAGGGAGTAACTATACATGGAGTTGGCTAGAGAAATCATAGAATTGAATTCAACTTAATAAGCAGAGAAGAAAGACAAGGAAGATGGTCAATAGAGAATCTTTCATCCATGCAGCCAAGCTGTCAACCCAACAACGTAACCGGGCATTGCAGGGACAATGAATACAGAAATATACTCAGAGTAGGAAAATGTGAAGTTCCTGGTACTGTCAGAGGAAAACAAAGACTTATTTAAACAAAGGCCAAGGTGTCCAGGGGCCATTCAAGGCAGGCTCGGAGTCAGTTTCTAAGTTCAAGCTCTTGCTATATTTTTGGCTACAGCTTATGGCACTGTCCAAGTCCGTGCTAAGGCCACCACGTCCTAATGTTACTTTGTGTGATGATGTGTGGCTTCCTGTCCCTTTGTATTCTGAATTCCATTCTTGGTCTTTTCCCATAGTGTTCCCAAATTGCGCTTACCCTTGCATTCTATGAAGCTAAAGGACAGGCCTGTTCCAAATGCCTTTCAGTACAACACAGTTGCCACAGGAAGCAATTGCTTTAAGGAAACAATAACGGAACAAATTATTGCTTAATACAATCTTGAAAGATACCTGTTCAGTAAGAGAATGTTCAATTATGTGTGGTTTATGAATATACTTAGCCAAAGAAGGCGATGTCACTTGTAGACATTATGCTAATCTTCTGACATATAAATGTCCTCCAAATGGAAAGCCAAACTAAAAGCTCAATTGCCGATCGCAACACAAACAAAATGCAAAATTGCCCATGACGCTGGGCATTATTATCCTGCCTGTGATTTGGAGCTGTGCTTCAGGTGGGCTTTAAAAATTTGTAGGTGAGTCGTCTATTTTTTAGGAACTCATTATGGCCTACAAATGTGTATGAAGTTACATTGCAGTATGCATTGTCTTAGTGACTGAATCTAAGCCATGGTTTTTATTTTAAATGTGAAGCCTAGTTGAATGTCTTAGTAGCAAACAGAGAAGTCTACTGCACAGCAAGAAAAAAGTGGCTTTAAATCCACTTACATGTGAAAAGGCAAAATCATTCCAAGTACCAGCTAAAGCTTTGATACAATGCTGCTGTGTATAGCTCATCGAAGTAAGGGGAAACCACCTTACAAATTAAAATCTTAAATGTTACAAAAGGTAACATGTTACAAAAGGTCTTCTGTCTCAGAAGACCCATATCAAAGACAAATTTTTAAACGAACCCCTTTGTTATTGTTGTTTGCTAACTTTTCACTAGTTGGTAAACTTTTAAATTTCCCCAAAGGCTTACTTACATAGGATATTAAAACAGTTGGAATTTTTCAGATCAAACATGGTAAGTTTAGTGATCTTGGTTCCATTTTTCTCACCCTATGTCCGTCCTGGAGAATGTTGCAGATACATAGTGAAAAAGCTAACCAGAGGGACCAACAGCCCCTACAGTTGTGCCTAATGGATTTCAAAAATATTCTCTCAGTTTCACAGGCAAGTAACTGCCTTTGTGGCCTTTACTATCAATTTAAGTGGTACCAGAAGAAGGAAAGGAGCCCAGGAGACCACCTTTGGAAAATTGCTAGTTCATAGGAATATTTGGCTTGTCGACAACTTTGTGGTGGTATGGGTAAATCTATATATTGCTTTATAATAAATCATTATAATTATAAACTTTATAACTTTTATAGGTTGACTGTGTTTTTTATAAGGCACAGCATCTGAGGGATGTCCTTTGGTGATATTGCCTTTAATCATTTCCTGTTTATTTTGTAATCTTTTGATGAACCAAGTGATTACATTGCTTATTATTTTTTCTGGCCTCTATTATAACTTCATTTAGCCCCATTACAGCCTCTGATTGAGGGGCTGTGCTGTTTGCAGCAGCCTGCTGGCCAATTTATATCCCTTGTATCTGGCCAGACAACTTGAAAGGTGAAGAAATTCCACTGTAAATACATTTGTTTGATTGCTTTTTAAATTACACCAAAGAACAAAGCTGCCTTCATAGAGGAGGTATTGTCTGTTATTTTTTCCTTAATCACAATATCACCCCTTTTCAGCTCTTCACCACAGGCTCCCTCCTGAATATGGAAAAATGGGAGACATCTGAGCTGTGTGTTTCATCTGGCTTCCCTCCCCTTCCTCTCCCTCATCTCTCCTCACTAAAGTGCTGAGTTCTCATCTAGCATTTCTGATTCTCGTTTTTCAAGATTGGCACCAATCGAAAAAGAGTTTACGAACTCTTTTAGCATCAGACTAGATGCTTATCCTCCACAGGTTTCCTCTAAGAGGGGCTAGGTAGGGAAAAGGGAAACATGAAGAGTACTGGAGGAGCCAGTGAAGGTAGGTACAATGAATCAGTCATAAGGCAAATTTCAGACAGGATCCCAGCAGTAATTTAATCGGAGTTATTAGAAAGTAGCCTACATACTCTTAGTGGTGTCAGGGAGGGAGAGCTCCTGTTTGCTCCTGAAATCACTAGTTTTCCCCCTTGGCAGTCCATTCTGTAGCTGTCTGCACAGAATGATTCAGGCACCCTCTGAAGCCCCACTCCCACTTCTCGGTAGTGAAGACTAACCCCACCCATATGCTGCTTCTGTGTACCTGAAGTGATACAGAAAACAAATTGCCCTTCAACTCCCATGATACCCATCCCATCCCTTCCTTTACTGGGCTCAGCCTGCTCCACCATCTGCTACCAACTCCTCAGATTCTCCACCTCACCAAACAGATCCTGGGGATTTAAGCCAGCCTATTCCTCCTCACTTAAGAAAAGGTGGAGGGGGGTCAAGTAGATAGTAAATAAAGATGTCAAAATAAGTCAAGGAGAGAAAATCTGGTTTGCAGATCAACCTGATATCTTTTAAAGCATATGGAATCTATACCAATATAACTTCTATTTCCAACTAGAACTAGACCACCATTTTGTGAGGTTATAGAAAGGTCAGCACCTTTTGATAAACACTTCTATGCATCCTCTCTTGATTACATCAAAAAGATGTTATTTCGTAGAAGAGCTATGCCTAACTATTTATATAGCCATGTGCATCACTTTTCTAAGACAGACACAAGCTGAATTCGGAAGGATTTGAAATCAGGCAAAATTCAATGGTTTTCTCAGGTAGTGTATAAGGTTTTTTAAAATTTTCTTTATTTTACAGCAATGTGATGGATTTGCCAAAAAAATTGTAAGATACAGTCAAAATAATGAATACAGGCCCAGGGATTTTGTTCAGTGATTCTGCCGCCTGCCTCGCAGGTGAAAGGTCCTGAGTTCGATCCCTGGTACCAAAAATTAATAATAATAATAATAATGCATCCATCTCAACTGCCTGTGTAGAAATTTTTAGGGCTGCTTCAAAAGGAGGCATCCCAAGTTTTCAAGGTAGAATTGAAGTTAGTGCTTTCTATTTAGGACTTATGTGAGATGAAAAAATGGTAATTTCTTAGTTTCTTTCATTCTAGGATGTCTTACAATTTTTATAAATGTTCCTAAATTGAAGACATTGAATTTAAACTGGAAAAGTAGTAGGTGAATGTGGGTGTGGGAGGAAGGTAAGGTATTTTTCAGCCCATATATAAAAGAGAGCTAATTTAAATGAAAGATTCAAGGCTCTTACTCATTTTGAAAATAATACAATGTCTTTCCTCAGAAGAGCTCAATTTGAGTTTTGCCTAAGAGTGATCGGAGCACTGAATCACTCATTTTTTCCCATTTAAACTATCAAGCTCAAAGCAGTTTTTTAAAAAACAGGATTTTATTATGAAGATGGAAATGATAGAAGAAAGTGAACAAATCAAGTAGGATTATTTTAGTAGATAAAACAGTAGAGCCAATTGATTTTTCTAGGGTCTACCATCAAATTACTGGTGCTTCTTTTAGTGCCCATAAATTGATATCCTGTTTATGCACACACACATACACATAACACATTCTGATTGCTTATCTGTCACCATTATCTTTACATCAGTATTTTATGTGCATATATAGCTCTAAACATTGATATAAATGATCCCTAGGGAGCCCTTGAACATTTACAAAATTCAATTGCTTAAGATTTAATTAGGATACAAAGTCTGCAAATGACATTAATGATTTTTCAAATGACTCATTACAAAACAGTATGGGAGGTATTGTTCTTATATCTGAGTTAGGGGTTGAATGAAATATCATACAATTAACAAACTAAACCCTATGTCAGTTGTTTAAAAAAGAGAATTCAGAACTCATTACTAGAAAGAGCTGCCTCATGGTAGATATTCAAAGATCCTCTCTGCCTTCTCTCTTTCTACTTTTAAAAAAGTTATTATTACAAAGTAAACAAGGATTCTAGGAAGGTTCTAAACATGTTTTATGTATGCAAGTATTACATATCTTGTATGTGTCATACATATTGCATGTGCACCTACCACATTATTCGGCAGTTAATTCACTCAAAAATTATGTGATGAATGTCTAGACGGTATTAACAACCAATTCCTCTTTTTCATATGGTTAATTTAATGATGGGCAGAGAAACATCAGCAGTCTTATTTATGCTGCACATAGCAGCTTGTCCTCTAAAGCAATAAAACTTTATAGAGACCCTGAAACCAATTTAGCTCCTCTGCCTGCCAAGCAAAAGCATTGAGGGGAAAGCAGAGTTGGAAAATCCCAATGAAAAACTATGAGAGTTAGAATTGGTGTTATTCTTTGAAGGCCAATTACTTTACTATGTAAATAAAAATATGACTGCCCATAACATTAGAAGATAAAAAATTTACAACTACTGAATGATCATCATACATGGTCTTGTTTCAGTTTGTCATCAAGTCCAGGGAGAAGCCTTCTGTGACACCATTTTACTTTCATATTATCAGTCAACCTTTATCTGAATGTCTGCATGCTTTTACGTTACATGACTTCTCCCCTCCTCTGTCTTAAAGCTCCAGTTTTATTGCTCTTATTGACCAAATGCCAAAGCGTAAATTTATCCCCATTAGAATGTATGCCAAGAGCACAAACATAACCTTTACAAGCTCAAAAATACATTTTTCTATTTAACCAAGCAGAGAAACAATAGCTTGTCACCGTTCTTCCATCCTTGGTCTCTTTCGCCTGTGGCATATTAGCAAACTTTCCCACGCAGATGTCCCCTTGGCAGAGATTGTAAATCATACCCTTGGACACTTTGCAGCTAGACAGACTCATTGACTACATGGATAGTTTATGGCTTCAGACTTTGAGCAGGGTCTGCAAAATAGCCCTTGACGAACTTATCACCAGAAACTGCTGGCCGCACGAGCTAGTGCACCACCAAAATGGGAATCTGTCTGTTTTTCTTTCTCTGGGGGGCATTTCAAGTTATTAGGCAATACAGCCTATTTCCTTCCTTCCACCCAGGAGGTATTGTGAGCAAACAATGAAAATCCAGCTCTCTATTCATGTTTGAATTTGGCCATTGTGTGTTCTGCGTATTTGTCTGCATGGCACCACCAGAGTAGAGTGCAAGCTCTCATGTGTTTCTGGACACGGTGCAGCCCTGGTTACCTGATCAGACGAAAAAGCTGAGCGCTGAGGCTGCATCCATCTGTGAGGACGTTTCACTTGTGTATTTTAGCAATTCTACTTTAAGTTGCCAAGCAAATCTCTCTCTGTTCACATGCTTTAATTGTTAACTCAGAAAAAATATTTTGACTCTCTCCTAACACTCAGGTCGGGTATCCAGCTATGCGTTTGCAGCAGTTTTCGAGCACAGCCTGTACAACTAATGCATAATGTCCTTCAGTGCAGAAAGTCCATCAGGGAAAAAATACATGTATTTATTGTAACTTTTAGACATACAGAAAGAAGTTCAATAAATGGACTTAGTGCTTACTCAAAATTTAAGAATCCATTAGGAAGTTCAGTTTTACTATGTCAGTGCGATACATTTCAGACCGTAATCATACCCTTTCCAAATCCCATTTAAAGTAAATCATTTATTTTTTCTACTTTTCCCACAAGTGCCTTAATGTAGAATTTGGATACCTTTCAGAAGAGACCTGTGAGGTAATGCATTGGAGAGACATAACAATATTTATAAAGTTTGGAAAAATCTTTGGCTAAATGAATAGGGGGAATAATCTTCAGCTTTGGTAGAATGGATAATGTTATTGATACTGAATTTGGTTGTTTCCTATGAGTTTTATAACAGATGTGGGGAGTGAGTTCTCATTATTATTCTTTAGTGGTTTTTAAGGCCAGACTGGAATTTTAAGGGTTCAGGGCAAATAATTACAGTGTTCAAAAATAGTCATATTGCTCTTGTTTTTCTAATATTGCCTTTTTCCTTTGGTAAGATCGCCAAAATTTTAATTAAATAAACAAAAATGCCTAACAATTATTCTTATTTTACATATTATTTTAGCACCCAGGGAATACAAAAAAGAAAGAAATATTCACAGTCACATTCTCTGCTTACCTACTGTAAAGTTGAGGGCAGAGCCCAAGTTTCCCTGTATCAGAAATAGGCATCAATCTCAAATAAAAGAGAAGGTAGCTTTGGTCCCTCTGACTCGTTCAGTTCCTGGGCTACTGTCACTGAAGGTAGAAACTGCAATATGAACACCTGTCCATGAGGAACCAGACTTGAGATAACCAGCTCATTTCACACAGGCCATTGTCCAGCCATCAGATGGTAATTACTTTTAGTCCCCATCAGCCTCGCCTGGATTCCAGCCAGTGGGTTGTGGGTAGAAGGGTCTATATCACATTTCCATTCATCTGCGCCATCCAGTTTCCTTCTTGCTTGTTTTCAATTACACCGACATGGTGGCTTTGGCACATAGTAAGTAAATAGCAACGTATTCAAAAAGAAAGGTCTGAAAGCCAATATCTGAAATATACTCTTGAGGTTTCAATGAGTACAATAAAATTGGCACAGAAATTCTGGCATTCTGACCCAAAGTCATAAAATACAATTAATTAAGTTAATTGTAGAGAATTTCTAGAATATTTCATGAAAGCCAGATGCAGCAGAGAGTCTAAAAAGTGATGGAAATGTTACTGAATTTCCTACAAAGTAAATAGTTAGCCACTTAACTAAATTGTTAATTGGATCAGAAAAGTAAGGGATTGGAACTATCGCTGAAAGATTTTTCATTTTTACTTTTCAAATTCCTATAGGGGGATCCCCAGATAATCTTGATATTTTAGGACATTCCAAAATTATTTTTAAGATGATTTCACTAATTCCACCGTTTTCTCTTATTCTTTGTCCCTTCAACACCCATCCACTTGTTCTTCCCAATGGACTTCCTTAGATTTTCCACACAGAGATTAACAGTTGATAGTTTTGCAGGCGCTTGTTGTATAGCAGAAATGACCAAAAATAAAATAATTACTTTTTTATGACATAAACCATGTTAAATTAAACATGGTAGTCACATCAGATTTTCTTCTCCTTGTTTTCCTTGTTAAGAAAATTTCTTCCCCTCACCAACATTGTAAATTTGGTCCTCCTGAGTTTACCCTCCTTCCTTGATTAACCTTCATCCAAGCCCCATTTCTTTTCATCTTCTCTTCTTTTACCCACAGCAAATTGAAAAATATTATAAATTTTAAAATATCAAGTACACAATAGTGTTGCTTTTGCTTTTGCTTTGTTTTACCACATCAGAAAAGCATTTTCTCTGAGATGTTAAGAATTGTTTTCTGTCTTTGTAAAGTCTTTTGAGAAAGTTAATTAAATATTCTAGCAAACATTTATTAAAAGCTAATGTACAAGTTCTCTAGCTAGGCACAAACCAAAGACATTCATGGCATCAACTGTGTTTCCAAGGAGTTTAAAGTCCAAGAAACAAAGACATATACTTTTTCATATTTACAAGGAGAATAAATAAATTATAGTGTTCTTAAATATCATAGGTGCTATAATAGAATTCTAAACAGGATAGAAGACAGCCATAGAGAGGGAGAGTTAGTTCTTATAGGAGTATTAGAACTCTTGTTCAAAGTGAGGACATTTGAGATGGATCTTGGGGGCAATAAAGGAATCACAAAGTAAAGTGAAAGAGCGGAAGAAGACCACAGATATGAATGTGCAGAGTAGGACCTGGTGATAAGTTGAGTATGAAAGAGGCCATAGCAGCAGTAAAACTAGAGAGATTATAAAGGGGCTGGACACCTAGACTTCTTCCAGTAGTCAGTGGTGAGTCAGTGAAGATCTTTAAGCTGGAGGACTTTCCCAGTACCAGTAAAGGATAGGTGGAACACACTTGCAATGGTCCAGGTAACAAGTCACGAGAGACTAAAATAAAGCTATGACAATGGGGCTGAAAGGCTTAGGTAGGAGGGACAGTAAAAAAGTAGAATTTTGGAGTTGGCCCTGATTAGAAGCCATTAAATAAAAGATATATATACATGTATATATCTTAATGCTTTTTACTGTTTATTTATATAAAACCAAGGCAGAACTGCTGCTAATGCTGACAGTGTTGCTTGGTGGAAACAATCCAGAATATTGGAGTCAGAAAGCTTGGATGTGATTGATTCTGCCTTCTCCATTTTCTAGCTTAGCTAGACTCTCAACTTCCATTTTTGTATCTGCAAAATGAGAAAGTAATGAAATTTATTTTACACAATATCTGGCCCATCGTAGCTGTTTGGTAAAAGTTATTGTTTACTTCCAAATACTCTTAAACAGTGGACCAAAGGGTACCTCTTCAGAACTGCAAGCCATGTTAGCTGAGCCCTAGAATGCCAGGAAGTAATAGAAGTGTCCGGTAAAAGGGCCAAAGACCAAGACCAGACCAGGCCACAACAAGCCTTTATTAGGGGAATAGATCTGCCGGGCTGTCTCTGAACAAAGGAGAGACAAAAGCAGTATGGCCGGGGCAGGGAGAGTCTTTTATAGAGACTGGGGTGTGGTTTGTAGGGGCTGAGGTGAGGTTGAGTGAGGCAGTGACTAGGGAATGGAGGAGCCGGTGATGTCACTAGGTGGTAGGAGGTGAGTGAGTATTAGGTTACTTTCTAGGTGGGAACAGGGGCATGCTGGGAAGAAGGGTTTATTCTTTGGTGGGAGCAACCATCTTGGCATGATGTCACACAGGGGAGGGGGCAAGGCACAATAGGAAGAGGGCAGCTACTATACATAATAGCTGCTGAGGTGGTAGGAGACCTATCAAGAAGCAGCAGTGGACCAAGTTGGCAAGCAGCAATTCAACACCAGGTGGTGGCTACTTAGAGCTCACACATCACCAAACCCATAAGGTGACACATAGCAAACAGTCTCTATGCTCTTTGGTTATAACCACAAACCAAAAGAAAGCCCTCACATGGGCCCAAGGTGGAAAACAGCTGGGAACTACACAGGCCTCTTCATTCTCACCTGCATAAAAGAGTCACACCCAAAGTACTGTCTTCAAACATAAGCAAGAATATCAGTAGAGACCCTTCTATAGATCATAACAAATTTTAATCTAGCCAACTGTTTTGAACGGCATTTTTACTTTAAAAATTAAAATCCTACTTTAATCTAGAATGATCACTGTGCATTAATTGGGTATAGGAATTAATGCTCAATAAATTATTTAGAAGAGATATTGTTTGCAAACTTCCACTTCACATTTAAACATATTCAGCTTTCATGATGTGTATCAATTAAATAAATAAAAGTTGATTAGTCAATTAAAATGAAAAATAAAAGTATTTTGTGCTTATGTTTGTACTTATTAAGAACCAATTAAATAATCTTCATAAGGCTATAGCTTATGTTCCAACTATATGATTAACTAACCAACAAATACTTACTGAATCTGCTGTACAAAATGCTGTCATTAAGGATACAAAGATGTGAAGATGTAATTAGAGCTCACATGGAATCTTTGCTTAAAGATGTAAATAGTCATCTATGACGTGATGATAATTTGAGCCAAAAGTAGTATATGATAGGTACTAACTGATGGTGTTAATAAAAGATGCTACAGGAATTCAAGAAAGAGCTAGCTTGAGGTCAGTGTGATCAAAACGCTTTATGGAGATGTTTATCCTGGACCATCAACAAAGACAAGTAGCTTCTATATATTTGAAAAAAAGAAAAAAATAGTAAAATTTTCAGCATTTATTATACTCCCACTCTAGTTTTAAACAACTATTTATGACTACAATATCAATAGACAAGACGGATTTTTCAGCTCCATTATTATCTTACAGAGCCACCATTTTACATGTGGTCCATTGTTGACCAAAATGCTATGTACTCAAATATTGCATGATCTTACTTATAAGTGGGATTTTAAAACAAAGTCACACTTGTAGAATCAGTAGAGTGGCTGTTATCAGGAGCTGGGAGGGTGGAGTCATGAGGAAAATGGGAAGATGTTGGTCAAAGGGTGTTAATTTTCGGTTATAATAAGACTGAGTTCTGGGGACCTAAGGTATAGCATGCTGATTTTAGTTAATAATACTGTGTTGTATACTTTAAATCCTCTAAGTTCAACATTATCAATACACACACACACAATAGCCATGTAGCTAATGATGAATACGTTGACTAATTTAACTATGTTAATAATTTTACAGTGTATATGTGTAACTAATCATCACATTGTGTGTTCTATTTTATTTATTTATTTAATTTTTTTTTTTTTTTGGTACTGGGGATCGAACTCAGGACCTTGCACTTGCGAGGCAGGCGACAGAACTACCGAGCTAAATCCCCAGCCCACATTGTGTATTTTAAATACTTTCATTTTTATTTGTCAATTACATATTATTTAAGTTGGGGTAAAAAAAATCATGATCATGTTAAGTGACTGGAAGAGGGAATAGAGAATTTTGCTTTTCAATTTTAAAATTTTCTGTATGATTCCTTTAAAAATAATTCTGTGCATATTTTTGTATTATGCATATGTATATCACATAAAGTAACACAAAAAGGAAATTATACTACATGTACCTAAAGCTTGTGTTTATTAAAATTCATAAATTTAAATATATTAGGGTTAAAGGCTGGAAATTCAATGACTAAACACATTTTAAAAGGAGAAAAACACATAAAATTAAAAGAACATAAAATAAAGAAGAACTTGCCAAACACGCACAAAGCTTTAGGTTCAAACCCCGATACCATAAAAATAATCCAAAAAATGAAGAAAACAATATGAAATGGAAGCAAGAATATAATAGAAAGGATCGACAATGCCAAAAGTAAATTCTTGAAAAGAGCAGTAAATTTGATAAAACCTGGCAAAAGTGATAAAGGGAAAAAAAGAGAAGTCACAAAAATAGAAGACAACACTACGGATTCTGTATATTGATAGGTAAGAAATGATGAACAACTTTATACAATGAATTTGAAACTATAGGCAAAATTTTTTAAATCTTAGAGCAATAAAATTTAGCCAAATTGCCAGAAAAGAAATATAAACTGTGAATGGTCCTATTGCAGAAACAGAAATTATATGTTAAGATCCTCCATAAAGAAAACATCAGGCTTAAATGGCACCACTTGAGAGGAAGAAAAAAACAAATGACCATCTACTTAAAATCCACAAGAAATATAAGAGAACCTTCCTGAACTCATTTTGTGAGCATAGTACATCAAGGACATTTCATACCAAAAACAAACAATTGAGAAATTAATTTTTTTAATGCTGTTTAAAATAGCACACAAATAGGAAGAAAAGGGGCAAAGGAGAAAGGGGAAGAGGGAGGGGTAGGGGAAAGGAAAGAAGGGAATGAAATTAATATGAAAAAATGGAAATAAAGTCTTTGTAAATAGGAAGGGGTGGAGGGGTTGAAGGGAGGGCAGGAGAATGGAGAAAAAAATAGGAACCAAGATAGATTAAGTAAAGATACAAATTTCCAATGATGAATGTCATTGTATTGAATACCTAACATATATCAATAAAATTAATTTTAAAAAATAAAATAAAATAGCACACATACAGAAATAAAATATCAAGGAATAAATCTAATAAACGTTGTAAGACCATTATTAAAAAACTTAAAGTTTAAATAAATAGATGAATGCAACATGTTCAAGAATTGGAAGACTCGCTATTGTAGCAATGACATTTTTCCTCGTATTAATGAATCCACAGTTTTTAAATGGTATAGCAATTTAAGCAAGAAAATCCCTACAGGATACTTTGTGATCCTGGTAACATAATTTAAAATTTTAGATGACAATACTGAAAAGGTGAACATCGTAAGTTTTGCATTCCTTCTTTTTCTTTGTTCATTCCTTTCTATTCACTTTGAAACATTTCTAGAATTCCACACAGAAAAAGAAAAGAGGCTCTGCTTGATATGAAAGAAATATTGCAACCAATATCCTATGCGGGATTCAAATGCTGTCATGGAACAGGCATTACAGGTAATATTCACATTCCAGACAAAAGGACACACAGAGACAGGGGACTCTTGTAAAAGTTAAAGAGACACAACACACAACAGACCTACTCCTCCCCGCAACCTGTTCCTGCCACACACAATGAGTAGAAGAGAAAAACTGGACTTACTACTTCCTATAGCAACAGTTTCTTACATCTGTGACAGGAGCTATCTTTGAACAAATCCAAAACTCTCCAGAGAGGCCACTTTCCCCTTATTGACTGATCACACCACACTCATTTGTTATGCCAAGATGCTTCTAGTTAATTTTGATGTTGTTAATTTGAGATTTTTCAGCAGATTACTAATACTGTCATGTTCATTTCACAGAGCATTGGAGTCAAAAGAGTCACCCCAAACCCTGCCCATTCTCACCTCCCCTGTGTTGGTACTTGTAAATTAACCCAAGTCAACTGGTAAGAACCCAGAAGAAAACTTAAAAAAAAATGTGTGTGTGTGAAGAGGGAAATTTGGGTTCAGCTATCATGGCAATCTGTGGCTGGGGATAGAGACCCCTTGTTCACCTTTGCCTCTGCTTGAGATGCAAGAAGCAAAAAAGGAAGCTGTAGATTCCTGGAAAAAGTACTGAGAAGAACCAGCAGAGCTTGGAGAGATTTGAACCAGTTCTAATTCAGTTCAGTATTATCTCGAATCTGTAAGTCTTTCATAGGTTGCCAAACTGAGCACCTCCTAAACCATCACAAAAACCAGTGTCTTTCCCCACCTACTAGAAACTGGCATCTGAAGGGTGCATGATTAAAAGCATGTGCTATTCATATAGCTCTTTGAAGAAGTCACATGGCATTTGAAGACTCCATAACAGTCATTCAAACATTTCCCTTGTGACATTAAAAGGATTTCAAAGTTAAGTAAACTGCCTACTCCATAATTATGTCTAAGAAAGAGAGGCTCTTTTTCTACATTCACAGTTGTACTGATGAATTAGGCATTTCTGACTCCTGATTGTGCTTATAATATTATTAGTTGTTTCATAAATGAAAAACAATATTTTCCTCAAAACAATTTTATATGGCCATACCTACTGTAGCCCAAAGTGAAAAATAGCAACTTTCCCTTTAATTTCACACACACAGACACCAATAGGTTTTCTTTTACATTTCATGGTTAATGGTTTTCCCATCTTTGTTGATCAAGTTATGTGGCTAATTACCAAATCACCACTTCAGTTTGGGCAATGTAGACTCATTTTTAACATCAATAAAGGAAGAACAAAATGTATAGCAAACAAAAAAAAGCATCTGAGGCTTGAGTGGTTAGCAACCACAGATCATGACTTTCTCATTCTACATTGGTTTACAATTGATAGTCTCTGCCAAAGAAGGTATGAGGAGTACATTCGCATACAATGATATGGTATTTATGAAGCAGGCTTATTGTTAAGGTCTTTAAACAAATCACTTCTTTCTTTTTCACAATGCCAGACACCTCTTGGGTAAGTAATTAACACACATATTTTTCAAGATATAAGGAAATTGCCCCCTTTCTCGTTAAAGAGATAGGACTAAATTCTCATGCTAGGTCATCGGGGAGCTGAACAGGCTGTAACAGCATGAAGTGTCTCAATATAGGTAGGAAGATGTGCAAACTGAGAGAGCAAAACAGCTCAACCCAACATCCCTTGACACCCAAAGCCAAAGAGAGAGGGCCTTGGTTTCAAAGAATAATTCTAAAAGTCTCTTAAATTGCACGAAACTCCATTTTTTTCTGTCTCAAAAGATTAAATGTTGTGTCAGCTCCTATCAGAAAGTAGAATCTCTCCTTCCAAGAAGTCAGGTTATTTCAAGCCTGCTGCCTCTGCCTTGCCATTTGTCTAACCCTGAAAGCAAACTTTTTTTCCAAGAATTTTCTTACAAGGACCCCTGTACTCCTGCTATTCCTGGTAGACTACTTCATCATTTTATTTACATGCTTACCCCACCAACAGCTCCACTTCTGCCCCAACAGCACCAAGAGGAAGCTGCTGAACTACACATAGAACTCGTAAGATAAAAGCAGTGCAATTTCCCTTTCAGATGAAGTGATTGACCAAATTTAAATCCTACCCTTTGCCCATTTTACACAAAATATTCCAAGTCTTTGTGTGCAAAGTAGAACAAAACATATTAATTATTCAAGGATTTCTTGTTGGTGTTTACATTAACCTGACCTTTTGGGGGGTTTTTGTTGTTTGCATTTTTAAAAGAACAGCTTTTTTTTTTTTTGTATTAAATTCTTTTATTGGTACATTGTAGGTATACAACACAATTACATTTCTCATTAGGAATTGTACCTTTACATAATGCATCTTGGTTCTTATTTTCTCCCCATTCCTAGCCCTCCCTTCACACCCTCCACCCTTCCCTATTTACAAAGACTTTATTTCCATTTTTTCCATTTCTCAGCATTTTTCCTTTCCCTTCTTTCCTTTCCCCTGCCCCTCCCACTACCCCTACCCCTTTGGACCTTTTCTTCCCATTTTGCATTATCGATTATTCATTCTAATCATTGGTACATTTTAGGTATACAATATAATGACATTCATCATTGGAAATTTGCACCTTTACATAGTCACTCTTGGTTCTTATTTTTCACCCTTGCCCAGCCCTCCCTTCAACCCCTCCATTCCTCCCTATTTACAAAGATTTTTTTCCTATTTTTCCATTTTCTCATATTAATCAGCTTTTCTTTTAATCATCTCATGAATCCTTTAAAAACTGACAGAAACCATAATGTGAAAGTATTTGATTTTCATCCAGAAAAGCTAATATGAGGAGTCTCCCCAAAAATCAATGTCTATAAGTCAGGTATCAATATGATTACACTAACAGGCCCAAATTACACTTTGTATTTCATAGACCCTCTACTTTAGTGATTGATTAACATGTCTAGACTCCATCAAGACAACACTATGCCCATCCATCCACCACTTTGGTTTCAACACCTCACTTGGTGCAGTATTTGACTTGTATGTGGGAACTTACATGAACCTAAGTACAGATTTTACATTGCTAAAGATGAAGCTAAGGATAGGCTCCTAGTAACAATCAGGGATCAGGACTGCACAGGCAAAAGTAACACAACAATCCTTTGAAAATATGTATAAATATTGTTGAATTCAATTGGCATACACTACCAAAAGTCCTCCTCCTTTAGTCTTCCTGGCTAAAGATATCAGTCCAAACTCTCCAATGGAAAGGAAATAATTATTTATGTTCCAGTTGTTTTGAAATAGTGAAGTGAAGTAACTGAGAGCCTGAGTATTCTCCTGTCACCTTTATATTTAGTTCGAACCTCTGTAACATGTAATAGACTATGATAATCTACTCATGACATGTGAATTCCACTGACTATTTAAATAATTACATCTGGGGATGAAAATGTGGCTATGTGACCTCACATCCTTAAAGAAGAAATATGATTGGCACAACTAACAAAACATCATCCTGCTAGGACCAACAGCATTGTTTCCTGCACGCTTTGAGTGTGAATGTGTCTGTGTGCATACATGTAAGTGTACACTTTCTCCCTGCAAGGATTTAAAGCTCTCTTATTGCCATTTTACCAGTAGATGAGCCTGTTTCTCACTTGAAATAGTAGCAAATTATGATGTTACATTATTTAACAAACAAATCATAGTAAAACCATGCAAATCCCAAGAACAGGGGCAAATACCATGGTGTTTCTGTGACACTTAACTGGGATTTGCTCCATGGCTAAATACAAGGCTTCTAAGCCAGTTAAGTGGTTTGCTGGGGCTACTCTGTACAGATGACATCATCACTTGGCTTTCTAAACACACCTTTTTGGCTCTAGCTCCTTTGGCTTCTTTCCATGTAAACAAGGCCTGATTAATGCTGCAGAAGGTCCGTGAATCACGTATTCCACTCTCGCGTGGGAAGTCAGAATGTCAATTTTTCCTCATCTCCAGCACAGAGCACTGGGATATTTAATGTGGCATCCCTAGCAACCACATAGCAACTGCCTTGGTGCCTAGCTGCCAGCTTCACACTACACTCTATCCAAGAGCAACTGAGGGATCACCCACTGGAGGCCCTGTACTTCCACATGAAGCTGCATTCAAGGGCCTGGCCATTGTGACCAGATCACAGGGACATTACAAGGCTGCCCTTTGAGGCAGAAATGAGAGGGATAAAAAGCAGCCCTTGCTGTGCCTCCAAGAGAATAAATGAAATTTCTCCCATTCAGTCACAGTTGTTCAGGCTTGATCAGAGCCATGGTGAGGGGACACTGTACTCCTGGGGTACTTCTTGTTACCACTTCTACCAGCTGGCAACCCCACTGAACATATCTGATTGCCAAATAAAGGGAATCTAGGAAAGCTGAAAGCAAAATCTCTCCTAGCAGAAAGAAGAATGCCATAGATGGCAATCTTTATAACCCTTCAACAAAAATAGTTTAACTGTTGTAAATAGTCAAGAAATGACTTGGAAGAATTTGATTTGGAAGAGTTAGTGCCAGTGGCTATCTAAGCATCCTGGGGCCATGTTGGACTTAATTGTGACAGGTGAAATCCTATCCTCCACCAGTCTTAAATGGTTAACTAGAGAGTGTGGATCAGTTATGTAGACTCAGTTGTTGAGTAATAATTGCTCCTTATACATGACTTGCTTCTCTTTGATGACTAACATTGTAACTTCTGAAAGTAGAATGTGGCAAGTGTTAATATATCCAACTAAACTGATGGTTGTTTACTGGTTTTAGTTTCCTCCCAGGTTTAAAAAAATCAGGAAAGTATGAAGCATTCAGCAGAGATTTTCTTCTCCATTCCTCCAGCATTATATCCAAAACCAATTTGAACTCTGCAAGTACATATCACACGTTTCATGAAATTTTTCCAGAAAGCCATATTGTTTTCCATTTTGATAAGCCAGGAAAGGAAGTCAGGGTTTTACTGTAAGTTCAATTAAACTAAAACTACTCAAGTCAGTCCAAGGGAGGAAGTGAATTTCCACAATCAACTTCAGGGTTAATGTCTTCCTAATGAGGTCTAAAAAAGTCAGACCTTGAATATACAATGCTAAAAGGTAACAAGCAAATGTTCACTAGCTAGCAAATCATTTCAGTTCGTACATCTTAATTCTTTTAAAAGAGCTTCACGATGTTATAGTTCTCATTTAAGAGTATACACACACACACACACACACACACGCATACAAACACAGCACAGCACAGCACAAAGGGTCTAGGAATAGGTCATTCAGAGGATGGATATAATTGATCTGGTCTGAACATCAACTCAGAGTTCCCAGGCTTTTTAATAATTCATAAAACAGACTTGGAAAACTAAGTCACCAGTCTGGTGAGCTGTAATTTGCTTAGTAGTTAATATACAAAATAATATATAAAATGAGAAATGACTATGACTGCCACCATACCCATGAAAGAACTGAAGTGGCAGTGTGGGATCTATGAGACTTGAGGGGAAGCCACCATCCTACCCTTCAGATGATCTGTGCTTCCTTGAAGTTTTCAGGAGAGCTTCTAGCCACAGGCTCTGCCTTGCAGGTAGAGTCTGCTAGATTCCCTAGTCTTGCACAAGACCTCAGGAACACTGATACCACATTGCATAAGATCTACTTTCATTGCCTCAGTGCAACACAATTAAGGCGATTCCATGGGTGCAGCTGACCTCAAAGGTAGAGACTGACCTCAAAGTGGAATGTTGTTTTCAAGATTTGATATTGATGCGTAAAGTTTCTATGGCTCAGAAGCTACGGGAGAATCACTCAGGATCTTTGCCTTGTTTTCTTCTCTATTCTCAGTCTTTCAGGAATTGCTAATATCACAAAGCAAAATGTGAAACTAGAAATAACTGAGACATGGTTTTTGTTAGAACATACAAATTTTCATGTCCCTGAGCAATTGACATTTAGATAAGCATACCAGCTGTGTGCTATTACAGATTCCATTACCAGCAAATAAAAATCTTTTCTCTCTTAGTATTTAGCATCCTAGTCTTTTTTTTTTTTTTTTTTTTTTAAGATGTAAAGTTTTTGTTTTTTTGTTTATTGTTTGGTACGGGGGATCGAACTCAGGTCCTTGTGTTTACGCAGCAGGCAGCGAAACCGCTGAGCTAAATCCCCGGCCTAGCATCTTAGTTTTAATCCAAACTCCCATAAAGGACTCATGGGCGAGAGCATAATTTTTGTTTTCTCTAACAGATACTTTTTTAGCAAAATAAAATGAAAGGAAATAAGAATGTTTTCTATAATTTATTTGCAGAATTTTGTCTTCTGCTTATTCAAAATGCCACATATAATTTGGTTGGATTTTCAGGAATTCAGTCCACGTTCTCACCTTTGAGGATCAATTTTGCCATTTGTGAAATAGTTTGTTAATGAACTCTCCAATACTTTCTAATTCTAAATCAGTAATTCTAAAGTCACGTACAATGCTGCATCAGTTATATTGTTAGACTGCATACAATACATTAATAAATAGTAGGAGTTTAACAAAACACAGTTCTGTTTTTCTCTGACATAAAAATAAATCTGGAGGTACCAAGGCTGGTACTATGGCTTTCCAGTCATCAGTACCCCAAGCTTCTTCTGTCATGCAGCTCTGCCTATTTTTAATATGTTGTCAAATGCTCTACAATCACTTCTGAGCACTTTATACCTGCATTCCAGCCAGAATGAAAGAGGCAAGAGGAGAAGAGTTTCTGGCACTTCCTGCCAAGATTCATTAGCTAGAACATAGACACATAGCCCCTGGAAACTATAATCTTCACTGGGTGACCACATATGCAGCTAAAATTAAATATTATGATTTGGGAAAATAAAGAGAGATAAATTTTGATATAGATAACTGAAGTCCCTGTCATCAACATCAAATATACAAAGAGTTAATGTCCAAGACCTTTATTTTCTTAAAATAGTAAAGATATGCTTATTTCAAAGTTAAGATCAGGGGAAATTAGTGTATAAATAATGTAAGTATATCAACAATAAATAGTGTAGACCTGCATATATTAAAAATAGGAATATAAAACTAAATTAGTGTATAATGCAGGATGACTGAAGTCTATTCTTACTAATATAATTATTATAGTTAAGGATTTTAATTCAATTTGTACTTGTTTTATATTAAGAGTTTAGAATAATTCAAAGAGAATGCAAATACAAATGAAAATGAGAGGCAGAGTTAGTAACAAGCAAAGCAGATTTGGTAGCAACAGGATTATGGACCTGAGTCTGACCTGAATCTTAACCTTGGTCCTGCCGCCTTCTTTTGCTCACTCAACTTCTCAGAGCCTGTTGCATTGTCCATGAAATGGAAATGCGTATTTGACTCACAGAGTACCGACTTCTGGATCAGCAGGCTGCGTAAAGCGAGCCTGAGACAGTGACACACCCGGGGACAGAACTCAGGGACTAGAGAAAGGCAGAAGGGCATACTGAGCCTTAGCAAAACTGGACAGAGGAGAAAACCTGAGTGGGGGGAGCTCCCAAACTGCCAAAGAGGCTCCCGCACATGACCCTCTTGAAATTATTTCCGAGTTACAGTTTCTTTTAAAGTAGAAAAAGTTTTGAACCAATTCCCCTCTCTCTTTGTACCAAAGGTCATGCATTATAATGCATGTGAGCTCCAAGTGGGAGCCTCATGAATACCCCAAAGACAGCCTTTATTATAATTTCAGCTCACACTAAAGTAATTGCAACTCCTCTACTCACTGGACTAAAACTGAACACATGACTTTGTGTTTCTCTCTAAACGTTGAGGATACTTTTAAGCCCCAAAGTCAAGACATCAAAGGCAGGTAAATATTCAAGAATTTGGGAATGAGGGACCGCAGGATGTGATTCTTAAACACAATTGTATTAGAAACCCACCAACCAGTCAGCCCACTTATGCTCCTGGCATCTGGACTATAACGGACCGGCTGAGTGCTTGTCCACAAAGGAATCATGAGGAAACGGGATTTCAAGGTTTTCTCTGCTATCCATATCCCTTAGGTCGAAGAGCTTGATCTCTACAACCTAATCATGATTCTGTCACTTTCTTTACAGATACAACAAACAAGGAGAGCAGAATATAAGCATCATTTTATACAAAGAAAGCAATATCAATTTCAAAAGGAAATCTCTGTTTAAAAGACTTCATCTTTTCTTTCTAGCACTTTTGAGTATTCATTCACCAAATGTGGATGAAGCACCTGCTCAATGCTGGTCACACATCTAAGATTGAAGACATAAAAATGAATCAGCCAGGTCTTCCTACCTTCAAGGCACACATCTGACTAGGAAAGGGTACACATGGGCCAGTCATAATAAGTCAAACACAGAATTCTGACCTTCCAGAGGAGAATGACTGTAACATGGAAAGCTGAGTAATGGTGGTGAGGATGATTCGAAATGGTATCAAAAAGCTTCCCACATTTGGGTTCCACTTTCACTTACTACTTGCATAACTTCTCTCGACCTTGTTTTTCCCTTATGTAAAATGGGATATTAACAGTATCTACAGTTCTCTTCATTGTCTGATGTAGGGCAAGAACTCAATATTGGTTGGCCATGTTTATTATTGTCATGGATAATACCATTATTGGTGTTATTACTAGCATAGAAGATACAGAAGGAAAGACCTGTAATTCCAGTGTACTGAAATGAAAGATTGTAGTATTGCTGATAGCTGAGAAGCATCTCTTTAAGACTGTTTGACAATAGACAAACGAATCCCTCAAAAACCTGATAGTACTGGGCTACAGAGATGGAGCTTTTGCATTAGCAGAAGAGTAACACTATAAAGACAGACTATATATACTTTTAAAAATCCTTTTTAGCTAAATGTTTCACAAGTAGTTTTGCACTAATGTATGAAGAGGAAGACTTTTCTATGATATTCTCTGGTGCTGTTTTCCCAAGTTCTAACCTACTTGTTTTCTTGGGGGGGGGGGGGCAGTTGCAGAGAACTTTGAGAAAGCCATAATCACACTTATCATACTTTTTCAATAGGGATGAATTTCTTAGTTTCTATATTAATCACACTAAGCTAGTGAACATTACATCATGCATCTTGACTGCAAACAGTACAGAAGGCAATGCCAAAGAAAATAATTTCACTTTGAAAGTGGTGGAGAATTTCTGCCCTAGGAATAAAAAAGGTCTGTATTTGTAGACAAGCCTATTCAACAACTTGATTTCTTGTAGACTGATGTGTTCTTTCTCATGAAGAAGTCTGTTCTTGCTCTCACAGCTTCTCAGATGGAAGGACTCTTCATAATGTTGTAAGCATGAGTCAGTGTTTTGTCCCTCAGAACCACATTTCAGAACTAGCAGGCACCCTCTAAGCAGCCAGAAATCTAATAGTCCAGCACTCAAACATTCAAGAATTACCATCTTTGGAAGGTTACAGCTTATTATCTCAGGAATATGAAATAGGTATTTAAATATCTGGACATGCAAGAAGCTTTGGAAGTGTTTGCTACTAGGACTTTGAGAGATCTCTCCCTTTCCCCCTCAGCCACCCCAAGCTCCCACCAACCTCCCGCCCTGGCAAATTTCTGTGTGTCCGTATTCACAGGAAACTGATTCTGACAAGAGTGTTGGAAATGATGGGATGCTGAGTCATCACCACTGTCATGGTGGAGCTGCTTGGAGCCCCAGCTCTGGAGGGTGTGCGGCGGGGAGGGTGGAGTCACACACACCCTGAACGACTTGTAGTGGGCAGTGACTCAGAGGCAAAGAAGGAAAAGGTGGCTTATCAGCTTGTTCTTAAAACATCTAAGACTTCTGTACATATAATTAGCCCTCAAACTACAATCACCACCATTATTAACAGTTGAAGACATCTGCATTTTGATGCCACCTCTAACGATATTCCTTGTCCTTTTTATCTGCCTGGTTTTCTTCTTTTTTTCTTTTTCTCTTTCTGTTTCTCTATCTTTTTTTGTGTGTGTGTGTGATACCAGAGATCAAACTCGGGACCTCGCACTTGCAAGGCAGGTGATGATGGCATCACTGAGCTAAATCTCCAGCCCATCTGTCTCTTTTCTTCCCTTTTCTCTTTTTTTTTCCTTTCTTCCTTCTTTTTTCAAGTACTGGGGATTGAACCCAGGGCTTTCTCACTGAACGACATCCCCAGCTCTTTTAAAAATTTTGAGACAGAGTCTTGCTAAGTCACTATGTTGCCCAGGCTAGGCTCAAACTTACCATTCTCCTGGCTCAGCCTCCCAGCACCTGTCTTTTCTTTATGGAGCACGTGCCTTGCATTAGGTGCTAGTACAGAGGATGAAGATGCTTGCTTGGACATGGTTCCTGACCTCAAGGTGATTATCTTCTCCTGGGGGTAACAGATATTAATCAAATTAACATATCAACTTGTACAACCCCACAACAGTGACAGAATGCAGCAGAGGTAGATGTTGCTATGGAAACCTAGAAAGAAGGCCTTGGCTGAGGAAGGTGGAAGACACTTCCCTTGAGCCTGTGATGATCACCTGGAAGGTGAAGAGTAAAAAGAGGAAGAAGGAAGAATGCTCTAAGCTTAGAGAAGACCAATACAGGAACTCCAGTCTGGAGCGCAGTGTGAGAAGAAGGCACAGGAAGAGGGGAGAGTGAAACTAGATGAACTTGGAGAGGCAGGTGCAGACCACCCAGGGCCCATCAGGAAGCCCGTTCTTTACAGAAGAGCAATGAGAATCCATTGAATGTTTTTAAGCAGAGAGGTATCCTGATCAGACTTACATTTGGAAAACATTGTTCTGGCTCCAAGACAGAAAAGATTAAGAAGGAAAAGATGGTGAGCAGAATACTAGCTATGACATGTTCGTTTTAGGGGGCTCTATGTGTGACTTTGATTGGTTCCTTGATTCTTTTCATTGCACATTTACTAAGTAGCAGATTTTGTAGTAGGCCTGTGAATGAAAGCAAACACAGTATCAGGCTGATGGAGGTTAACTTTAAAGAATGTTCCATTTATCCTAAGTATATATGTTTAAAATTAATTGGTCCATAAAAGGGAAGAGTTGAGTGGATTTTCCAGATCCAAAATCCTTTTATAAAGAATATGTTATGCTCATAGGCAAAGGAAGACTTTATTTAACTTAGGGAAGCAGAGATAAAATTCCAGGCAAGTATTGCAAGTAGGCTACTCATCTGCTGTGTTCTCCAAAAGATGAACCTTGGCAAAGGAGAGGACAAGCAATGGTCCTCAAACTTCTGTATTCTCTGGGGCATCAGAGACTTGGACCACAATCTCCATCTGTATAGCCAGACTCGCCAAAAACCAAGTAATCATTCCCTGGGATCTATCCTACTTAATAGACTTTTTAAATGGATAATGTTTTACCAGAGTAGTACATACATATTGTTTCAAAAGTTACATAGGACTATATAACCTAGAAAATTAAATTTTAGGCCTTGTGCCAACCCTTCACTGAATAAGTTCTGCTCCCTGAAGCCAGTCACTTAACATTTTGCAATTCTTTGGCTGTTATCTGTAATACTTACCTTGACTTTCATAAATAATATATTGTTATTTCTTGATTCTTTCCTTTTTAATTATGTTACGACCTCCTATTCTGAGAAGGTTCTCTTTCTCAATAGCACTCCAATTCCCCTCCCCTCCTCTTCCAATGAAGTCACATTATAATTTTAATTAAATCAGAATTTATCCTTTAACTTATTATTACATGAGCAAAATTTTTTTGATTCTTTCATTGGTACATTTTAGGTATACAATACATTTACATTTCTCATTGGGAACTTGTACCTTTACATGATGTATCTTGGTTCTTATTTTTTCCCCATTCCCTGCACTCCCTTCACCCCTCCACCCTTCCCTATTTACAAAGACTTTGTTTCCATTTTTTCCATTTATCATCATTTTTCCTTTCCCTTCTTTCCTTTCCCCTACCCCTCCCACTTCCCCTACCCCTTTGGGCCTTTTCTTCCTATTTCACATTATCAATTATTACATGAACAGAATTTTTCAAGTTCCAGCCATACATATACTGCCTTTGCACTTCCTTTCTTATTTAAGTTTTTGTTTTTTCTAAGACTAATGATTACTTTATATCTAAATTGCTTAAGTTTTCTATGAACCTACCACTACTTTAACTCTACACTGTCCCAAAGAATCTTAAAATTTCTTTCTTACTCTTCAAACATGTTTGATGTTTTATGAGTTTCATTTTCTCATGGACATTCCTCTTGGGCACTCAATCTTCCCGACACAGTCCAATGGCCCCTCAGCTGATATACTGGCATCTCCTTTCATCACCATTCAGAAGGCTTCTGTCACCTCTCTCTTGGGTCCCCTCCTATGTCCTGGTGCCTAGGCCTTCTTATTCATTGGCTTGGGGAAGCCTGTCCTCCAGTAGGACCATGGAAGGTAGCAGTTTTGAGTCCTTGCCTGTGTGAAAAATATGCTTATACCATTTTTACATAAGTTATAATGTAGCAAATTTCCTCCCATTCATCGCCTCATTCATCCTCGTGACCACTAATCTTGATATGTTGACTTCATTGGATTAAGAAACGCCTAGCAGATTGGTAAAGCAGGCTTCTGGGTGTGTCTAGATGGGCCATGCAGACATGGCCTTGAGTACTAAATATGGTCCTTTTCCCATTCCTATCTAGCCCTGTTAACCTGATCTGATTCCCAGCTGCCGTTAACTAAGCAGCTTTCCTCTGCTGGGTCTTTCCCCCACGAAGTTTCTACCTTGAAGTCTACTGACCATGGACTGAATCTCCTGCAACTGAGCTAAATTTAAATTGTGGGTATTAGGTTATTATGTTTCTGCCTCTGTGAACTGCACAGGGAAACTCCAGAAATGCAAATAGGCATGGTATATATATACCAAAGGAACAGATAAACTTAATCCATTCATTAAGCAGGCACCTGCCCATAAACACATTCTATATTTCTTTATAGGACCTTCAACAATCCAAAGGTTAAGCACTGGATCTTACAAGCATAAAAATGTTCACGGACTCACAATATTGATGCAAAATTGTTTCACAAAAGGCAGATTTGGGGAGCAAACGATAGAATGGTCAGTGACATAGATGCCACCTGCAACACCCCTCTTTCCCCACTGTCCTCTCCCCTCACTACTGCCCCACTCTTCTCTATTTTTCATCTCTGAATCATCACTTTGGTGTAGAATGACTCCAAGGCAGGTGTCCTGAGTGAAGGTACCAAAAGGAATAAATGTCTGAGTGAATGAATGGGCAGATGGCCTTAGCATCCCTTTATACCATGGCAAAGCCTCTTGGCAATGAAAAGTACACTGACAAAATTGAGTGGATGTCATTGCTCACTCTGTTGACAGGAACAACAAAAACAAGATCTTTATTGTGTATTTGTTTATGCCTTAGTTACAGGAATTCCAACAACTGCTTCCTTGGAAAAGTACCCTCTCCACTTAAATTAATTGCTCATCAGCACCCAACATTTGTACTCATTTAACTTTTTTTTTGGTGGGGGGAATGCAGAAATTTGAAACCTGGTTGTAGTTGACAGTATTGCCTGCTCTTCCCTTCTATTCAGAGGAATAGTTTGAGCCTGGAAAGACTCCAGTGATCCCTCCAGCCTTGTGCACACAGGAAAGCTGGGGCCAGAGAGAAATAAATGGAAGGCTCATCCGGGATCAGCTACCCAGAGAGGGCAGTGTCAGGGCAGAGCTCAGCTTGGAGTTCTTCCTTTGAGTCATTAACTGTGTTGGTGATTCCTTCCTATAAGAAAAGTTAATAGCAACAAAATAACATTTGGGTAAAAATGAATGAATGTGATTTATATGTGCCATCAAAGGATCAAGGATATGACTGAAGAATTTGGTGAGCTGCAAGTTCTCTGGGTGCCGTCAGTGTTTCCACCCTGGTTTCCTCTGTCCCTTTGAGTGTGTGAGAGCAAGCACAGGAGAACAAACCTCATGACATCATTCTGGACCTTTGAGAACACTGTCCTTTCCTATGGGCATCTCCCCGATCCTTCCTCCCTCCTCAATGTCACCCCCCAGGGGGGGCACCAAACTACTAGTTGTTTGTGTTTTGTTTTGTTTTGTTCGTGACACTATGGATTGAACTCAGTGTTTTCACACTGAGCTACATCCCCAGTTGTCCAGGGCAGGCTCAAATTCACAATCTTCCTGCTTCAGTCTCCCAGAGTATTGGGACTATAAACTGCTTTCATTATTTTTTTAAAAAGCTCTTTGAATTCCCCTAATCATCTGATTCTGCTCCCCTCTACTGACCTTCTAGTAGGCCATGGATGTCACACCAAGGCCACTGCTGTAGGAGCAGCTTGTTTATTTGTTTGTTTAGATAAATAAAGTGTCAGATATTTGGTGGATGGGACATTAGGAACACACTATAAGCAACTGCTGAAGCCAGTTTGCAGTGGAGCCAGGCATATAGCAAGAGGAGGCATGTGAACAGAGCCACTGCACAATTTCCCCAGCTCTGATACCCAAGCTCCCGGCTCCTCTAGTCAACAGGCTCAAGACCCTTTAAGGGATGTTTCCTCGGTTACAATTCCTGCAACTGCCAAATAAATGATGATTGGAGTTGTGTCAAGCTCTATCACCAAAACAAAAGTGTTTGCATGTGTGTTTGCCAAGTGCAGCCTTGTTACTACACTTTTTTGCCTATTCAAACATTGATTGCATGTTCTACAATAAGTTCTCTTTCATATGATTTATTTAACCTTTGCAATGAAAAGAAACTATAACTCAAGAGGAGATGAAAATGATGCCTGCCAGGATTACTCTCCTTAAACTGGTTTATTTCTTTTTAAGTCACAAAAGCACAAGGGACTCAGAGTCTCTGATAATGAACATAATATATGATTGCCATAAAAAGTTCACTCTCCTTTCAATTTCAATTTACCTCACTATAAATCAGCAATCCACTTAATCAAATATTCTTCTACTTTAATTGTTTTATCTTGCTTTTATGTTAAATCTCACTGAGTTACTGCTGGCAGCAGTCTTCACATTATAGAAAAAATGTCAGTGGTTGGCCCATAATTAGTCTAAAACTCAAACATTGGTTCTGAACATTAACCAGATTGGGGGGAGCCCTCACGATCTCACTAGGCCAGTGAGACAAATCCAAGTCAGAAAGTAAATCAGGATTAGTTGAGCTGGCCATCCATCTGCTGTCAAAACACAGAGTGTTTCAAACTAACTAGAATTTTCTTTCTTGTTTTTTTTTTCTTCATAAATGTCTTTCATTATTATATTACAAGGCACTTAAAACTCTATTTCATTGTCTCTTAAATTCTCCAGCCTGAAATTGTCCGTTTAAGCATTGCAGATGCTTGCCTGAACTAGCCCGACAGTTCCCATGAGAAAATATGTCAGCACAATGTTCAGTGGAAGGACAGAGTCCAACTTCGGGGTTTGTGAGGAAGGGCACTTCCTGGGTATTGTAAAAGGCAAGAGCCTGTCCCTGGTGGGTGATCTGGTTCTGTAAACAAGAAAGAAAAAAGGGAATTCCATGTTATTGATTGATAAACACCTTTCTGACAAGGTCTGTGGGGACAGTGTGATAGAATAGGCACTGTGAACACTGCACTAGGTGCAAGGTCCCTGAGCAATACTATTTGCACATATCTCTCTTGAAGAGAGTCCTTCACCTTCAAACAAACACCTCCTATACATTTTTAAATTAAAATTCTAAAAATCTTTTTAAGCAATTGAGAATAAGGATATATCCAAACCAGTCTGCTTTTTCCAATAAACATAAATATTTCCAAAGCAAAGAAGCTTCCTTTAGAGTTTTGTTTACTAGATTGTTTTCTTAATTTCATAAGTAAGCAGTGAAAGTCATCTCAGATATTTACAGGAGAACACAACTTTCTTGAAATTACCCATATTTCAATATTGATTGATATCACTTGACTTGTTTCATACAGCATATAAGCCTATTATAAAATGTAAACTGTTTTTCCCTTGAACTATCCAGCACAAAATCAAAATATTTTTCCTATTAGCCAAGACCTAAACAACTTTTCTTAAAATCTGAAGTAGAAAAAATATTTTAAAATTCACCCAAGTAATGTAAATTTTATTTTAGGCACAGATGCATATATTAGAATCAAAAGTAATTTAAAGACATGTTTTTAAAGTTTAAAAGCATCTATTATTTAAGCAACATCTGAGTTCTAAGATAGAATTGTTCAGAAAACTCTTGAAGAATCACAGAAAAACTTATTTAACAATAGACCTTATTTATGTAACTATCTGTAAAATATTGGAATATGGTATAATGGTGTTTATTTTATACTTATCACATCAAACAAGTTTAACAAAATAATATGTATTAAACACATTGATATAATTAGCACAAGGGAGGGAATCTAGGGAAAAAGACATGAAAAACATCCCATTAAAGAAAAAGCCTTTATATGGGACATTACTCACATTTCTGCAAATGGAATTTTCTGATTAACTGCCATATATTATATTATTTGAATAACTTTAGAAAAGATTAATTCCCAAGCTCTGTCCTCAGCAATATTTTTTCCTGGCTGAAATTGGGCTTTAAAACAAAACGTCAGCAATGCAAGGCTACGATTCAAGTTACAGGTTGAAAAACTTTGAGTACAAGGCAGTTAAAAGTGATTTAAGAAAGGCAAAATCATTCTTTCACAAATGTGTATGTTCAACTTGTAAATTGATATATCAAAACCACAGCCGGAATATAGCAATTTGTCTCCCTTTGCTTGCTGTGGTGTATTCCACAGCTGCCAGCCAGATAATATACTGATTGTAACTTTCTTAATTTACAGAGCCTTTAAGGCCAATCTCCTGGGCCAGCCCAAAGGGCTTCTTCATCCATTGAAATGCCAGAATAATTGAAATTGTCTTCAGCAGACAGTCAAGCAATAATGAATATTTTTTCTGCTGATTGTATGCCAAGGTTACACACAGTACTGCAAACAGAAAGGATCTCAAACCAAGCCTCTGAGGGAGGGGCAGCCACTAACCTTTGGCACGAGGTACAATACCCATGGCTTCTCCTGTTCACAGGCTACTGAAGCCACCCACGCCCACCAAGCTTCTGCACCCTGCAGGGCAGCCTGGTTGCCAAGTGAACAATGATCCCAGTGGCTTCCCCAAATCTCCAGAGGCCAACTCAAGGCTGGGAAAGGTTGAGGTATGGATTTTCCATTGGGGAAAGAGGGAGAGATAGGCGGGAGACTGCTGTGGGGAGTAGGAGGAAATACACAGCCACTAATCAAAAGAAGCACCAGGGCATTGATGGGCCCTGAGAAGACGCCTGCCTGTCAGTCCTGACGGCCTTTCCCATACCTCTGAGTGGCCTTTGTGAATGCTGGGAGTGGTTTCCTCATGGAGAATCCCCACACTGCTTCACAGGGGTCTTAGGGATGTGCTGATTGAAATTAGAGCATTTGGTAGCCGGACTGAATCAGTAATCATTTTGGAAAAATCTGAAAACCAGTTTAACCTTCACCTGTGAAAAAGGTAAAATGTCAATAAGTTTTGCACTGATCTTTAATTTCAGCAACTAAGTTGAGATTTTTGCTACTCCCATGGTTTGCTTTGGGGGAAGAAATTTGGAAATAAGAACTGCCCTAAGACACCTGATTAGCAAAAAGTATAGATTAAAAAGAAGGCATCACAATTTACAAAGGAAAAAGAATATAAAACCTACAATTCCTGAGCTACCTCCATTGCAATATCTGAATTACTAAGTATGCACCAAATATATGGAATGCCGATTAGTTTTCTATTGCTGCTTAATCAATTACCCCAAAATTGAGCAACTTAAAACAGCCATGAATATTTATTGTTTTGTATAGTGTCTCAGTTCAGGAATTCAGGAGCAGCTGGCCTGGTGGTTCTGGCTCAGATTTTCTCTCCAGGTTGCAGCCAAGCTGTTGCAGGCATCTGAAGGTTGCCTGGGCCAGGAGGCTCCTCTTCCCAGGTGACTGCTCCCAGGCCTGGACAGTAATGCGGCTTGTTTGTTAGCAGGAGGCCCCATGTCTTGCCACGTGGATGTCTGTCCAGCACTGCTTGAGTGTCCTCGTGGATGGCAGCCACCTTTACCCAAAGCAAGGGGTCCAAGAGTGGAGCCATCAAATGTCTTATGCCCAGTATCAGAAGTCACACATATTTCCACCATCCCTCCCAGGGGAAGGACCACATAAGGACACAAACACAAACCATCTTGGGGGCTGCCACCACAAGTGCAGATCCACTGGTCTTTCAGGCTCAAAGAACCCATGCTATCACTCTAGTTTTACTTTATAGTCTCACACATATACTCTGTCACAGACGGGGAGTGGGAGAAGTATATTTTTACATGTGTTTTTTTCTTTCCCAGTTCTGAAGCCCAGCATGGTATTTCCACTATACCCACCAGGACTAACCCCTGGTGTCCTAGCTGGCTCACTCCCCATTCTGTGGTTCTTCACTGTACTACTTTGTCACCTAGGAAGTTTCTTCCAAATAGCCCTAGCAGACCCCAAAGTACATGTATATGTTATCACTCCAAACAAAAGAGAGAGGGAAGGGAAAGGGAGGGAAGAGAAGGAAATGGGGCAAGGAGGAGAAGGGGGGGATCAACCGTATATACTCAAAATACAAGGAAAATAAAAATGAAACAGGGTATTCCTTGCACAAATGACACCGGAGCTGAGAAGCCAAGAAGAACGTGAGACAACTCCTCCGTTCTTAGGTTGAAAAAAATAAAGAAGGAAGCAATGTTCCCAAAGGGAGAGGCCCCCATCAGCCACAGAAGCTGAAACCTAAATAGATGGATATATGGATGGGAGCAGGACCCTTGGAGACAAAGGAATAAAAACATCCACCTTGTCTTGCCAAACTCCCACTGACAGGATCCAGCTGGAAACTAGCAGGCAGGGGAGCCAGCAGAGATATGCACACCATGGTCACTCCAAGCAGAGCAGCAAAGAGGCAAGAGCAGTCCAGCTGAGGCAGACACATATATTCATCCTGATTCAGGCAACACTATGCTGACTTTTTCACTTAGCACTCGTGAACATTCTGTATTCTACATAGCTAATATAACTATTATTTTACATTTCCGTGCATTGTCTTGTATATAAGGGGTCCTTGTGACTTATCATTTGCATAGACTTGTATGTTTAGGCTGTTTCCATTCTATTTTCAAGTGATAAGTCAGATAATATCTTCATTATTTAGTTATTTTTTCCTCAGGTATATTCTTAGAGTAAATTCTCAGAAATGATCATTGTTGGATTAAAGACTGACAACGTTTTGATGCCCAATGATATTGACATTCTGACCCCGTTACCTGGCTGGTCCTCTTCCAGCTAACAATGTAAAAGGCACAAATTTCAGGCACCAAACGACTCCTGCTCACATCTCCAAGAGCAAGAGACATTTCAGCCCTTTTATGAAGTCTGCATCTTGAAACTGCAGCAAGAGCAGGGGCAAAATCTTTCCTGAGAAGGGAGAGACTCTGGAGGAAGGCTGTGATTAATTCTGCAAAGGATGGCTGGCTCCTCTTGCATAAGACTGGAATAATCTTCAGTTCAGTGTTTGTCTTAAAGGAAAATGAAACCTCATCATTCTCATTTCTGGGAAACAACAGAGGACCTAAGCAAGTTAGAGGTGAAGAGCACCTTTCAGCTGGCAATGTCCTGTTCTTGACTATGATGTTCCTTAGTTGTCTCAAAATATCTAGATCTGGAAATAAAGTGTATTGTAATGAAGTTTCTGTCACTCTCTTATAAGATAATTGCACTGCAGCAGCCAACGGCCTAGGTGTGTGAACTAAAGGAAGCTTGAGAGATCTTCTGGGCAGGGGCTTTCAAAGTGTGGTCCAGCTACCAGTTGTTGGTCCCCAGGGGTAGCAAGGTAAGCCAAAAATTGAGCACAAATGCATAGAAGCTTTTATCACATTTTGATATTACAGCAATACTTCTATTGTATTTTACAGAATTGTACATTGTCTTTAATGGATTGAGAAAAAAGAAACAAATCCTTTCTTTGTAGAAGTATTGTTAGTTTACTGAAGCCAAACTGGACGAATATCTCGAATTTACCTATAACCACTGACTGTAGCTACCTTGTATGTATCAAGAATTCAACAGTAGTCCAGCAACAATGTACAATGTACATTAGAGTAATAATTTACATCAGTCAATATTTTACAGCAAGTGAAGTCTCTCTGTCTGGATTGTTTTTTATGCTAAGGTAGTAATAAATATAAATATTGAATGATTTGGCTTAATTAATCAGGAAAGGCTATGCTCTTTAGGTAAGCATTGTTGAGGAATTGGATGGTGTAAAGGGAACTAAAAATCTCCTTATTTGATCTGATGAGTTGCTCGGTAACAGGTTAAGCACCAAGTAAGTCCAAGTGAGTCTTCATGCCAGAGTACAAAACCTGGCCAACCAGGCAGATTTCATTGTTCAGAGACAATAACAAGAAGTATAGTGCAGAGCAGCCAGCTGCCTAGGGAGCCTGTGCTTAAAGATTTATATTTGTTAAGATTCCTTTCAACCCAGAATACCAAGACTAGTATACACAACAAGTTAGGAGCAAAGAGCCAACAAATACAAATCACTGCCGATGATGCTTTAATCTTTGCTTTACAGGAAGGATGCTTCTTTTGTTCCTACACTGGATAGGGAAATGGCAACTCAGGCACCACTGTGAGAAGTGAAGTTGTTTTCAGAACACACATGGAAAGCAGTCCTCACAAGCTCACATTTTACCCTTGGCATAATATAGATAGCTCAAGGCACAGTCTGGGTTTTAAGGCAGACTGACTTGAGTTTAAATTACAACTGCATCATTTATTAGCCGGGTGACATTAACCAAAGTACTTATTTTTTCCATGCCTGAGCTTTCTCACCTGTAAAATGAGGTTAGTAATATTTATAGCCCAGATCGTAGGATTAGTAGGACGATTAAATGGAATACTGCATGGCTTGCACTTGAATAAGTGCTCTATAAACATTACATTTTTTTCACTATTTACTCATCTCTACCTTAGATTCAACCTTGCTACACTTCTTATCAATCAGGGCTGCCTGCTCCCTACTAAGATTTTGGCACATTCTCTAAGAATAAGAGTAGAGCCAGGGATTTAGCTCAGTGGCACCATGCCTGCCTGGCAAGTTCAAGGTCCTGAGTTTGATCTCCAGTACCAAAAAATTAAAAAGAGTAAGAGTATATGGGGTTCACTGTCTGCTGCACAGGGGCAAGGACCCGAGTTCAATCCCCAACACCAAAAAAAAAAAAAAAAAGGGTATATGGGGAAGTGCCAGGAAAGTAGGAGACCTAATCTCTGCTTTTATGGTACTTGTAATCGGGGAGTGATGGAAAGATAAACAGTAAACTGAACACGTTAACCTATAGTAGAAGGTACAAACGACTGATACAGCTATAAAATGTGGAAAACAAATTTTAACACTTAGTCATGAACAATTACAAGCTAACAGAATAGGCATGTAGATGCTGAAGGTAAAAACCGCGAGATTTCCATCAAACCCGAAATCCAGAAAGGCTATTGATCTGGAGAATCGCAGCAGGCACTTGTCCAAAAGCACCATTACCTTTCCAGTATCCAGAGAAATGACACTGCTACAGCCATTGAGATCACTTACTGGGAAGAGCTACACAAAGTACATGGGGAGGTCCCATCTCTGGGCAGCCTGGGGTGTGTGGTACAGGGCACATGGTACCCTGAGCTGGGGCACTGTGCAGAGCATCCCCACACACCAGGAAAGGGAGACGGTGCCAAGTGTGCAGCAGATTGGCAGCTGCTCCAGAGAAGGATCAACCACAGCTGGTCCTGTAAGGAGGTCTGTACACTTGGGACCACACAAAACAGCTCTCTGACTCAGTGGAAACCAGAATTCCCAACACAGTCTTTCTGCACTGATGTGCACTGGAGTTGCTTTGCCTTTCTAAAAACATAAAGTTTGAGTACAGTACAGAGAGAGAACTAAATCTACTGGCCAAACAGATATTTCTCATCCTCCATACTCTGCATTTCAAGTTGGTTCATGATCATTTTTGAATAACTGGTTTGCTTTAATTAAAATTGCTATCTGGCTGAGTATGGTGGCTCATGCCTATAATCCTGGCACTCAGGAAGCTGAGGTAGGAGAATCACGAGTTCAAGACCAGCCTGGACTATGTAGTGAGACCCTATATTAAAACAAAACAAAAACAAACAAACAAAAAAACTACTGCCTGCCTAGAGATTATCAAGCAATAGTATAAGTTTGTAACTAATTCTTCCCACTTAGAATAAAGTAATAACTGAAGCAGATTTTTTTAAGTTGCATAATTTTCTGAAATATTATTTCAGCTCCTGGGTAAAAATTAAAGATGTCTTTGAACTACTATCTTGGTTGTCAGAACATTCCTTGGCGATCTATTTCTAGCTACCTGACAAATTATAGAAAATTTTAAGCTTTATAGCATTCACTCTGAAAACTAAATGAAACATAGTATACAAAAGCATCATTAATTATTATTTTACTTTTTCCTTAAATTCTTTTATTGGTACATTTTAGGTATACAATACATTTATATTTCTTATTGGGAACTTGTAGCTTTACATGATGCATTTTGGTTTGTATTTTTTCTCCATTCCCAGCCCTCCCTTCACCCCCTCCACCCTTCCCTATTTACAAAGACTTTGTTTCCATTTTTTCCATTTCTTTTAATTTTTCCTTTCCCTTCTTTCCTTTCCACTAGCCCTCCCACTTCACCTACCCCTTTGGACCTTTTCTTCCTATTTCGCCTTATCAATTATTCATTTTAATCATTGGTACATTTTAGGTATACAATATAATGACATTCATCATTGGAAATTTGCACCTTTACATAATCTCTCTTG
>NW_004624775.1:3202964-3238678 GCF_000247695.1 Heterocephalus glaber | reverse complement strand
GAAGTTCCTAAGGTGCTCTTTGTCATGAAAGTATCTTATTTCTCCATCAATTTTGAAAGATAATTTTGCAGGGTACATCAATCTGGTTTGGAGGCTGTTTTCCTTTAGGGCTTAGAATATGTTACTCCAAGCTCTTCTTGCCTTGAGGGTTTGCATTGAGAAGTCTGCTGTGATTTTGATGGGGTGGCGTGGGGGGAGGTGCTTTTGGCACCTGTGGGGCTCACCTCCTCTGAGCTGGGAGTGGTGGAATGGTGGCCCATAATCCCCTTCCTCTGGGCTGGGAGCATTGGAAAGGTGGCTTGGAATCTGCTACCTCTGGGCTGGGAGTGGTGGTTTAATTATTATTTTAGTAGTAAACCTGTACAAAATATTATGGATTAAATGTGTCATAAAAATCTCTCTAATGAATTCAGCACATAATTACAAAAAACACAGAAAATAAATCTTGGCAAGCATGTGGAGAAATTGGGATACTTGTATACCATGAATGGACATATTTGACAGCTCCTCAAAGACATAAAAATAGAATTAGCACTGATCTATGGAATCTCTTCTGGGTGTTTTTTCAACAGAATTGAAAGCAAGGTCTTAAAGAGAGTCTTGTACATCATGTTCATAGCAACATTTTCCATGATGGCTAAAATATGGAAGCAGTCTGGCTGTCCATCAAGAAATAAGATGAACAAGCAAAACATGATACAGAAGCACAATGGAATATTATTCAGTGTTAAGGAAGGAAATTTTGATAGTTTCTATGACGTGGATGAATCTTGATGAGATTGTAGTAAGTGAAACAAGCCAAACACATGCACAAAAAAGGCATGTATTACATGACTCCACTTGTGTGAGGTATTTAGAGTCCAAATCAGAAACAGGAAGTAGATCAATGGTTACCAGGAGCTGGGGAGCTGGGAGGGAGATGGGAAGTTATTCTTTAATGGCTTTAATTTTAAAATTGTTTGGTTTTAGGCCAGGGATTTAGCTCAGTGGTTCTGTGTCTGCCTCGCAAGCGCAAGGACCCAAGTTCGATCCCTGGTACCAAAAAACCACCCAAAAAACAGAAAACAAAAATTGTTTAGTTTTAGTTGTATGAGTTATGAGGAGGGATGGTGGAGGATGGTTGCACATTCTGAATGTTTTTGTTACCACTAAAATAAATGTACTTTTAAAAATGGTTAAGATGCTAAATTTTATGTTATATATATTTTACCACAGTAAAACAATTGAAGGAAAAAAATCCAATAAGTTAATACGTTGGAAAATCCTCTTATTCTTTTTTAAAAAATCAGCCACTTGGTAATTATTTTTTGTTCCTATTTAGGGAATACTATTTACCTAATGATCCTTCCTAAACTAAACTTCAGAGCTATTGTTAGTCTTTCCCTGTTAATACAGAACGGTAATACAAATGTGTGAGATCTCAAACACTAAAAAATGAAGAATGATGGTTGCATTGACATTAAGATAATTCAGTTTCTTCTATTCCCTTGGAGTTGGTGGATTCTATTCACCTGCAAAACTAATCCACTCCACCCATGCACACACACACACACTACCTCCAGAGGGCTAAAACTGCATCTGTTTAGCATTTAACCCCAGCCAGACACATACCACATGCTTTCCTCTTCCCAAATGCTATTTTTCACAGAAACTTAGAACTTCCATCAACACAGCTGACCCACCAGAAACTGTGCAGTCTCCTTTGACTTCTCCATGTTCTTTCCTATACCTCCTTCTAATTAACAACTGAATGTGTCAATCTCTCTCTCTCTCTTCTTTTGATCTCTCTCTCTCTCTCTCTCTCTCTCTCTCTCTCTCTCTGGCTCTTGCTCTCTAACGGGGGATTGAACCCGGGACCTTTGCACTAAGCGACATCTTTAGCCCTTTTAATTTTTTTTTAAATTTTAAGATGGAGTCTCGCTATCTCAGTAACTTGCCTGGGCTGGGCTCCAATTTGTGATCCTCCTGCCTCAGCCTCTCAGAGTGCTGGGATTGATTACAAGCATGTAGTATCACACCTGTCTCTCTCTGATTCCTCTCTCCTAAAAAGAGTCCTTTATTTCTTCATCCCCACTACAAATACTCTAGTCCAAAGGACCAATATGTGTCATCTGGATGATCAGAAAAGGCCTGATATCTGCCTGCCTCCTGTCATGCTCCAGTCATGCTCTTTCAAACTATTTCCTACCAGGATCATCTTTTTAAAATCCATACATGTACTTAATCTCTGTAGTCCCTTGGCTCAATGGTTCTTCCAGCCCTTAGGAAATCATGAGTTCACCTCCTAGTCCAGCCCACTCTGTGTCTGGCAGCTGCCCACGCTCCAGCCTTCTGTTTTTCTCTTTTCCCCTACTTCACCCTTAGTTCCTTGGGGCTTGACACTCTGCCTCATCTTGTGTCTTTGCCTGTGACTTCTTCTGCAAGACTCTCCTCTGATTGGCCATTTCTAACTCACCTTCAGGATTTACAGCTTTTCCTGTCTCCCAAAGACAGGGTGCTTCTCCTCTGTGCCCAAAACAACCCTTGCTACTCCTGTCCCTCCCCAAGGATATACTGCGTCTTATCCCCAAGAGCTTCCAAGAACCTGGCTGGTTCCATGACACTTATAGTAGTTGGCCTTAATATTTATTTATTTCATACATGGATGAGGGAAAGAATGAATGGGAAAGTTGATTGCAATTCTTTTCAGTGACTTGATTTATAGGAGAGTCCAGAAAGATAAGTGATAATACACACCTAATCAGATGACATTGAAGATCACAAAGATATCAAAATTTTTTGACCATGTTTTAGTACAATGATTCCACATCAATGCTATTAACATTTTTGTACTGAAGATCTGATTTGAAATTATTTTTTTCCTCAGTTCTAAATCTCTGATGAGTAGATGACAAAGGAACATTTATCACACAGATTTTCTTGATAGGGAACAAGACCAACTATCAAGGTGAGCCTAAAGCTTGAGAAAGGCCAAGACTTTGCATTTTTCCTAATTGTTTGGTGCAGGCGTCATTCAGAAAGTTGCCAGATTAAGAGCTAATTTGCTTTACACTGGCCTGATGCAGAGCTCGTCTCTTGCTCAGGCTTTGTTGCTCACAGGGTAAAGTGTAATTTTCTTACTCTTCCCAACTCCTTACTTGGAGACAGTAATCCACTCTGTCTCCTCTTAATTAAAGCAAATAGCCCAGCTCACAATAGTAGTTCAGAAGGCCCTGGTCTTCTCATTCCCTCCATGCAAAGAGCTAATTGATTTCCAAATGATAATGGTGTTTACATTAGAAAGCCAGACCCCTTGTATTTAGACCTCAGCTCATCTTAAGCCTTCAAGTCTCATGAATATCAAATGGCCAAAATACTTCCATTGTGGTTGGTGCCTCTTCTGGGGTCAAGTCTCAGTCCCAAAATATTTAAGAACTTCATTGGGTGATTTCTGGTTTACATGGTCAGCTCTTACATTCTCATTTCATCAAAAGAGAGAGAGAGAGAGAGACTTCCTTGGAACTTTTAAGGAATTGCCTTTGCTATTTACAATGTCATTGTATGGGGGGGGAAATAATAGATAAGCTACAGGACAAATGAACAATTTGTGGCAATCAAAGTTAAGATGGTGTGCACTGCTGGGTGTTTGGAATAATTTGCCTGCATGATGCATACATCTGCGCATCATGTGTGTGTTTGAAAGTCACAGGAATAATGCTTCATAGGGAGTATCTGTATTTCCACTACCACTAACAAGTTTTTCTAGCCTCTTGCATTTCCATTAAGTTGGTAGATGTATCAGGTGACCCTACTTAAAAGTTCAAACAATAGCAAAACAAATCATGGTTATTATCGATCACTTCCCTGACCTCCTGCAGAGTTTTCCAAATACTTAAATTCACTTTTTGTCACAACATTTAAAGTGAGGTTCAGGCAAGAACCTCATGGACTGAAATGGGGTATTTGTCATGCAAGAAAGGAGCAGGAATTTCATTTCCCAAAACTGAGTTTCGTTTTTAAAGAAACTATTCTCTGAATGTGTTCTTGAGCACAGTAAATTGCTCAAGCAATCCAGGGGGTAAGGGAGGGGGGGGGGTCAGGCAACACTTCAATATAATCACTAAGTAATTAAAACAGTAACTAATTTCTCTCATAATTAAAAAAAGTTTGTTCATTGGCACACACATCCATCCTAATGCCATATTCCACAAATACTTTCAGTTCTATAAGAGTACCACTTCCAATGCACCAGACTCTCTCCTATCAAGAAAGACATTGCTGCATTATATGGAAGCCTTTCCTCCCTTAGCTTCTTAACTCAACCTTGCATTGTTTGAATTGCTACCTTTCAGGCCATCCTACAATACTTATCTCTCACTTATTATTTTGTAGCTATAATGTTGTTATACTAGGCCCCAAAACATGTCACCTTGATAAACTGTAGACAGATAAATAGAAAGAGGATGGATGGATGGGTGGATGGGTAGGTGGCTACATATATACATACATACATGATAGATTTGGAGACTAATGGAATAATTACATACTTTATATTTGAATATATATAATAGTTCATTAAGAATAATATTTTATAGATTAAGAAGAATTAAATCTAACCAAGATTACATTTATCCCAAGTTTCTCACTTTTTTATAGTAAGAACAAATGCCATAATACTCGAGTCCTGAAATAGCACATTTTCTGCACATTTGCTGTTTTCTTAAAGGCAATTCTCATCTACTCTTTAGAATCCATTTAGCATCCACAGTAAAGCCTAAAACCAAACAAATGTCTCAAAAGTCAGTGTTCTTGATAATACATTCTTCTCTTTGGGGACAAATGTGCACAAGCCATGACTCTCCAGGTAAAATCCCACACTGGACTACAAAGGTGTCTAAGTTCTTTGATCACAGAATCCTGCATTGTTATATATTATTTTAATAAATGACTCATTGGCTAGGGCTTGAGATGTTTTGTTTTGTTTAATTAGACAGATTGTTCATTTAATTATATTCTATAACAGGATCTGTCATGTGGGTGTTCAAATGGCAACATATGTCCCAGAGTGCCCAGAGCTGAAAACAATACAGGAGAGACATGTCTCTTGCCCTCCAAGAGTGTACAGGAAAGAAGAGAAATGTGGGGGCTTTGTGTAGCATCCTGGAAATCAAAAGAAGCATCTGTCTAGTCCTCTCCTTCTGATGGATGCAACTGACAGTCACCTTGCAGAACACAAACCTGTCTCTGGCCACAGTTCCATGGCAAGAGAAAGTTGGCCGGAGCCTGAGTGATAACATCCAGTGTCCTCTCCTGCTGCAGGAAGGAGAAGGAAGGAAAGCAAAAGTGAGGGGAAAGTAAGGTGCAGGCTGAAACCCACAGCCCATCACATCAGCAAGCAAATGAATTCACAAAAAGTAAACATTAGTGTCCATGCTTTAAGAGTCTAGGAAATTAAAAAGCAATTTTCATAAACTCTCAAATATAACTTTAAAGAATATAAAGCTTAAATCATCTCTGACAAAAGAAAGTCTCCTTTGAAAGGATTCCAGAAAACCATGAAATGCTGTTGATAAGGCTGTGCCAATTTGTAAAGCTTACCACAATCTGCAGCTCACATTTTCCCCCTTTTTTCTTCTTTCTTTAAAAAAAAAAATTTCACCGAGGTTTGTTAGACTCAAGGCCTACAATGCCAACAACAACAACAACAACAACAACAACAAATGTTTTCTAAAGCTGAAACCTCTTTTTCCCCCAATGACAAGGGGGCTGGGTGGTTGACATATTTGATTTATTCCATGGAAATAATGTCAAAATAGCATTTGCAAAGCTAGAGGAAAGATTTTTGGTGGAAAGCTCCAGTAGGGATGTATAAGCTAACTCATGAAGTCGCTCCCTTTATCATCCATTGTACTTAGGATTAATTATAGGCTTAATCGAATCTCACACTTCAGTGGGATGTTTACCCACCAAGAAAAAGCAGGCTGCTTGGTGTTTCTTTAACTAAAGTAAATTTTTAACTTAGTAGAGTCCTAACTTTCTTAATGTTTTGCTTACCTGATTGTTTTAGGTATTTTTCTTCCTCCATGCCAACCAATTATTTTCAATTAGACTGATAATTGCATTATATAGTTGAAAGGCTCAATTAATATCTTTAAAGCAACATTGTTAAGTAGTATTTAGTGGAAATTTTATATTTGGCTGTCAAAAATTAATCATGGCTTACATTTACAGAGTACCTTTCATCCTGAAGGATACCAAGGCACTGTTACAAATTTCACGCACTGCGTAACTAATTATAGGTCCAAATCCTGTCACTCCAGCACTACTGTATCCTTTCGGAGGTTCAGAATGGTAGATTAACTCAGAAGAGTGTGGAAAACAAATGTTAAATTGTCTTAAACAATTTCAACTGTGATGGCAATACAGCCAGTAGAAGGCAATCGGTCTGGGGATTCCTGGAAGGCTGTCCCTCCACTACCACTGCTACTAATCAAAAGAGATGTACAGCGAGTTGCATAAAGGACTTAACATGAACAGTGAGCCCCTTCTCAGGGACAGAGAATGGCGCTCACACACACCATGCCAACGCTGTGATCACCTGATTTCCAACAATTGAAACAAGTGCCTCGCAGCCACTCAGCAGACCCCAGCCCCTGCAGGCCCATCTGTCATCACCATCACTACCAAGTGCCACTCCAGCCTGGCTCCAGGCTGCTTAGCTGACTTGCTGCATTCACTGAGATTCCGACCATGTGCACACAGAAGATGAGATTTGGAAAGTTACCTTGATAGATCTTAGGACCTAGGGAGGTACAGGTGAGCATGTGGGAAAATGGAAAATTTCCACTCTCCCTGTAGTGAGATTTCCCACAGTGGAGCAAAATACTGAAATGTGAGTGCAAGACTGATGGGCACCAATGTTCCTCACAAGAAGATGGAGAGACGAGACATAGAATGAGAGTTTGAAGGTCTGAGGTCCCTGAGACAAAGCATTCATGTATGCATTCAACAAATACTCATGGGGAGCCTTCTGTGGGACAGGCCCTGAGAACAGCCGAGGAGAGCATTCTTGCTCTCACATCTGAAAAGGTAAATGAGGACATGGAAGGATAGAATGAAATAAAAAGTTCTTTCACTTAAAAATTACAAGTTAAAACCCTCACTTCCAGGCTAGTCTTATTCTGGGTTGGAGAAAGAGGTAAGACTGAGAAGAACTGGACCCCATGGTGATCAGAGATACCCTCAAGCCGATTTTTCATTCAAACTGACAAAAAGCAATAAAGAAGTACCTGGTCAGAGGAGATACTAAAACAGCAAAGGGAGACAGCGGATGATCCCATCAAGATGGCAAGATTGTAGGAGCAGCCAAAGGAATGTGAAATGGATGGGAAACAAGTCAGCTAGAAAAGAGCAAATAACACCTGGAGGGGGATTTTTTTCCAAAAATCAAAAAGGAATTTCTGCATAGGAAAGATTTGATAAAGAGGTGTTGGGCAAGAAGCCTAGGGAAGATGTAACCACTAAATCTTGGCTCCCGTAACTGTCCTTCTGGAGCCTGATTGGGGTGGGGGCAGGCAGATAAGCCCAGAATAACCCAGGCTTGGGTCAAAGGGAGCTGAATGTCCAACTTGGGGAGGAGACATGATACCTTCACTCTCTAAATTTCTGATTTTTTTATTAATATATGTCTGTGATGCATAAGAATTGCATTCATTTTGCGGAATTGGAATGCATATATTTATCTCTTGTCTTGATCATGTTTTATCATCTTTTCTTCTCTCCTTCCTCCTTCTTCCCTAGATTCCCTTCCCCATCTCAAAAACATCTACCACCCTATTTCCTATCATCCCTCCTTTTTTTCACTCTTTAAATTTAAAGTTGCTACACAGACATTTCTGCCACTCAACTCAAGGACCTTAAACAGCTGCAGCAGGGAAGTAAGAAGGTGGTCACAAAAATGAGGTCATTTTTTAAAATAATAGGATGTGTGGGGAGGAAATAAAATTATGTTCTTTCCACAAAGTGCCCAACTGTTGGAGGTGGGATTGTGAGGACTGAGCCCATGTTATGGATCCAGTAAAGAGAAACTATGGAGTGCAGAATGGAAAAGAATCTGAGGCAGAAAGCACTCCCTATGTCCCCGTAGCATTTCTCTCCACAGATGTATCATGGCAAGGCACTCTCTGTGACACCCACTTACGCCAACTTAGCCCCCAATGATGGGGTAGCTGCCTGGCCATTGGATTGCAGAAAGTGCTGTTAATGCAGATTGCTCGAAGATTTAAGTAGGCCTCTTGAGCAGAGAGATTCTATCTACTCTTTCCTGTTGGTGCTAGCTGTACTGTCCTCCCTAAGGACCCTTTTCTTACTATTCATTAATATAAACTTTAAGCAATGGCTACTTTTACGAGCTGAAAACTCTTGTTCCTACTCCTAGTAACTGTGTTCCCTAAATTCTTTCTGCATCTCCTAATTTACTTGGACCAGCAGAAAAAGCCAAACATGAAACGACATAGAAATACATGTCTCAGCCTAGATTTCAGCTCTTCTCAGGACAAACCTTTTGGCCACATGAAATTAAGGGTTACATTTTTGCCTCTGTCCAACTAACATGTTATTGAAAGGGATTTTCTTGTTCTCATAAAAGTGCTTTGAATCTTAAAATATTAAGGGCAATAGACTCCAGAATCAACAGCACTGTACCTTCCAAAGATTCAGAATCCTACTATCATGACATCAGTGAAGTGGAGACGAAATGGATAATTAGAAAAATTAGATTCAAAATATTCAGATGGTTATCACTTGGTGGGGCTAGGACCGGCACCAATGCCACTGCTGTACAGTGTTCTGACACACAGTAACGATGAGGACAGTGCGGCAGATGTGGCACTCAGCGCTTCCCATGGAGCATCTCATTTAATCATCAAAGGCACCACAGAAGCTGGGCATTATAGTGCCCTTCCCTGAAGCCAAAGAAACAGATCAGAAAGTTGGAGAGCTGAGTCAAACCTAGGCTGACCTACATCAGACTTCAAGCCCTCACTCAAGTGTTAGCCAAGCATTTGTGTGAAAAACAGAATGTATTGGCACATTTATTCAGCTTGAGTGACAATCTTAAGACAAAAGAAATTCCTCTGTGTTTTCCTTCTCGCAAGGAAAATGACTCCAAGAAAGAGCGGAAGTTAAGAAATGAGAAGCAGAAATGTTATGGTACTGAAGAAAAAATCTGAGCTCAATTTTAATCCAGGGCTAACGAAAAGAATATGAAATAAGGACAGAGTCAGAGGCAAGGATGGGAGCCCTGAAGTCAGCTCTCAGCAGAGACGCTGACAGGCTCGGGAAGGGGGATGGGAGTGAGCGGGGTGGATGCCCGGATGTCCTGATGTTTGCTCGCCCTGATCTTAATGCTTCTGCCAACTGGATCCTCCCAGAACCAATCGGCCCTCTTGTATCATTCCAGTCAGGTGTTGCCAGCTGTACCAAAATCTCACGTGTCATTATCTAAATTTATAGCCAATTACCAAACAGCCTTTACTTGAATTATAAATGTTCTTATCTTCCAATCTCCCTACACTCTCTTCAAACAATTGTTTCCCCCACCTCTGCTCTTCCTATCCCTTCTACTTTTCTTCTTTTGTTTTTTCTCTTGAAATTTCTCTCCTCTTCTCAAGACTCATATTTCCTTAGTAAGTCACAATGTAAAATAGTCTCGTAATTCCAGTTTCTAAACAACTTAGTTGCCCAACAAATGCTTATTGCAAAATCCCAAGGATGATGGTAGAAGGGGGAAAAAAAGGGTGTACAAGGCAAGGTGTGTGCCTTCAAGGGACTCAGTTGGAAAGATAAAGCACAAAAGTAACTCTGGAATTTTAGGAGAATGGTGTATCTTTCTGGCCCCTAGATGGCTGTGATTTCTGTTCTAATTGCCTCTTCTTTGCCCTTCCAATTTAACCCTAGTAATCAACTTTAACATCCAAGAAATATTCCTTAATCTAAACCCTCCACCTGAGCTAATCTCAGAATCTAAACCCTACCAATGCCAGCTCCATCAATCATGGAAGATTCTGCCTGATTCCCTGATTCTCCACTTCTTCCTATACTAACATATCTGACTTCTAAAATAATCCCCAATTCACCACATATCCAGCTTGGAAATCTTCTTCCTCACAAAGAAATGTGCAGACAAATTAGGCAATGTCATTGAAGCATTTTAAATCCTTCAATTATAAAATTCTTTGGATTTTTTTTTAAAACTCCTCAAATTACTCTAATTTTATATTTTTCTTTTAGTGTATTACATTTCTCAGACTTTATCATGACAAGTCTCCTAAGCCGCAATGCTTTTTTTCTGTTTAAAACTCACACTAGGTTTCCACTGAAGGAAGTGTTGGAGGGTTTTCCTTCTTTCTCCCTAAAAACAAGTTCCTAGAGAAGGTTCATTCCTATCCTCATAGACTCTTGGGGACAGTAAAAGTTAGTAACAAGCTGCCACATCTGCTCTCTGAAACATTGTTTTTTCTTGTTTTTTTGAAACCAAATTGAAGACTCTAAAGAGTTCCTGTCAAATTTCTGCACACAGATTTTAGAAGACATTATTTTATCCTACAGGTTGGATCAGAAAATATCTACTCTCCTTTTTTGTCTTGGGCTTATCAGAGCTCAGGTAAGTAATGAGAGACTGAGACATAGGGAAAGAACGTCAGCTATTTGGCAAGATCTCCGATTGGGAAATTTCTAGGGAGGCTCCAGAGGGTTGTTATTATGAAACCCTCAATGCGGGCCCATTAGAATTCAAAGATTGTCCAAAGAATCCCAAAGCCTGGAGGGTTGGGAGACGTCGTCTGGCTCCATCAAAGTGCTGAAGCACCTCTCTATCCACTCACTTGATTTCTCTAGTTTTTGCCTTTTGTACTGAAAAAAGTGAAGACATGGTTGACCAATGTCTTTTCCAGCTCTATGAAAGTCTTAGAAAAATAGTTCAGATAGAACAAGAGGTTCACAAATGGACATGGATCATTCATTGCAGATTGACTTTAGTTCTCTCTAAAAAATTTTGAACTGCAATATCTAATTGTTTTTAAACTTATTTTTAAAACTCAAAGCCACCAGATCATACACCAAGATGATGTTCTTCTTAATAAAATTCAAACTAGGCTGAGGAATTGTATTCAGTTGAGAGTGGTTCAGTTTTTGGAGAAGATGGTCATAATTTGTTGCCCAGGCTGGCCTCTAACTTGTGATCATTGGGATAATCTTTAGTAGTAGAGCACTTGCATAGCATGTGCAAGGCCTGAAGTTCAATTCCCAGTACCACAAAAGAAAGGAGAAGAGAGAAGAGGAGAGGAGAGGAGAGAGAGAGAGAGAGAGATTACTGATTGGTATAACTTTAGAGTGAAACTTTGAGTTCCAAACAGAGACCCCAGCTAGGCCTTCAGGCCAGTAGCCCTGGTCTTAAAGCTGTAAAGCCGAAGTTAATCTTTGGGAGTAAAGAGTCTCTTCTCTCTCTCTTCTTTCTCTTCCTCCTCTTCCCCTTTTCCATTTGTTTTTGCTATATCTTTACTTACTGTCTTTGAGCTCACAAATGCATTCTGGCAAGCAATTGAGATCAAAATCTTCTAGAACCACCATGAGACCCTTTGTCGACAGCACTGTTCAAATATGGCCACTAGCCACATGCAGGTACTTATATTTAAATCTGAATTAACTAAAACTAAATAAAATTGAAAGTCCAGTTGCTCAGTTGTACTAGCCACATTCCAGACCTTGGATCCAACAGCCACAAGTGGCCACTTTCAGGTACACTGGATGAGGTAGATACAGAACATTCTTATCACTGTGGAGTTAGACAGACAGTGCTAGATGGCTGCCAGTTAGAAGATTTAAGAAACTTCTCTTAGAAAATATTTTTTTCCTGTGCCTGAAATCAGACTATCTGAGTTCAAACACAAACACCATCACCATCTGCCTGAGCTTATCTGGTCCTAAACCTGTTTCCTCTTTGAAAAAAAAAAAAAATGGAAATGACAATTATACATGTCTTATACTGGTGGTGAGGGAAATAAATGATAGACTGCCTAGGACCCTGCTCAGTGGAAGTTAGCTATTGGGTTTTCATTTTTTCATTTTGCTTTTCAGTACTAAGGTTGAACCAAGGGGTGCTCTACCATTGAGCTACATCCTCAGCCCTTTTTACTTTTCACTTTGAGACAGGATCTCACTAAGTCATCCAAGCTGGCCAAGAATTTGCCATCTTCCTGCCTCAACCTCCAAAGTAGCTGAGATTACAGGCTCAACTATTATTTTTAATATTGATCCTCAAGAGAGAAAAGTGAGAGGGAAAAAATATGGCCCAAGTTCTTCTCCAAGCTTAAACATCCAGCTCGTTTGCCATCAAAATATTACTCTGTTCTGTTTCAGTGACTGCCTAAGAAGATTCATTCCACCGAGAAAAGTCTTCCTTCCACTTACCTTTTACCAAACCTTCCTACTTTTATTTGATTCCTTATGCAGAGTCTTAAAGTCACTGGTAATTTTTAACTTAAAGAAATAGTACCAAGAGCAAAATCAACACAAAATTATTATCTTAATTATCTACACGTGTACAGAAAACTTAAAGTTATCTCTTCACGCAGACAAATTCAAATAGAAAATTAGCTTCGAAAGCATTGCATGATGTGTTACCATAGTAAATTTGAAATTTGGGGGGCAGTCCATTTTGGGGGTTTTCTCAGAAACATCTCCTAAACTGGAATAAATTCAAGGTGCTGTTTAATTTTTCAGTTTTGAGGAATGCACTTTATTGCTACACACTGATATGAACTCCTTTGCCTTTCCTTCCATGCTGAAACCATGAAATTAATTTATTCTAAATGTCCACCTACTTTCTGGCCGTATTCTCTCCCTACCAACTGGGAGAGCTAACCTGTCAGAGGAAAGAGGACATTGGAGAGACTGGTGGTCAACCAAGAGCCCTCTCCTCACTTCCGGCGATTTCTAGAAAATTCTGTACCTTAGCAGTCACATCCAAGCACCATGCACAGCCAAGGAATCTTCACTTGCAGTGGTATCAGGAGGGCTCACAATTACAAGAGGCCAAAGACCTGTGTTCCTAATCTAAATGTACCCACCACATTTTGATCCTAAGCACACTGTTTTCTCCTCTATAATGTGCAAGAATTAAACTAGGTGACCTCACAAGTCCCTTTGAGAATCTATCATTTCCATGGCAAGATTCAGTTCAGACAGAATCTCAGGGTACTGCCATTATTTGGTGCAGAACTTTTGATGAAGAGAGAGATAGACAAAATGAAGTACAACATCATAGCATAAATGGTATCAAGGAATAGGAGCAAAGTTCCAGTTCTCTTTTGGGGCCTCCCATGGCTTTCTCAGAATAGGAGTTTTCCCCTCCCTTTTTAGAGGTAATGACCCCATACACACATCTCAGAATCCCCAGTTAGACCCTTTATTGTGCATTAAATAATAAAGTATTAAGAAGTGAAGGGCTCATTTTCATTTTTGCATACATTTTATTTGTTTTATTTTATTCAGTTTGTTGTCATTTAAATAAGAACCAATTCAAATTCTTAAGCTGGCAGGAACTGTAAATATCTTAACTCATTAGGAAGGAAGGATCAGGGTGTTCAAATGCCTTTCTCCAAGATCTTATCTACTCTGTAGGCATTCTCCCCCATCCAGTATGGTTTTCCTTCACCTAACTTCCTCAGGTAAATCATAGACACATTAAAACATGATTTTTCTTTCATTTTCATTCCAATGCTTTCCTTTTTGTGAAAATATTCTTTGGTCTTGACTTTAAGAAACAACTTCTTCACAGATTTCTGTGAATGCAGAATCTAAGGCTTTTGAGAAACCACACTTTAGCAGAAGTAGACTGGAAGTCCAGGTGCAGGAACTTATTGTCATCTATGCCAAGGTAAATCATTTCCTTGATGACACTCTTAACTTTCAGGTTTCTTTGTCACATACCTCCTCAACATAGTATCAAAGCAAGATAAGCAATGAATAAAAGAAATTTTGAAAATGAAAAATGGTTCAATGTTTGACTATTGCACACTGGAGCAGGCTGTCACTAGCATCAGTATCTGCTGGAAGCTAAAGGGCTCCTCTTTTGACTTCTGAAAGAGAAAGAAGTAACTGCCGGAAACTACAAGTCCCAGCATGCCATGGTCCATGGAGATCAAAGAAACATAATTAAAGATGATAATATCTTCATTTTAATTAAAAGATTTCTGTTATCTTCAAAGAGCTTTTCAAATACTCACAGCACATCATAAGTCCCATGCCATTATAACTCCAATCTAAAGATGGATAAGAAGAAGCTAGAAGGTCAATTTGATTGGACTTGACTGTAGAAGTTGCTCATCATGGGAAGCCTCTAGATACTACAATTTCTCACTTTGTTAACATTTCCCTAAGTCTTCAGTTACCAAGTAGAACCCAAGAGATCTTCTCTGATGATTTTGCTGTGTAATCAGTTTCTCTCTGGGAAAAGAAATTGAGATGGCACAAAGCCCTAATCTTCAAGTCATCTGCATCTGATTCCAGGGTCTCTGTGTTCCCCTGGAGAAGCATTTTTGCTACTAGAAACAGGCAAAACAAGCTTTTCAGTTAAAGTTATGCTGGAGAAACCAATTACTAGAAAAGCAGAGAAGATCAAGGAACCTTCAAACTGAAGAGACAAATTGCTCATTTCCAGAAGTCGGGTACCTAAACTTACCCTTCACCAGTCATAATTGGAACAACAGCATCCCCAAACATAAGCTGCTTCTTCTGGAACATGTGATGAGAAAGCCCTGTGTGTCCTTCCAAAGACTGGTGGTCCTTCATAATGATCTGGAGCTAGTGACAGGTGGGCACTTAGAAAAGACTCCCCAGAAAGTGTCCACTTCAACATTCCATTTTTCATGCAGTGAATTCTTTCCTTCATCCTCCCACACCCTTTTTCATATTTTCTTTGTATTTGTTTCTGGTTCAGTTATCACAAAAATACACATTTTAATTGAATTATGCAAGATTCAAACTTCCACTGCTTTGAACACTTCAGTAAACATTTCTGCACACTTACCTACAGCAACATGACAAATCCTTGAACAGGATTGAGGGCACTTCTGACAGCTTCTCAAAAAGAGAAGCTTTTAAAACTTATAAATGAGTTTTTGCTTCAAGCTTCTGAGCTGAAGTCCAGTATTGCTTTGATTTTTGCTCTTCTGTTTCAACTTAATAAACCATCTTCTCTTCCTCCATCTTTTAGTTTGTGCTTTCAGACCATACACAATCCAAGAGGAATTCTTCCTGCCTTTATCTTGCTGTGGGGATCTCCTCCTTCAGAAAGATGGGCATCAAAATTCATCCTTTCTAGCTAGTTATGATGGTGCACACCTGTAATTCCAGCACAGGAGGATCACTACTAGTTCAAGGCCATCCTGGGCTACATAGTGAATTCAAGGCCAGACTGAACTACATAAGGAGACCCTGTCTCAAAACAAAATAAAAATTGATCCCATCTATTCCCTCCTTCTATCAAATACACCTCTTTCCCCACTGGAGCTTCCTCCCTTCTTCCCTGTAAGTCATTCACATGTATCTTCTCTGAACCACAAACCTTGGTCTCTTTGGCATTTCAGTCCAAGCCTTCCCTGTTCCTCTTTTAAGAGATGTTGCTATTCTTTCCTCAAGAATGCCCTTTCTTATGATTCTGTTAATCACTACCTTTCATTTCATTGCTAACAATATCACATGCCAATGCCCCAATTCCAGTGCATTAACTTCTTAGCTGAGAGTCCCTTTTAAACTCATTCACCTCCTAAGGTTTTCTTACAGCATTTGTTAGATCATAACAATATACAGTATTTTAAAATTGAACACATAATTAAATTCCTATGGGGCAAAAGTTAATCCATGTCCAAAGGAGTTTCTTACTGAGCCAGATGGCTCCACTATGACAGCTCAAAGCCAAGGAGTTGAAATCAGAGAGTGGTTACCTTTTCACAGAGAAATGTTTTTGTTCTGCACCCACAAATGGAATTCGTAATTCTACCAAGCATTAGGAAACCATGTGCCCTTTGGTTACAACTAGAAGATGAATGAAAAGATGATCACAGGGCTTTCAACCATCACCACTACAGGAGGAAAAGGCCAGGTCAGGACACATGTCCTACTGTATGCTGTCTTTCATAAATGCAAGTTAACCCATGAAGCTTATTTCAGAGAATGAATGACTGCAGGACATAGTATCTCTAATTACATGAGTTATCTAAAGCTCCATTGATTCAAAAGGTGGAAAGATAGCAAATGAGAAGACTTCTTAATCACTCACTGACTTGAAAGTCAATGTCTGCTGTCAGCTCTCATGATAAAATACAGACCAAGAAGAAGAGGAAATATGATATAATCAAGATTAACATTTATGGACCACCCTTTTTGCTGGGCACATGTATTATATCACTTAACCCTCACAATAAAACCAGTATCTTAGAAGCCTGATGAGTTAATAAGACCAAAGTAATTCATTCACATTCAGCAATACATCATGTCCATCCATCCCTATCCTAAATTGCTCTGGGACCATACACTAATTTGTTTAGAGTTACTAAAAGGTAAAAAGATTTTAAACCCAGAGAGCATATGGTTAAAAGAAAATGAGGATATTTGGCCTCACTCCAGGGACTTCTGACAATGCCTTAAAAAGTCTTTCCAACTGTCAGATGGAGAAGGGATTGTATTTGCTTTGTATGGCCCCAAGTGGAAAAGGGGTGTTTCACACCAGCATATGGACTGATTTTATAGCATGTGAAGGAATGAGGCTCCTTGGGAAGAAGAAAGCTTATACCACTGACCTGAATGAATGCTGAATTGTGTTAAATAATAGTTACACCACCATGATAAATTAAGCGCAAAGTACTTTTCCAAGACCTGGCGATAGAGGAACTAGGTACATACGTACGCCAGCAAGAGTACAAGGAGACTTGGTGCGGTAAGTTGAGATAATAAAGACCTAGAAGAGCCATTAGGGAAATCAGAAGGAGGGTTGAAGGTGGAAGTGGGGTGGGAAATGAGGCTTCCTGCGGAGAGGGCCCCTCAACTGAATCTCAGAGATAAAGAGGTGTTAGTTGGATGAACAAAGGTGCAAGGGCATTCCCGGTATTGGAGACAGGATAACCAAACCTTGGGAGAGAGGGCTTTTTCAGACGTGGCGCAGAGAGGAAATGAATGGTTTGAATGGAATGAACTCTGACATTTGGTTTCCAAGTTTGAACTGATGACTTTTTTTTTTTGGTAGCGGGGATCTAACTCAGGTCCTTGCTCTTGCGCAGCAGGCGGTGAAACCACTGAGCTAAATCCCCGGCCCTAGCTTCCAATTTTGATTCTGTAGTTTCTGAAGCTGACTTCTTAGACAATCACCAGTGGCAGAATTTATTCATACAGAGTCAGTTCTTTATCTCTGAATAAGGAAGGGAATCGCTTAAGGAAGCTGGGAAATAGCCCAAAACAAATATCAAATGCCCTGTCCTTCCAGGAAGAGGAACAGGAGAATCACAAGTGAGGCATAGTGAGGATAAGTGGGAAAAAAAACATAAGAGGACCACATCCAAAACTGGGCCCGGTGGAAGGGCCGAGAGGTAATTGTGTATGATACAGGAAACACCACACTGGAGAATCAGGTACAAAAGCAAATTACATAAATGCAAGGACATTAAGAACCCATCTGGTTTATAAGCAGGAGACCCAGAGAAGGAAAGCAACTTGCCTCGAATCTCATGGCTATTTGAATGGAGGGTGCCTAATTTTAAACTGGGTGGGGGGGTCTCCACTGTGCTGTGTGGGTGCTTTTGTGTTTTTTTTACTCTAATACAAAAATTGCTACTTGTGCTTCTTTGGGCTTCCTTCCCTAGGGACCAGGTTGATCATTGTTTGTTTTGATTTACAGTACTTTCCTCTTACAGTTCCTGCTGGCTTTGGAAGCTTCACACAGCGAGAGAGTCAATGGAGCTGGTGGTAAGTGGTTCACAGTAGGTGATAACATCAACAAGACTTTTTAAATAGGCTTTCACATGGCAAATCTGTGATGAGAATAACCCAGAGCTGACCACATGGACACAATTAGTTGAACCTTTGGGCCTCACAGTTCACATCATAAAGCACACAGCAAACATTATGATTTTCTTGAAGTTTAACTCTATTGAACATTAATAAAGGTTTTTCTTCTTGACGCCACTCCACAAAATATAAAAATGAATACCAAGAATAACTTGCTTTCTTATTATTTTTATTCATATTGATTCAAAATGTATATTTATTTGTTTTACATAAACTTACCAGTAAGTAGAAACTTGTAGATAACTTTGAAGAGTTTTCTTAGTTAGGTTTTCAAAGGTTTGGAAGATAACAGGTATGCCTGAATAAATAAGGAAGTGGATGGGCTTTGACATAAAACCACCTTGAGCGATTCACCAGAGGAAGAAACTACCTGATGGACAGACAAAGTTAGTAACATTTAAGCTTCCAAATCTCCAATTACTACCCCAGGATCAAGTAGCAATGAGGAATCACAGTAAATTCTCTTACATCCCAATAAGAAATATCCTATAATCTCAATACTCACACTCAGCGAACTATAAACAAGGTACATTAAAGCAAAAGATTCAAAAGAGGTGCAGCATCTACTCTGGTATGACAAAGGGTAAATAAGGACCAAAATGTACAACAGATACTGGGAAATGGGAAGAAAATGTTCAAATGGGAAAGGGAATGGGGGAGGGGAGGAAGGAAAGAAAAAGAAAATAGAAGAAAAAAATGGAAACAAAGCTTTTGTAAATAAAGAGGGGAAGAGGGGTTGAGGGGAGGAGAAGGGAATGGGGAAAAAAGAGGAATCAAGATATATCATGTACAAGTACAAATTCCCTATGGTAAATGTGATCATTATATATTTAAAATGTACCTATAAAATTAATTTTTTAAAAAAGTGGTGCAGCATCTAAAATCTTTTTTGAAACAAGGTATGATACAAATAAATCCAATGCACAGATATGTAATATAAATGTAATAATAAATATACCAAATTAATAAATACCACAAATAAAACTATTATAATAAACTTTTGATTATCTTTGCAATAATTATCTACTTAATAGGAATTATTAAGTAGATTTAATATTTGTCAAATCCATGTCAGAAGTGGTTTGTTTTTTTTTCAATAAAAGGAGGCATTTCTCATTTTAAAACTCTCTGGCACCTAAAAAACAATTTCACTTTAAAGCTATTAAAGTTTGATAATTTCTCCTAAGCACAAAAAATCAAAACCCAGGTTCTTGTATTTTCTAGAATACAGTACTCTCAACATCGTTTGAAGATGAAAATGATGGAACATTACAAAGCAAGTTGTGCAGATCTGAGTTCAGCTCTGAAGGCACTATCAAAGGTCCAAAATATGCACTTCCCATTCATATCACATCACGAAGTTGCATGTCTTCATGCTTATTTTTGTCTAAAAATGAAGGAGTCAGACAGATACTCATCTCAGTTTGAACTTTCTGTTTTTATTCTTCCAAGGCAAATTTGCTTGTCTCAACAAACCAGTGGCTGGAACTGATAGTGTCTGTGTAGTATTGGTATTGAAGTGCTCATTATATTTTTTTACTTTCTCACAGTATTTTTTTAAATTAGCTGTTCTAAACTTTTAGATAGCTTTATGAATGAATTTGGTTATTTTCCCAGAGAAATTGGTCATCACTCATTTCATTTATCAAAAAATGTGTACTGGGTCATTTGAAGAAAAATCTTCTCTAACAGAATTAATTATGACAGAGAAAAAACTTAAAAGCTAACATAAAGAAAGTGAAAGATCAATTACTTATATTTTTGTTTCCTCTCTGGTTTAATAAAGTGGAGTTGCTGTGTGTGTTCCTGGAGGTGGGCAGTGTACTTTCTCTGTAACTAGTGTGCCTTAGGGTTCAGGAGAACACCCTTAGTAATAATTCCAGGTGTCTTGGGTGTGTGGTGGCTTACTTTCCCACCACCTTTGCAACTGTATGTATCCTATCTCCTTGGAGTGAATTCATGAATTACAGTAAAATATGAGAGAAGTGGGACTATTTGCAATGTCATATGGAAGGTCTCTTAATAAATACATGTAAATAAAAATATTTGTCCCCACCTTTTCCCCCCAAAGCAACAGCAAGACATATTTTGTTAGATATTTCATTTTAACATTTTTTATAATTAAAACTGTATAGCTTGCCCTAATTGTTATTTTCATACCATGATACCATAATATTTTAAACATTAATTTTAAAATACTGAATGTTCTGACCTTTCACAGATGTTTTAATTTTGTTTTAAATAATTTTAAATTATGGAGCTTGACATAAATTTACCAATAAACATTCCAATTTATTTTCTCTTTAAAAAAATGTGTATTGGGTACTTAGTAGGTGTTCAACACTCTTCCAGCTATCAAGAGGGAGACTGAAGCTTGAGTATCAGGAACATACATTCAAATGAAAAATGATAAACCTAATGGAAAAATAAGTATAAAGTGTTGTAGGAGAAGGTAGGTACTATGGAGTTAAGGGGATTGAGACTGAGAATGGCGAGGGGCTGTGATTTTAATGAGGGCTCCAGGGCAGACTTCACTGATAAACCTAATGACTCAGGGACGTCCGATAGGGGACATCTGATTGCACCAAGGACAGCTGCGAACATTAAGTCTTTCTTGTTATTGTTTTTGTTGGATTTTTTTGGTTTCATGTGGTGTTGTTCTTCCGTGAAATTTTATTGTACATGTGAATAAGAGAGACAAAGAAAAGCAAAGTTTTTATTTGCTGTACAATACATACTTGTTGCTAACAAGAACATGTCTCAACTACATTAGTAAACTTTTTTCTATGAGTCACAAAGCAAATACATGACGAGTGTTATTTATTAATTCATTCATTCGTTATTGATAGAACACCCATCATATGCTAAGTATTGTGCCTGACTCTGGAAATGTAAGAATGAATAAGCCATAGCTATCCATATATCTCAGCTGAATTTGTATTCAAATTACAAATACTAAAAAGTACATTGCTCCAATATATATAAAACTTAGCCAGAACCTCCAAAACAATAATCTCATGTTGGCTATCTGCTTCACATTTTCAGAACTAAGATAATGCAAAATTAGCAACTTAGTACACATCTGATCATGCAAGAATCCATGATGACTACTGATGTGGAGATTTAGAATACAGCTTCTAGAATACCTTCTCCCTATGTCAGTTTCAAAATATAGACAAATGCAAACTCACAACTTTAACTTCTTTAAAATGAGCATTAAAATGAACTTTATTTTGTTGTGTAACTAAGGCCCCTGACCTGACATTGGAGAAATTATGTAATTTTTGTCATTATATCTAAATCCAGAATACTATATTGTATTTCTTCAAGTTTAATGCTTTTTAAATAATATACCAAAGCCAGGGCAGGGGATTCAGCTCAGTGGTTCTGCCACCTGCCTCATAAGCTCAAAGACCCGAGTTCGATCCCCGGTACCAAAAAGTAAATAAATAAATAACATACAGCAAAGCCTTCTAAAGAGAAATTAGCCCATTATCACCGAAAGTTGTCATTCAATAGAGTTTTCACCTTTTTTCAGTATTTAAATTTCTCTCTGCTTGGACATTTTATTTGTGCAGTAACAGTAGAAACATTATGTTCCCTTTTAAAGAGGAGAAGATGTTTTTGTTTTGTCTAGATATGAAATTGGCAACAGAGAATAGGAGTTTAGATCTACTTATATTAACACCTAAATGTGTTTTTGCATTTACAAGTGTTTGGATCAAAAATATATTTAAGGAAGGTAACTATTTTAATATTTAAGGAGCTTCCCTCTCCTCTTCCCCTTCAGAGGGAGAGAGACAGAGACAAAGAGACACAGAGACAGACAGAAAGGCAGAGAGACAGAGAGAGGGACAGAAAGACAGAGAAGAGAGAAAAGAGGAAGGAAGAAATGAAGGAAGTGAGGGAGGTAGAGAGCAGGGAGGAAGGGAGGGAGGGAGAGAGGAAGGAAGGAAGGAAGGAACACAGGAAAAATGAACTTTTCTCTTAAAATAAACATTTTTTGTCTTCTTGATAAATAAGCCAGTGTCTTAATTTGTAGAGAGAAAACAGGATTATTAAAAGGGACTATACTTTATAATTCCTTATCTAGTAAAATGTAAGGAGACAAATGTCCCCCAGGGTTGACATTTAGAAAGAAGGCAGAGAAAAATTAGGAAATAATAACTGAAAGAGAAATTTTTATTTTAATTAATGTGTTATAAAAGCTCTTTATTTGGTGTGATTTGAGGTGGATTTTACAATCAATTACATTGAGTGAGACATTTAATAGCACACTAGACTCTGAAACTCACCGCTTGAACTTCACACATCCATTTTATTGCTGGTTGGTAAACCTAAACAAATAGATTTATAATGGCTTGTAGACAATTCCCAGGCAATAACTATATTATTAAATCTGCATCATTAGAGGTTAATTATATTTGAAATTATTGAGATTTAACAATGATGTAATATATGGAGAAGATATTTATCTTCTCCTGTGTGTACTATAATTATTAAACCTCAATGAATTTCTCTCTTTAATTCTGCCATTCTCCTCACTAAATAGCCTGTCTGACCAAGTCCTTCGTCTACAACCTGAGGTGACTCTTTCTGCTTTATACCTTTAAAGTCTTCCTTATCCACCTTCCTTCTCCATCTTTATCCATGATCTTGTTAATATCTTCAAAGAGAAAATTTTTGCTTTATGGTGAGAATTCCCACCTCTTCTTGCCTCTGTCCTCCTCTTCATCATCTGGTAGCCCCTCAGAGTACTGAACATTGAAAGCATAGCTGTATAATTTTATCTCCATCCAGGCCATTCAGTAATGACATCTGTCATTTTCCCTATCTTTATCTATATTTTTTGTTGGTATTATGTTTCTATTTCTAGCTCTCAGAAGTGATTTTTTTTTAAATCTAATCTTAAATTAAACTTCCCCATCTCCAATTTGTGTTTCCAGTGTTTCATCTTTTTGAGCTGTCCATACAAGCTCCTCAAGGATATTGTGCCTTCACTACTTTCATTTTTCCCCCTCCCCTCTCTTTTACATCAGTCTGTCCTTCCCTACTGACTTTGGAATCTATAAAAATGTAAGCTGACTGATATGCATACATTTCTTCTACATTCAATACCATCTTGTTCTCTGAGGTACTAACCCTTGGTTCTGCTATCACTCACTGTTGTTTGGAAACCTCTTTGGGGCACTCTCTACATTTACGGCCATTGGTCCCCACTTTAGGCAGGCTCACTGGGCCCTCTGCCTACTGACAGACCCAGTGACCATCAGATGACTTCTTATCCCTCCCAACTTTCTCATCAAAAGGCTATGGGGAATTTCAGGGGAGCAGGAAGAGAAAACTGGACTTCATAAGTAATGCCCACTCTGACTTTGAATGCTGTTTCTGCCACTTACTAGCTGTGCCATTGTGGGAAAGTCATTGGGGTATCTGAAGTCCAGCTTTCCTACCAGTCAGCCAGAGTTGCCCTCTTCAGTTTGGATGGTTACTGGAAAGATTGGACACAATACACAGGAAGTGCCTGGCTGGACTCATGGGAGAGGTTACTGTTGCTATTGAAACACTTCTTTCCATATCCACCTACTGCCTGGCTTCTTTCATGATTTCTGTAACAACCATTTCTAGATCATCTCCTATCTGCCAGACACTGGCCTGGGTTCCTGGTTCTCAAGACTCTGTGTTCTCCCAGTACACAGAGATTCTGCGTGATTATTCATTTGGCTCCTTCCCTATTTCCTGCATTCTCTCATTCCAAGTGTGTATGTCCTGACTTATTTACAACCAATATAAAAATTCATGAGTCTAAATTTTGTATCATGAATTTGAACATCACCAGAAGTATCAAAGAAAATTCATTTTGGACATTAACTCTTAGTACTGGGCTTATAGGTGACTTTTTTCTTTGTACCTTCCATTATTTTCCATATTTTCTATCAAATACACAACGTATATAATACTAAAATCATGCATACTTTAAAAATATGTAGTCAATACAAAACCACCTGGGCATCTTTGCATCCACCTGGCACTTCCCATCAGTGATTTATCCATTTTCACTATTAAATGATCTACTCTAGCACATGTTCTCTGCAGGTTCCTGATTTCAGTGTGATTATTCTCAAGCTCAGGGATGACTATTTTCCCAAGAACCGGCACTGAGGTGGTGGCATGGGTGCATAGGTAGGACGGTTCCAAGGCACAGACACGTACAGATGTTTTTCCTGGGACTTGTAACTACACGCAGAGGATGCTGCCAATCATGCAGAAGCCTCTGACACTTCATGCAAAGGACACTGTCCTAATTTAAATAGTATCAGAGTAAACAGGATACTACATGTAGAATGAAACTTGTCAAGTCCTTGCCTTAAAAGATAAGGCTGAAATCATAAACAGCACACATAGTTTTACATGAAATCTCTAAACAGGAGCCTGGATCTGAATCCACTACAGCCACCTAAACTTTCAGTAGTCAGGAGCAAAGGAACGTGGACTGCTATACATTGGAGGTCCTTCCAGAGACCCTACACATCCACAACATTCTATATTTATTCAGTAAGTCAAGAGTAGCAAGGAAAAAAATGTGAACTCCTGCCAAAAGTCTAGGGTCCCTATAAAAAAATCCCCACAGTACACCAGTTCAGCCACAGCACATCTGGGAATTGTTTGAAGGATAATGACAGTAATAATTATGATTACCTACACTTAATTTTCCCTCACAGGGGTGTTATGAAGATTAATGAGTTAATGCTGGTAATGTGTTTTGGGTTCCTCGATGAAAGTTCCCATGAAAGCCCAGATTATTATTATGGTTATTATTGTTTATGTTAGACGGTTCCTGCAGACCAACCCCCTTCACTGCCTGACCTCCATGTTCCCAGCACAGTGTACAGCCACTTCTCTGATGAGCCAGCCATGGGCTTCAGGAATAGGCGGATCAGGCAGCTGTGGTCCACTTCAAGAACATAAAAGGCAAAACAATCAGGCAGTGCCACTTTCAGCAGCAATTCCACATCCTTGTGTCCATGGCCTTTGTTTCATGCTCTCAGTTAAACCATAAGGACACGAAGAAGGTGAGCGGTGTTCAATGTGAGACATAATGACCACGAAAATGCCTTCCCACACGGAGAGTGTGCAGTCAAATCCCTGGATACAGCCCCAAGATAGAGAGAGAGAGCATTAAGCCAGTCTTTAAACAAGACTTATAGATGAGGTTTGAATTGTTTAAAGCCATGGGCTGGGGATTTAGCTCAGTGGTTTTGCCGCCTGCTGCGCAAGTGCAAGGACCCGAGTTCGATCCCCAATACCAAAAAATAAATAAATAAATAAATAAATAAATAAAACCAAAGACATATTTTGGTGAGAGCATAAAAATGATCTTGATGTGATTTGGGTTTTTTGGGGGTTTTTTACAATTTAAATATATTTTTCCTTTAATAACAATAAACTAATAAGACTATTTATAATTGGTCATATTGACAACAGTTTATAAAAATATTTTGTGAAATAACAGTTGCCTTTTAGAAGTAAACTAGTGGCAAATTTATTGTCATTGTTATTAAAACAGTATAAATGACTTCAATTTTTCTAACAAAATTAAATCTGTGTTAGGCTCATGGAACAAATACAAAATGCAGCATGCTTGCAAACTATAATGTAGAATTTTAAAAAATCATTTTCTACAAATGAAAATTGTACATATCTAAGAGGTACAATAGTGCGTGGACACATTGTGAAAAGATTGGCACAATCAGCCTAATTAACATACCTCTCACCTCTCAATTTTCTCGACATGATAAAAACACTTAAGAGCAACTCTTTTACTATGGTCATCATGCTATACATTAAACCTCCAGAATTTATTCATCATTCATAATTGAAATTTTGTTCTTTTTGGTCAACATCACTCTGTCCTACAGCCCAACTTCTGCTAACCACCATTCTATTCTCTGCTTTTGTTTGATTTCTTTTACATTTCACAAATAAATAAGTGATTGATGTGATTTGTATATGTACTAATTCCCTAAGATGAATGTCAGCATTATACATTGCAAACACATGCTAATAATAAAAATAAAAGATACTAAAATAATAGGTCTATTAGATTACTGTTTAACACTCATTTATTCTCTCTTTCTCTCTCTCTCTCTTTCTCTCTCTCTCTAAAGAAAAGTATTGCAAACTTGCTTTTCTTCTGTCCTCAGACCTCTACCAAGCAATGTTTTTGCACAAGGCAGGGTCCCTATCCTTAGAGAAGATGGCTCCTGATGGGTAGCACTTTAATCACCTGAATGTGGTCAGGCCAGGTGGGTAGCACATGAGCTGTAGCACAGGTAATGGCAGCTGTGCCTGTGGAAAGCCAGAATGACGTGTTCCATGTGACTGGCTCCAGCTACAATCTTTAATCACCAACACAAATAGCATTGTATTTGTTCACTAAGGAGAATATTTTTTGTAGGACTGAAAGAAGAGCAAGCCACCAAAAGCCCTTTTTTGCATGGTACATAAGTAGCAATAAATCTAAGTAACATAAGGGCAGGTCAAAGCCTATGGTGTTTGTTTAAATTTTTTTAAATATATTACAGTAAAAGACACATTACCATTAATTCCCCTCAAAATATTTGCCCTCATTTCAAACACACTTATCCCATCATTCTTGCCATTTTCTCTGAAGGAGATCTGGAGTCCTCTTTCCTGAATATCTTCACAAGCTATGACCAAAAATATAGTGACTGCTGCTGCTGAGTACCATCCAACGAAAGGCCAGCTACTAAAAACATTAGGGTGTGTCCTAATCCACCTTATTCACTGGATCTGGGACCACGCAACGTTTGGCTTTTCCAAAATCGAACTGACCGTAAAAGGTAAACATTTTGAATCAATTCAGGACACTGAGGCAGCTGGGCCAGTGCAATTGAAGACCCTCGTGAAAGAGGACTTCCAGAACTGCTTCAGAACATGGCAAGAGTGATAGAATAAATGTATTCAAAGATAGAGTATTTTGGGGGGGTTAATGGCAATATGTCTTTTACTGGAATACATTTTTCAAGCACATCTCCCATGTCTGGACCCTTATAATGCTCAGTAATATATAGTTGAACCCAATTGTACCAAAAGAAAAAGTGGGGAAAGGAAAGACGTCTTTCTTCTCTCTGTTTAAAGATCTCATTTCTAGTCTCATTTCTCAACTGAAAATGTCATCCCATTCTGCACCTTAGCTCTACAGGATCATGGAATATTTAAAGGACAAAGACAAAGAAAAAGAAAAACAGGAGAAAATCAAGCCCCTTTCTCTGTCACTCTGGCAGAGGACACTGTTTGGCTATCCAGTAGCCATTCTCCCTTCTTCTATAGGAAAAGAATCTTCATTTGAGCTGAGCACTTTACCATGAGGGAGAAAAGACCACAGTTTCTAGTCCCTCTTGCATCTAGGTGTGGCCAGGTGACTAAGTTCTGGCCACAGACAGCTTGGCAGAAATGTGTTGGCTCAACTCAGCTGGCAAGCATTCCATTCATCCTTCCCTGCTTCCTCTTTCCTGCAGCCTGAGAGTCTGGCACAACAGCAAGAACTGTAGTAGCTACTAAGGACCATGGGTCAGCCTTGAGGCTGGATAGCAGGATAACACCCCCTCTTGTAAGATAGATGCCCATGTCCAAATCTCTGGAACCTGCGAATAAGAGACATTACGTGGCAAAAGGAAGTTAACATTGCAGACAGGAAAAGGCATTACTAATGAGCTACCCGTACAATAGGGAGATTATCATGGATTATCCAGATTCGCCCAATTAATCACAAGACTTCTTAGAAGTAGCAGAGTGAGAGAGAAAAAAACAAGGAGATGGTGAAGTGAGATAGGAGACACTATTGCTGGCTATGAAGATAGAGGAAGGGGCCACAAGCCAAGCAACACTGGCCGCCTCCTGAAGTTGCAAAAAAACAAAGAAGATTCTGGATTAGGGCCTCCAGCAGGAATGCAGGCCTGCTGACCACTTGACTTCGGCCCAGTGAGACCCACAGTAGCATGCTGACCTCCACAACTACAGGATACACATATATATATATAAAACTTTTCAGCCACTGAGTTTGCAGCCATTTGTTAATAGAAGCAATAGGAAACAGATATAACAGCACAGAGAATGGCAGAGCAAAAAAGAGGAAAGGAGCCTGAGTCTTTGATAACTGGGTGGAACTGCCACACTAGGCCTGAGAGACTTCCTTGGAGGCAGCTCTAGTATGAAAGAACAAAGCCTTTGTTTGCACCTTTGTTATTTGGAGTTTTCTTTTGTATGCAACAAAAACACAACTCCTAATTGATGCACTACGTTTCAGAGAGAAGAAATTGAGACTCCTTAATGGTTAAGTGACATATTTAATATCGATTTGACTAGTTACTCATAATTAGAAATAGACCCCAGGTTCCTGTAAGTCCCACACATATGCTCTGCCCAGTAGGAAGCAAGGCCCATTCTCAAACCACCTTGCACTAGAATCACCAGGAGAGTATATTAAAACACACATTGATGGCATCACCCCAGAGTTTCTTGGACAGGAGGTCTAGCTGGGGCCCTGGGATACAGAGAACAGTAGTCTACACTATCTTTGGACTAACCGCTGATAATTACTAATTCTATTTCCAGATCCACAATTAAAGTGTAGTCCATGACCATAGACTGGAAATATCATGGCAGCACTTCAGCTGGTCCTTGTCTCCAGTCCTACATACCGACATCCCTTTGTCTCCCTGCTTCAAATTAATTTTACTGTCATCATCTCATCTTTCTGTCTCAAAACCAAGATAGCTTCCTATTACATATTAAACAGTCTCCAAGTCCCTCTCTAGACCTTCTGAGCTCTCCATATTTGCCTTGTCTTTCCCCCTGCCCACTTCAAGAAATCCTGTCTCAACTATCCCTTTGAAGAGCATTAGAGAAATCAAAGATTTTCTCATTTTATAACCAAGAAAATGAGAGCCCCTGGAGAGAGCTGGCCAAGTCAAACCCTTTGGCAGATCCAAACTGGAAACCAAAGCCCATTCCAATTCTCCATATGCTCCTTAAGACAGCCAAACACCCTCCCTCCAGGGACAAGGAAGCAGGTCCCTTGTGAGCAGCCCACAGCAGGTTCTGATTAAAGGAGGCAGCAGCAACTCCATGGAAACTCAGGATGAGGTGAGAACATAATGTGCATTTCAACTAATTACTCCAGAAAGGGAACACAGCCAGGAGGACCTGGGATTGTTTGTGTGCTGTTATTCGGAATTCTGAAAAAAAGGGCAAACTTAGAGGAAATTGGCAGCAACTTCATCCAGCTCCAGCCAACACGGCGTTCTGTCCCTCCTTCAAGCAGCCGTGCAGTTGTATGGCTGCCGGGCAGCAGCTGTAGCCTTTCTTTGTGCCAAGAAGGAGTGGAGGTGTAGAGACAAGAGAAGCTGTGGGACACAGCGGGAGACTCCCAGAAGGAAGGGTGACTCAGCTCAGGGCAACAGGGACGCCAAGGGATCACCACTTTGAAGCCTGGAGGATCCTAAGACTTTTGTTGGTTCCTCACATCCAAATCAGTCTACAAATAAACATACTATTACCTGGGCCCTTGCCAGGGATTCTGGTACCTATATCACTGAGGGCTGTCTGGTAGGAGGGAAGCTTTCCCTCTGTTTGTGGCATATTTTTCTTCTGCTGCATTGAAGAAAAAAAAAATAAGTCTTTTGTGTCTTTGTTTTCAATCTGGTCTGCTTTCTTCCATCATTTCTTCCAGTGGTGTAAGCCCTGCCTCACTCTAAAAACTGCAGTGCAGGTTTTATTGTCTCACCATATTCATCTCGGAGCCGCACACCTCAGGCCCACGGTCCCTCACGTGTATAAAGTTGCCCTGCTTCCTTCCATGTACCCAGGAGGCCCTGTCTCCACTTAACAAGATTTCCAAAAAAGGCTCAGAGTTTCTTGTCTTTTGTGGATAGCCCTGTCCCTCAACTCTTAGAAATCGGTGTTCCTGTTTTCTTACAGAGACCCACAAAACCTCCCTTGAACAGCTCCAGTTAAGCATTTTAAAATAATTTTTTTTTAAAAAGTCCTTCCCCAAAAAGAGACACATGAGGTGGGCAGGCAGACGCAGAGACATTTCTTTTCCAAGTCACTCCTTCCATGGACTTTTCAAAATGGTTTGGAGAAGAGATGTGACAAAAGTTTCACAGAAATCCAAGAGCATAAAGGCAATATTTCTACTGAGGTTCTCTTCTCTCCCACTCATTGAAGACTCTTGTTCCTAAACCTCTCATTTCTTCCTTTCTTCACCTCAATTCCTACAGTTCTTGCCTTCTCAAAGGTTTAGAGTGACGAATCGCTGCACAATTTAAGTAGGAGGAAGGAGCAACTCTTGCCTTGAATAATTTTAGTGAGCTTCGAATTTTCCTGCCTGAATTTAATTATGGGAAGATAACTAGGAGATCTCAACTCAAAAAAATAAAAGGTGGGGAAAGGGAAACCATGTTGAACAGGAACATAGAATCTAGCCAAAAACTAGAAGGCAGGTGACCGCCATTCCCAGGGATTCTGTTGGCTGCTGGGGAGGAAGACTGAAAGGGATGGTAATTACCTCAGAGTTATTTAGGTTTTCTTTGTGTGGGATGTTGGAGGGAAGAAGGGAGAGGGTAGCTGACTTGCAAATGAAATGAGGGATACAATTCCAGGTGAATTTAAAGCACCTGGCAAACAACCATCTCTTCTCAGTATTTCCTTGTTTTGGCCCCAGACTGGGAAGCCATCCTTTTCCTGGCTCTCATATGGAATTTCTGTGTGGTCCTGGTCTTACTCAATTAACCTCTCCCCTCCTGCATTCCATCATGTGTATATGAGGATAGGATTGACTTCAAAGAGGTCCGAGACTAATTAATGTTTCTGAGGTGCCTTAAGATTCTTGGATGGAAAAAATAAAACCACCACCTGTATGCATAATCTGAGAGTTCATGACAGCAGGTGGAAATTATTACTACTAAATGTGACTCCATCTCAGAATATTTAACAAACTCTTCCTCTGGGGCATGAGAAGTATTAAACTGGTAGGAGCAAATTTCTTCTATGACCAGGATTTGTTCTCAAGCTCTCATCTTTCTTTCTGTGTGTGTGTGTGTGTGTGTGTGTGTGTGTGTGTGTAAAATGGGTGAGCAAATGATCGTACTGTATGAGAAAGCAATATAATCAACAATGAAAATTGAGAATGGAATATAAAAAGTGTATCATAACTAAAAACCTTAGGAAGGAAAAGCCACTTATGCAAGCATCCAGCTACTCACTGCTTCCAGAAGCCTCCTCCTGTCCTGTCCCCCACCACACACCTTCTCTTCCCCTGTGGTCTATGCAGGCCCAGAAGGATCCTGGAGCTCAGTGGGAACATAAATGCTTCTGAGAGGAGGAAAGTGACCATTATAATAAGTTTTTAGAATAGTCACTCAAAGCCTTTTCTACTTCCCATCATCTTTCCCCGAGTTAGTTTACAAAGAGTCAACTTAATGCAACTAGTAATTTATTTTAACCCCTCCAACTGTCACTCATTGCAGGTCAATACACAACACTGCATATTGGCAGTGGGTTTTTTTTACGTCTTCATAAGAAAGATTTTGTAGGATTTTCTTCTTAGCATTATCAAGGTAGATGACTGGTAAAGCCAAAACCTCCATGGATTAGTCATTTATTTAACACATACTTACTGAGTTCTCTCTAAAAGGTGAGCACTATGCTTGGGAGATTCTAGGTATGATAATGCACACCTGTAATCAGGAGACTGAGGCAGGAGGATTGCTGTGAGTCTGAGGCCAATCTGGGCTACACAGTGAGTTCAAGGCCAGCCAGAGATACATAGCCAGATCCTGTCTAAAAAAAAGAATCTTGGGAGGTATAAGACAAAGCAAACAGGTAGTTATTATGTAGTTGGTAGTCAGGATGGGCCAGTAAACTATTTGCATAGAAGGAGGTGTAGGAACATCTTAAAGTCTTATATTATGGAGATCCTCGGTCCAGGGCTTATAAACTCAACAAAGTCACACAAGTGGATAACGGTTAAATACAATTAAGTTTGGTCCCTACTGTCCATTCTTCGTAAAGTATACTTTCTTTGTTGAATGTTTTAGGGGCACCTTTACCCTATTCCTAACCCACTTAAGACCAAAACTTCTTTATCTCTCTGCTACTCCTCATATGCCTCTTGCCTTTCTATTTTGTACATAGGAGGTGTTGAGATTCATAGACACAATCCCTTGAATGTTAAAGACAGACAGGATCAGGTACCATATTAGTCACAGTTCTCCAGAAAAACAACATGAGTCATATTTGTAGAATATACTATAACTTACATAGGTGTATAAAGAGATTCCTTATATGGAATTGGATCCTATGATTAGAGACTGACAAGTTTAACATCAGTGAGGTGAGCTGCTGATCTGGAAACCCAATAAAGCTGGTAATCCAATCAAGTCCAAACTGCACTTGCTGTAGAGCCCAGAAGAGCCAGATATAGACCAAAGGCAGTTAGCTGGAGAATCCTCTCTTGCTTGAGTGAAAGTTAAGTTTTTTGTTCTAGTCAGGCCATCAACTGATTGGATAAGGCCCACCCATATTAAGGAAAGTGCTCTGCTTTGCTCAAAGTCCACCAGTTTAAAAAAGTTAATCTTATCCAAAAACACTCTCATAGGAGTATCAGAATAATATTTGACCAGCTATCTGGACATCTTGTGGGACTGCCAAGTTGGCACACAAAGTGTGCCATCACAGATTGAAAGGTCCCTATACTAACACAATTTCTTCATTTCTAGTATCTTTTTCTATAACTTTACTTATAAATGTCCTCCATTCATCTCTATCTCCCAAAGTTTGGAGAAAATAACAGATGCATGACTAATGAGCAACTCACATTAGGCAATATTAGTGTTATTTTACCTGCTTCCTGCTTTTGATGTACTAGCATATCACTTAAATATATTTTAAATGTCATAGATGTTAGTTCCAAATCTGTTTTCAAAATCAATATCACTACGTTAATGCTGAAACTTTTTAAAAAGCTAAACCTGAAAGCAATAGATTCCCCCCAAGTCCCTTCCCCCAAATTTCCTATTCTGAAATTGAGAAGATACCAGTGGCTTGAAGAGCCAATGTCCCGCTTCATTACTGGTGCTCCATGTGGGCCAGGGAAGAACAGAAATCATGGACACTCCCTGCTTTGCCATGCCAAGCTGCCTATGCAATGAGGCGGCATGGCACTGTGAGAAAGTTGCATCACACACACTTAATCTCCAGGTGCATTTGATCCTCTTAATGTAAGAGAGTAAATAATCATGATTTTTATTACTCTCCAAGCTATTGGTGATATTAACTTCAGATAAAATTATACAGTATGCTCATTTACTACAGATTACAGACCTTTAGCAGGGTCATCATTACAGGAGACATTCAACAAATATTTGTTAAGAAGTTGCACTTTTTTTTTCAACAGATGGTTAATGAATAATTCCAATACAGTTATTTAAGTCAATTAAGATTTATATATATATTACATATATTAATATGGCTGAGTACTTATTATGTACTTAACTCTGGTGAGAACACAAATACGAAATCATTCCCTCCCAAAGAATCAGAGCCCAGTACATGATAAAGAAATCAACACCAAATTGAACGATGTGAGAGATGCCATAGTAGGGTACTGAGTAGTCTAAGCACTACCAAAGGAAAGAGGATTAGTTTTGCCCAAACTGCCTTATTTACCACTTCATCCTACAAGATCATACCTACAACATTTTCACAAAGGATATCCAGTGGTTTCATTCCAAAGTTATTACCATGACTGATTGATGAATAGACATGAACAAACTGGAAAAAGATACTGATAATGAAATATTACTATTTGCATGGGTGGCATCTAATGTTGAATACCAATAAATTATTTTTTATCTCAATAACTTGAACTGAAAACAATTTAATATCAGAGTTGGCAATCACACAGTCCTTTGCTAGTACATGGCAACCTACTTAAGATCTGTGTGGCCTTCCTCCTTAATCAACAACTTCACAGTCTGCAGTCCATAAGAGACCCTCCCCAGCCACATATGGTGCCAACCTTCAGGCAAGGCACTTCTCCATAGTTAGAGTGACATAAGGCTCAACAGAGAACCATCCCCTCTGGGTACAATGACATCCCAAAAGACCAGAGACCATTCTCAGAAACAAGGTGATGTGTGTAGTACAAGGAATTTCACACACACACATGGACCTGTTCATATACTTCCACACTGTGAATTTTATTTTCAGGTATCAAATCTAGAAACACATCTTGAACTAGAAATTGAAAAAAAAAAAAAGACTAATTATACAGATGAGGAATCAGGGGTCAAAGACATTGGCCCAAAGTGCCACAGTTAGAAAATGGTGAAGCCTAAACTACATTCTGCTTTCCCTTGTTCTTTCAAGTTTATCATACTCCTAAGTGGAACATTAGATAGAAATGCTAATATCTCCAAGGCAGGTATCAGTAAATACCACATGAGCTGTCTAAAATCCAGAACCAATTTGCAAGTGAATTACTCTTATATCAACAGATATGTTACATATGGAAAAAACATAGTCTCCTGAAAGAAACTGAGAATCTTGGAACTGATTTGTGGAGATTATCCAATGGCCAGATAGTTGGAGATAAAGCCAGAACCTTTAAAGAAACCTAATCTCCTAAACATCTTGAACTCCTTGAAGACAGGAATTATGTGTGATTAATTTTAGCCACAGTGCTTAGCAGTGCCTGACAATAGATGCTCAATAAGCTCTGGGTGTCAAATGAGTGGCTTTATGTAGATCTTCAAATCCACACTGAAAAAGAGTAATAGTCACATGAATGTGTCATAGACACTCAGCTCCAGCACCACCCTCCCTGAAGGTTGCAGTATTTACAAAATTGAAGAGGAGTTGCTGGCATTTATTCATTGAATGATAGCACTAAACCACACCTAACTGATTTGAAAGTTGATGGCCTTATTAACAAAGAAATAAGATGTCTCAAAGGAGGCAAAGTAATTTCTCTCTTTTTTTTCAGGTCTGCTTTAAAATTCACAATTGGCATTCCCAGCCCAGAGGAAAGGGCTTTTGGGCCAACATCTGTCCCGCCACTCCAGGCCCAGAGGTAGGGGCTTCTTGGGCACCCTCACACTGCTCCAGGTCCAGAGGAAAGGGCTTCCCGGCCACCATCCCTCCCTCCACTCCCAGCCCCTGTCCCACCTCTCCCAGTTCAGAGGAGGTGAGCCTCACGGGCACCCACAGCACACCCCCTGCCCCCCTCCAGTCAAAATGAAAAAACACATAAATGAGTCTCAAAACCAGACTTCCAGATCACCTAAAGCAACCCCAAAGGGAAATGAGATGGAACACTCTGATACTTAATCACCTGCACCCAAAGAACTGGCAACAAAAGGGGATCTGGAAAAAATGAAATCAGAAATAATTTCTCAGATAACAGGAGAAATTGTGCTCCTAGTGCAAGATGTGCTTATTAAATCTAGAGAGAAGCTGAGGAACATGATGGAATCCCAACATAAGAAACAAATGGAATCCATAAAACAGATGCAAATAGATTTCCAGGA
>NW_004624775.1:3184901-3198467 GCF_000247695.1 Heterocephalus glaber | reverse complement strand
AATGTACCAATGATTAGAATGAATAATTGATAATGCAAAATAGCAAGAAAAGGTCCAAAAGGATAGAAGTAGTGGGAGGGGCAGGGGAAAGGAAAGAAGGGAAAGGAAAAATGATGAGAAATGAAAAAAATAGAAATAAAGTCTTTGTAAATAGGGAAGGGTGGAGGGGGTGAAGGTAGGACTGGGAATGGGGAAAAATAAGTACCAAGATATATCATGTAAAGTTACAAGTTCCCAATGAGAAATGTAATTGTGTTGTATACCTAAAATATACCAATAAAAGAATTTAAGAAAAAAAATTCACATTTGGCTACCACTGGCATAGCCATTTCTTTTGTCATGAGTTTCATGAGTTACGTGATTTCACCTTCTACGTGGCTCAAAATTCATGTTTGTTTAAATGACAAAGCCTGTGAGAATTAATCAACTCCAAATAAAAGATAGACGTGATTCACATTTCCAGGAATTCAACACTATACTACTGCTCAAAGAGCCTTGAGTTTTATCAAATTTAACATAAAACCTGAAGTCTGCTAACTAATGGAGCAGGGTGGCCCAATGTGCCACACATACAATCATCCAAGGCTTCAGGAGAGCTCTTCAAGAAAATAAGGATAAACTATCCTGTTGTTATTAGTCTGGGCTATCCTTGATGTTATCTCATAAGCACCTGTTAGATGCTTGGCAAATCAAGCTGATGCAAGTAGGAAAAAGAAGTATGAACTTCTTTTCAACTATTATGTTAAAAATCACAATTTTAAAGATCCTTGATATCATGGAAAAATCTTTATGATCTCAATTGTATAAAAACTTAAAGTGTGTATATATCAAGTTCCAGTTATCTAATACTGCACAACAATCTTCTCTAAAACATGGTGGCTGATCAGGGATTTAGCTCAGTGATACCACACCTGCCTCCCAAGCACAAGGTCCTGAGTTTGATCTCCAGTACCAAAAAAAAAAAAATTAAAACATAGTGGCTCAACGCAGCAACACATTTGTTTTGTTCATGAATTCATAATTTGGAAAAGACAGTGGGAATGGCTCATCTCTCCACTCAGTGTTAAATGGAACACCTCAAAAGCTGGATCTGAGATTCCATAAAGTCTTGCTCAGTCACACATCCAGTAGTTGATTCTGGCTTGGGGCTGCAATCCTCAGTTCCCCTCTGTGGGACTCCCCATGCAAAGGACAAGCTGGGCTCCCTCACAAAATAGTGGTTCATTGAAGGACAAGTATCCAGAGAAAGAGAGAGAGAGAAAGACCCAGGGAGTTGGTAGCATGCATTCTTTTATCTGAACTCCTAAGTCATCCAGCAGCTCACCCATCCTATCCCCCCGGTGTGCTGAGATTAAGAAGAGGCAAGAATTTCTCAGTGTATCAATGTCACCATGTAAGAAAAAGTATATAAGATGTGATATATTGATGTGGCCATCTTTTTAAAAACACAGCCACAGAGAGCAATGCAAGTGTTAAGTTTCCTTCAAATTCATATCCAAATTGGTGAAAGCCACAAATCCATAATTGCCAAATCTTTAGAGCTATCAGATACATTCTCTATGTTTCACTGACTTATAGATACTGTAGAAACAATGAATTTCTCTAAAATTAACTAAAATAGCCCAAAAAAAACCAATAAAGGGAAAAGCAAGATGTCACCCAAGAAAAAAGAATAGCATTTTCAACCTTAAGAGGAGAACATTGGATCATGTCACTAGCTTTCTCTGGTATATAGCTAGGTTTCAATATGGCCTCATGATCCTTGGTGCTTGGTATTCACACCTATGTTAGTCACTTTTCCACTGCTGCAACAAACATCTGAGTTGACTTTTAAAATGAAAAGCTTTCAGTTCACGTGCATTGCCCCTGTTGCTTTTAGGCCTGTGGTAAGGAAATACATCATAATGAGAAGCACAGGGAGGGGCAAAACTATTCACCAGGGCCTGGATGCAGACAAGAGAAAGAGATGAGAAGCTCACAGTCTGCTTGGAAGGAAGCACATTCCAAGGGCCTAAAGCACCCACCAGGCACCACCAACTCTCAATGTGCCATGGATGTAGGACCATGGGCCTTTAGGGGACATTCCAGATGAAAACTACAGCAATGTCCTGGTGGAATCTTTCATGGAGTGAGGACTGGACTTGGGGCTTACTTTTAACAAATAGAATATGACAAAAATGTCATTCCTGAGGTTACATTACAAGTAGGAACAGATGCCCCACTACAAGTGACCTAGGAAGAGACCCAGGTGCCAAGAAGCAGAGGTATGCCTCCACCAGCAAACAACAGGGAGCTGCAGTCCTCACTCCAACTTTCCCCAAAGAACTGAATCCTCCTGCAAGGGCCTGTCCCCAGGTGAGCCTTAGATGACCCCCAGCCCTAACCCATGGCCTTATGGCAATGTGGGTGAGAACTCAAGCCAGAGAGATCAGTTAAACCTCTCCCGGATTCAGGCCACATAGAAACAAACTGTGAAATGACACATTTTTAGTGTTTTAAGCCACTAAATTTTAGAATTGTTTGTTACATAGCAATAGATAACATTAAGAGCTAAATTGTGTACCCTTCCCCCTCTAGGATCCATATACCCAAAGCCCAGCACTCTCTTCTGCATACTTTAGAATGTGGCTGTATTTGAAAAATAATGCCTTTAAAGAGGCATTTCAGTTAGAAGGAGGCCATTAGGATGAGACCTAGTCCTGACTGACTGGTGTCCTTAGAAGAGGAAGAGACACTGGGGTGCATGCACACAGAGAAAAGGTCATGTTAGGACATAGAGGTAGGCAGCCATCTGCAAGCCAAGAAGAGACGCCTCAAGAGAAGCCAGTCCTTCCTGACACCCTAATCTGAGACTTCCAACCTATGGAACTGGAAGAAAATAAATTTCTATTGTTCAAGACATGCAATATGTGGTAGCTTGTTACAGCAGCCCTGGCAAACAAATACTAATAACTAGCACACCTTATTTTATAGATAGTATGGTATGGCAAACCATCTTACTTCAAGTCAGTTAGCTGTTGGTAGTCAAGTGACATACATTTAATTACTTGTGTGACTGGTACTGTCACACAACCTCTTTGGAAATAAATCTTCTCATCTGGAAAAGAAAGCTCAGAGTAAGCCCCGGCTGGCAAATGACAAAGGCCAAGTTTGATTTCCTGCCAGGCTATATTAATAAAGTTTTATTGGAACACATCTGTGTTCATTTGTTTGCTTCTGTCTCTGCTGCTTTTGAATTACAACAGTGGAGTTCAACAAGACTTGAGTAGCTGCCTCAAAACCTGTTAAAATATTTATAATCTGGCTCTTGACAGAAATTTGCCTGCCAGTCCCTGGACTCAAAAATCTCTTAGGAATCATCAAGTTTTAAAATTTCACAATCCTGGGGGTCTATTCCTTAGGACCCTTGGCACCCAGCATGGCTGTCCTCACATGAGACCAATGCTTCTCCAAGAGTAGCCCTCAGACCGGGAGCAGAGTATCAACCTCACCTGGGAATTTGTTAGAAGTGCAAATTATCAGTACTCATCCCGGTCTCCTGAATCAGAAATTACTGAGGTGGAGCTCAGAGATCTGAGGAGGGTTTGTTTGTGTTTGCAATTGTTGCTGTTATTTGTAGTGCTAGGAATCTAACCCAGAGCCTCACTCATGCCAGGCAAGTGCTCTACCACTGAGCCACATCCCAAGCCTGAGACCTGAGGTTTAACAAGCCTTCCATGCATTGATGGGAACCACGGTATTCCCTTCATCTCTCAACTCAAAACTGTTACATTAAAAACTACTTAGGAATTATTTTTACTCTTTTATAAAAGAGAAGTCAAAATAGTGCTCCTCCCTCTCAAAAAGAAAAAAGATATTTTGAAGGATACAATCCAGTGATTCTTGTAGAATGAAAAAATAGAAAAATTATATTTAATAATAACAGTATGGTGGTTTGATCTCTGTCACTTAGATCTCTTTGTGGAATTAGTTTTTTAAAAATACATATGTTTACCTGAGCAGCCACTGAGAATAGTCCTCTAAACTGAACAGCCTGACAATGTTCATCTCCTCCAAGGAAAAGGCATTTTGCCTTGTGTATCTGATATGCTAAACACAAAGCAGATTCAACATGGTCTTCTTAAGACCCAGAAAATGAAGTCTAATTTTGATTTATACCTTGGAATTTACTAAAAGAAGAAAATTCAGGGCATTAAATGTGTTTTCTAAAAGTAAAAAGCTTAAAGAAAGAAAAAAAGGAACAGGAAGTCATGACACCCACACACTCAGAAGAGGAATCCCAGGACCAAAAACCATTTCCTGCCTTGTAAGGTAACAGAAACGTCTCTTCTTTATCTAAAATCTGGTTCCTGTGCCACTCAGAACCAAGAACTAAGCCAAAAAAAATGTCGGTTCAGGGTTGGTAGAAGAATTCTGCTTCTTTCTTCTTTTCCTGAAAAATGCAGAACTCCAGCTGAATTTCCTTCTCCTCTTCATGCCTGAGGTAGGAGGATGAACAGTCTTCTGTTGCTTCCTGGAGACCTTTGCCTCATTCTGAGCCAACCTCCCACACCAACCTTGTTTGGCCTGTGTGTCACCTGAAATCTACCACAAACTCGGACTGGTGAGTTCATGTTGTGCTTTCAGACATTGTCTTCCTGCCCTTCCTCAAACTTCTAGGACAGAGTTTTATTCAAACATAGCTAGAGGTCAGTGAGACACAACCAGTAAATAATGTGGTGTATTTTACTTTGAGGTCTGATTTATTCAGTGCAAAGGCAAAGCAAAGTTTTGCAATGGTCTGCTCTCTTGAGAAAGTGAAGAGAGTCATTCTGTATCACTTGGGAAAATATACCTTTATTTCAGTCATGATATTCCCACTTTTTTTGGCCTCAGATTTCTAAGGTTCCATATGGAACTGGTATTAACCAATATTCTGAGCCTGACCTGAACAATTCGGCTAGACCAGGTTCATCTCCAATAAGAAAGCAATTGTTTTTTCCACCAACCTCCCCTTACCCTTGAATTTGCCCCCCTAGGAGGAAGGATTTGCCCTAGATAAGTTTTAGGGGTAGTCACTGATTATTACGATCATTTCCTCTGATGGAAATAACTACCATAAGATCCATTCCCTCCTAAATGAGAAAAAGGCAGGAAACTTGGCTGGAGACCTGACTGTTGCAGACAGACAGATGTTGTTTTCTACCAGACAGATGGTGACAGTGCACTACCACTCCAATTCAACCAGTATTTTAGATTACCTGGTGAACAGTCAACAGTGTTAGAATCCGTGATGCTTTCCTTCCAAAAAACAAACAAAAAAGTTATCCCTGGATATAATAATAATACAATCACTTTAGAAAGTGGTTTGGGAGTTTCTTCCAAAGTTAAATATACACCTACCTTCTGATCCATCTATATCATTCCTAGGTTCTTACCCAAATACAAATACCTAAATGAAACTATGTGGACATCTAAACACTTATACACTAATGGATTTATAATAGCCCCAAACTGGAAACAGGTCCATCCACAGGTGAATGGATTAAAAACTTGTGGTATATTCATGCAATGAAGCATCACTCAGCAATAAAGAGGAATGAACGACTGGTACAAACATCATACTGATGTTGTCAGGAGCATTACATTGAGTAAGCAAAGCCTGAAAAAAGAATGCAATATTGAGTCACAAAACTCCAGAAACTAATCTACAGCCACAGGAAACAAATTGCTGGTTACCTGGGGGTGGGTTACGTGAGATGTGAGGTACCGAAGAAGGGAAAGATTACCAAGGGCATGAGGAAACTTGGGGGTAGGAGGGATTTATGTTCAGTATCTTGATGGTGCTGATGGTTTCCTGGGTGTCCAAATTTGTCAAAACATCACATTGCTCATTTAAACATATACAGCTCTAAAGATGTGATTCCTGCCTTCCTTCACGAGGAGACAAAAATCTGCAAAAGTAATCTGTGATACAGTCAGTAGGCATTTGAGAAGCCAGAGATCACTTCCAGTATCTGAACAGCTGAGAAGTCTGATCTCTCTCACTCTGTATTCCTCATGTCCCCTGCCACCGGTCCAATCTGGTTGAACACCAGGAGAAGAATAAATCATGTGTACTTTTAGTTTCTGAGATTCAGGCTCCTACAGTATCTTCTCTCCAGAAGAAGAATAGAGCTAATGTAGACCAATGGTCCTTTCCCTTCTATAAAGACAAAGAAGGGATGGAAGAGATCAAGCTGCAGAGATGCCTGTGAGCCCCCATGCACACCCCAGAAATGGGTGTTCAACAGGAATTCACCTCGAACTGAGTCATGGGAGCTTCTGAGTGGGTTTAGTCGAGATTGTAGACTTGTGGGAGGAGGGAAACTCGGGCAGATGCGTCCCCCAAGTCCGGTCCTGGGGAGACCCTTGTTTTTCTGATCTCATAGGAAAGCCCCCTGTTTCACCAACCTGTTACCCACAGAGAGGTTCCCCAGGAAGATATCACTCTGCACTAAAACAACAGGTTAGCTACAAGCTTTTCAACTCAGACACCAAACCTTGAGGTGCTGGTGACAAGCTCCGTGAAGTCTCACACGCGTCTGCATTAACTCTCCCATCTGAAAGGCAAATAGTCCTTTCAGCCCTTTGTGGTTACAGCGATAACCTCCTTTCACCTCCTGCTAATCTATGGCTCTCATTCCAGCCTCACCCCAGACAGGCCCAGATTGCTTCTTTCTGAATCTCAGCTCTCACAAAGTGGTAAGACTGTGTATACAGTTCTTATCCCAGATGAAAGACTCAGAGTGGCCATCCATGATGTGCAGCCTTCTTGGTACACAAGGTTCCAAACCCAGTTCAGTGTGCATGGAGTAGATTCTTGCCCAAAGGACAAATATTCAGAACATCTCTCCCACACATGGAAGCCTCTAAATTCATGAAGCTTCTTTCTAGTCTGGAGCTGGAAAGGGATGATTCACAGTTCCAGATCTAAGCCCAGCAATTGGGGGCTCTGGACTTTGCCGATTGAAATGTTCTCCTATCTACCTTGACTGTGCTCAGGGTTTCATTGAGCGAGTGAACTCTCCAGAAAAGTGATGCTGTTACTTCCTCCGTAAAGGACAATGCTTGGGAAATTAGAGGGACCACAACAGCTCACCATAAAGAATGCTGACTTCATAAAACTTTGCAATCTGAGCCATTTTGCTCCACAGGGGACTTTCGGTAATGTCTAGAGGCATTTTCACTTGTCACAACTTTTTGTCTGCCAGACATGCTGGTAAACATCCTATAGGGCACTGGACAGTCTTCCAACACACACACACACACACACACACACACACACAGGTCCCAAGTGCCAATAGTACAAGGGTTAAGAAACCTCAATGCACAATAAAAAGTTGTGTCTAAGGACTTCCCAAATTCAGGAGAAAGTAAGCCACTCCATTTAAATTTAGCTTCTGACCATGTTAGGCGAGGCATCTATTTTTTCGGCCTTGATTTCCCATGTCTGCAAAATGGTAACCATCACGTCATTTGTGCACCTGTCTCTCTCTTCTTCCCGGAGAGCTGCTAATGAATGTTTGCCAAGGACTTTGAAGGCTCTAATTACTGTTATCCCCAGGATATCAGTTCGAGATTGTGGGGCACCTGAGAGTCCTGCTGAAGGGGAAATCCTGAGCAGAAGAAGCCAGTCCTGTCCTAGTTGTTAGGATTTATCATTCTCAAAGAGCAGTATCAAGCCCTGGGGCTTCAATTACTCCAAGTCAAATTACTCAAATCAACTCTAGAATCTGCTGAAAGAAACTGAAGATTCTCACAATTAAATCACAGCCTTTCCCAAAGTCCAGGACAGGGGACTTCAACTGAGGGCTTCTACTTGCCAATGGGTAAAATTCAGAACATCTTAGCTCGTAGAGAGCATTCAACAAGTCTGGGTCAGTCAACTGCTTGATGCATCATTGTGATAAAATATATAATAAAACTGGAGCTGCCTCAATTTCATATTGCCAGGAAGATGCAATACATCAAGAAACTTTTATGCAACAGCTGCCCTTTAAAAAATATTTTTAAAAATTTAAAGTTTATATTTCAAACTGTTGGATAGTGACAAAGTCATCTCACAAAATTCTTCCAGAACAGGTGATGACCACATTCAATGCCCAAATATACTTACCTCAAACAAAGACGGGCTTCCACAAGTTCCTTTACCTCTCATCCCACGGCCTGACCTTGAACTTCCCTCTGCATACTCTAATCCACAGCCCTACAAAACCCGGCTGAGGGGTCGGGGATTTAGCTCAGTGGTTCCACCACCTGCCTTGCAAGCAGAAGGATCCGAGTTCAATCCCCAGTACCAAAAACAAAAAAACCCTTGCTGAGCACATATTACCATGAAAGCAGCCATGAGAAGCCAAAAATATGAAGACACTTGGTAGCTCTGCTCTCTGACATCCAAATGACCAAAGTCAAGGTTAGTACTGCCTTGCAGCAACCTCAGGAGGCTAGATTTGAGTGGTCCAGGTGACAAATAGAAATTCAAAGGAATGGCTTTGGAAAAGATAAATAGATGTCCCAGGGTCGGAAAGCATAAGTAGGAGATCCAGGAAGGCAATATTAAAGAACCAGCCTTATTGGGCATGGTGGCACATGCCTACAATCCCACTACTGAAGGAGGCTAAGACAGGAGGATCACAAGTTTGAGCCCCATCTGGGCAACTTACCCTGTCTAAAAATTTAAAAATAAACTAAAAGGATTGAGGATGTAGATCAGTGGTAGAGCTGAGTTCAATCCCTGGTAACACGGAGGGGAAAGTAGCCAGGGCCTTCCTACTCAGTTCTCTCCCAATTGCAAGATCATCAGATTTCTCTGGAAGAATTTTACTGCAAGGGTAAAAGACTTGAGTTTGAGCATGAGTTTGATACTCTGTCGCTCTAATGCGAGGCTAGTAACTTGTCACTAATCAAGAGGGAACTGAACTAGATCTGTGGTCCTCAAACCCGAAGCCTGAGATTCTAAATCTGTAGTTCCTCGGGGTGTTCACAGTGTTGGTCTGGGGACTCAGCTTTGAGGCTCACTGAAGAGAGTATGTCATCTAAGAGCACAGTCTGGCATCCTTGGGGAAAAACCATCGCTGTAATTGGAGTGTGGTCCCCAAAGTTTCATGTTAGAAGCTTGGTCTTCAGTGTGGTGATGTTAAGAGACAGTGAGACCTTTGAGGGCTGAGGCCTACTGGGAGGTTGTTGGGTCACTGACAGCCTTGCCCTCATGAGACTCTGAGTTAGTTCTCACAATCCAGTCATAAAGAGAGGAGACTTGGCCCCACACCTTGCTGCAGTTTCCTGTGTCTCCCTCACATATGTCCTCCTGCCGAGGAAATGTCATCCTCCAGGAGGCCTTCACCAAAGCCATGATACTGGTGCCATACTCTTGAACTTGCAGACCCTGGAGCTAACTACATCTATTTTCTTGATAAAGTGCCCAGCTGTAGATATTTTGATACAGTCATGGAAAATGAGCTGATACAGTCAGGCACCGTGCACACCCAACCAAAGGCTGTCAGGAGTACCAGCTTTTGGTGAAGCCATATATCACAACCTGTGCAGCTACTACATTTTCCTAGGGCTTTGACCTCAGGTCCTGGGGAGGTCTCCAGTGCCTGGCTCTGCCACACAGAGAGGTCCTGAACTTCTGCCACATTCCAGGGGCTTTGCCATATCAGCCCCCTGAAATTGTCATCTCATTCTGATGAGCCAGTTGAATGATGCAAAAATGCTTCTTTGGGTTGACATAAAAGAAAGGAGATGAACATGGATTTCACATCAGATTTTAAACATACACACACACACACACACACACATACCAAATGCCATATGCCAACACACTCTGAAGTGACCTAGCACAGGAAGGGGTGGAGTCCAGAAAAAGGGACCTCAGAGAAAAAACAACCCAAGGCAGACAACAGATAAACTACTTTGTGGTTACGTCCAGACCATAGGAATTGAATCAGTTCTGGAAAGTGGTTACCTCCCAGAGCTGTCGGTTCTCATCAGGTACATTTTGACTAGTGTTTCCTTTGTGTTGAGAGCTGCATGTCTGTAACAGCACCTTCCTTTCCACATGACATAGAGGGAACCTCCCGTTGGATGCCCAGTGGAGCAGACACCCTTTTACCCATGGCAGATAGGAATTCATCCTTACAGTGAAAGCCAAAACTATTCTCTGCCAAAAGCACTACCTTTTATTTCTTTTTAATGAGTGAAGCTGAAAAACTAAGTTTACTAGCTGAAACTGCCAGGGAAATTCAAGAAAGCAAATGCAATTATTAACTCAGTTGAAATGTATTATTTATAATAATGCTTTGCTCTGTTGTAGCATTTTCTGTCTTCAAAGACATTTACAAACATCAACTAATTAATCCTTACCTCAGCATGGTGAAGTAATTAAGTGTCATTATCACCATTTGGCAGAGGGGGAAACTGAGGCACCCAGAGGTTGAGTACCTCGCCCAAGGCCACAGAGAGGATGTGCTCTCAGAAGCACGAGCATTCTTGGCTTCCAACTGCACCCTCCAGAGTTCCCACTGCTGGAGAAAAGTGACATCCACCTGTGGGACCCATCCCTCCAAAAGCAGCAGTGATGGAGAATGTCCCTGGCCCTGCTTCCCACAGCACCTTGCTACAAGGAATCAGAATTGCCTTCATTTTTCTTTAGTGTTTTCCTTCCTCATTAATTTTTTTAAAGCACGTTGACTTAGGGGAACTGCCAAAGCATTTTAATGATGTATGAAAAATAATCATAATCAAACCTGCCCACACAGAGAGAGTACAACCTTGGCCTTTGGAGCCACACTTTTCTTTTTCCCTCGCCTATTTGCAGCCGCTCCATTTCTGTGCCACATAGCTCAGCTGTAACCAAAAACCGTTTTTCTTTAAGAAAAGAAGATGAATATGAAAATTTAAGAGGCTCAGTCAGGAGAGCTGGACTTTTTGACTTTATTTCCCTTTTACAGATCCTATGCATCCTTCCATTCCCCTGAACTTTGATCAGAGATGCCAGCCCCACCAGAAAAGTTCACTTGGGTTGGTTTGGTTTTGTTTTTCTCATCTTTGTTGAATTTCCCCCTCATTCTGTGTTATATTTTCAAGTCTTTGCTTCAACAAGAAAGGTGAGGGCTGCCCCTTTCTAGGTCTTCCCCATGATCAGCCTACTGGTCCTGTGGTTGGTAGCTGCAAGGCTGAGACAGACTGAAAGCACCCAAGTGGCACGTCCTCATGTCGAAAAGGTCCACAGGTGCCCTCGGAGCCACAGTGAATGTCTTCACGGTTTCCTGGGCCCCTCCCTGCACCTGACCGCACAGCAATGAGCAGAAATATCACCAGCATCCCTCTTCTTTCAATTGCCCACTTACAGCAGATGGAGGGTGGGGGCTAAAGCAATGGGGAGCTTCCCACAGTGGCTCCTGCCTGGATGGAGGCCCCCAGATCCTCTCTCAGTCCTGCACCCCAGACTAGCCTTCTCTGGCTGCAGGAAGCAGGTCAGCAACACTGCCCAGCCTGCTCGCCAGTGCTGCTCTACCCTGTGGGGCCATGAAAGTTGCCTCAATGAGCTTTTAAAGCCCCACATAGTTTTTAAAACATATATAAAATATTTGTTAGTGCAGATGAAGTAAAACCTTGGTTTGGCAATTTATCACATTTGGGTGATAAAACCATAAAGAAAAGAAAATCCTGGAAAAATCAATACCATGTAAGATTCAATAATGGTTACTTTGCAGGGTGTGGGAAGTTTCTGGGCAACTGGCAAAGCTCTCTTTCCTAACCCAGTATGGTTATGAACACATTCACCATATTATTCAGTGATCACTAAGTTAGACATTCTATACAGCTTTTGGTATCTCTTATAATTTATATTTTTTAATAAAAGACCAATGTTTACTTTGAAAAAGAATTAGAGTATTCAAACCAAGCCAAAGCCACCTGGATAGCACAGCTAGAAATAATGAAAATCATCTGATGGGTGAATTCATCTTTGAATACTCTGGGTGAAAGATATAGAATGATGGTGAGATGTTATCAAAAGTTCCTTCTTCTAGGTTTAATATTCTATGAGCCTATGAAAAAAATCTCCAATGTTGAATATGACTTTCCTGGCTCCCTCTAACTTCACACTTCCCTGCCTATACTGATGCTGCTCCTCCATCCAGTGACATCTGTCATCCATCAGAGCAACTTGCAGGTGCTGACCAGGAGCTCTTCACAGGTTCTCTTACTTCATCCTCACAGCACCGGTGAGATGCAAGCATTATCTTCCCCTCTTCAAGATGGCACATCTTGGGCACAACCTGTGCAAACAACTTGACCAAGGGCTTGGAACAGTTGGTGAGTGATAGACCCTAACCCAGATTTATCTCAAAACCCCTGCCCTTTTTCATTTATAGCACTATTGGGGCCAGGAATTTAGCTTAGTGGTCTGCACCTGCCTCACACGTGCAAGGTCCTGAGTTCGATCCCCGGTACCGCAAAAATAAAGAATAAAACCATTTATAGCACTGTCTCTTTTCTCCTCCCATGAATTCATAAAGAGGAAAGTTCTAGCCAAGTAGCTCCAAACAAGGAAGTTTCATGAACCCATTTCTGCACGGTACTAGGCCAAATGTGGTCAGAGAATAGCTGGGATTCTGTAACTTAACAATGGGATAACACTGCTGTATCACCTACCATCAGGACAAGTCTTGGAAATGACATTTCCTCTTCTATAAAGATGGAGACAGTAGTGTTGCTTCACTGCCTACCTCAAAGAGCTGTCCCTTCACTCATCTGAGTTCCAGCTATGGACCAGTTGCTCCTGAAGGCCTTTCGAGATCTACGTTCCACCCCCAGAGGAGTCCCTGTCTGAATCCTGCATCCCCCAAAATGGGCTACACATTCCCATAGAGTTGGAAGGACACCTCCACATACTTATCATTACTTTCTCTTTGCTTGGCTATGTCTCCAACCAGACTGAGTTCCTTGAGGCCAGGGACTATGCCTTATTCATCTTCCTATTTATGTGATCAGCAGAGAGACATATATATTGTAAATTTTTAATGGATGTTTGTTAAATATATGAGAGGAAATAAAAGGCCTTTTGTAGATGGTTAAACCAATAGAGATTCAATACAGCAATCAGAACCAGTGGAATGTGTTGAGCAGAAAGGGCTTAAATGCAGGGAATTTAATGCTCACAAATTCTTTTTTTGTCCCCCATTAAGTTTATTGGCACATTTTAGGTATATAATACAGTTACATTCATCATTGGGATCTTGTACCTTTACATGAGTCTCTTGGTTCTTTTTTTTTTCCCCTTCCCCTGCCCTCCCTTCACCCCGTCCACCCTTCCCTATTTGCAAAGACTTTGTTTTCATTTTTTTCCTTTTCTCATATTTTTTCTTTTCTCTTTTTTTCCTTTCCCCTACCCCTCCCACTTCCCCTGCACCTTTAGACCTTTTCTTCCTGTTACACAATATCAGTTATACATTTTTTAAATTACAATATTAAGATCTAGGAGACATTACCACAGATTTTACAGAATTTAAAAGGATATAGAAAGCATATTACAAAAAT
>NW_004624775.1:3149352-3182474 GCF_000247695.1 Heterocephalus glaber | reverse complement strand
CTATGTTGGGATTCCATCATGTTCCTCAGATCCTCTATGTTTTTATCTGTGTCCTCTCTAGATTTATTAATCATGTCTTGCACCATGAATGCTCACAAATTCTTAAAAGGACTGGGAGAGGGGTGAGCCATGGGCTGAGCTCCAAGACTGGGACTTATCACCTCATGTCAGACTTATCTACCTTATAGAACCCCAGTCACGCCCAGAAAATACCTTTCAGTTGCAGTTCTAAAGACTACAAGGGAGATGCATACTTCATTATAAAAGCCAATGCAGCCAGCCCTATCCTTCTTAATTTTCCTCTAACCAAGCGCACAACTCCTTTGGTTTCTTCTTCTACGCTGACCTTGACTAATGTTCCAAGCCTCTGGGAACATGGAGAATTAGGCCAATCACAATCCCCAAGGCACTGTATACAGTCTGCCCTGAATGAGTGTGGTAAACCTGGATACAAATGCCCTTCGTAACCATCCCCACCAGCCCGGCCACGTGTCATTCCCAGCTACCCCCTGTGCACCCCACTTTCTCAAACTGTCCCTCAGCCCACTGCCAATCATAAGCTGCTGCTGCCTTTGAGACCCACCGGAGTTGTGCACCTCCGGGAAGCCTCTGCTGCAGCCACAGCGAGGCTGAGGTTCTCCCCAGCATATGGCACATAACTCTGTCTCAGCACAACCACATGAAATGGAAAGTGTCTGTTTATACATCTGTCTGTCTCACTAGACTCTGAGAACATCAAGGGTAGGACTGGATCTTATTCATTTCAGCATCCTAAGGCCTGGCATGATGCCAACACATAGTGAGTAGTCAAGAAATGTTTGTTTCATCTGCACATAATGAACCATTGATTAGACCTGCCCTTTCATTAGAAGGGTCCACCGAGACCCCCTTTTTCTAGTCCATCTATCTTTTTTCTTACTCACCTACTAGTCATCAGTGAATCCCAAACTGGCTCATACCAAGATGATCTGGTGAAATTTTAAAATGCAGATAGATAATAGATGCCCACCCAGACATCTTAAAAACTCTCTCCCTCCCATAATTACAGTATGTAGCTAGGTTTGGAATAGAGCTTATGTTTGGTCAGAGAAATCAGAACTGATATAAAAATGATCCTTTGGAAGAAATAGAAAAGAAATAGTTGCATTCACATAAAATGCTAGACATTGCTACAGCCAGAGGGGAAGGGAAAGGGGAAAAGTTCTTGTCATGAGTACTGGAATTTCAGCTTCTTAGGAAACAACCTCAAGCAAAATAAATTTAGTCAAAGACTTAGTGCAAAAATCCAGAGCACCTGTCAACTAAACCATTTCTTCTCTTTCAAGAAAGCAATAGAAGAAGAAAAAAAGTACCCAGTCTCCTTAACTAACGCCTACAAACTTGAGTCTTTGGTAAATGCCAAAATATCTTCGATACATTTATGCACCTATAAAAACAAAAAGTTCAGTCAGAAATCCCAATAAATGATTCTGAGCCTGTCTTAAAGCCATACAGCTGCAAAAACATAAAATATCTCTCAGATTTTTAGAGCAATTCCTTAAAATAAATAAATAAAAGCTAGGAGACAAAGTTAAAATGGAAGAGCTTTTGGAAATTTTAAATCATATTTTAAAAACACAATTTCTTTATCTTTTTGTTTGATGTCTTTTATTTCCTTATGCAAAACTGACAACCTATGAACTGTGTGAATGCTGCATATGAGGGAAACAAGGAAGCATTTGTAGTTAGGGACAGGATTGGGAAGGATACAGGTTGAAAATAAGTTGAACTTTTTATTGCATGGCATCCAGCTTGACCTGTGGCAGAAATTTTGCCATTAGCACAGATGCAAACAAGAGAGAAAATTAAAAGGGCATTGTGACTAGTTCAAAGCTAGGTGTAAAAAGAATATCCAGCGCCATCCTGACACTGAACCAAGGCAGAGATGTGTAGGAAGATACTAGCAGTAAAGAGAACTCCCCAACCTTGGCTGTCCCACCACTGGCCACCTTGGTTTGATTGTCCATGAAGCCACCACAGCTGTCTCAGCGATGTCATTACTGCCCACTTCTGACCAGGCTGGATGTGCTTGTTTGCTCAGCTTCTCCCCCTGGGCACAAGAAGCTGCTCTGTTGTAATTCCAGTTCTAGCGAGCTTGGGACATCTTTAACAGTTCTTGTGTTGTTATTAACTTAGTGACTAACTGAAAGGTGTTTGGCTTTTGAAACAGTGCCACGAAAACTTCTCTCTCATCTCTGGGTGATGTCAGTCCCATAAAAGGAGAGTTGGAAGAAACAATAGGGATTTCAGTGGTAAAATTTAATGAGGTAGACCATTCTTGTCCCAAAATCTAAAATTATCTCCATTTTCTAAGCCAGGTAGCTACAAGGATTTCCAAGGGAATCCAAGATATGGATTCAGATTTAAGAGTACTTTTAGTACCTAGACTTTGAAATTCCTTAAGGCAGGGAGGGGGAAATCATGAACTCTCTTTACACCCTCCACTGCTAGATGATTTCAAATGATTCTTATGAACAGTATGGAAAGAAACTGCTGATTTCCCGGTGAATTTGACACAGATGTTCCAAATGAGCCCCAAAGCAATCCTCAAAGGTAGGAGATAGAAAGTTTAACATCAGAAATGGAAAGATATGAGCCTTAAAGAACCTCAGGAAGATGCCAAGCAAGTTAAGTTTAAGGAGAGAGCAAAACCCAGGACTCTTCATAGATTAGTTGAAAGTTAGAGAAACAAGGTGGCATATATGCACCAACTCCCCACAGTGAATATATTCATTATACATCACAAACATACACAATAAAAAATGTTTAATTTTGAAGGGTGGGGAGGACAAAGTGAGAGAAACATTCTAGACATCGAGGTCACCTGCAGGGTTATGTGCTCCCAAAGGACAGACCATGGTCATGATCTTCATTTGAAACATGATTTTAAATCCGAGTGAACTTGACAGAGGAATGGTACAGTTTAGCACCCTGGCTTACCTGCTGACAGCTAACCCATGATATTAATTAATGGTTCACAGGACCCTGGCCAAGACTTGCATTAAAACACACAATGCTTATGCTGACACAGCACCATCTCTGCAATGAGTACAATTACCTTCTCGCTTCTTTTATGGTCTCCTCAACCAGTGCGGTGGAGAGGCGTTTCCATATGCAATCTTCTGTGGCCTCCCAGTCACTCTCAGGCCATGAGATGCAGCAGAAAAACAAGCTTCACTACACTCACTATGTGTTGCAATGTTGGGTTCAAAATAAAGAATCCAGAGGCTCAGACAGAAACATGAGGCCTGTATTTCTGGTCTATGAGTTTGTGCTTCTTTTCAAATTCTTCTTATGTTGCCATCAATTTCTTCCAGGGATTATTAAACTCCTAAAAGAATTTTTGTAATTATTTATTTAAAGCCCAATCCCTCATAATCAAGGCAAAGGGCAAGTGCCTAAAGTGAGGTTTCTTCACTTATTGCATAGGTGAAGGAGCATCTTCAGCTCTACTGATTAAATAGCCTCATGACAGAACAGACCACATCCACAATGAACCAATCTCTGCTGAGGAGTGAGCTACCGGCTGAGAAGTACAGCACGAGCTGAGCCTTGGCTGACATAAAATAGCAGTGCATGGGCTGGGGATTTAGTTCAGTGGTTCTGCCGCCTGCCTCACAAGCACGAGGTCCTGAGTTCAATCCCCAGTACCAAAAAAAAAAAAAAAAAAATAGCAGTGCAGCTGGGCACGTGGCACATGCCTGTAACCCTAGCTACTCAGGAGCCTGAAGCAGGAGGATCACCAGTTAGAGGGCAGCCTCGGTGACCCAGGGAGACCCTGCCTTAAAATTTGAAAATATGAGAGATCTGGGCCAGGGATTTAGCTCAGTGGTTCCAGTGCCTGCCTTGCAAGTGCAAGTTCCTGAGTTTGAATCCTGGTACCAAAAAAATAAAAATGAAAGATCTGAAGATGTAGCCCAGTGGCCTGAGCACTCTTTCCCCAAAGCTACTTTAAAAAAAAAAAAAAAACAAGGCAACACATCAACAAATCTGTCCTATTCTTGAGAAGTCCCTTGTGCTTTCATTCATTCTCATTATGTTCTTAGCACTCTTTCCTTTTCTAAAAAATTTATTTTTTTAAAAAAAACACTTTTTTTTTGGTGGTGGTTCTGGGGATTGAACCCAGGAACTTCACACTGAGCAACATCACCAGCCCTTTTTTATTTTGTTTTTATATTGAGACTCACTAACACCCTACCTTGTGTCTCTCAAACACCCTAAGTTGCCCAGGCTGGGCTTGGACTTGCCACCCTCCTGACTAAACCTCCCAGAGTGCTGAGATTACAGGCCTGCACCACCAGGTCCAGCTTCCACTCCTGTTTGTTTCCTTCTCTATTTGTAATGTAAGGGCTAGGACTTCACATAATGGTGAGCTCCTTTCTAAATAGCAACCAGGGACCTGAATTCTGCAGCTATACAAAGTATTTTGCCCATACGTCACTACATATCTGCACATCAAATAACAAACTGCATTACAGTAGAATGAGCATCACTTGGCATTTATAAAAATTTTTCACTTCAATAGATGCATGCCTGTCATTGAAAAATAGTCACCCTAAGATACAAATTACGCCTCCATCTTCAAGTGGAGATGACATTGGCCCAGAAGACCCTTTGATTTTGAAGAAATCTTCTTGCAGCCACATCTGAGACATGCTTCCATAGATAATTCACATTTCACTGAGACAGTCTCCAGATGTGAGGTTGTGCATGTGAACTGGCTGGAGGATCACAATGCATCTTTTGGAATAACAGAAATTGCAAGAGCTACAGACCATTAAGTCATTCTTTCCTTCCTGTCCTGCTTCCCAAAGGTGAGCTTTGGGGAATGAGTATTGACAGGCAATAAATTGTGGCCACAAAAATGCCATTCCATGCACAGACCTATTTTTTCCCCCTAGTTTCCTGACCACTGGCTCAAGGCCTTGGGAACTGGATAGCAGCAGAGCCTGGGTTGCCAAGTGGCTGAGCACTTCAAGCAAGACTAGTCCAGAAATTTGACAATACATATTCACTTATTCCTAAACCAGGGTTTTCTTAATTCTCCTGCAAAGTAGTGAAAACCAAGTCTGTGAATTGTATCCTAAGGCAGGCTAGCTTTACAGATAGAAAGAATCAGGCAGAACGATAAGAAATGATTTATGCAGCATAGACCAGGATAAAGAAGTTCCGGCTCCATCTTTCCTCAGTCGTTGCTAAATAAATCCCACTAATTTTCTCAATCTGATAAATTACTGATAAAATCAAGGGAAGATGAATCTCAAATGTTCTTGTCTCCCAGATGAGGCCTAAAATCTATGTTTGTTTGCATATGCATCTCCAAAATGAGTAATTTAAGATTACATTGTTTATGTCATTTGGTAGACTCTGCCTTTGGGCATAAAGAACACAAGCATCTTAGTGGCAACTGTTACATGTGTCACCTGCACCAACCAACTCATCCAAGGAAGCCAGCTAGAACTGTAGTGAAGGAAATATTAGCCCAAGAGGGGATGAGCTACTTCCTTCCCACGTTGCTGATTCCAAACAGATGCTGAGCATGGCGGGTGGCTGTTAACAAGGCTGTGGGTGTGTGGAAATCACAACCTCTGTGTATGGCAGAAATCATTAGAGCCAGGTAAACCAACACTGCATGGACAGGAATCACCACCGCAACTCATTCTAAAGAGAAAAATTGGAGATCCTATGATATTATTAGCTTTAGTCAATGCAGCAAGATCAATAAAAACTGGTTATCAGAATACAGTAGTTAACAACTACTACAAAATACAACTAACTGAGATTGAAAATTTACCAGTACCAGATCCTATGGTGTTAATACACCTGGTCTGGCTCAAAGCTTTCCAAGTGAAGTAATAAGAGAACCGGAAGCAAATAGACTGGAAGTCCAGTTGAAGCTCTTTCCCTTAGCATGTGTGTGTTGGACAGCTAACATCTCTGAACCACAGTTTCCTCATCTGTATAATGAGACAAGAACAACAAATGCCTCATAAAGCTCTTGTAAGGATCAAGAAAAGTGATATACATAAAGCATTTGGCATGTAATAAATGCCATATTTTTTAGTGTAACTTTCACTTTACTTTTAGTTCTTTCTGATGTGTGCTTAAAAGTAAATGAGCATCAATATCCCTGTATCTTTCAAAAATATCAGATATGACATTTCCATATGAAAAATGAAAATTTAACATCCAAGCATTATGCCATTGATTGCCAGAGAGACTTCAGCGTCTCTGTTGGGCTATAGAGGGATCCTCCCCCTTCTTCATTATCCGTATGTGTCCTTGACATTTAATTCTTCATCTGAGAAGCCTTCCAAGGTGGACAGAACCATTCCTCACCTCTGTGCTTTCTAGAAAAGCAGTGCAGGAAGCAAAAGGAAAGACAAAAGAATGAGATGTCTTCTGAAGCCCAAGTTCAATCTAGGTTCTTGCAGCTGTGTGTCCTACACCATTGCTGCCATCTCTAGATTCACTGCACATCACTGCTGAAACATGGATTTTTATCCCTGTAGCCTATAACAGAGAGGGGGCCCTGAACTCTCGCTCCGGTGTTCATGATGCAGTGCTTTCTCAGCACTGCAAAATCTCGCATCTATCGAAATGTTCTAGTGCATCCAGCAGTTACTGTTGAGCCTGAACGGCCTTGCTCTGTTACCATTCTCATCTTCATTATAACTTTAAAAGTCACCAGGTTCTTTGAACCCAACAAAAGATGGCCTCCTCAATAAGGAAACAGCTGGAAGACGCATGGAGGTTTTTCTATGTTGAAAATTAAAATGAAAAGGGCCCCTCAGCTTCTGTCAATGCAAGTATCAGCCTCGGGCAATGATTCCTGATTCAGCTAAGATTTGGGTGGCCCCATCTTCCAAGGAGCAGATAAAACTAACCAAACCACTCTGAGCAAGATTTACAGCTTCTGCTGGAAACTTGGCTCACTCTAGAATTCTGCCAACAACCAAATTTATACCCTAAAAATGGGGCAGTTGACACTACTGGATGATGGCATAGTTATCTATCACATATCGCTCCCACTTGGTACCTAAACCTAGAGGAGTAAGCACAGGAAAATGAGATTTTCTGGAAAGTCCATTCTTAATCTTTGTTGAGCCAAGGAGGCCAAAAGCCAAGGAGAGGATTAACCACTTTCCATATGGGTTGTGTTAAAAAGAATAAAACTAGTACATGCAATGACTCTGATACTTGGGGATGGAATGGGAGGATAGTGAGTAGAATTTATCATTAAGAGAAAGGAATATCTGTTAGCTCTTTGTGTCAAAGGAGGACACTGGAGAGAGTGGGGTTGTCTTTGTAGTGTGGAAGGCTTCATAATGGTGGCTTGCAGGTACTGAAAGCTAAATGCACATGCTCTGGGAGCCAAAGAAATGTTGGTTCAATGTGGTCACTATATACAGTTTTAACCCCTCCTGCAGCCCACAGAGATGAGAGACAGTGAGGATGAGGGTCAGAGGCCTGGATTTAGCTTGTGGTCCCTTCGATGCCCGTCTCTTTAGGATCTGACACAGATTCACTGGCAACTTGGGCTGCTGCTCTGTGTTCCCATTTGCCCACCTCTAAATGAGAGAGAATGATTCTTCCCTCCTTCAAGGAATTCAATATAATGATGTAAGAACTTAGAGGTGCTTCTATTAAAACACAGTATTAGCCAGGCATGGTGTCACATGCCTGTGATCCCAGGACTCTGGGAGGCTGAGGGAGGAAGATCTTACATTCTAGCCCAGCCTGGGCAGCTTGGTGACTTAGTGAGATCTTGTCTTAAAATAAAAAATAAAAAGAACTGGGGATATAGATCAGTGTAAAGGCCCTGGGTTCAATTCCTGCTATTACCTAAAAAAGCACTACTGAACATTCCCCTCAAATAAAGCAACACATTTACTTAGCTATTCATTACTCCATTTGTCAACTACTGCTCTTAAGTAAAGATGCAATACTACTACTAATGCCTGAAGGAGAGAAAGAAGCCAGGGCTTGTGCCACAGGCTCTGTAGTTCAACCTGTCTTCTGCCCTGGTTTGCTGGGAGCCTGTAGGCAATTTGTTTAAGCACCTCATGGTTCAGCTTGCTCATCTGTAAAATGGGTATAATCATACTACCTCACCCAGAGTTAATTAACTGTGTATAAAGCTTTTGAAAATATAAAGTGCGACGTATGCACTAATTATTATAAATCCAAAAAAGCACCACAGTTCAATTTTTAATTACCTATATATTTTATTGAAAATACATAAAGCACACCATAAAATTAACCTATGTGTCAAAAATTACTGCTTGCCTGTCCTGTCTTGTCAGTCCCTTTTCCAAAACTATACCAGTAATTTCCTAAACTAAAGTAATAATTTTATTTCAGTGGTAGAAGTTTAAGAATATGACCAGGCTTAACCTATGATTTACAGTATTATAAAATATATCTCCCATGTGTGCCTCAATTTCCCTCAGTTATTATAATTACTCAATTAATGGAACAATAAGGCCTATTACTACTGCTGTATAGTAAGACAGTTTTACGTTAATTTCATGTGAAAGGTTTAAACGCTAAAATATGATCACTCTTTTTATTTAGGTTTTTGAAGAATAGTGCAAAATATCCCAAGATAAAGATATTGAAAGTGATTTTGAGGTCTGATTTAAAATGAGAAAAATCTAAACTAGAAGGAAAATTAACCCTTCTCTTCCAACCATCAACCACCAAACAAATTGTAGAAAAGACTTATTGTCTTCTACATCCCTTTTCAGCAACAGAACAGTGAACATAGTATCTTCAGCCTTATTTAGTAGTGAATGGTCCATGACATTCAGAAATTGAAAGGAAGATGCACAATGCTGCCATTTCCTTGCAACCAAGCATTCCAAGGAAAGAACAAGAGTTACAAAGTGAAGTGTAGTTTACATCAATCTTTACAAAAAAAATAATGAAATTAATTCATCCAAGCTCTCAAGTCCTTACTAGGATAAACCACTATGATAAACCCAGGAAGACCTAGAACATATGGCCTTTTGCCTGAAATGAGTTGTCATGTAGCTGGAGGACAAGATCAAAGATTCTAAAAACCAACCTGAGACTGATCGGAAAGCCACATGTCAGAAAGTTACATGGCAGATGAAAAAGTAAAAATGGGAAAATGAGCAGGTGCTTGCCATTGCTAAGGGAACTCAGACAGAAGGAAAAGGTCTCTGTGATAAAGTCTTGGAGTGTATGTGTCCTGGTCAGGGACATCAAGAAAAGATGGCGTTGACAGGAGGAAAGGGGCAGGGAAGCATAAGACATGTGCTATGTTTTGGATCTTTTTAATTTCTATTTTTATTAGTCCATGTTTACAGTATATAATGATTACATTCATCATGGGGAGTTGGTAGGCATACACAGCACATCTTAATTCTTTTTTACAACCCCTGGTATGAATCATAAATGTCCCCCAGGGTCCATGTGTAAAAACTTGGCCCCAGCTTGTGCTATTGGGAGTGGTGAATATTTGAAGAGGTGGGGTCTACCATGAGGTCTTTATCTTTAGGTCATTGTGCATGTGACCTTAGAAGGACCTCTGACCCCCAGTTCCCTCCCCTCTCCCTTTCATTCCCTGACCATTAGTGGTTTTGTTCCACCACACCCTCCCTGATACTTTCGTTGGGCACCCACACTGGATCCACTTGACCATAGACTGGACCCTCTAAAACTATGAGCCAAGATAAACAAATTGATCTCTACAAATTGATCATCTTGGGCATTTGTTACAGTGACAAAAAGTAAACTGACACACCCTGCCAGAGTGTGAGCCATCCACATACAGGGATGGAGGGTGGGGGGTTATCTCAGAAAGAAGGATGACTCAGTGCTGCCCTTTTCTTGAAACCAACCAAAGCAAACCAATGCCATTGTTCTGTACTCTGAATGGCTGCATTTTAAGCTGCAGGCAAAATTCCAGATATTATGGAATCACCTCTCCCAAGTGTCACCTTTAATGGGCCATTCTTGATGGTATTGCTTGATTTGATGTGTCTCCTATGGGGCTCAGCATTGGTGACAATGAGTGGAAGAAGCATCATCCCCTGTCCTGCTTGGGCAGGTGGACCCTCTCCAAGGTGCATGTTCTATCCACTCTCCTTCACTCCTGTTCTCTTCTGCTGTCCACCAGCTTCAGCAGACATGGAAAATATATGTGCAGAGTTGGACTGGGCCAGGAAGATGCCTGCTGCAAATGCATTTCATCAGAGAGAACAGATACTCAAATGGGTGGTGGTACACATCCTATTAGGTGAGGGGTGCTATGGTCCTGGAGAAAGTGTCTCCTCTACTTCACATCTTGGTAGGCTGGGAAAGGGAGAGGAGATTTAATAGTTTTCTCCAAGTTCTTTTTTAAGAGCTTGATTATGATGCATATGAAAGATTTTAAAGTTTGAGTGCTGCCTATAAACCTGTTCCCTTTATGCTAATTACTCTCAGTAAAACTCTGTCTCTCAGCCCTGCACGAGTTGCTGCATGCCCATGGGGGACAAGTTCAGAGCACTTAGGGCCTATCTGATGGGCCCTTTGGAAGGAGATAGCCTGATGGATAAGTGATAAATAGACAGATATGTCATATGGGTAGGTAAATGATCTCACAGGAACTCAAGGTGACAGAAAACAGGGTACAGTAAACAGTTTGTCATCACCGATACTTCATAAGACAAACCCTGGAGAAGGGAGCAGACACACAGTTCAGCCTGGGTGACTCATTGACACTGTGGCCCCTCCAGGAGGGACCCACACAGACCTACAGACACTGCTGAGTAGGAATCAGAACAGCCACCATAACGGATGACATAGAAAAGCAGGACCCTGTGCCGGGAATTTAGCTCAGCGGTTTCACTGCCTGCTGCACAAGCGCGAGGACCCAAGTTCGATCCCCGGTACCAAAAAAAAGAAAAGCAGGACCCGGGTGAGTTGGCTCTGGGTGAACCCTGAGAGGCAAACTTTCTCCTCTTTAGCAGCAATCCATAATAAATAAGGTGACTTTCTTGGGCCAGGCTCACCCTGATTTTCTCCCAAAAGAATTCTAGAGAACAGCCACCAGCTCTGATCTCTGACTCCACCTGGGCCTCTGGTCCACTGAGCCACGGGGAGGAAACCACCAAGTCCAGGTCTGAGGGCCGAGAGTTTCTCACCTGCACCTTGACTTTGCCAAAGCCCTGGCTCTGAAAGATGCAGGCTCCCTCGAGCCTCCCCTCTACAGGGAGGGGCTCTATTCTTTCCCACCTCTGCCTCGAACAAACCCATTGAAGTGTTGTAGACTGTGTCTAAATTCAGCCTGCTCCACTTGATGCCCGTATGCTGTGACAGCTCAGCTCCCCTTAACAGAGAAACCTTGCAGCTCCTGCATTAGAGCCTGCTAACTCCTCAGTCGCTCCCAGTTTTCTCTGAGAATAGCAATTAACGCAGATGGAAATTTGGGAATTTTTATTGTTGCTGTTTTCTTTTTTATTTTTCTTTTCCTTTTATTTGTGGTATTGAAGATTAAACCTAAGGCATTCACACTGACCTACATCCCCCAGGTCCCCCCCACACACTTTTTAATTTTTTTTTATTTTGAGCCAGAGTCTCACTAAGTAACCAAATTTCCCAGGCTGGGCTTGAATTTGTGATTCTCCTGCCTCAGCCTTCCAAAGCGCTGGGATTATAGGCAAACACTACTGAAACAAGTTTAGTGTAGATGGTGTTTGTTTTTGAGACATGGCCTCGCTATGTAGTTCAGGCTGGCTTTGAACTCCCTATGTATCCCAGGCTGGCCTCAAACTCATGGTGATCCTCCTGCCTCTGCCTCCTAAGTGCTGGGATTATGGATGTGAGGCACCACACTCACCTAGTATAGATGATTTCTCCCCCATACCCCCAACCAGGGATCAAACTCAGGACCTTGCAAGGCAGGTGCAGTGCCACTGAGCTAAATCCCTGGTCCTTAGTATAGGTGATTTTTAAAGACAATTAATTCATTGCTTTCAGCCACTAAATCCTTATGAGATGACATAATTTGTGATCTGATACTATAGATTCTGTCCAGCTGTTTACAGCACATCACAACAAGCAGGGTTAAACCTTTTAACAACATCTTTGAGGAATTTGGTCCTAAAATATTGATTTATTAAATGTTCTTTCTGTGCAGCATTTGGAAGACAAGGAGAGGAATGTGCATGTGTGTGTGCGTGTGTGTGTGTGTGTTTGTGTGTGTGTGTAGCTTTAGGTCAAGTGTTAGCACCAACTCGCTAACACTTTCATGCAGGCTAACAATTTACCACCACCAACTTTGGGATGAAACTTTCCCAGTGGTTCTTATGCCCGGAGCCACAATTTCACACACAGAAGAAATTAGGCAACAGGCCTACAAACATGCATGTAACCAATCACACAGACCTTAGGCTTAGGAGAGAAAGGTAACTGATTATATCTCTCACCAGTTCCATTAGAGTTTTACAAACATTTAAGGGATGGCTTTCACATGTCTTGGAAAGTGAATTCTGCAAGAATTATAGTTCCAGAAGAGAGCTCTGGGGCCCTGCATCCAGGTCGCTGGTCAGTGGGCTAACAAGGAAAGACGGAGGACATCTTTGAACAGACTTATCACAGAGGTTAAAATAGCACTGGAAATCCTTTCTCTCCTCTTCATTCAAAACAGCAAATTGTATGCCAGCTTGTAAAAAAAAGTGATGATTACTTTCTTAATTTTGCTACCTGTATAATATTTCTAAGTAGGCCGAAGCAAAACAAGTTGGGACTTTCTGGTTTTGGTCAAATGTCTTCTAACTTAAATATTATTGCATTTGTTGAGAAAAGATCTCAATTTCTAGCATTTGGGAGGCTGCAGGGATTGCTTCAAGTTCAAGGCCAATTTGGGCCACATAGCAAGACCCTGTCTCAAAAAAAATCTCAATTTCTAACTTTCACAAATTACGTACATTAAAGAAGTTTTTGTATTATTGTTGGTGATGTTCTTTCAAACAGGTGTAACTTAAAGAGAACACCCGGGAATGTCAGGGTTCACTGGGGCTGTGGAACTGCAGGGAGTGAGTCCCCAGGTATGGGGAGGTGAGCTGCCTGCCCAGCAACTTCCTGGGCATGCACAACAGCTTCCAGCCGGCTGCCACCCCAAAAAAGCAAATCTGAGATTTGATTTCTAAAAGCAATGATAACTCGGTGGACTATAGCATTACAGAACAATGAATACATTTTGACTGTAAACTGATTAGCTTTCTATGATTAAGGAAAAGAAGCTACTTAGATGACCAAATAAAAAGTAAGAGCACACTGACCACCCTAATGTCCCCAGACTCATTCTAACATAGGTCCTGAGACCAATCAGGTACCACGTGAGAAGCAGGCTCCCTCCCAGTACTCATCAACTGGGAGCTCAGAGATCTGCACAACAATTGCATTCAACATAGAAATTGTATCAAGAAAATAGTCAGAATAAAGCAATCCCCTCTTGATGCCCTTCTCTATGAATCTGGTGCAATTCTCACCCCTAAAATGAATGATTTTTACTTTCATTATATCAGCAGATTAATCTGAAGAATCCAGATGATAGAGGGAGCGCATCGAGAATGGAGGTGCACACCTGGAATCCCAGCACTCTAGGAGTTTGAGGAAGGAGAATTGCAAGTTCAAGGCCAGCCTGGGCAACTTAGCAACTTAGAGAGATCTTATCTCAAAATAAAAAATAAAAAAGGGCTGGGGATGTAGCACAGGGCAAAAGCCTTGAACTCAATCTTCATTATTATGAAAAGAAGAAAGAGCAAGAGAGGAAGAGAGAGAGAAAGAAATGAGGGAGAGAAAGAAGGAAGGGAGAGAGGGAGGAAGAATGTAAAGGAGCTGAGCGTGATAGCCCATACCTGTAAACCCAGCACCTGAAAGGTTGAGGCAGGAAGATCTAAGTTACAGCCTAGCCTGGGCAATTTAGCTACTTAGTGAGACCCTGTCTCCAAGAAAAACATTTGCTTAATTTTCACCAGCGGATAGTCTCAGGCCCCACCTCCTTTTGTTGCCCTGTGTGCTGAGCCAAGTGAGCACTGCAGGGAAACAAACTCATTTTCAGACTAACAAGTTAAGACCCATTGAACCTAAACTAATAGAACTAGGAATAATATTGTCATAGCTGTTCAAACTGGTTCTGAATCCCATGGGAAGTTGTACCTGGTTCCTATTGCATATCACAGCAATCTCAGCTTCTTGGTGGCAGGAGGGAAGCAACATTCACCCAGAATTTCGTATATGCTAGATGCTGTTTAAGGCATTTCGACTGGTATTTAAAGTCCCCAGCTAGAGTGGATAACATCCTGCTGGTCCACTGCAATACAAAGATTTGGCTCGCATCTACTCCAGTTGGCCAAACGTCAGTTCTGATTGGCCTGTGCCCTGAAGAGCCCGTCAAAGATACTGTTATTATTATCTCAATATTTACAAATCGAGAAACTGGAGTTCACATGAATAAGTAACTTCCTGAGGGTCACATAGCTTTTTAAGAGAAACAGGCACTCAGACACAACCGATTTCTTCTCTCTCTCTCTCTCTCTCTCTCTCCATATCATCTATTTTACATTTTTATTCTACAAAAAAGTTAAAGCTGGATTTGTTTCCATTTTTCCCTAATATATGCTCATGAAGGCAAATAGTGTCATTTTTTCTTCCCTAGTACTAGGAATTGAACCCAGGACCTTCCCACTGAGCTTTATCCCCAGTCCTTTTTTGGGGGGGGTGGGACAGGGTCTTGTTAAATCTCTAAGTTGCTCAGGCTGAACTTGAACTTGTGATCCTCCTGCCTCTACCTCCCAAAGTGCTGGGATTACAGGAGTGCACCACTATACCGGCTAAATAGTGTCCCTTGTTTATATCTGTAAGTGTTCACCAAGGGCCACATTTACAAGGAAATAAATATATTATGGCTTACTATGTATCTATGAAATGGGTTTTTATTTTTTTAAAAATATGTTCAGTGGCATTGAGTATTTACTGAAGACTCATAGAAAACACGGATTGAATAACACCTGCCAATGCTTGCTGTGTGTGGAGTAGTCATTAATCTATGTGACAAGTAACAACACACCAAGGAGCCCTTTTTGTCTGGAATGAAAAACAGTGTCCAAGTCAAGAGAACCCAGTGTCCTCCAACCCTACCACCCATCTGCTGCTTCAGTGTTTACACCACCTTCCAAACAAATGCCTTTCCAGCACATTACTGTGTACTTGCAAAGCCAAGAGCCCATCTTTGGACAACTGTGTCTATTAGATAGTTCTTTTTATACTTTCAAGTTATTCACCCCCAGTTGGAAATTTTTCAATACCTCTTCCACATGGTAGCTTGTCAAGCATTTGTAGACAAAGTTTATCTTATACTCCTACCAATTTTTTTTTCTTCTCCAAGATAGACCAAGTTCTTTGACTCTTTCTTACGTGGAAATTATCAAATTATCTCCAAATCCTCTCATGATCCTAACTGGTCTCCTTTGAATGCACTCCGTCCATATCGTTTTCTCAATTCAAATGCCCTCCACAAACACATTTCCTATTTAGCCTGGCTAGAATAAGGAAAGATTTTCCCTGCAAACTCATTGGAAATACAGAATGCACAAAGGTTAAACTCTTTGAAAAAGATTGCAAAGTGATACATAATAAAATGCCAGTTAACATGGCCAAATACTGGGCCGAATGGATAGATAATAACAGATTCAGACAAGAGAAGCCTTCACCAATGAGTTGGGATCAAATATACCCTCTTGAGGGTCACAGAGAATGTGACAAACATTTTATGTAGGACAAAGTATGCAATATATGGTAGCCAGAGATCACAAAACAGAGTTGCTTAACCAAGATAGAAGATCTCCACTGAAAATTTGGGAAAACTAAATTGTAAGAGGAAGAAAAGTTCTTGCAGATGAGGGGAAGGTGAGAACCAAAATATGTTCACAATCTTCCACGTGACATTGCTTTATATACATTGTTTCATTTAGACCTCATAAGTAACCCTTTGAGCATTAGTAGGCACATTCAAGTTGTGGAAAATAAAGGGCAAAGTTAGTAATAGATGGAATCAAAAGCCAAACATAAGTTCTGCCTATAAAGCCTTGGACTTTCTGTATCTCATGGGAAGAGGGATGATTATTGAGAGTCTTCAGATGTCAGCGTGACCATACAGAAGGTCCTATTTTATTGCTACAGAATGTGTTATTGATAGTAGTAAAGATGGGAAGATATGGTATTTTGATCTTTTTAAATTCACACATGTATAATGCTAACTTAAGTAAAATTCCTAACTATTAAGAATTCTAGTTGAGCCAGCCGTAGTGGTCCACACCTGTAATCCCAGTACTCAGGAGGCTGAGACAGGAGTATCACCTCGAGTTCAAGGCTAGCTTGGGCTATATAGTGAGTTCAAGGTCAGCTTGAATTACATAGTGAGACTGTGTCTCAACAAACCAAAAAGAAAAACAAAACAAAGGATTCCAGTTGAAAACACCAAAATCTGTTTCCTTCAATCAACAAATGGTTGCTTCTCAGATCACATTCCTACAAGTGAAAATATATAAACATCAGTAATCCCAAAGGAGGCAATTTAGAGACTTGTATAGCTTTGCTGTCTGGCCTTTTCACTGGTGAATCATTTCATTTCATAAACCACTGTGTGTTATCAAACTTCCCATTTTTTTCCTGGAATGTGTATCACCAATCTATAGCCACAACATGTCAGAAGTTGGAAATGAGCTACTGCTGTCCAGTCCTAAGTAGTCTACCAACCAATGAGGAGACAGGGATTAGACCAAGTAACTTACCATCATCACAAAGCCAGTATGTGGGGTGCAAAATTGAAGCTCAAATCCAGGTATTTGGACTCAATGGCTCCATGACTCTGCTACGTCTTAGGACAAACATCTGCCACACCAGTCCTAAAATGGTGTCTTTAAGATGTGACACATCCTGTTGAGATGTTTTGGTTGCACTCTTCTTTCTTCCACTGAGTTGACTAAATTAATCAATTGTGCAGTTTCTGAATATTTAGACACAGCCTAGATCAGGCATTTTCCCATCCCAAACCACTGTTCAGTTTTTTATGGGTACATATTGACTGAGATTGAACAAAAATGAGAAATATTGAGATGCAGACACACATGGCATTCAGAAAAGATGAGCTAATGTTTGCCTTACCCTGGGTTATAAGATTTTTTTTTTTTTTTTTTGAGGCACTAGGGATTGAACTCAGGGACTTTGCATTGAGCTACATCAGGAGCCCTTTTTATTTTATTTTTTATTTTGATACAGGGTCTTGCTAAATTGCTCACTAACATATCTAAACTTTATATTTTCCTGCCTCCAGGAACTGTCACTAAAATAAGAAGACACAGAAGCCTCCGGTGATCAGACTGAAGTTACAGCTGTGTCTCTGTTGGTGGCCCTTGTTCATTTACAAGTCCTCCTGAGGGTGAGCAAGCTTCAGGACAAAGCAGAAGTCACCAAGAGCTGTCCTTGGCCTTCTCTTGCTTGCTTTAATTCCTTAGATGGAAATTAGTCCTAAGATATTTGCTAATAGCCCAAAACTCCCATCAGCTTGGCTGTCCCAGATTATCCAGGCATACATAACAAGAATTAGAAGTGCTAACTAGGTTTCAGTTATTTCCTTTCCTTTTTCATTTTTTTTTAATGTTTTGCCTCCAAAGTGAGTTTTTTTTTAAATGGGCGCTTAATAGGTTTTAATTTTATAAAACATTGTGCAACCAGATACCTTAGGGAACAGTAATTAACTTGGATTATGTTTTCATTCCAGTGAATTCTAAATGAGAAGCCTAAATACTGATTTTTGTCTATCACCAAATGGGAAAACACACAGCCAGGCTCATTTCTGTAGTATCTTCCTTTGCTCACTAAGAACAATTTCCTAATAATATTTGCAATTTGCCCTTTTCTGGAGCAGACCTTCCTCAGGAAATGCCATGAATTATTTAAAATAATGAAAAAAGTTTACTTTTAATTTTGATACATGTTCCTGGCAGCCTCCAACTCACATCCTTCCCAGCAAGGGCTGGCCACTACCAAAAAGAGGACCAGAGTATTCATTTAACAAGTTCTTTTTTGTGCAACCCCTGCAGGCCAGGAATTGTTTTAGGCACTGATTTTTTTTTTTCCTTTTTGCAGAGCAGATTGAACCCAGAGCCTTCACACTGAGCTACAACTGCAACACTTTTTCATTTTTAATTTTGAGACAGGGTCTCACTAAGTTGCTAAGTTGCCCAGGCTAGGCTCAAACCTGTGATCCCCCTGCCTCAGCTTCCCAGAGGGCTAGAATGACAGGCACATGTCACCATGCCTGACCTAGGCACTGCATACTGCAGTAAATGCAGAATTGGGTTCAAGTTGACATTTCCCAATGAGAATGAGGAGATGAAGAGTGGTGATTACATGTAGATTATATAGTAAGTTCAGGAAAGAATGGACCTCACCTGGCTCAGCATGAATGTCAGTCAGCCTGGGACTTGACCTTGAGTTAATTCCACTTTCACTGTTTACCAGATGTTGATCTTGGACCATGAGTGGTCCTCCCCACCTCTGTGTCTATAAAATGTGAATAATAGCTGCCACTACTCCAGCATTTAGTGAGACAGTCCTACTTCCTATTCACTCAATAGATAGCAACTATCATCCTTGTCAGCATCACACGAAGAAGACACCAATGAAACTGAACTGCAGGCAGGAAATAGCCACATAATTCATTGCTGTTGCTATTCATTGATACAGTGAGAAGCCTACACCGAAGAATAGAGTTCTATACAGAGATATGTTAAGCTGGTTTGGGACTGGGCTTGTGGTGGGCACCTGTAGTCTTGACTACTCAGGAAGCTGAGGCAGGAGGATTGCTGCTTGAGTACTTGAATTCAGAGCCAACCTGAGCAGGAGTGAGACACCCTATCTCTTTTTTTAAAAAAAAGAAAATGATCTTTTATCTCTGGCCTGTGCTTCTGGCATTTAGCAACTAAAAAATTACAATAAAACATAAATTTGAATAAATTCTGTAGTAGATCAAGAAGTAGTCATACATGATGAGTGATTCCTCTGAATGATTTTTTGAAGTGTATTTCTATTAAATTTCATGTTCACAAGGCAATGAGACTCAGTAGGAATGATTTCTGCTACAAGCCCTTCAGGAACCCATTTCAGCCAACAAATGAGAGAGATTTAGTTAGTCTGTCCATTGCTCCTCTCTGCAAGGCCTAATTTTCTCAATGTGAAGTACAGGAAAAATCATGTCTTCCCATTCGCACTGCCAATTTGCAAGATCTATGGGGTTTGCCCTACCAAGACACAGTTCACTGGGATCCTACCTGCATTCTGACACATTGCTTCTTTCTAATTCTTCCAATTTTTATTAAAGTATGATTGACAAATGAAAATTGTATACATTTGTGGCATAAATGTGATCTTTTGTTTTTTGTTTTTGTGACAGAGTCTCACTATGTGCTTCAGGGTGGCCTTGAATTCACTATGTAGCCCAGGCTGGCCTTGAACTCATGGCAATCCTCCTGGCTCAGCATCCCAAGTGCTGGGATTACAGGCCTGTGCCACCATACCTGGCTTACAGTGTGATGTGTAGGTTCACACGTACCTTGTGAAATCACTACCACAATCATCGCCTCACATAGCTATCTGCTTCTTAAAAACACATTTTCTTAATAAAGCTGCACTCCAGCCCCTGCACTAATAAGAAGACAAGCAAATTTCAAAGTGATTTTAACCAATTTGAAACATTATCTGACGATGGTATGAGGCATTCTTGTTCGTGGGCTGTTTGTTGCAAGGACACACAGCTGTAGCCTTAGTTAAGGGGGACTCAGGCCCTGAGACAGGAATCAAATAAGTGCCCTTGAGCTGAGCAGTCCCTGACGCTCCATGTAGTTGGGTGGCTAGACTTTCAGGAAGTTCATGGGTTCAAACAATTCAAGTGGGTCTTTGAAAAATGGGCCAAATGACTGATGTCCAGTGTCGAATAGGAACAACGAATGTGCTGGCCACAAATCACTCCTATCTGCTCACTAATGCGGTCCCCCCAGGACTTCTGTTAGGCCCTATTGCCCACTTAGGTTGGGTCACTAGGTCCCTTGTTACGTGAGTGTAATAAAAAGGCATTTCTGCCAATAAGTCTCTTTTTCATGTAGTTTTGAAATAAAAACACACATAAACATACACAAAATACTCTTTCTCCTCACTCTATGAAGTATGACCACAAACCATATTCTTTACCCCAAACTGTTCTCTACATTGTCACTATCAGAGGCTTAGATAATAAAATAACCCAACTTCAAAATTATTTTCTTTTTCTCTATGTTCTTCCCCCCTTGAAGATCTGTTCTTAAGAGGAAAAACAAGCCCTCTATTTGCTCTATTTGGAGTTATATTCTTGCATCACAGTATTAACCTTGGTGAGACACAGAATAAGAAAAATATTTTACAGTAGCATTATATTATGAGTTTATAAGTAATTCCACATAAATCATTTTGTTTGATATATTCATTCAGTAAGTACCTACCTGGCCACTGGTATTCAAGCATAAGGTATGAGATATATATACGTATATATATCCTGAATTTTAAGCCTGTTTTAAAATTTATTATAGTAAAAGACACATTGCCATTAATCTCCCTCACAATACTCCCCTCATTTCAAACACACTTATGCCATTGTTCTTGCCACTTTCTGAAGCAGTTTAGAAATTCTATCTTGTGAGTGCCTGTAGTCATGCTATCATGGCTGCCTCAATGTCCTAAATCAATCAAAAATGTTTACCTTTCATGGTCACTTTGACTTTGAGAAAGAGCCAGAAGCCACACAGCATGACAGCAGGGAGAAAGGTGGATAAGGACACACCGTAATGCTTCTACGAGCCTGCCTTTCCCTTGGATGGCACTCAGCACCAACATTCACAGTATTTTTGTTCACATGAAGACACTCACAAAAGAGGACTCCTATTGTGTAGAAATAGGATAAACTTGAGGTATTTAGAGGTAAATGGATGCACCTTGAGACCATAATATTAAGTGAAGTAAATCAGACACACGGCCTTAAATATTCCATGGTTTCTCTTATATGAGAAATTCAAAATATAAATAAAGAGCAAAATAAAAGATAGATAATTTAAAAATTGAGAGCTCTTTTTCAAATGGGAAGGGGAGTAATAGATGGAGGGAGAGGGAGGTTAAGTAAAGGAAAAGGAATGGGGAAAAAAAAGAATTTGGAAATAGAGTTTTTGCAAATGGGAAGGAGATCATGAGTTGAAAGGAATAGGGAGGGATAGGAAGGGTAGCAGACGAAAAAAGAATTAAGATGCCCAGGCATAGTGGTGCAGGCATGTAATCCCAGCACTCGGAGGCTGATATAGGAGGATCACTACAAGTTCAAGGCCAGCCTGGGATACACATTCAGTTCAAGACTAGCTTCAACTACATAGTGAGGCCCCATTTCAATAAAGAAAAAGAAGGAAAAAAAAGAATTAAGACAGGTTATGTGCATGTACCACCTCCCCACAATAAATGTAATCATTGTATGCTGCCACATGTACTAAAACAATAGCTCCACCCAAATAGTAATAGGGCTGTTGTAAGAAACAACTGAGATTCTCTGCCAGAGTCCTTACCTGTGACTTTCCCACCATAGACACCCAGCAAATATTCATGGTATGAATGCATTGATTAAATGAACGGCATACTTTTTGCCCCCAACTTCATTACTCTTTCCAACTTTTGAGACAGCGCATGAAGAAGAGAGCCTTCTAAACTCTAGGAACTCTGCCTGGGTGAAGAATATAAATTTGAGAACTCAGTATGACTTTAGAAAGATTATAAGATCCACAAAATAAGAGGAAATGATGGTTGCATAACAGTGTAAATACATTTAGTGCCACTGAACTACATACTTAAGAAATACATATATATCCATAATAAAAAAGAGAAGAAAGAGGCCTTTCAGAACTGCTTCAGAAAATGGCAAGAATGGTGGAATAAGTGTGTTCGAAGCAAGGAGGAATACTTTGAGGGGGGTTAATGACAATGTTTTTACTGTCACAATTTTTTTGTTCCAACATTCACTGCATATTTTCATCACCCTTTGTACATGCGAGGGGTTCTGGAAATGCACAGGAAAAGTGGCCTCTGTCCCTTAAAAGCTCCCAGTCCACCCTTGAGACAGGCAGGATGTTACTGCTCTGCCCACGGGGAGAAGGAGATAGGGCCATGTCTGCGGTCCCACAGCTGGAAAGAGCAGAGCTACAGTTAAAATTGAATCTTCTCCAAGCCCTGGCTTTGTTGCCTTCGGTGAGCCGGGCTTTCTCCCGTCTCACTGGTGGAGACCTCGGGTCCTCAGCACTGGAAATGCAGCGGGAACTTAAAGACTCTGCAGTGTCCTCTGCAACACACATTGTCACACTTGTGCCCTGGGTTGATCTCAGGCCCACTTTGGTGTCACCTATAACCTGTGTGTAAAGTGCTTTGAGTTTCTCTTTCAAGTTTTTGAATAGTGCTAACTAGAGGAAAATGTTTTTAAAAGGTTAGTGTTTTTACCGTAAAGATACAAATTTTAATAGCCACTGAGTATTACTTGGCTTTCAAATATCCTCTTTCGTGTGATTTCAAATATCTCCCCTCTCAAGAAAAAATATGTTGGTCATTAGGATATGCTCCAAAATTATTTCTTTTATTTTTCAAGGCTAAAGTGGTTTGCCCTTTCACTAGCACACAATATGAATGGGCAAGGCGGTGATGGGAACTTTTAACTCATTTGAGGAAGTCTAATTTTTTTTTTAAGTCCTAGGGATTGAACTCGGGGACTTCTCACTGACCTACAGCCCCAGACCACTTGTAATTTTTTATTTTGAGACAAGAGTCTTGCTAAGTTGCTCAAACTGAGCTTGAAAATGGCAATCCTTCTGCCTCAACCTCCCAGAACGCTGAGATTACAGATGTGTAACACCATACCTTGCTAAATAGGCACCATCTTAGCTATTTTGCAAGGAAATGATGATAGTGCTACCAGAACAGGAAGGGAACTGCCATGTTGTAGAAACCAATCAGTCACAGCAGCACACTAAGCAACAGGAACCTAGAAGGTACAGTAATTGTGACAAGTCAGGAACTCTCAAACATGCTCAGCTATACAATTGCTTTCCTTGCAACTCTTCTTTCTTTAATGGCATGCACATCAGTTGTACAGTTGTCGCTTTAAAGGCATCTTGAGTTGCCTTAATTTTCTCTTCTACTTGTACCCCTCCTGATTCTCACCAGTGATGCCATGGCATCTCTCATTTCCATTGTAATCTCCCTGCTATGATAAAAACAAAGGAATGACACAGATGGGCCTTGAAAACACAGAGTGAGAGACTAGCCACAAAGGACTATGAACTATTTGATTCCATTTAGATGAAATGCCCAGAATAGGCAAATCTATAGATAACAGAAAATAAACTAGTGGAAAACAGGCTAGGGATCTGACACATGGGAGTAAAGCCGGAATAATTGCTAATGGGTGCAGGGTTTGTTTTGGGGATAATGAAAGTGTTCTGAAATCATATAGTGAAATGTTTGCCGAACTCTGTTAACATTGCTAGACACCATTGGATTTTATACTTTCAAAGGGTGACTTTTATGATGTGAATCATATTGTAATAAAGCTATTATTTAAAAATTGAGAAAAACCAAACACACAAAAAAAGGAATGAGAGACAAGAGTCATCTAAACATCCTTCAGGAGCCCTTGGCACTGTGGAGAAATGGCTCCTAGCACAGAGGCCAGGCCTACATACGGAGGAGACAAGGAACTGAGAGCACCAGGCCCTTTGAAAATGGCTCCAGGGTGGGACTGTGAGGTGGGCTGGAAATGTGAAATAGACACAGGATTCTGCAAATACCTCATTAATAATTTTACATTGTTTATGTGCTTAAATGATATGTTGATTGTGTTGTTTTAAATACAGTGAATGTTTAAATTTTTAAAAATGAATTACAGTAAAAGATTACTGTAACACATGTTGCCATTAATTCCCTTTAAAATATCCCCCTCACCTCAAGCACACTCATCCCATTGTTCTTGCCACTTTCTGAAGCAGTTCTAGAAGGCTTCTTTCATAAATGTCTTCAGTTGTACTGTAATGGTTGCCTTGATCTCCTGAATTGATTTAAAACATTTACCTTTCGTGGTCTTTTTGACTTTGGAGAAGAGCCAGAAGATTCATAGGGCCACATCCCGTGAATAAGGTGGATAAGGACACCCCATTATGTTTTATTTGACAGAAATTGCCATAAATTATTTGAATTGATTCAGAACATCAAGGCAGACATGTAAAGTCACACTGTAACCTTTTTATGACCCTATCTTTCCATTGGATGGGACTCAGCAGGATTCACTATAGTTTTGATCACACCTCATAAAGACACTCTCAAAAAAGGATATCCAGAACAGCTTCAGAAAGTGACAAGAATGATGAGATAAGTATGTTCAAAGGGGGAATACTTTGAAGGAAAATCGTGGCAATGTATCACTGTAATAAATTTTTTATTTCAACATTCATCATATATTTCTATCATACCTTACACATTACTGAAATTAATTTCACCTGTTTTATTCTGCTTTTTAAATGTGGTTATTGAAAATTTTAAATTACATATGTGGCTTACATTATATTCCTATGGGATGGTGCTGCTACAGACCATTGCATGTGAATTATCTTTACCTGCAATAACCAAATGTACCTAAAAAAAAAAAACCAAATGTACCTGAGGAATGTAAATGAGACACATTTTTCTGAAAATTTCTGTGTTGACTGACAGATCCCAAAGTGCAAATGGCAGAAACAAAGCTTTGACTAAGGAGTCTTAACATCTGTACTCATTGAATCTTTTTTTCTTCCCAAACAGAAACAGCTTCTTACATGCTCTAAGGAAAGCTGACTCAAATGCTTTCACTTATCCTGAATAATATCAGATAGGTGTGTTAGTCATCTTTTGATTCCTGAGACAAATATATCTGGCATACACAACTGAAAAGTCAAAAGATTTATTTGGCTCCTGGTTTCAGAGAGTTCAGTCCATGATGAGCTGGTTCTAAAAGCAGAAGGGCATGTGGAAGGAAGCTGCTCACCTCGTGGCAACCAGGAAGTAGAGACCAATACTGAGGCCCCACGAAAAGTCAGACCCTGCAAAATCATGCCCTCAATGATCTATTTCCTCCAACTAAGCCCCGCCTCCTAACAGCCCATTCAGTGGTGAATGTATACACCTCCCAAGCCAATCACCTCTCTAGGCATCTCTTATTCAATCAAGTTGACAATCAAGATTAACCATCACAGAAGGATTCTCAAAATCAAGAAAAGCTCACTCTTTAAAACTCTTAGCTTGCTTTTTCAGATCCAGGGCATTCCAACAATCTAAACTTGAAAGTGAAAAATGAACCATTTAAATTAAAGACTTAGGTCAAGGTATCACTGATCCCCATTTTCTGCAAAGACATGGAGAGCTAATCCCTAGACCATGTCCGGGGAAATGACATGATCGTAATTCTCAAAGGATTTCAACCCTGTTGGGATAGTTTGGGCAAGGCGCTTCTCACACTTAAGGGATGCAATACAGAATAACATCAGTGCACTTTGGTTAGTAATTATTCCAAAATAGCTTTGACTCTAATTAGTGACACTGGGAGTGATCATCATAGTAATTTGTCATTATCAAAGTACCATCAAAGAAGAGATACATGCAGAAATTCAAAAATCGGAAGAATTGTTTGTGTCTTTGACTACAGATCAAGGGAAAACTAGGTATGAAACGGGGCTTAGTATTTCCTCACATAACCAGAAATCTCAAGTGGACAAAGAAACACTTTCTTTTTTGTTTGTTTTGGGGTTTTTTTCCAGGTACTGGGGATTGAACTGAATCCAGGTCCTTCACGCTGAGCTACATTCCCCAACTCTTTTTTCAATTTTTATTTTGAGGCAGGGTCTCACTAAGTTGCTAAATTGCCCAGGCTGAGCTCAAACTTGCAGTTCTCCTGCTTCAGCCCCACTAGTACTAGGATTACAGTTGTGAGCCACCATGTCTACTATAGGCACTTTCAGTGTATCTGCTTATGACTTTTACTTAGTAGATCTCATCCTCACCTTTGTTACCTCATGGTTACAAGATGGCTGTTGAACATCCCAGGAGCAACAGTTTCTGTTTCAGGAAACCAAAAGCCTTCTCAGAAACACTCAGCTCTTTTCTAATTGGCCATAATATGTCACATGATCAACCCAGAGGTAAGAGAGACAGAATAAACAAATGGTTTTGGCTGGGCTTATTGCTGCTCTGAACAAAATCAGGATTCTTTTACAGAGGGAAAAGGGGCATGCACTTTGGGCAGAAAATGGCAGTTCCTGCCACAGTGAAACCTGGATAGTTTCTCTAATCACTTTAGGTATGATAAAGCTGGAAATACTGATAACATTGACTTTTGGCATGTATGAAAAAGCTGATGAAGAAAAGAAAATAAACTTCCAAGAACTTATCAGATTTATAAATCCTGTTAGAGGCAAATAGGACAGTGAAGCATTTACTGACTGCTTGAAATCAGATTTTTGTCAACTTTAATGATGGTTTTGTAAACAATTGGTACAACTAAATATTAATGATTATGAGATGTACTAATAATTGTCAGAAAATATTAAGCAAATGGCATTTGACTATTAAAGGATACCTATGAGTTTAAGGCCAAGAAAACAATTTGTAAGGGAAATAACATGTCAAGTCCTCATTTTCTGTGAATACTGCTTTCCAAATGACTTCTCTGACAAACTTAACCATTTTCTCTGAAGAAATATATAAATAGTTCCTTCCAGGCTTGTGATTAGAAAGGAGTCAGTGGAATCACAGAAATGCCACAGATATTGGGGGCCTAGCAAGAAGAAATGACCCCACCTAGCCAATCATTCCTCCTTGGCCTGGAAGCGATGTGTTCCTAGAAGACCAGAAATGGGACTAGAGATATTTCTGTGCTTTGAGCACCTTGCAAGGGGGCTAGCCTTACAGTGGTGTTCTTTCAAACTGTGATCTCAACTCATAAGTGAATTGAGAAATCATTTTTGTTTGTAGAAATGGAATGGTAGAAAAAGAAAACGGAAAGGAAGGGAAGGGAAGGGAGAATCAACGGTTTGTCTTGTGCGGTAAGGGTGGTAATTGTTCCAAGAAGCTTCTGTTTCAGTTATATATGTGAATGTGTTGGACACAATAGTAAATTTCCTTCTGCAGGTTGTGGTCAAGAAGTTTGACAAGCCACTGCTTTAGCAATTTCAGAAAGCCTAAGAGCAACCATTAGCATAGGTCACTAAAAGGAAAGTGTGGTCTTGAAAACTGCACAATAACTCAAAACAAAAAAACGGGCTAAGTCACATACAGTGTGGGATAATGGAGCCTCCACTGCATGCTAGGAATGCAAAGCAAACAGCAGGAGTAGGAGTAAGGGCTGAGAATTTGGTCAAAGGATGGCAAATCTACATCGGATCATAGTTAACCTTGGCTCATGGTAAGCTGGGGAATGTGACACTGGAGAGCAAGGGAGAAGGACCAAGTGGCGCCACAGAGGGAACATCAGTGATCTGCAAGAATTTCAGAGGAGCAGGAAGACTGCGACTGTGACCAGCCACCTTGGAGAAGTGTCCCCTAGAGAGAAAGGATCAGCAGTTACAAGACTGCGCTTTGTGAAGGTCCCGTGTAATTAGTTGTTTATGTGCCTAAATTAACAGTTACTGCTTGTGTTGTTTTTATTCTTTGCAAGTAATTACTTCTGTTGTTTTCTAAAGTCACAAGGTAAAGAACACGGTCAGGAACTTGTACTGAAAAAATGCCTGGCATGGTGGACCCAATTTTTTTTTCCAGAATTTCCCAAGAAATGGACACCCAGCAAATCAGAGCTCCGGAACCATTGCCTTGGTTCTGATAAATTTACTCATGGTGCCCAAACAGGAAGAGGCCCTGGACAAGAGTGGCACTGGTTTGCATAAGCCGGGAGTGTTGCAGTGAGGTTAACAATCCGGGGCCCTAACCATACTCTGCAAATGCCTTCGGCATTCATGTGCGTGGGAAGCTCAGCACCATGAAATCTTCTGCCAAACTCACATAGCACTTGGCAAATGCAAAAGCATAGGGTTATCATCACTTTGAAGGCAGCTTAACCACCACCTAAGCCTGGCCTTTGCCTCCAACAGCTTCTGACTAATATAGTATTTTCCCCAAAAATAAATTCTATAAATAGAGCTATCTCCATTTTATCACATTTCCAGGAGACTGTTAACTTCCTTTTTTAGGTGGACCCAACCCAGCCTGCTCCTTTCCCTCTCCTCTCCTCTCCCCTCCCCTCCCCTCCCCTCCTCTCCCCTCCCCTCTCCTCCTCCTCCTCCTTTTCCTCCTCCTCCTCTTCCTTCTCCTCGCCTTCCCCCTCTCCCTCCCCTTCTCCCTCTCTCTCCACCACTGGGGTAATGATCCCCATTTTGGGCTGTTGTATAAGAAGAAAGTCACTCCACCACCTGCCTCACAAGCAAAAGGTCCTAAGTTCGATCCCGGGTACCAAAAAAAAAGAAAGTCCCTGATCATTAAGAATCCTCACCTTTCTGACCATCATCGAAAGGACTGAAGTAGGGCCAATCTCTCTCCTCCACATATTCTGCCCTTCTGCCACTTCTCCTTTGATACTTGCTTGACTAAACCTTCACTGCAAAAAAAAAAAAAAAAATGCTCAAGATTCTAAAAGGATTTAGCCAGGCACCATGCTGTCCATCTGTAGTCCTAGTTGCTCAGCAAGCTGACATGGGAATCTCGCTTGAGCCCAGGAGTTTGAGGCCAATACAGACAAGACACCAAGAACTCATGTCAAAAAAAAGGCTTAAACTATGATTTGTGCTTGTTCTCCAGGAAGATGTTAGCTATATTCTCCTTAAGAAAATTGTATTGCCTAAAATAAGACAAAATCCTCTTTTAAAAAGAAAGCTAGGAAAGGATAAAACTGCAAAAGTAAATAATTAAACAGGTGTGGGGGAAAGGCAGTCCTAATTCCAAGAAAGGTCCTTGTCAAGGTCATGGCACTCGAGTCCTATTCACCTACTTTTGTGGCCAGCGTCCTCCTTGTGTGTTTAACTGCCCAGCTTCTATGACCTGCCTTTTCTTCAGGCAAACCGCTCCCCTCCATCCACCTGAACTGGTCCAGTTGCAGGTACTCCCCTCCACACCATACAAAGAGACCAGGGACAGCAAGAGTCTGTCCCCAAGATGGTTCACACCAGGCCTCTGGGCTCAAGAGGTGGACATGTGACCCTGGACTGTGGGTGGTCATCACCCTTACATGAGCCCAACACCTATCTGCACTAGAAGAGATGAAAGCAGCTCAGAGTGCAAGCAGAGTGCCAAGGAGAAAGGAAGAACACACGATGACCACATACCATGAATCAAGTTCTTCATGAAACCAGATTCCCACATGGGAGCCACAGTTTCACCTTTTGGCATAAACCAGGTTGTCTGTCACCTGCAGTCACATGTGCTCTGACTGATGCTGGCATCTCTGAGCTCAGGCTCACTCCGACAGATTTGCCCAACGGTCTGCCAAATCCTCTCGGTCAGGATTCGGTGACCATGTTCCTTCCTCTAGACAGCCTTCCTGACCCTCCCTCTCGGGACAGGACAGACAAGCATGGCCTCCTCTCCTTTCCCAGAACGGCTTGTGCCTGCCTTTTCCCTTCTCATTGCTAGCTCTAAGGCACTGCCTGGCACTCGACAGATGCGCAGTTGAAATCTGCTAAATAATGTTTGTTTGTCAACTGAGAGACAAAGAAACTGCCAATGTGAAATATTCCGAGAAAGAAATAGCTGTCTATAGAATCACCACAAAATAATACCTTCTGAGTTAAAACAATAGGTTAAACACAAACATCTCCCTGGTGACCTATAAAAACTATGAACCAGCCAGGTATGCTGGTGCACACCTTTAACTCAGTATAAAAACCCTGGGTGCAATTCCTAGTACCATTAAAAGTTATAGACCCATTTATTTCCACCTTCATGGACACAGAATAAGGTAATCTCACTTTATACCTGATTAGTTAGTATATTCATTTGCTCAACAAATACAGGTTTGAATGCCTAGGATTAAACTTTATAAATTCAGGGCCAGGTTTTCACTGTTTATATCAGCCATTCAAAATTGGATTCAGTTCATAACACAGTGAAGGAAATTGGATTTAGAAAATGTGATACATGCAGATCAATATTTCTATTCTTTCTCTTCTGTTTTCAGGTATTTCCAAATTCTTTTGGCTTTTCTAACACTGTGAAAAGTGTAACTGTGTGTGTGTGTATGTTTGTGTGTTCTCTAGGGTCTTTTGCCTTATCAAAAGCCTACAAGGAGACAAATTTAAAAAGATAATTTGCTGGGCCGGGGATTTAGCTCAGTGGTTTTGCCACCTGCTGTGCAAGTACAAAGACCCGAGTTCGATCCCCGGTACCAAAAATAAATAAATAAATAACGATAATTTGCATTAGTAAATATAGGCAAAAATCACAACAAAATCTCCAACCCAGGAAGCTCAGAGTGGTGTTTTGTTTTGTTTTGTTTTATGGTGCTGAGGTTGAACACTGAGCTACATGGCCCCCCTTCTATTTTGAGACAAGATCTCACTAGGTTAAGTTGCCCAGGCTGGGCTCAAATATGCCATCCTCCTGCCTCAGCCTCACAGAGCACTGGGGTTATAGGTGTGTACCACCATGCCCCACTGAACCTAGAAATTTCTAACCCCCAAGTACAGCTGGCATTTTTTGATGCTGCTATATAACTGAAGCCTGAAAAGTACCTTCGTATAACTCTCTGCATAAGCAGGGAGTCCCCTGCAGGAGTTCACTAGGCTGATGCAGTAACCAGATGCACCTACTTCCAGCCCACTTGTCTCTCCACACTCTATCTGGGTGAAGAGGGAACAGACCTCGACTGTTTCATCAGGGCAGAGGTGCAAGTCCCACGGGCGAGCAACACCCAAAGGAGCCAACAGAGTTGTGTCATTTCTTGAAATGACAGACAACAGAGATTTCTGGAGATTGCAGAGGGGTAATTAAATCAAGTACTGAGAGCAATAGCTTGAAAGGTTCATGCGACTCCCCTGGCTGGTGGACGAGCGCTTAGCAAGATTAACCTAAATTAGATGAATGAATGCGACTATGGGTCAAAGAAAACCTCCCAGGAGCTGTCCAGTCGAATCAGATAATTGTGCAAAATTCTACTTTCCTGTGAACATAATACAACCCTGTAGACCCGTAGATCAAGTTTTGAATGCTTTCGCTACAAGGAGTTCACAGTTGTAATTCTGCTTCCAAATTGACCAGCAGTTCTCAAGGTATGGCCTGACAAGCCCTGGGGGACCTCAGAAATCTTTTTGGGGGAATCAGAGGTCCACCTTTACCAACTGCATATGTATGAGGCCACCATAAACTCAACTCAGATATCAACATCTGCTGTTTTCTCTTAATCCAGAGAACAAAGACTTGTGTTAAAATATAAAATGAGGTCACATCTCTCACTAACTTTGTTTTACTTAGGAAACTACAATTGATTTTCATTTTTAAAAAAAATATGACATGCTAACATGTAATGGATTTGTTTCGGTGATATTTAAACACAGTTTTAAATCAATATTTTTAACGTGTCCTGTTTTTAGTTTCTAATAGAACAACTATCATAGCCGGGGATTTAGCTCAGTGGCACTGTGCCTGCCTTGCAAGTGCAAGGTCCTGAGATAGATTTCTGGTACCAAAAAAGAATAACTATCATAGAGGTAACACACATAAAGAAAAGCACTTCAAAAAAATCTTAAGAAGGTAAAACTGGTGTGCCGACATCAAAAAGATTGAGAACTAATGATATGTACATTCTAGTTGAATTTTTCAGTATTGGTCTAAATAATCTATATATTTTTTGCAAAATGTCTGCTTACTTTCTTCTTGAATTTATGTTTCTTCATTCACAGAGTAGTAAGCCTTTAGAGAAAGCCACTCATTCAGTAGATGAAGTCACAACAAATGAATAGTGACCGAAAAACTATGTACCCAGTGCATAAAATGTCTCCATGTCTTCAGATGAAGTAGATGGAAGGGTATGTCAGTGTAGCCAGAGAAATGCCAAACGCTTTCAGAACAACTGGCCCTGAGAAACCTGATTCTCCCTTTCTAGGGCTTCCTAAAGTGATGGGTTTTAGAGTGTGAGGCAGTTTGTGAGGCAGGTGGCAGCCAATGCTCTTTTTAATTGTAACAGAACAAATGAGAACACTGGTCTCTAATTTCATGTAATATTTCCGCACTTCACACAAACTTGGCTGTGGCCGAGGGCTTTTGACATAGCTTCTGGTTGCACATCATGTTCAAACCAGTAGCCAGTTGTCTTACTTCAAAGGTATTAGGGAGCTGAGAACATAGGCATCGAACAGACAAGAAATGCCAGGTCTCACACTCTGGGATCCGAACTTTAGCACTGGATCTTTCGACCACATTGCCAACTGTCAATGGGATTGTGGCCCACTTAAATTTGGGTGACTGCACAAACTGCCATAATTTGCAGATGACATGAAACTCTATATAGAAGACCCCAAGAACTCCACCACCAAAAAAACAAAAAACAAAAAAACCAACACTGGGGATTTAGCGCAGTGGTTGTGCCACCTGCCTCACAAGCACAAGGACCCAAGTTCAATCCCTGGTACCAAAAAATAAAAAAATAAAAATAAATAAAAGTCATTTAAAAAGAAAGAACACCAAAAGTTTTCTTCACTTAATAATCAAAATCAGTACAGTAGCTGGATAAAAGGTCAATGCAAAAAATCAATACCTTTCCTATATACGAACAACAGACTCACTGAGAGAAATAGGGCAAATAATTCCTTTCACAATAGCATCCAAAAAACTGAAATACCTAGGAATCAACCTAATGAAAGAAATTAAAGACCTCTTCTCTGAAAACTATAGCACTCTGAAAAGAGAGATTGAAGATGATATCAGAAAATGGACAGACATCT
>NW_004624775.1:3127753-3142601 GCF_000247695.1 Heterocephalus glaber | reverse complement strand
AGGAGGGGTAGGGGAAAGGAAAGAAGGGAATGGAATTAATATGAGAAAATGGAAACAAAGTCTTTGTAAATAGGGAGGGATGGAGGGGTTGAAGAGAGGGCAGAGGAGTGGGGAAAAAAGAAGAACCAAGAAAGATTATGTGAAGGGGCAAATTTCCAATAATGAATGTCATTATATTGTATACCTAAAATGCACCAATAAAATTAATTTTTAAAAAATTTGGTTGACTTCACATGATCCAACCAGCACAAACAGTAGCTGTACCTGCCAATTCATTGCCACAATGGCAGCACTATCAAAGGAAGGTTATCCTGAAAGCTTTTGTACCAGACACCCTATGAATCTCCTTAAACGTGTGAAGACATGGTTGACCATTTTATAAGCAAGTTATGGACAATCACCAAACTTGAGCCAGTTGTTGCAACTGGCATTTTGTTTTACATTATTAGAGAAATAAATTCTGCTCATGATTCTTTATAGATTTGTATATTTTTGTTTGGCATGTTTTTTGTGGATTTTTTGTTTTGTTTTGTTTTGTTTTTGTGGGTTTTTTTGTTTTTTCAGACATGCTCTCACTAAGTAGTTTAGGCTAGCCTCACACTCTCCCTATAGCCCAAGCTGGCCTCAAATTCAAAATCCTCCTGCGTCAGCCTCGCAAGTGCTGGGATTAGAGTTGTGTGCAACCACGCCTGGCTTGTGTATTTTATTTCATTATGAAAGAAACAGTCTATCAATGATTTTTGAAAACTTCACAGTACTCTAGAGTAATTTTAGACCAATCAGTTTTGTTTTGGTTTTGGGGGTGTTTTTTGTACCTGGGATCAAAACTCGGGACCTTAAGCTTTCAAGGCAGGCCCCAGAACCACTGAGCAAAATCCCCGGCCCCTTAGACCAATCAGTTGGTCTAAGGACAAAATTAAGGAAAAAGCAAAAGCTTGAACCTCTTGATTTTCATGTAAAAATAATTTTTATTAAATACAACTGTTTAAACATAATCCATTAGGTGATTAAACACTTTCAACATACGGGGCACAGTATTTGGCTTGGTGATAAAAAATGTGGGTAACTGCTTTGTTTCTGAATTTTCATGGCACAGTTGTCAAGATGGAAATCACAGCGGACATTAAGCCCATTCACATCTCCTGGACAAGGTGGCTCTTGTGATTTCAGATGGTTTTGCATAGAAATATAGACCTATCTTGGGAATGCAGGCTGAAATTTAACTGAAGCCCCTCTTCCTCTCCTTCCTCTCATCCTCTTCCTCTTTTTCTCCTCCTCCTCCTCCTCCTCCTCCTCCTCCTTTCTATGTCTCCTTTTCTCTCAGGAGAAACATATCTCATTTAAAACCTCCAAGTCAATCTATGTGTTTCCCTGGCTGAACTCTCCCCCTGCACCACATTCAGAGAGAAGACAAACCCTGCCATTCGCTTAAGATTGGCACATAAGCAGAAATCACTGGCTGCATCCAGTGAGAGTTCTTGCAACTCTTGGAAATTAATGTGACACTAAAAATATCTCCTGTCCCTGATGACAGATGTCATCGAAGACTTTCAGTAAGACGAGTTTCAGGTTTGGATCGCAGCCTGGCTGAGCAGATCAGGGTAGCACAGACTTTTCCATTGTTGCATAGATTTCCCTCAAATCTCAAAAAGCTGGAGTTTCTCTCATGTTTTAAAAGCTCATTTGCTGTGTGTGATGGTGCACACCTGTAATCCCAGCACACAGGAGGCTGAGGCAGGAGGGTCACAGTGAGGACACGGCCAGCCTGGGCAACTTAGTGAGTTCAAGGCCAGCCTGCACTACATAACAAGACCCTGTCTCAAAAAACAAAACAAACAAACAAACAAAAAATACCCACAAAGGTTCATTGATAACACTTTCACAGGCAAGAATATGTAAAGCTCTATAAACCATGGAATTAAATCTGGAAAAAAATAAGTCATGTCACAAACCAATAAATTGACCAGTCTTCCACTTATTATATTAGTACACAGTCATACTAAGAGTGGAGCTCTTAATTTTCTTGATAGCTGAAGCTTATTTTTTTGGACTTTTGTCTCAAAAAATTTAAAATTTATTGAAAAGGACCTTTTCTTTTTTCTTTTTTTTTTCTTAAATTCTTTCATTGGTACATTTTAGGTATACAACACATTTACATTTCTCATTGGGAACTTGTACCTTTACATGATGCATCTTGGTTCTTATTTTTTCCCCATTCCTAGCCCTCCCTTCACCCCTTTTTCTTTTCAATTACGTATTGCCAAACGAGTGGATCTGCTTAACTTCTCAATTAGTCACTGGGGTAGCATGCATATGTTAATTTCACAAGGAATGTGTGGTACATATGAAAGATTATAATTAATCAGTCTACATTTGAGATCAAGACTTATGCCCTTAACTTTTCTTCTGCCTTTCAGAAAAAAAACAAATTCAGATTAAAACAGAGTTTACAAAGAACAAGAAGACACTCTTGGGTGGCAAGGAGCAGACCTGAAGTTCTGAGTAAATTCGATATTGCTGGAAATATTCCTTCAACACACCCCAAAGTGGAGTTAGCAGTGTTAAGGCTCCATCAGGATCTGTGTAGTACCTGATACAGAACATACTGTGTGTTTTCCAGATCTTTGCATTTGCTCCTCCTTTCTCATCAGCTCAGAGCCTCCTTCTCCCCCTCCAAATACAACTTCTTTTGGGTGTAGGGTGTCTTGCTGTGTGGTTGAGGCTGCCCTTAACTCACTATGCAGTCAGGCTGGCCTCCAACTCACAACGATCCTCCTTCCTCAGCCTCCATAGAGCTGGGATTACAGGTGTGTGCTCTCAGTCCAGCAGCAAACACCCTTCTGTAGAGCATTCTTAGACTCCGTTGGATCAGTGGCATCTTGCCCTGAGATTCCGTGCTAGCTCCTGAGCACTTGCCGTCTCCTGTGACTGCAGTCACACGTTCATGCTTGTACCTTCATGCTCCACACACTGCTCCTCCAGGGGAGCAAACCGTGGCTCACAGCTGTGCTCCCAAGACTAAGCATCAGCAGGTTTTCCCATGCCGCCTAGGGACTCGCTAGATGATTGGTTCAGGCCCCAGTGTGGACTGAATCTGGAGCTCCATGGGGAGCCAGTGGGGTGGAGCCCCCCAGGTCATTTTAATGCATGCCAACCTTTGGGCTTTGTCTCTGCTTTTAAATTTTTTAGAATTTTTATTAATATATGCATGCAGTGCATTGCAGGAGACTAGCTTGAAACCACACTGAGCAGGCTTTAGATATGAATTTGGTTATTGAATAAGACTGAGTCACTCCAAGGCCTAAGTGTGAACTGCTAACTGATGTTTCGGCTGGTGTGCAGAGAAAGACTTCCAACAGTCACAACTGAGGTCTCAATGATCGATGAGGTTGTGATGTCTCTATAGCAAGGAAACCCTGCGGCTGAGTTAAATCTCCAAAGAAGACAGTTGAAGACTTCAAATATGAAAATTGTAATCTCCTTTATCAGAAAGAACTACTGGAACAATGTATACCATGATGATCAGGAAACAATTTAGATCTTCTAACTCTGGATTGCAAATCGTCAAATGTACACTACAGATTTACACGTGAACATGAGTACAGATCTTATAGATGTAGAGAGACAGAGATCCATATCAACCAAATGCAAATCACTGCAAAAGGTATTAGGTACCAGGTTGCCTCTTATTATCTTCTTACAAGTTCAGATTCAGCCTTAAGTCTTATAAAGTTCAGTAATAGGTCATCTTATTAGAGGATGCTAACCCTGTAAAAGGCATCTTTCACTCCAGTCTCATAAGTACCCTTAAGGTATGATAATATCAGAGGAGGAATATTCCTGATTTAAGAATTTATCAGAGGTGGCGCACACCTGTGATCCCAGCTCAGGAAGCTGAGGCAGGAGGATTGCTGTGAGTTCAAGACCAGCCTGGTCTACCTAGTGAGTTCAAGACCACTCTTACCTACAAAATGAGACCCTGTCTCAAAAAAGAGAGAGAATTTAATAATACACAATAATGGTGATATTATTGCTTTCAAATTAGTGTTATTACCATAATACTTTAATTTGCATTATTACAACTTATTCATCCTTTTTCAGATGGATTTCATTTTACATGTGGATAAAATGATGAATTGCTATTGTTTTCACTGCATTTCTTGCAGTCTGTGCTTTTCTTCTCTTCTGTAATTTATCACCCAAATTGTTGACTGAGAACTTCGTCCCTTCCCAAGTATGTTCCAGTTTGACCCTAACACGCACTTTATTTTCTCTGGGATGGAGAGTCTCCTGTGATGATTTTAATAAGCATTTACTAACCGTCCCCCATCAGTCTTGGCTTTCAGGTATCACACAGCAGAGGTTGACCACATAAAACATTCTTTATTTGTAAATTTTCAAGTGGGGCCACAAGAAAAGTGTGAACGGTTGCTTAAAGTACCTTGCTGTTATATAGGGCAGTGCAAGTTGGATAAACCGGTCAGAAAGCGCAATGAGATTCAAGTTGAGAGAGAAAATCTGAAAAGTAAAATAGAAGTAAGTGTGCCAGGAATCTACTGTGTGGTGTGTAATGTGCCTGAGGTTTTCATACATTGAGAGCATTTCAAGTGTTAGTTCTCTGGAGAATATGTGAATTATACCACACGCGCAAACCCACACTATACACCCAAGGGTTATTTTCCATAATAGGAGTACAGATCTTTCAGCTTTAGTTTAGAGCGTCTTTAATCTCTAATTTTTATACTATAAACTTGTAACTAGCGAATTTGTTCGGATTTTGTTGTTTTGTTCTGTTTTTGAGACCTGGTCTCCCTGTACAGTTCAGGCTGGCCTCGAACTCGCAGCTGTCTTCCCCAGTGACGGGATGACACGCGCGTGCCAGGCCCGGATAAAGGCTGTATTTTCCCGTGTGTCTTTTTAAATACACGTTAGAAAGTTAAGACTCCTGATTGGCGCAGGGTCCCGCGAGGCCGCGCAGGCCTGGAGAAGGAAGGGAAGCTCTCTCCGGCTTGGCTGAGCGCCGCGCCCACCTGCTGCTCTTGCCCTCAGCTGCCCCTGCCACGGTCTCCTTCGCTGCTGCCTCTGGCCCTCAGTTCCCGGCACCTGGAAGGGAAGCCCGTGCTGCGGGACTCTTCCTCCTCACAGCCCTCGGGAAGGGTGCGGGCGAGAGGAGGAGACTGCAGGCCGGAGAGGGCGCCTGTGGGGAAACCCAGACCCAAGGGCCTGTTAAAACCACTGCCCTGGAGAGAATGCGCAAATGGGAAGGGGAACGAGGGGGAGGGAAGGAGGGGAAAGAAAAGAGAGAGAAGAAGGACAAAATGGGAACAAAGCTTTTGTAAATAAGGAGGGGAAGAGGGGTTCAAGGGAGGGCAGGGGATTGGGGGAAAAAGCAGCAGCTAGATATATACAGGTTCAAATTCCTTATGGTGAATGTTGTCATTATGTATATCTAAAATGTACCAATAAATTTTTTAAACGCCCCCCCCAAAAAAAAATCACTCCTTGAGCTGGAGCAGCTGCCACTGAAGAGAAAGAATTGTGTGGACTAAAATTGCTCCAAGTGAGAGGTTTCTCGAAGTTTTAGGAAACCATCTTATGCCTAATTTGTAAGGAATCTAAAAATCAGAATTAACATTACAGACAGGGAAAAGACAGTAAACTGGAAGTTCTAGCGTATATGAATACAAACACTCATAAGATTATTTTTAATGCTAAATATATGGTAAAGTTTCAAGGCCTATTGCCCCAAATGGATTTGAAATATAGAAAAATTCTAAGTCCTGATTCTACCAATGCATGCTCCGATACAACCATCTTCTGGGCTACATGACAGCCTCTGAAGCCTGTCTCAAATTTGTGAGAATGTTGTGCATGAGTGCCCGCAGCCGTGCCATTCCTCTGTGGGTGGGGACCCCGTTGGTACATGCACAGCGAGGGACACTTGAAGACTCCACTTGTCAAATCTCATCACCTGAGCTCACACAAGAACGTTATTGTGCAACCATGTATCCTTTCCTCCTCAAACAAGCACTGGCTTCAACTGGCTTCTATAGAAGTTATAAGTATATCAGTTCAACATTTGGCTGGAGTGAACTAAATGGCTAGGGGTTCGGGATTTTGTTTTGTTTTCTTTGGTTTGGGTATTTTGAGACAAGTTCTCACCGTGCAGGTCAGGCTGGCCTTTATCTTATTATGCAGCGCAGACTGGCCTCAAATTCAAGGTGATCCTCCTGCCTCAGCCTCCCAAGTGCTGGGATTATAGGTGTGTGCCACCATGCCCAGCTAAAAGGCTGTTCTGATTCAGTAATTTCAATTGAGATTTAATCATTGAGGACAGCTTCCTAGGGATGGAATCAATGGATTGAAAGCCTTTTTATTTCAGTTGTATTACAGTTTAATTTGGCCTCTTGGGAAATAGGAACCTTCTTTGAGATCACCAGTTGTTTGTGTACAAAACTTCCAGCCCTAGGTGAAAAGCATAGCTGCAAACTAGGTAAACTGGTCATCTGCAGATTACCTGGCCATGTGATCTGCCCAAAAGGCAGTTTCAGGTTGAGATGGCTTAGCCACCTGGATCCAGGGTGTGCCTGGAACCATGCTTTTAGTCCATGAATACGGCTGCTGATGACTAAACAGCAGCGAAGTGAGTTGACAACGCTTCATTGGCTAGTCAGAGTTACAGAATTTTAGAAGTGGAAAGAATTTCAAATATTTTCTAACCCAATTCTCTCATTTCCAGGTGAGAAAGCCATGTACAAAGGCCACCACTGACTCAAGTTCACGCAGTAAATTACGAGAACTGGGCCTTCTGCCTGTATCAAGAAAGTGATCTTTAAAAAGTAAAGACAGGAAACAGCTTCCCCCAAAGTCGTCCCTTAGAAAGGTGTTTTGTAATCAGGGTAGTGAAAACAAGAAAATCACTATTAAGAAACAAAACCCAAAACAACTAAAGTAGACTTCCTTGTGTTGAATTTTTCTTCTATTTCTTTTAATTTTTAATTTTTGTCCATACACATTTGCAGTGCATAATGATTACTCCTTCCACCATCAGGAGTTGGTACACATGCATAAAACATCACAATTCTTTTTACTTCCCCTTCCCTTCTTCCTCATCTCCCTTCTTTATGTAGCAAACACTAATATTTTTAACTTTTTCCTATAAAAAGCTTAATGTATACAAAAGCAAGATAAGACAATAAAATGAGCCCTTGTGTCCACAATCAAGTGTCTTCATTTTATCAAACTCTGGCCAAGCTTGTCTAATCTAAACTGTCCACTTCCACTCCATCATTTTAGAAGTGGTTATCAGACATTCTGTCATTTTATCTACGAACATTTCAGAGCATATCTCCAAAAGATAAGGACTCTTTTTTAAGCATAGCCATAAAAGCATTATCACTCATAAAAATGCAACAATAGTTCCTTAACATAAATAGATTTCTGGGCTGGGGATTTAGCTCAATGGTTCCACTGCCTGCCTCACAAGCACAAGGTCCTGAGTTTGATCCCCAGTATCAAATATAGATAGATAGATAGATAGATAGATAGATAGATAGATAGATAGATAGATTTCTTACATGTACATAAATTACTCTTGGCCTTCAAACTGCAGCATACTACCACAATTAGGTAAATACTGTTTCTCTGATCTATTCATTCAACAAACACTTGCCGAGCATTCATATGGACATCCCATATGTTTGGTTTGCATGGAGGATGAGGGAGAAGACCCAGATTCTGACTTTTTGAGAGGCAATGGACAATAGAAGAAAAAGAAAGCATTCTGGAAGAAGAGGCTGTGTAAAGAGCGCAGCCCACACCTTATTATGACCAACTATAGAAACGATCCCTGAAAGAATGGCCTTCGCGCCTTATTGAATGTTTAAGCATAAGCACAATTCTTCTCTCTCGAGGGTTAGATTATCTGCAAAATGGGATATTGATGGCTATCTGACAGTTAGTAGGAGAACTAGTGAGATTAGATTTTTTAAAAAGAGAGATTAGTTAAATAATAGCTGTCCATATCAGCAGGAACATGGGTCCCAGGACACCACCCCACCCCAGGATACCAAAGTCTGCAGGTGCTTGGGTGCCACACAAAAAGCGGCACAGGGCAGGATTTGCAAAGAAGCTACACACATCCTGCCCTGCCCTTTAACTTAGCTCTGGATTATTTATAATACCTAAACAATGTAATAATGACAAAGGAGAAAAGTCTGTGCATGTTCTACATGGATGCAACTTTTAAATAATATTTTCCACCCTCCCTTGGTTCAATCCACAGATAAGAACCCCTGAGCACAGAGCACCAAGGGCAGGACATACATGAAGCTACAGACCTGACATAAAGCCACACACAAAATGGCCCCTCTTTTTCTCAGAGATATTTGTAAGCGGTTAGTGACTAATATTTGTTCAACCTGTCTTATTATCTATTAACTAATTGATCTTAAGCATACTTTAAATCTTATTATTTTCTAAGTTGTACAAATAATGCTTTAAAAAGGAAGAAGCACTAGGGTGTAGCCGTTGTAGAACTTTTGCCTGGGTTTAATCCCCAGAACCAAAGACAAGAGGGGGGAGGCACTGAAGACTGGATATCCAATAATTGGTTGAGTATGGTGGTGCACACGTATAATCTCAGCACTCTAGGAGGCTGAGGCAGGAGGATCACAAGTTTGAGTCCAGCCTGAATATCTTAGCAACTTAGCAAGATCCTGTCTCAACTTTAAAAATTTTTTAAAAGGCTGAAGATGTAGCTCAGTGTGGAGGCCCTGGGTTCAATTTCTAGTACTGCAAGCCAAAGTTCAATGGCCATAGATTCCTAAGAAATACCAGAATTTGTTAAGTACTCAGATTCAACAAGTCATACATCATGAATAAATGAACAAATGAGTACACAAGGCATGTTGGAGGATCTTTTTTTAAAAAAGAAAAGTTCTTGTCCATGTGGAACAGCTAAATGTAAAAAGACCAAAAACATAAGTAACTTGCTTTTCAGCTTTTCCCTGTGCCCATGTTTGATGCCTGTCTCTATTATTAAGGGGGACACTTCTATTCTGTGTAGGTGAAAAAGATGAGCTATTGTTCTATGATTAAACTCTAGCATATTTGCCCAACTAGCTTTTGCTATTTATTTATTTAAGTTTCTTGAGACTGAGTCTCCTACGTAGTTCAGGCTGGCCTTAAACTCACAGTGATCCTCCTGCCTCAGCCTCCCCAGTGCTGGAATTACAGGGATGCACCTCCATGCCCAGTGCTGTTGCCTCTAATGAGGATGAAATCTTCGTTTATAATCCAGCATTCATTGTTAATAAATTGTTAATTGTTAATAAACTTATACACTTATTAAATGTTAATAAACTTATTAGCAGCACTAATTGTTAATAAACTTTTTGCCATTTACAGTTCAGACATTTTATGAGACTCACTACAACTCTCTGAGGTCAGCCCCTGCTATTATCCTCACTTGATAGATGAAGAAACCAAGGCACTGAAAGTTTAACTAAATTCATTGCAAGGAGGAAGGCAAGGAGGAGGAGAAAGGTGTCCAGAACCCATGGCCCTTGGTAGACCCTGCTAAGCTGAGCACCAAAGACACCAGGCGCCTTATCATACATAGTGTGACTTGGCATCCTGGCACAGCTCGAAGCCTGTGCAGCTGCAGCTCGCTCTGGCCACACCTCTCCTGCTGGCTTGGAGGAGCAGGCTCCATATGCATCTTTACAGCCTCCATTGCTAAGGCATGCCAGTAGATAACAGGTCCGTGTGGGTGGAGGTTGGTTGAATGACTGGAACACAGTGCCGCGTATGTGAGGAGAACTGCTGTCCTGTCCTGGAACAGGTTGATCTGCTGACTGTGCTAATAAGAGCCCCAGCACATGTCCTCCGTCCCATTCTCCGTGGAAGCTTGGATCCCATCCATGCTCTCCCGCCTTCTCGGGAAGTGTTCACACCTCTTCTCTCTTCCTTAGGGCCCGCTGCATCCCTTCTGGATCCTTACCATCAGAGTTACATGCCCAAGTCTTTCATCTCTTCATACCATCTAGACTTAGAGACTTAAAAGAGACTGCACTTCAGCTCCACGCCTTCTCCAGGCACCGGACATTGCCCTCTTCCCTTTCCTGACCTGTGCCTCCGTTTCCTGCCTTCCCACTCCTCCTTGGATCTGTTCCCGTCCAGCTTCCTCTCCACCCCTCCACTGGAGGTGGCTCTGGGTACTGCCACCTCTGTGAGTCGCCCACCTCACAAAACCCCTTGGGTGTGGCTTCTCACTCATCTCTCCTGACCACTCTGCACAGGGTGCCCTTCTCCGCCATTTTCCCCTGTCTGCCGCCATCTTGCCGATGCTCCTTGCCAGGTTCCCACCTGCCCTGGGGACCGAATGGTAAGATTCTGCATGGCTCAGCCACTGACCTCTTCTCTTCCTGTACTCTTTCCCCCAAGCAGTCTCACCATGCCTGTACTTTGTTTGCTAGATGCAAGTCAGTGAGTCTCCAGTGTAATCTCCGCCACAGGTCTCTTCTGAGTTCTGGACCAATACAGCAAATTATACCCTGCAACCTTCTTCTTTCCAAGATGGTCCTCAAAATGCCAGATTCTCCTCCCAACACATGATCCTATTCCAGGTTTCTGGGAATCGCAAAAAATTATCCATCCACTTGCTGAAACCAGCAACCCAGGAATGATCTTTGTCCGCTTTCTGCTCTTCCAGCCATGCCCAGTCTTTCACCAAGCCCCATCAGTGTCACCTCCCGAAAGTCTCCCCGGTGTGCCTGCATCCCCGCACCTCCCTCCACTAGACTATTCTCATCCCACACACTCTTGCCCATCCCACCCCCCGTTTATTCTCCACGCTGAAAATCACAACCTTATCTTGCAACATGGTACCCCCTTCTAGAAGCCTCCTAGACACCCTTCAGCACCTTCCCACTGCTCTGAGGCTACAGAGGCCAGTCTTCAGCAGAATCCAGCTTCTGCATCCACCTGTAGCTGCCTCTGCATCACTCCTCACCTTCCCTTCCTCTATCCCATCTTCCCCTAACCCTAGCATTTTACCTATGATGTTTCCCCTTCCAAATGCCTTTCCTAACTATCACTGACCTTCAACTAATAAATATATTCGATCTAATCACAGCTCACATACTGCCCCACAGAAGCTTGTGATGTTATCTCCCAGGCTGATCAAGTCATCCCTTTGTTCTATGTGACATGGAATTTTTCCAAAGGAATAGAACCTACATGGTATTCCATTTCCATGACATGCCAGGATACTGAGCTGATTCCATTAAGATTTTACTTTTCTATGAATGGAACTGGAATGACAAATATAGCCAGAGGAGGCTTTAAAGACTCTTCAACTCAGTGGCATCCAACCTGGTTTCTACAGTGATGTAGTGACCAACCCATGGAGGAAGAGACCTGAAGGCAGAACTCTTGGTTCTTTAAGTCCTGCCTCACCTCTGTTTTCATCAAAAAAATTCGCTTTTATGAATCGTGATTCCAGCTGGGCATGGTGGCACATGCTTGTGATGCCAGCACTCAGGAGGCTGAGACAGGAGGACCATCTAATCACTCACACAGTGAGTCCAAGGCCAGCCGGAACTACATAGACCCTGTCTCAAAAACAAAAAAAATGATTCCATTTTCCAGAGGAAATTGTTTAGCTGCTAAAAGGGGTTTGAGATAGATTAGTTAAGCCTAGCAAGTTTATGATCTCCATTGGGAGACCAAGCCCTGCACTCAGAAAGAGATTTGTACCAAATCTCAAAGCTAATTAATTCCAGAGTCAGGACAACACCCCCGAGAACCTGTGCAAAGTGCTCTGCTTGCAACCTGAAAAGAAACCAGCAGCAGGACTCTTTGCTAGAGGTGAGAAAAGGCACGAGCTGCTCCTAAGAAGGGCAGCAAGTAGGCTGAGGAGCAGGCGTGTGACACACTGTGAACTAAGAGACAGATGTGAACAATTCTAGAGATGATATATGAACCTAATCTTACTTTCCTGGCTCCCATTTCCAAGATTACAAAACCCCAAGCTAATTTTCTTTTCACCCTCTGCTGATACCAAGATGTGCACATCTCAGCACCTCGCCTCATCTTCGAAAGTACCTTAAATTCTCTGACAAACAACCTAACAGCTTCACAGCCTGTCTTTGTCCTTTGTACTCTCTCTGTATCCTGGATCTAAAGAAGGGAGAGGAATTGAGACCCGCTGTGATAAGTCTGTCACTGGTTGGCTCAGATGGCTGGGGCCCTGGTGAAGAAGCCCAGGTCCCGAGCAGGACCTGGCAGGGGCTCCTTGCCGAAGCTGGCACTCCTTGACCCCTGGCTGACAGACAGCGGTCGGCCATCGACTGCCGAGTTGACCTCCTGGGCCTTGGGGTCAGCTCAGCACCCGTCATAGCTGCTGTCTTCTCTCACAACATTCCCGTCTGACTTCTCATAGGTTTTAGTAACCATAGCATTCACTTTACATTCATCTGAAGATACTTTGCCCTGTTAATTTAATAGAATAGATGGTTTTCCCAATTCAATTAGAAATCTCGGGCCGGGGATTTAGCTCAGTGGTTTCGCCAGCTGCTGCGCAAGTGCAAGGACCTGAGTTTGATCCCCGGTACCAAAAAAACAAAACAAACAAAAGAAATCTTACTTCCTCTCCCCAATAGGTCCCAGACACAAGAGATACACTCTCAGTAAATGCTTCTTTTGGGAGCACGAGGGGATGAGATAAGTCCTGCTATGTAGTTCAAGCTGGCCTCAAACTCCAGATAACCCTCCTGCCTCACCCTCCAGTGTGCTAGAATTACAGGCACACACCACCACACTTGGGATAGGTTTCTTGATAATAATAATAGTGGTGATGGCAATGACTAGAGATGAACCAAAGAAATTCTTCCTTCATCCTCTCCTGGGGAAAAAAAACGCTACTCAATATAGATACCCTTTTACTGAAAGTATTTCTTATTAGGAGAGCAGAATGGGTAAGAATTACTGAGGACAGACATCTGTGGTTGCTTGTAGTACATGCACTTTGGGAAGGGCAGTGAGGATTGAACCCAGCAGTGCTCTGCCCCAGCTACATCCCCAACTGTCTGTATTTTTTATTTTGAGACAAAGCCTTGCTAAATTGCTCAGGTAGGACTCAAACTCGCAGTCCTCCTGCCTCAGCCTCTGGGATTACAGGTGTGCACTCTGATTTCAGGGGTTACAGACCACCACACCCAGCTTTGTTACACATTTTTTTGTGTGACAGCTACTCTTATGTTCTCCATTTTATGGGGAAAATATTGAGACACAGGAGAATTAGGCAAGATTCCCATGATTCCACAGAGATCCTAAAATCTGTGGAGAAATAAATCTCTTCGTATTGGTACGGACCAGTAAGAAAAGACCAAACATCACTAAGTACACATCCTTTCTTTGAAAGTCAAATAATAATGGGGAAGTAAGTCCCAACCTGGGAAGTGCATATAAAATGAAGTATATCATTACTGGGATCAAACGATGTACAGAGCCATACCAAACATTGCCACATCTAAGATCCATGTAGATTTAACATCTGAAGCCAGATATAGTAGCACACATCTATAACCTTAGCACTCAGAAGGAGGCTGAGGTAGGAGGATCGCTATGAGTTTGAGGCCAGCCTGGGCCACACAGTGAGTGCAAAGCTAGCTGGAACTGCCACACCAGCTTGAACTGTCTCAAAGCAACAATAAAAAAATTATCTGTAAATATACTAAAGTGCCAAAATGAAATACTTTGGATAAGCCTTTTGCTTTTAATCATTCCCTAAGAATTGTTTTTCTTGTAAATGGCGTGCAAGCCTCTGTTCCTCCCCCACCCCCAAACCCCAAACCATACTGGGGATTCAATCCCAGGGCCTTCACACAGAGCTATGTCTCTGGCGCTTTTTAGTTTTTACTTTGAGCCAGGGTCTGACTGAGTCTCTAAATTGCCCAGTCTGGGCTTGAACCTGTAATCCTCCCGCCTCAGCATCCCAGCATGACAGGTATGCACCACCACGCCCAGCCCTGCTCCTGTTAATGTCATTGCATTGCTCTGAGCTTTTCCTCCTTATGTAAGAATCCCATCTCAAATTGTAGAAGATCTGTGAGACTGGCTGTGAGCAGGGAGAGAGATCATTAATACAGGAGTCCAATCTCACTGAGGAATTTATGAGCCAATATTCTTTGTGTGGTGAGGACTTCATTTATCCCTGCTCCATTGGCCTCTCCTTGCTTCAGAAACCAGGGTGCCCACAGGACTATGCCAAGCAGGTCCTCCCTTACCAACAAGGGCCAAAGTCATGTTTCCCTCACTTTGCTTTTGTCCTGAATTCTCCATCAACCTCTGGGCTTCAAGATCCAGCAGGTTCACAGAGACGGCTCGGCATGAGCCACTTGACACTTGCGGTTTAAGAGCGCAGGAAAGAAATGGAGATATCTGCTATCACTCACTCATTCATTCAGTGGATTTTATTAAATGCCGCTGCATAGCAGTATGGAAAGGAATTCACACAGAGGTTTGGATTCAACATCGGCTTTCTTATTCTGTGCCTGTGTGGCTTCCCTTTGCTTTGAGTTTTTTTGCCTGTAAAATAGCAATTAATAATAAAACTGACCTCACAGGTCATTCTGGATATAAAATGATGAATAAAACATGGTCCCTAAAATAGACACATCATCTAGACAAAAAATTAACAATGAAATTCTAGAACTGAACCAAGCTATTGAACAAATGGACTTAATAGATGTTTACAGAGTGTTTCACCCCACAAAATCAGAATACACATTCTTTTCAGCTGCACATGGGTCATTCTCCAAAATACACCACATGCTAGCTCATA
>NW_004624775.1:3109963-3125098 GCF_000247695.1 Heterocephalus glaber | reverse complement strand
GACTGAGATTCCACCTCACCCCAGAAAGAATGGCTGCTATCAAGAAATCAACCAATAACAAATGCTGGTGGGGCTGTGAGGAGAAAGGAACCCTTCTCCATTGTTGGTGGGAGTGCAGACTGGTGCAACCACTATGGAAATCAGTATGGAGATACCTTAAAGAACTAGGACTGGAAGTCCCATTTGACCCCGCTATTCCACTGCTGGGTATCTTCCCAAAAGAATTAAAAGAATCATACCACAGAGTTATATGTGTGCCTATGTTTATAGCAGCACAGTCTGTAATAGCTAAAGCTTGGAAACAGCCCAAGTGCCCATCAACTGGAAACTGGATAAAGAAGATGTGGTTTTTCTGTAAAATGGAGTACTACTTAGCCATAAAGAATGAGAAGCTAGAGACATTTATAGCTAAATGGATGCATATCAAAGCCATACTCTTAAGTTAAATAAATAGAACACACATGTGTAAATACCAAATAGTTTCTCTAGTGTGAGAAACTGGAAGTGTAAATAAGGATTAAAATTATTAAAATGAATAACTGATAATTTGAAATAGGAAGAAAAGGTCCAAAGGGGTAGGGGAAGTGGGACAGGAAGGGGAAAGGAAAGAAGGGAAAGGAAAATTTATGAGAAAAGAAAAAAATGGAAACAACGTCTGTGTAAATAGGGAAGGGTGGAAGGGGTGAAGGGCACACAGGTAATGGGGAAAAAATAAGAACCAAGATACATCATGTACAGGTACATGTACCCAATGATAAATGTAAATGTACTGTATACCTAAAATGTACCAATAAAAGAATTTAACCAAAAAAAACCATGGTCCCTAACTTGGAAGAGATCACAAAAACACCATGGTGACACCTCGCTCACAGCCAGACTTAACAAATAAACTGCTCAATACTTGCCACGCTAGAACACGGGGTTGCTGTTGTGGCTATGAAATTAAGGGAGTGGAAGCACACCACATAAGACATTAAATAGACAAGGGCAGTGCAGACAAGGAATTACACAGGTGGAAGGTAATCCAACAGGCATGCCCCAAGGCCCCGCGCCATGTTTGTGAGGATACAGCACAGGTTTTGAAACCAGAATTTTGGGTGCTGATCCTAGTTCTGACACTTTCTAGCGGTCCCACTTGGTGCCTGTGATAACCCTGTTTAGTCTTTAGATCATTTATTGGATGGGAATAATGATGACCGCAACCTGATTGTTGTGTGGATTAAACAATCTGAAAATGACTTGAAATGTACTGCGCTCTACATGAAGGGTTTACATTTCTTTCATTCTTCATTATCTGAGATTCTTCTGCTAGCTGTCGAGGGAGGGGTGAGGGACAGATGAGCTCCAGTCAATGAATTCCATCCCTCTCCCTTCTGGGAATTCTGACAAATCTAAGAAAATAGAAGGGCAAGAATGGCACCAAAATAGGCCCAAGTCTGCTGTAATCTTCACCGGATTCAAAGAGAAGAGCCTACTGCAGTGGGCAAGGAGCCCTAATCTAAATCCACCCAGAAAACACAACAAAAAGATCTTGCAGTCCGTGCAGGCAGCTGGGGATAGATGGAGCCAGACATTGCACACATCTTGTTTTTAATGGTATGGGGGTTGGACCCAGGGGTGCACTGAGCTATACCCCCAGCTTTTTTATTATTTTATTTGGGGGCAGGTTTGCCCAGGCTGGCCTTGAAGTGTAGGCTTGTGCCACGGTGCCCAGCTACACACACATCCGCTCACTATAGCAACCTTTGTGTCACCCATTCACTCACTCACTCGAAGATGAAAACCAGCTACCACCTCGATGCCTAGAATTGCCATCTCCAGGTGATGCAAAACTGTACCAGTCAGAAATGCTCAGGAACCATAAGCGATGCCTAATGAGAGGTCTCCTGACCTGGAAATCCCAGAACATCACCTCCTCTTCTTCATTCTTTATCCACTGTGCTCTCACAGCAGACAGAGGAGAGAGGTAGATGGTGGCAGCAATCTGTCCTGGCCACCCTTGACTTCCTGCTCTGTGTCACTGTGCCTCAAGACGGGACTTTCCTCAGTGGTGTGCTAACCTACATTTTCTAAACCATTAGGTGCTTTGCAGCAGAAACCAGCCCAAACAGAAGAAAATGTTCAGCACAACTCAGTGAAGGCAGGATAACTATGGATAGGTATTTTTAATGTGCAAAGGTGGAAACCTTTTAGCAAGCCTGAATACTATGGTACCAAATAGCACATAGAATTAGGTTGCCAGAGAAATGTTGGAGGCTACACAACAAGAACACCACATCTGAAAGAATAATGAGGATTACATAACCAGCGGATAAGCAGCCCCACCCACAGATTGCATGGAAATGTGAATGCTCAGCTCTTGGCCATGGTAAGAAGTAAAAGGGAAAAAGAGAACCTCGAAATATTACTCTCAACTGTTGCATAAAACTGCAATTGGTTTGATGTGCGTGTCTATTTTGCTTCTTCTAATTGCTAGCTCTTCCATTGAAAGATCTTTTTTTTTTCATTCACAAATCAGAGTGTTTCATAAAAATCTTTAAGCAAGTTTTGTCCAATTGGAGACCTAATCCACAGTCTGTGGAAACTCTGTATGTGTATGTGTGTCTGTGTGTGTGTGTATGTGTGTTGAGATCAACTCCAGATCCTCACTCATGCTAAACATGTGCTCTGCCACCAACCTTCTAGCCTGGAAACAACATCTTAAAAGGGACAAATCCACAGTCCCCCTCACTCAATTGTGGCACAGTTTCACAATGCAAAGTTCTTCGATCATCTAACTTGAATCTACCTTGCTTATGCATAAAGGAGGGACTTCTGGAGAAGAAGTGGGCACTACAAGCCTGAACCCCTTAAAGCAGTGCTCCCAGATCTGACCTTCTCGGAGTCTCAAAGACTTGAGAGGATGATGATACTAATAGTTGAAAATGTACTATTCAAACCTGAAAAGTTCCAAACGCATACTACTAGCATAGTAAGGCTGGATATGGTGGTGAACACCTGTAATCAAAGCACTGGGGAATCTGAGGCAGGAGGATCGCTGCAAGTTCAAGGCCAGCATGGGCTACACTGTGAGTTCAAGGCCCGTCTGAACTATATAGCAAGACCCTGCCTCAAAAAACCACAATAGCAAATCAACATTTTTTTATTCTTTGTAAATTACTGATCAATTTCCTTTTGCAGAGGATTCTCTCATTTCACGCACCCATTCCTAAAATGCACACAAATAGTTCACCTCTATTGGACACACACATTCCCAGGCTAAATTAAGGACTTCAACCATGGTGGCACACTCCTGTAATCCCAACACTCTGGGGATAAGGCGAGAGGATTGCAAATTTGACCCCAGCCTAGCCAACTTAGTGAGACCCTGTCCAAAAAAGTAAAAAAAGAAAAAAGGACCCTGCTAGATCCTGCCTTCCAACTGGGGGATGCTCAGTTGTTTGAACTTCTCTGTGATTCCACCCTTTAAATGCACCAGGTAGATGTGGGGAGAAGTTGGCCCACGGTCATCTCAGAGCTAAAAGAAATTTAGACGTCATCTACTGTGATGCCTGGATTTTGCAGCAATGAAGAAGCAAGGCCCGGAAAGGGAGGTTGGCAGCCCAGAAGGACAGGTAGTGGCCCCGCCAGCGCCGAGCCTGAGCCTCTCCTCTCTGCTCTGCATGTACCTGCCCTGGGGTTTCGCAAACCTGCTCCCTGACCTGCACACTGAAAACTGGACTCCATGGCAGAAGCCCTTGCTTGCCAAAAAGGATGCAGAAGCCAACTATTCATGCCCGGTTGCTTTATTCCAAGCGCAAAGGTGAATGATTTCCATTCGTCACAGTTCCAGAAGACTAAAGAGAACATCAAGAAATTTCTCCAATTTCCCAGCTGCTGCATCTTCTCTACACAGATCAACTAGGTACTAGCTGATCTCCTCAGGGATGCCCCAGAGGGTATGAACTTGGCCGGAAAGGAAGGCACTGAAGGCAAAATCTACATGAGGAGAGCAGGCTATGGTGACTTTCGACATAAACATCCTCAGAGCTGCAATTCCCTCTGCATGTGGCAACAGAGTTCAGCATTGAAACTTTCTTTTCTTTTCACCTTGTATTTTTATTTTATATCTAGTACTTGATAAGAAAGTTTATTCTCTTGTAGTCATGGGGGGGTTAATTTGGTGATGTTTATTATTTTTTAATTTAAATATATTCTTGCCAGGGATTTAGCTTAGTGGTTCCGCTGCCTGCATCGCAAGCGCAATGTCCCAAGATCGATCCCCAGTACCAAAAAATAAATAAAAAATAAATATATTCTTAACTGATACAGAAGCTCATAAAAGTTGTACAAATTTAAGGGAAATGATGTGATGTTTTGATATATGTACACATTGTAAAATGTTTGATCCTGTTAAACATATGTCCTCCAACGTTTATTATGTTTATGGTGCAACATTCCAATTCCTTTCTTCTGGCTTTTTGAAATCTGCAGTACATGGTCTACAGTCTGTCTACAGTCACCCTGCCCAGGATCTTTTTGTTCCTATCTATTACTTAACACCAACTGATCAATCTCCCCCTGAGGACATTTAAATTATACTTTGTTCTTGAAAATGAGTGTCTTTATTTTTAGCTATTGATTTCCAAACTCTGTGAACTTTCCTTCCCAGGCATTTCTCTGGACCCCTCTGCAGCCTCAGGACTCTTCCCTCTGCTCCAAGGAAGGTCACATTTCAGCAGCTCTCCTGCCCTCCTGGTCCTCCTGGTGCCTGACCCCCAGGAAATAAAGGAGCATGTGGCCTTGAGATGGCCATTATGTAGCTCCACTCACCAGAAACTCTGTCGCCAGGTGGCAAGGATACAGGATGACAAGAAAACAATCCCATCTTTCATTTCTCAGCTTCTGTCACACACACCCCTTCTACCTGAAAACAGACCAGAAAAATCTGGGGAGAAAAGGTTTGAGAGCCTGTGCACCAAAGACAAGGAATCACAGAATCCAACTATTGGTGGCCTGGAGAAAAGGGTCCTAGAGAAAGAAAATAAATTATATTCACCAAGCAAGTTGTTGGTCTTAACTGTTTAGGGCTGTTCCCCCTTAATATTTACATTTTCTCTAAGCCTGGCCAAGCCTTTGAAAAAAAACCTGTCATTTCTATTCAATTAACTGCTTCCCTCTCTGACTTTAAATCAAGGGCAGTGTCTGTGCGATTTAATTACTTTCCAAGTAGCCTGTGTGGTGAAGCAGCCGCCACTAAAGCACAAGAGCCATATGGCGCTTCATTAGGTAAGAATTCGATATAATTTAAGGATATTCTCCCAACAGACAGTGTAACAGGGCTGCTCCCACACACTCTTTTTCTAGCCATTTGACATATTATATGCTCCTAGGTCAAGATTTTAGCTGAACAATTTAAAGTAATTAAAATAGGGGAAGAGCGCCACTCACCTATGGAAGGTGTATGGAGGAAAATATTGGAAGGATTTGCTGTTCGGATACATGTCAGAAGTGACCTTCTTCTTTAGAGATGGGCTTATTTTTACAATTTACATGCACAAGATTTTCCAGATCTTACCACATTAATCACTGTATTAATATTAGCACATTTAACACCAAACAGAAAAATTAAGACAAAATTACAAAGTTGTAGGTCAAATGTTGCAGAAATATAATGTGGCCTGGGCATCCACGCTGATTCTAAATGTGACAGCACCGACAATGAGCTGTGGGACACAGAAAGTTGCTTTACTTCACTGCATCTAGGAAAGAGAGCTCCCCATTAAATTGACACCAGGACTCTCTGACACTCATCAAGGCTATCAGGTAACAGCATGGTCCCCACCACCTGCCAGGAGCAACTCGATGTAGCGGAACCCCATTCCCACCAAGGAGAACAAACATGAGGGCGGCTTCAAGCAACAGCGTAAACCTCAAGTGTCAGCAGAGATTAATAAATGGCATCATTCGATCCCCGGTACCAAAAAGTAAATAAATAGCATCAGATAGTCCAAAAAAATTCTGGCAGAAGCCCAGGGATTTAGTTCAGTGGCACCGCACCTGCCTCGAAAGCACAAGATCCTGAGTTTGATCCCTGGTACCACAAAAAAAAAAAAAAAATTCTGGCTGAAAGGAGAAATAGAGTGTTTATGCATATGGAATCTCACATTCAGCATGCTACTTTACATAGCAGAATCTGGAGTTCAGTATTCTTTGTGACTTGAAAAACATTTTCAATTACGAGTAATGTACACTGCATCCAAACTATCCATAGTGGGACATAGACACCTCAGATAGTTTGTCTACATTAGGTAACCACTTAAGATGGTAGATAGCCAGTGAGAATCAAAGAAATGTGCACACTTGTTTAGCAGACTTGTTTCGTAGCCAGAGAAAGGAATCTGTAGTTAATCACAAATTTTCGGACAGAGTTCAAATCACTCATTAGGTCTTTTGGGTCCCTTCAAACACATTCGTTCACAAATGATGATGATGTATCTTGTGAACTCAACACCGAAAGATCCTCCACCCAAGTATGAAATTCTATATGAGATTATATGCTCTTCTGATTTAGATGAAATGTTTGAATTTTAAAATGCAGGCATGCTCTGTGTGATTAATGTATATATTTAATGTAAATGATTCAAGATCACCTCAGTCCATCCATTCTTGGTCCTCCCAGGTCTTGAATTCTGTATTTTAGCTTTTTTTTCTATGTTCATATATGATTGGATTGGATTGAAGTCAAAGATCAAGTAAACGATGTCAAAGCCCATTCTCTATGTGGCTCTGTCCTTAGCTAACTTTAGTCTATGTTTAACTTGCATGAATGAAAAAGTAAGGGTATGAGGTAGAGGAAAATCTTTATAAGATAGATCTGTCTATATGCTTCCCTCCCACTAAACCAGCAACTAACTTATCACACATAAATATTTATCTTATATCCAAACACTTTCTAGGAAAAATATCCTACAACCTACTCCTCCAGTTTTAAACAATTTTGATGATATGATATAAATTAGCAGAGTCTTTTCACAATTGTTTTGCCTGAATAGTAGGAATTTCTATCTATGTCTTTGCTCTAAATTCATCACACATTTTTAAGCTTTGTCAACCAAATATAGATTTTTCTCTTTGTTTAAACGCATTAACCAAATACCAGTTAAAACATCACCAAATCAAATGGTCAAAAGAGGATCTGTCCAGCACCACTCTGGGCGCTATCATGTTTTGGTCACATCCAAGGAAACGAATTGAATTTTTGAGAACATAACATCATAATTATATTCACCTGTGACAAAGAGTGAAGGAGTTTAGCAGGGAAAAAGTATAAAACTCAGCGTAGTGTCACATGCCTGTAATCCCAGCACTCTGGGAGGCTGAGGCAGGAGGGTTACAAGTTTGAGCCTAGTCTGGGCAACTTAATGAGACCCTGTCTCAAAGTAAAAAACAGCTGGGAATGTAGCCCACTGTAAAAGTCGTGGGTTCAATCTTCAGTATTAAAAGAAAAAGACAAAGGATAGGGCCAGGGATTTAGCTCAGTGGTTCCGCCGCCTGCCCCACAAGCTCAAGGATTTGAGTTGGATCCCCAGCACAAAAAAAAAGACAAAGGATAAATGTTTGTGAGAAAAGAACACACACTATGAATTCATCCCGTGGAATCCTTTTGTATATTCGATATGCCTGTATGTTTTTGGAGTTCTTACTTGTAGTCTTTTCAGTTAATAATTCCCAGCTATGTATTCTAAGCTGGAGAATTAGTTACTTTGGAATGAAGACATCTCCTTCACTGATTAGTGAATAGACATAAAGAATAAGGACAAATCTAAGATCTTATCTTTAATTAATTTTATTGGTACACTTTAGATATAATGAGATCACGTTCAGCGTAGGTAATTTGTACCTGTACATAATATACCTTGATTCTTCTTTCTTCCCCAATTCTCTTCCCCTCCTCTTCTCCTCCTTATTTAAAAAAGCTTTGTTTCCATTTGTTCTTCTATTCCTTTTTTTCCCTTCCTTTCTTTCTCCCTCCACCCTCCCTTATTCCCCTTCCATTTAAACATTTTCTTCCTATTTCATGATATCTATTACACATTTTGGTCCTTATTTACACTTTCATTTCTCACACCAGGGAAACGATGTGATATTTAAACATGTGTGTCTGATTTATTTCACTTAAGAGTATGGTCTCAAGGTACATCCATTTTTCTAGAAATGTCTCAAGTTTATCCTTCTTTAAGGCAGAATAGTACTCCATTGTATTAAAAAAAAAAAACCCCACATCTTCATTACCCATTCATCCACTGATGAGCATTTGGAGTGTTTCCAAGATTTAGCTATTACAAACTGTGCTGCTAAGATCTTTCTTTAACAGGTATGACTTCATAATAAAAAGAGCTCACTCTTTCTATCATACTTCCCAAATCCTTATACCTTTGTTTTTATTTCCACAATTTTTATAAGATCCAGCTACCAAAGTTAATACTCACAGTTTATTTAGACTGTAGTTTTAGGTAAAATGCAGTAGGAAGAAACAGAACACATCTCCAGCTGCAAAAATGTTAAATTTCTAAATGCATGTTGTCCAGGACATCAGAAAGGTAAGGGAGCAAAGAGAACTAAACGAACTAAACCCAAGATCGAAGAGCCCTTTCAATTAGAGTGGGTGGCCACTGGCTGTGTTCTACCTGGGAATATTTGCTGATCCTGAGTGCAAGATGAGGCTTGAACTTGGCCTAAATACAAGAACTTTACTTTGAGAAAAAATATATATATTATCAAAGCTTTTGGAGATGGTATGAGGCTAGAATGACAATTTGAAAATTTCAATATTCTTAAATGCACACCGCCATTCTCCCTGTGGTTTCCTTTGCTGGGTCAAGGGGTGCCTGGAAGGTCAGGGATCCTCTTTAAGACAGCAGAATGGGAGATACTGTCATGTCACAGCAGTGGGAAGACACAGTCCTTCTCAAGGAGGAGATTAGTATCAAACACACAGCCAGTGTTCTCCTCAAAATATTTTCCAAATATGAAAGAAACATGAGACTAGAAACTAGATAGCAAGACTCAAAACTGCTAAAGGCAGACCCATTCACCTTGTTGTTCTTTTAGGCAAAAATGGGGGAAGCAGAGACCTGCTAGGCTCACAATCAAAAGCCAGAGGGGAACTTCTCCCACTGAAATGTTTAAAACTAGAGATGAACGAAACTTGACTGAAGTCTCATCCCTGATTAAGTCATCAAAGGGTCAGTCTTCTTGGAGCCAAAGTAGTATTAACTTCACTCCCTCGTGACATTTTATACAGTGTCCAACACGAATCAGAAAATTACAAGACATGAGAAGGAAAAATGACCAATAATCAGAGGAGAAAAATAAATAAGGAGGGAAGAAGACAAAGATGAATCATGTGTTAGGCTTAGCAAATAAGGTCCTTAAATATTTGCTGTTACTATTTTAAAGAAAATAAAGGGACCTGGGCACCATAATCCCAGCACTCTGGGAGAAAGAAAGGAAAACAATTAATGAAAATATGAAGCTTTTCAATAAAAACTAAATCTACGAAAAAGCATCAAAAGATGCTCTAGAAATGAAAATAAGAATCTAAAAATAATAATACATTGGTTGGACTTCACATTAGACTAGTAGGTCAGAAGTCAGGATCAGCAAACTCAAAATCAGACTTGAAAACAAACTGTGAAATATTCAAAATGAAGTACATGGAGGAAAAAAATAACAGGAAAAAAATAAATCATACGTGAGCCGTAGCCAAATAGTCTAACAAATATATAATTGCAACTCCAGAAGGAAAAATGAGGAAGAAGCAATACTTCAATGAACCACGGCTGAGAATTTTCTAAAATTGATAAAAGAGGTCAATCCATAAGTTCAAACAACTCAGTGAATTTGAAGTAGCATGAATATAAAGAAAGCTACACCTGATTTAATTGCTCTGGAGGAAGACCAGTGTATTTTCAAGCTTTCTTGGCAAATGCAGTCTCTGCTGAGATCTCCTGGGCTGGACAAGGCTTGTTATAGTTTTGGTTAATGTCCCAAACAGCCCATGTCAGTGGCACTAGTGAGAGGTCGTGGGGACTTTAAGAGGTGGGTTCTGGTGGCAGGTCCTTAGGCCACTGGGGGTGTGCTCATGAAGGGGATTGTGGGTGCCCCTGCCCCTGTTTCTTCCTCTTTTTCTGTCACTGTCTTGCCATTCTCTGTGATGTGCTGCCATGCTACTGGCCTAAAATCGATAATGACAATTTAGCTGGGCGAGATGGCCCATGCCTGTAATCCCAGCACCTGGGAGGCTGAGGCAGGAGAATCATTGCCAGTTCAAGGCAAGCCTGGGCTACATAGTGAATTCAGGGCCAGCCTGAACTACAAAGGGAGACCCTGCCTCAAAAAACCAAAATAATAATAATAATGCCAAATTATCATGGTCTGGAATCTCCGAAACTGTGAGCCAAAATAAGCCTTTTCTCTTTACAAGTTCATTATCTCAGGTGTTTTGCTACAGTAACAGAAACTTAATATGACACTGCCGTATTAAAAGAGTACTATAACACTTGCTAATTCTTTTTGTTTGGGGGGCATTTTAAAAAGGGAGTTTGGCCCCTTTTTCTTCAAAATGTGCCCTAAAGAAGAGTCAGAGAGTGAGGCATGGTGGCACACACCCATAATCCCAGCTACTCAGGAGGCTGAGGCAGGAAGGTCACAAGTCTAAGGGTAGCCTGGACAACTTAGCACAACTTAGAGCAAACCTCTCTCAAAATTAAAAATAAAAAAAGAAGCCAGGTGTGGTGGTGTACACCCATAATGCTAGCACTCGAGGAGGCTGAGGCAAGAGGATAGCCATGAATTCAAGGTTGGCCTGTGCCACATCATGAGTTCAAGGCCAACCTGAACTACATACCAAGATCTTGTCTCAAAACTTAGATAAATAAATAAATAGGCTGGGAAGGTAGCTCAGTGGTAGAGAGTTTCTGAGTTTGCTCCCCAATACTGCAAGAAAAAAAAAGCCAGGAAACAGATTTATATGTTAATTATTGCCATACCTCAATCGCACAGTTGTATAATCGATGTCTGCTACCTCCTTAATGCACTGGGTATCATGCAAAGACAAATAAAAATGCTACCTGGGGGCCGGGGATTTAGCTCAGTGGTTTCGCCGCCTGCTGCGCAAGCCCAAGGACCCGAATTCGATCCCCAGTACCAAAAAAAAAGCTACAGATTCAATTATTTCAAGAAATTTTCCAATTGAAAAAAAAATTAATTAGAGGAGATTGCAGGAAGGAATAAAAAGCTATGCTTTATACAGCACTCCCAGCCTTGCTTCTTCACATACATCAAGAGAGAAGACACAGGGAACCAAAAGGGGGAAGAACTTCATCCCTGCTGAGCATGCTCAGAGCTAAGCTGGCTAAGTCTGGTCCCTAATTCAGTAGCATAACCACGGTGAGGAAAGTCTGTCTAAGCAGTCTGCCTGAGCAGATGGATGACCAGCAAGCAAAAGGCCAATCCTAAGTACGAATTGCCTGTCATCTTAAAGCCAGAGTCTATTTCCAGAGTAAGAATTCGGAATTGAGATTGAAAGAATTACCCTTGTTGAGGCTGAAGCTAAGATTGAAGTAAACCATGACTGATAGCACTTAATGGTACATGAGAAAATCATACTTTTAAGTTTATTTTATGTAATTACTTTATATTCCATGTGCTGCACATGCATGTATTCTAAAGAAGGAACAAAAATTGTAGCATTAAACGTACATGGATCCCAGACCTAGGGCCACCTGGAGAATTTCCAGAAAGCAGGAACACCTGCGTCTTTGGATTCAGTTGGCCAGCTAACTTTGCCATAGGCAACAGCCCACCAGATAATGCACTTACCTAAATGTATAAAAGTAACTAAGATAAATGTCACAATTATTGCCCTTATGAAGGCCAAATTTTCAAATGCAGAGAACAAGTCAGCAAAAGACTAAGAGTTTCCCAGTGTAACCAGGTATCCACTCTCCTCCAAGGAGACCCCAAGAACTCTGAGCCATAGGCTTGGCTGAGTCCACTCGGACCTCCCCATCCGAGGATGCAGCAGTGGGCCCTGTGTTTGTGCAGCCCTGGCTGTAACCTCATACCACTAATCCCCAAGGGAAACCGTTCTGCTCTGTAGCTGCCCACATGTTCTACACAATCTCAACCTAGCTCACCCATTTTTCATGGTACATCAAATCCATATGACAAAACAATTTGCTCTTGATTTGGGGTTTTGTTACATTGCCCTTCCCAAGACTAGTCCATCCATTTTCCCTAAATATTACTTCCACTGATGTGCATAATACATTAAATCAGCCTGCTTTGCTTGTGCTGTGTTTTTGTTATCCTTCCACAACACTTATGATTATTATTGCATTTAATCCTATCCTCAGGGCCACTACTTTACATTTCCTTGTAAAATTCTCAAAGTCTACAGTGTTTCCAGTCTGGGTCAAGCCCTGAGTCTGCTTTGTCCTCTGTACCAATTTTTTTATTCTACCACCACCGAGGCACATCCTGGTTCAAATCATTTATCTGTAGATCACTTCAAAAAAGTCCAAAAACAGGATTTGAGTCCCAATTTTTTTGCTCCTATTTATAGTTTTGGGGTCTTTTTTTCTTTTTTGTCACTCACTACAAAGTGAAAATGAATTTCTTCTAACACATTTCCTTTTTTCTCAGCTTACATAAATCTACTGGCCCCAATCTAGATACTGTCAGATGATTACAAATATAAAAGAAGTTAATGTATTACCTTTGAAAGAAGAAAAATATTTCCTCTTTTTTCCTCTAGGCCTGCCATATTTTTCTAGTGGCTAAAACATATTAGAAGATTCCTCTATAATAGGACCTAATGCAATTAGAAATACCTATTTTATATCTTTATCGTGCTTACCCTTGGTCTGTGCTGAGTGAGTGAAGGCAGGAGTCTCGGGTTACATTCATGCTCCTGCCACTGAATGATATGTGACCGTGAGCCAGATACTTGACCTTCAAGTGACTAGTGTCATCTGATGATGACCTTTGGCCTTTATGTTTATGGGTTGATGGGTTGGGTTTTAAACTATAAAGCCATTAAGAGCTCCTTTATCTGTGCATTATATAAAACTGAGGAATTTTCAGGAGAGAGAACAGGAATTTGGCCTTTTGATTTTAAAAAAAAGAAGGAAATTTAGATTTCTACAAGGCACAGAGCTACACTAGTGTGATCTCTCTGAAGCCCTACAGTGTGTCTTACTATCTCCCTCCAGGATAAGAAAATCAAGAGAAGCAAGATCGTTGCTCCCAAATGGGTGACAATCAGCATGTGGATATTCCTTATTGCCCAGTGTCCATAACAAGCTACAACTCTGTGCAGTATAATTCCCCTGTACCAACTCTAAAATCTGTTGGGTCTATTGCCTTCCCTGAACAAAATTCATATGAACATCTAGTAGCTTCTATAGGAAGGTTCGGGGAGTTGCAATTGCCAGCACAGTTGTGCAGTCCACATATTGCACAAGGCAGCTGAGCCAGGGGACAAGCGTAGGCTGACATCCAGCCCACTCTCTGCTTGCCAGGCCCAGAGCCCTGTCCCTGGCCTGTGTCCATGTGGAAGAACAGGTACCTTTTCCTCCACACAAAGGTGTAGGCTGCACTGTAGCCAAGCGCCCATAGGCCCGAGGACTCCAGAGGTGGCTCCTTAAGCTAAGTCATCCATCCAGGGGAGAATTTTCCTCTGGTACACACAGAGGTTCACTTCAGGCTAATGGAAGCCAAGGATGACTGCCCAAAGTGTGTGTGCCATGCCTGTGCACATGGCGTGTGCATACAGGTGTGATAGGAGCACTACCCGAGAGCACTACACTGGTCTGACAGTGGAGGCTGGAAGCCCAATGTCAAGTGCCAGCCTCTGTTGCAGCCCTTTTTACATCTCATAGTGTAGCAGTCGACATCACCCAATGGGCAAGTGAGCCAGCTCAGGTCTCTCTTCTCCTGAAGCCACAAATCCCATGGAGGGCCCATCTTTATGACCCATCTGCTCCTAACCAGCTCCCAGAGACCCCACCTCCATATACCCCAAACCCATGAACCTGGGGATTGGGTCTTCAACACGTGACATTTTGGGAGACACATTCAAACTGTAACAACAGGCATCTATGTTTTTCTTTTTGGTGCTGGAGACTGAACTCAGTCCTTTGCACTGAGCCACATTCTCAGCCCTTTTTTTATTTTTTATTTTGAGACAGGGTCTTAGAAAATCACCAAGTTGCACAGGCTGGACTCAAACTTGCAAACATCCTGCCTCAACCTCTCAGAGCACTGGGATTGCAGATATGCACCAGCTACTTTTTCATACAGTAAGTAGTTGTGAGAACCATATGGCGTTACCTTCCTAGAAGGGTCCCACCTCACAGGGAGTATTCAGTAAATATGAACAAAGAAGAGCAGCCACTGACACATCAGAGAATACCACAGGAGCAGTCGTGAGTCCAAAAGCACCCATGCAAAGGTCTGGAGGCTAATGAAAGGATTCCGATGGGAAGCCATTGGAAGATCAAGATTTTTTTTTACTTTTTAATTTTTATTAGTGTTTATAGCACATAGCATTTACATTCCTTTTGTTGACACATGTACATAACACATCTTAATCCCTTTTTCATCCTCTTTCCCTCCACTCCCTCTCCCTTCCCTCCATCTCTTGAGCCCCTCCCATTTAAGAAAGATCTGTCTCCCTACTTCCTACTATCTATCTTTTATTTTGGTCTCTCTTTATTTATATTTAAGGCATCTCATATAAGAGAAACCATGCATTATATAAGCTTGTGTGTCTATTTATCTTACTTAACATTATGGTCTCAATGTGCATCCATTTTCCTACAAATGACTCAAGTTTATCATTATGACAGAGCAGTACTCCATTGTGTACAAATATCACATTTTCTTTATCCACGCATCTGTTGATGGACATATAGGCTGCCTCCAAGATTTAGCTATTATGAGTTATGCTGCTACAAACATGGGTGTGCATGTATCACTGTAATATGAGGTCTTCTGCAAAACTATCTTTCAAAATTGATGGAGAAATAAGATACTTTCATGACAAAGAGCACCTTAGGAACTTCATGAATACCAAACCAGCACTCC
>NW_004624775.1:3086657-3096865 GCF_000247695.1 Heterocephalus glaber | reverse complement strand
GATCTGGAAGTCTGGTTTTGAGACTTGTTTATGTGTCTTCTCATTTCAATGTGGGGGGTGCTGCTGGCTCCCACATGGCTCACCTCCTGTGTGCTGGCGGGGGTGGTACAGCAGCCCGGAACCCTCCTTTTGTGGTCTGGGAGTGGCTCACTGCCCATGTGCTCTGAAAAACCTACTTATAAGGCTAGGGGTATAACTCAGTGGTAGAGCACTTACCTAGAATGTACTAGGCCATAGGTTCAATTCCCAGCACTGCAAAAATATAAAAGAATAATAAAACCTATTTGTAAAGTGAACCTCAGAAGTTTATACCAACTCATTTTCTTTTTTCTTTTTTCTTTTTTTTTTCTTTTTGGTTTTTTGAGACAGGGTCTCACAATCTGGTCTCAAACTCTCAAACTTACAGTGATCCTCCTGCCTCAGCCTCCTGAGTCCTGGGATTACAGGAGTGTGCCACCATGCCCAGCCACCAACTGACTTTCTGATCCAAGATCCCTTTATGACTAATTAATACAGCTATAATTAAGCTCTGCTATAATTGACAAGTTGACAATTTACCCATAATGTCCCTGGTGAGAGATTCTAGATGACACAAAAAGTTCCAAGGCACAGGTTTGGTGTCTTGATTAATGGGGAACAAGGACAGAGGCAAAAAAGAAATAAAAGACAATGTCATGAAAAATATTCAACTAATGACTGTGACCTTTCCTCTTTTTCTACTCTATTATGTTATAAAGTGTGAGTTCGTGTTCAAAGCAACTTCAGAACCCCAAATGTACCTGAGGGTGAGCCAGAGATAGCAGAGTTAACTGGAAGATGTGGAAGGAATAGAAATGAAGAACACAGAGGTGAACTCTATGGAAAATGAGAGCCAGGAGTGAGATTGAGAGGTGAGCAGCTAAACTAGGAAGCTTCCTGTATCTTCATCCATGAGTAAGGCAACCAACAAAGGAGCATTTGAAGGCAAAGAGAGTTTTGGCTTCCTTGTGCCATCTTCTGACTTTATGTTAATTTCATGTACATTCCCTTGCCCTAGTAAGTGATTCTGACAAGACAAGATGCAAGAGAACTGAGACAGCCAAACCAGTTCCTTGTGGCAGGTCATTCTAGAGCAGGACAAAGATGTTTTCAACACTGAAAACACAGAAATAGCAAAAGTAGCAAAATAAATGTTTTCCTGGCTAGAATTCACTCATGATCTTGTTAGATCATCTTGTGGCATAGTAGACAGATTTGGCCACCTCAAACTTCTTCTGGAGAGGAGGAATTATTTTGAGACAGGGTCTTGCTAAGTAGTTTGAGCTGTCCTTGAACTCACTATGTAGCCCAAGCTAGCCTTGAACTCACAGTGATCCTCCTGCCTCAGCCTCCCAAGTGTTGCGATTATAGGCATGCACCACCATACCCAGCCCACTTCATACTGTTTAAGTTTGAATCCTTTGGAATATTTTGGTAAAGTATGAACTCTTGTTACTCTCAAAGTATCTATGATAATACCCCATAATTTAATTACCATCCTCCACTCCTGTTCATTTAGGGTATTTAATTTTCGAGCAAGTAAAGCATGGCACTTGGAGGAGTAGAAAAATCATCAGTTAAATAGAAATGGTACAAAGAAAAAGCACAAATAATTAAAAGATATTTCAAGGTCCAGGAGCTCCCCCAGGGCCAGCTCAAATAGTGTTTTGCTTCCTATGCATCTGGAAGTATGAGTCATTTAGCCTACAGGTTGACCTTAATTCTGGCATAATTATACATTGACAAATTTGGATTTTAGTCCAAACTAGATGCATACATCACCCTTCTTGCTGCAGCTGCTGCTCATCAAGGAGACGGCCCAGCCAGGACCCAAGGGTGGCTGAGCTCACCTCTGCCCGGTCATAGATGACTGAGTGCAGCAGGCAGGTGAAGGACACCGAGAGAGATGCCTGTGTCTGCCGGAGCTCAGTGTCACCTATGGTCTAATAGCCTGAGCAGAACATTTGTTATAGGTTCTTGGGCAGCTCGTAGAAGCTCTGGGAGGGTCAGGAAATCAGACTTGAAAACTGTCTAGCCTAGAAGAGTCCCCAAGTTGCCCCTGACAACTACAACAGGTGTGATCACAGAACACTGGATGAATGTGGCACATTCCACCATGGCCAAGGAAGCCTCTGTCCCTCAGTGCTCTCTCCAGGGAGGTGGACACTGTCCTGTCTCCAGCCCCCGAGGCTCTTGTCTCCATCCAAGTTTACCACAGAGCTGTGGTGTCCGGACGACAAATCATAGTGGGAAAGGAACTAAGAGAGAATCCACTGCTATCCATCTTGGGAGTCAGAGCTCAGAGGGTGGTAAAGTACAAAACTCATGCATGTATATATACTAAAAAGAAATGAAGCCAGATGTGGTGGTGCACAGCTCTAATCCCAGCACTCTGGGAGGCTGGGGCAGGAAGATCACAAGTTGGACTCCAGCCTGGGCAAGTTAGTGACTTTGGTGAGACTTTGTCTTGAAATAAAATTTAAAAATTAAAAAGGGATGGGGGTGTAGCTCAGTGCAGACCCTGGGTTCAATCTCCAGTATCCCCTCCCTCAAAAAGACCTCATAAGCCGTAAAAAGACATGGAGACCCGGGTATATTTTGAGTCTTGCAAATTCAGGGTTATGTCAATAAGTGAACAGAGGCATCTTTCTCCTCCTCTAGAACTTTAATTCACACTCACCTGTTTGAAGAGCTGTTCTTTCCCATGAGAATGTAAGTGCTTGGCAGGTAGGAGTCTTGTCTGCTTTGTTGGTGGAGATTGTCAAAGCTAATAGAACAATTCCTAGCATACAGTGGCTGCAGCGTAAATATGTGTTGAATAAATGAATTTGTTGAATTCGTATTCATTTCACACCTACTAGACATGGACTACAACAATGAACAAGTCAGTATCTCACTCACTTTCAGTGACCACTGGCCCTGGACTGGAAGGGAGGAGACAGAGCTTGGCAGCCGAGATGGCCACATGGGGTTGGGAAGAGAGTAGCAGGCAGATTTCCCGGACTGAATGTGGCTTGGCTGTGCAGAGCAAGTGGGCTAGGCTGGCCACTGAGGCAACAACACAGAGGAGAGGAGGCCAGGTGAGAGGGCAGCAGGCACAAAAGCCCAAACATAAGACCACAGTCTTCAAGTGGCAACCTTTAATACTACCCATTACAAAAGCCTACACAGCCTGTGGATTCCCACTCACCGCAGGGGCACACTGGGGCCAGTGTGGAAAGCCAAACATCACCATTAACTTCTCAGAAACAGTGTCTTACAAGAAGTGACTTTGAGCAAATCAGTGCCAGACAGTGTCACTTCACCTGCATGGGTGACGGACCCTGCTGCCCAAGTCAGCAACAGCGCCGCCTCTGCCCTTGTCAGGGAGGGACAGTGTCACCTCGGCCAGGGCCACTGCTGGACAGCATCTCCTTTGAGTCACTGTGGCATTGAAACTCATTTCCCACTACATTTGGGCACACTGTAATCAAAATTAGTTCTTCAGACATTAAGAACAGACACTGCACCAAAGAGCACATACAGATGTGCCCATCAGCACATGAAAGATGTTCCAGAGCATGCAGATTAAAACAGCAAGGACATGTCCTTACACAATACAGCATGACCAAAACCCAGAATGTTAGCATCATCCTGTGCTCCCAAGGATGTGGAGCCACAGGGACCCTCCTTCACATCTGGAGAGTACGAAATGGAACCTCGAATTTGGAAGACAGTTTGGTGGCCTCTCACAGGGATAAATACAGTCTCATCATCTGGGCACAGTCACAACTGTGCTCCCAGGAACTGGTTCAAAGGAGCTGACAGCTTAGATCTACAGAAAACCCAACACATGAGCCATACACGGTGGTACAGGCCTCTAATTGCAGCTCTCTGGGAGGCTGAGGCAGGAGGATGGCAAGTTTGAGCTCATCCGGGCAACTTAGTAATTTAGCAAGACCCTGTCTCAATAAATAAATAAATAAATAAATAAATAAATAAATAAATAGGTTGAATTGTTTAGTTTGGCCAGGATGAAGTATACATCTCACATAGTGTTCTACACATGGCAAGAATTCATTAAATATGGGTTAATAAGTAAGTGAATTTTGTAAAATCTGAAAAAACAGATAGGAAAACAGATTGCTGATAAACAGTAAAGGGCCTTGACAAACATGTAAAAATATTTGGTGTTTATTCTGATTGTAATAGGTTTTTAGGTTTTTATTTTTTGTTTGTTCGCTTTTTGTGTTGTTTTGGGGTTCTTTTTTTCTGGTACCAGGGATCAAACTCAGGACCTTACACTTGCCAGGCAACCATGGCACCACTGAATTACATCCCCAGCCCTGTTTTGGGGTTCTTGAAACAGGGTCTCACCATGTAGTGCAAGATGGCCTTGAACTCACTATGTAAGCCAGGCTGGCTTCACACTTCTGGCAGTCCTCCTGCCTCTGCCTCCTGAGTGCCTGGATTACAGGTGTGCATCACCACGCCTTATAGTTTATAGGTTTTTGAACAGAGGTGTGACATGATTGTATTTGCATGCTTCTAAAACTGAACTCTCAGCTGGCTGCAGGATGGAGAACAGTCTTGTGGGAATGACAGTGAACAGCAGGCTGGGCAGTGAGCGGTGCAGCAGAATTTTATAAGTCACCTCTTTTGTGTGTGGTACTGGGAACTGAACCCAGGGCCTTTCACAGAGCTACATCCTCAGCCTGTTTCTACTTTTTGAGACAGGGTCTCACTGTGTTGCTAAATTGCCCACGTTGTGCTCGGACTTGCAATCTTACTGCCTCAGCCTCCCAAGTGCTGGGATTACAGACACACACCACCACGCCTGGTTTATAAGTAACTTTCAATGGAATTATTGTTTTAAAATCTGTTGTAAAAAGATTTGGGGAAAAAGAATATGCTTACATGTAATTTAAATACCTTATTTTTCCATAGTTACTCAGAGATTCTTTTGACTGCAACTTCCTGATTGAAAAAGTATTATATTTTGAGAAAATGTTAAACACAGCAAAACTGTAATAATCACATGAGATTTTATCACCTATAGAAAGTGTATGCATCTTGTATGTGTTTACAATCTGTTTTCCATTTATGACATACACACATATTCACACACATATTAAGATCATTTTCAATATAATTATTTTATAATCTGGATTTTAAAAACTAAAATGGCTTGGGTCGGGGATTTAGCTCAGTGGTTCCGGCGCCTGCCTCACAAACACAAGGTCCCAAGTTCGATCCCCGGTACCAAAAAAAAAAAAAAAAAAACTGAAATGGCTTTAACTTTTCTATAATTGTAAAAGTAACACATGATTACTATAAAAAATAGTGACAACTGTAAAGAAGAAAGATAAAAACATTTATAATCTCATCACTCAATAGCAACCATTGCTATCAATATTTTATTGTAAAATTTAAGTTTTTTCTCTTTTTATCATTTTCTACGTGATTACATATAGATTAAATACAGATATATCCTAACCAGGCATGGTGGCGCATGCCTGTAATCCCAGCACTTGGGAAGCTGGGACAGGAATGTCACCACAAGTTCAGCTACATAGGGAGTTTGTAGGCAGCTTGAACTACATAGCAAGACCCTGTCTCAAAAAAACAAAAAAAAAGAAAAGGATATAATGACTTCAACAAAGAAGAAGAAGCAAGTGGTGCTTTCTCCCTGAGTCCTAACTCACTTTGTGGAAAGGGTGGCCCACACCTATCGATGCATGGTGACTACTGGTGACCTCAGAGGCCTCCACAGACAAACACACCAGTGGAACAGAGCAGTGGATGCTGCAGACTGCAGTGGCCACAGCTCCTAGTGTCAGGGTGAGGCACAACCAAGTTAAAGTTGGTAAGAGGTTGAGGAGCTGAGTTCAAGCTAGCAGGGAGCCAAGTTCAAGCCAACAAGAGGTACATGAAGTGTTGCAGGCTGAACAAATTGAGCTCCAGCCTTACAGCCAGAAACCAGCCTGAACTTCAGTAGAACTAAAGATGCAGGCTTGCTGGGATTATCCACTACCCACAGTAAATCTACAGCTGGGTTGTTGGTATTAATCAGCCCAGATCTAGACTCTATATGCCCAATTTCTCTATCAGTGAAAGCAGAGACACACCTTGAAGTGGACTTTTTTTTTCTTATTTTCTTCTTTTTTATTTTCTTGTTTTTGTTTTCATTTTGTTTTTTTTGTTTTTTTTTCTTGATTATTCTTGTCTCTATGTGAGTGTGAACATTGTTTCTAGCTTTTTTGTTGGTGGTGTTCTGTTCTGTTCTTGTTTATATTTTTTTCTTCTCTCTTTCCTTGCTGTCTTATTTACCAGTTTCCCAAAGTTTTCATAATCTTTCTTTATCTTCCAGCCTTGCTTCTAATCTCTTCCTCTTCTTCTATTTCTCTATTTTTCCTGCTAACTCCTTTTAAATTTTCTCTCAAGTATAAAATCACCACATGAGAGCATATATACTGTATACAGTTTTCTGGTTTGTTTTAGATTTTGTTATATAACCACAAATATAGTTAATACAGTTAAAGATAGCAAATCAATAAGTATTATAGTTTGTCATTTTCTAGGCTCTATTTTATGCTATTGTTATTGCTGATTGTACTACTGTAGCCAAGGTGACATAATTGTTCTAATCAGTTGTTCTTCCTGTTATGCCAAGACTGAGATTACATAAGTGTCATAAACAATACTAAAGCCCAGTGCCAAAGAACCAGGGGCTAGGCCAAATAGGCAACAACTTCTCAACATCAGTAAATTGAAAGGGTAGAATCTTGCAATAGACTCAAAATACAAAAGCCAGATATATTTGGGAGACATCTCTGAGTAGTCATTTCCTAAGTGTTTTAAATCCTAGCAATAAAGCTACTTGCCATAAGCAATTTATAAGCATAAACCCAGGAATTAAACTTTAAAAAAATAGCAAATGAGAAGACACATACTCAAGATGTAACCCCAGACTTCCAGCTCAACAAAGACAAACCCAGGGGGCACTGAGGTGGAACAATGCAAAAGCCTGGGCTCTCTGAAGTGGTAACAGCAGAAGTAACAAAGCGGATAAGTGAAGTTTTTTAAAAAAATCAAATCAGAAATAATTTCTCAGACAACTACAGAGATGGTGAACATAATGAAAGACTTGGTTAGTGACTCTAAAGCAGACACAGATTAAAAAAAAATAGAAGAGCTTAGTAAAATGATGGAAACCATGAACACCCAACATAGGAAAGAAATAGAATCCATGAAACAGATTCAAACAGATATTCAGGAGATTAAAAATTCCATTGAAAGTATATGGAGCAGAATGAGCCACTGTGAGGACAGAATAGCAAATATAGAAGACAGTGTTGTGGTTAGTGATCATAAAAAGAAAGGTTTTTTTTAAATAGCAAGGGGTCAAGAAAAATCAATCCAACAGTCAGGGATTTAACTCAGTGGTTCCTGTGCCTGCAACACAAGCACAAGGTCCTGAGTTCAATCTCCAGTAACAAAAAAAAAAAAAAAATCCAATAGCTGCTTGATGATGTAAAGAAGAATAACGCGAGACTGACTGGCATCAATGAAAAAGCAAGAGCTAGAACAAACAACATAAAAAACCTGTTCACAGAAATAATGGCAGAAAACTTTCAAAGCATGGGAAAAGAATTTGACATACAGATAAGTGAGGCATACAGAACTCCAATTAGCAATGACCAAAACAAAAAAAAAAAATCTACACCAAAGCATATAATAATAAAGATTCCAGAAAGTCAACACAAGAACAAAATATTAAAAGCTGTTAGGGGCCAGGGATTTAGCTCAGTGTTTCTGCTGCCTGCCTTGCAAGCACGAGGACCTAAGTTCAATCCCTGGTACCCGCCCCCCCCAAAAAGAAAAGCTGTTAGAGAGAAGAAACAAATCACCTATAAAGGAAAGCCCATCAGAATCACAGAAGACTTCTCAACACAAATACTCAACACAGAGCTTGGAGTAAAGTATTTCAAGCCCTAAAGGAAAACAACTTCTAACTTGGATTGATGTACCTCACAAAACTATCTTTCAAAATTGATGGAGAAACAAGACAGTTCAATGACAAAGAACACATGAAGAAATTCATGACCCCCAAACCAGTACTCCAAAATGTTCTGAAGGACATTCTGGAAAGAGATAACAAGAACTACAATTCCATGAGCCCAAACAGAATTAATCCACCAGGCAAGGCAAGCAATTAAACAGAATGGGAAAGGGCTAGGGATTTAGCTCAGTGGTGCCGCTGCCTGCCTCATGAGTGCAAGGTCCAAGTTCAATCCCCAGTACCAAATAAATAAAGAAAGAAAGAAAGAAAGAAAGAAAGAAAGAAAGAAAGAAAGAGAGTGGGAAAAAAAGGGACAACAGGAAAATAACATGACAAGGTAAGTCAATACATATCAGTTATAACTATTAATGTAAATGGTCTCAATTCACCAATCAAAATAAACAGACTGGCAGAATGGACCAAAAAGCAAGATCCAGCAATATACTTCTAGAAGAAACACATCTAGTTAAAAAAAAAAATGTATAGACTGAATGTCACAAGATGGAAAACAATACTCCATGTGACAGGAACTCAGAAAAAAGCAGAGGTAGCTATTCTCTTTGCAGACAAATTGGATTTCAAGCCAAGACTGATTAAGAGAGACAAAGAAGGTCACTACATCCTTGTAAAGGGAACAATCCAAGAGGAAGAGATAACAATCATAAATATATATGCACTAAATACCAGTGTGTCCAACTATATAAAACAAATATTAATAGGCATGAAAAATCAAATAAACCCTAATACAGTTGTGATAGGGAAACTCAATACTCCACTGACACAATTAGACAAATCAACTAGAGAGAAAATCAACAAAGAAATGTCAGAACTGAACCAAACTTTTGAACAAATGGACTTAGTAGATGTCTATAGAGTGTTCCACCCAACAGCATCAGAATACACATTCTTCTCAGCTGCACATGGGACATTCTCCAAAATAACAGCTCATAGATCATGCTTAAGTAAATGTAATGAGTTGAAATTATCACATGTATATTATCAAATCATAGTGCAATGAAATTGGAAATCAATGGCAAAAGAAACCACAATAACTTCATAAACACATGGAAATTAAATAACACCCTCCTGAACAATCAATGGGTCACAGATTAAATTAAAGAAGAAATTACACAGTTTCTACAATTAAATAATGACAATACAACATACCAGAACTTATGAGACACAATGAAAGCAGTCCTAAAGGGAAATTTATAGCAGTGAATTCCCATATCAGAAAAAGAGTGTGCTCAAATAAACAACCTAATGTTGAACCTCAAGCTTCTAGAAAAAGAAGTCGGGCCAGGGACTTAGCTCAGTGGTGCTGTTGTCTGCCTTGCAAGCACAAGGTCCTGAGTTCTATCCCTGGTACCAAAAATAAAGGAGTCAAGCCCAAAGCTTGTACAAGGAAAAAAATTACAAAGATCAGAGGAAAAATCAAGGCAGTGGAGACTAAGAAAACAATACAAAGAATCAATGAATTGAAAAGTTATTTCTTTGAAAGAGTAAATAAAATTGACAAACCCTTAGCAAACCTTATTTTTAAAAAAGGAAAGAAAAGATCCAAATCTATGCAATTAGGAATGCGAAGGTGAAATCACAACAGATTCTGCAGAAATCCAGAAGATCATGCATACCTACTTTGAGAACCTGTATTCTAATAAGATGGAAAACACAGAAGAAATAGACAGATTCCTAGATGAATATGAATTACCAAAGCTAAATTAAGAAGATATAGAAATTCTAAATAAGCCAATATCATCAATGAAATTGAAGATGTAATTAAAAGCCTATCAACAAAGAAAAGCCTAGGCCCTGATGAATTCCCTGCTAAATTCTACAAGGAATTTAGAGACTATCTAATACTTCTACTTCCCAAATTCTTTAATGAAATTGAAAGGAAGCAATACTCCCAAATTCATTCCTGGAAGTAAGAATTACACTAATTCCAAAACAAGAGAAAGATCCAACCAAAAAAGAGAACTACAGGCCAATCTGGCTAATGAACATAGATCCATAAATCCTCAATAAGACACTGGCAAACAGAATGCAGTAAATAATCATCAAGAAGATTATACACCATGACCAAGTAGGATTCATCCCAGGGATGCAGGGATGGTTCAATATATGCAAATCAATAAATGTAATACAC
>NW_004624775.1:2967973-3086398 GCF_000247695.1 Heterocephalus glaber | reverse complement strand
AAGGATGGAGGACATGAAGGGAGGGCTAGGAATGGGGAAAAAATAAGAACCAAGATGCATCATGTAAAGGTACAAGTTCCCAATGAAAAATGTAAATGTGTTGTATACCTACAATGTACCAATAAAAGAATTTAATTTTTTAAAAAACCCTTCAGAAAATTGGAATAAATGGTCTTTATCTCAATCTGATAAAAGCCATCTATGACAAACCAACAGCCAATATCATACTAAATAGACAAAAACTGAAAGCTTTCACTCTAAAATCAGAAACAAGACAAGGATGTCCACTGTCACCACTCTTATTCAATATAGTTCTGGAAATATTAGCCAGAGCAATTAGACAAGAGAAAGACATAAAAGGAACAAGAATAGGGAAGGAACTAGTTAAATTATTATTTGCAGATTACATGATACTCTGCATAGAAGACCCCAAAAACTCCACCAAAAGACTTTTAGATTTAATAACAAAATTCAGTAGCATATCTGGTTGCAAAGTCAACATTCAAAATCATTAGCATTCCTGCTAACGATTCCTGCTAATAACAAACTCATTGAGAAAAAAATTAGGGAAACAATACCTCTCACAATAGCATCCCAAATTGAAGTACCTAGGAATCAAGAGTTAGAGAAGACAATCCTAAACTTCATTTGGAACCAGAAAAGACCTAGAATAGCAAAAGCAATTCTGGGCAACAAAGGCAAGTCAAGGGGCATCAAAATCCCTGACTTTAAATTATACTACAAAGCTACTGTGATAAAAACAGCATGGTACTGGCAAAAAGGCAGACCTGAAGATCAATGGAACAGATTAGAGGATGAAGAAAAAAACCTCAAACACACTCAGCCACTTTTTCTTTGATAAAGGAGCCAAACACCTTAACAGGAAGACAGACAGCCTCTTTAATAAACGGCGCTGGCAAAAACTGGCTTTCCACATGCCGAAGATTACAATTAGACCCATATCTTTCACCATGCACTAAACTAAAGTTGAAATGGATTAAAGATTTAAATATTAAAGCAGGACTAAATCCACTGGAAGATATAATAAGTAGAACTTTTGACGATATTAGTATAGTCAAAGACTTTATGAACAAAATATCACAAAGAATCAACAACTGAGATCTCATCTTATTAAAATGCTTTTGCACTGCAAGAGAAACCACCACCAGAGTGAAGAGACAGACAACCCACAGAGTGGGAAAAAATTTTTGCCAGCTGTTCCTCAGACAAAAGACTAATATCTAGAATATACAAAGAACTCAAAAAATCAGACTCCCCCAAATGTAAAGGCCCAATTCAAAAATGGGCATCTGAAATGAACAGACATTTCTCAGATGAAGAAGTATAAAGGGCAAATAAATATATGAAAAAAATGTTCAACATCACTGGTCATTCAAGAGGTGCAAATTTAAAACAACACTGATATTCCATCTCACTCCAGAAAGAATGGCTATTATCAAGAAAACAACCCACAACAAATGCTGGCAAGGTTATGGGGGAAAAGGAACCCTTCTCCACTGTTGGTGGGAGTGTAGACTGGTGCAACTACTGTTGCTATTCCTCAAAAAGCTAAAACTAGAGCTTCTATTTGACCCAGTTATTTCTCTTCTTGATATCTTCCAGAAAGAATTAAAAGCATCATACCACAGTGACATATGCACACTCATGTTTACAGAGGCAGTTTATGATAGTTAATCTTGGAAACAGCCCAAATGCCCATCAATGGATGAATGGATAAAGAAGATGTGGGTTTTGTATACAATGGAGTATTACTCTGCCATAAAGAAGGATAAGCTTGAGACATTTCTAGCTAAATGGATCCACCTCGAGACTATACTCTTAAGTGAAATAAATCAGACACATGTGTTTAAATACCACATTGTTTCTCTGGTGTGAGAAATTGAAAGTACAAATAAGAATCAAAATATGTAGAAGATACTGGGAAATGGAAGAAAACATTCAAATGAGTAGGGAAACAAGAGAGGGGAGGGGGGAAGGAAAGAAAGGACAAGAGAAAAAATGGAGACAAAGCTTTTGTAAACAAGAAGGGGAAGAGAGGTTGAAGGGAGGGGAGGGAAATGGGAAAAAAAGAAGTAAAATATATCATGTACGGGTACAAATTCCCTGTGATGAATGTTGCCACCATGTATGTCTAAAATGCGTCAATAAAATAAAAATGTTTGCTGAAAAAAAGGTATATTATATATAGCTAGATAGATGACATACAGAGATTATATATAGATTAGATGACAGAGGTAGATTTTTAACATCTGATCATACTTCATTGTTTATAATCTCTTTTTTACCTGATGATCTAATAAATAGTTCTAGTTCATTTACAAATTTGTATATTTACTGCATGTCACTCATTAAAATGCTATACATCAAGCACTTGTGGAGCTCTGTGGTGGAGCATGCCCATTAATCTCAGCCCTCTGGGAAGTGGAGGCAGGAGGACCAACCCCAGCCTGAGCAACCTGGTGACTCAGCATGACACTGCCTTGAAATAAAAAAATTTAAAAGTGAGCCAGGGATTTAGCTCAGTGGTGCGGCTGCCTACATCACAAGCAAAATGTCCTGAGTTCAATCCCCGGTACCAATAAATAAATAAATAAATAAATAATCGATCTGGAAATGTAGTTCAGTGCAAAGGCCCAGAGTTCAATCTCCAGCGTCCTCCCTCCCCAAACAAACAAAAAAAACTACATCAGATGAATTTTTGAGAAAACTTTATTTTCTAAACAGCCAGTTGATTCATTCTTCTTCTAAATGTTGAGGAGATTTTACATGATGCAAAAATGAAACCAGTGGTTGAGTGCTGAGAGGCAATGACGAGAACGTATTCATCACTAGCAGGGTACAGGCCTTTTAGCCTCTGGCTGATGGATTCGAGATGAGGGAGAGATCCCTGCCACTGCCCTCCCTGAGATCCTCTCCACTTCCGGTTTCTTGTCCGTGTCCTGGGGCCCAGGAGCGCCCTATTTACTCCTCATTCATTCACTTCTCAAACTAATGTCAGTTTGCCCCAGCCTTTCTCTCAGCTGTATTTTTAATTCTTAATAATCTCTGCTCTTCAGTCTTTATGTATTGGATGAAAAAAGGATTGTGAATGTATGCGTTTGTGTGTGCATGAATGTTCACATAGCATCCATGACCATTGTGTGAACAGGGTGTGGCTTTCTTAGTCAAATGGTGATGTGACTAAGAGTACTGGATTTACCCTGCATGGCAAAGCTAGAGCACTGGGTTTGCGAGCACAAGTCATGGGTTCCTAAAGCCTTTGCCCTCTAAGATTCCTACATCACAGGGCACAAATACCAACAAAGTCAATGTGCTAAGCATGCGGGTTATTTGTTACCTCATGCACATACAACAGTCAACTAAAGAAAATACTGGGGCTGGACCGGGCATGTAGCTCAGTGGCACTGCACCTGCCTCACCAAGTGCAAGGTCCTGAGTTCAATCCCTGGTACCAAAAGAAAAAAAATCTAATCTGTCCCAGGGAATGAGGAAGTGGGCCTTGGAGGAATGAGCCCCTTTCCTACACACCTGGACATGTCTCAGGTCCACATTTTCTTCCTCCCCACACCTCAGAAGACTCTGAAGCTGCCCAGACTTTATCCCCCACTCCCCATACTGGGGATTGAAGTCAGGGGCCTTGCACTGAGCTCCATTTCCAACCCTTGATTTTTTTATTTTGAGACAGGGTCTTGCTAAGTTGCTAAATTGCCCAGGCTGAGTTTAAATTAGCAGTTTTCCTACCTCAGCCTTCCAGAATGCAGGGATTACAGGTATACACCACCACACCCAACTCAAGACTGCCTATATTTGGTGACTATTTTAGCAAGACCTTGTGTCTAAATAAAAAGCCTAGAATGGGCCTGGGATTTAGCTCAGTGGTTCCACCCCGGGCCTCACAAGTGCAAGGACCAGAGTTCGATCCTCGGTACCAAAAAAAAGGCTGGAGAGGCAGCACTGAGTTCCGTCCCCAGTACTGCCAAATAAATAAATAAAAGATGTAGCGCTCTGAATTTGGAGTTCAGATAAACTGGTATTGTGTTTTTTTGTTTTATTATAAGTATATCCGAGGCATATTTGGGACATACATATGTTTTGTTTTGTTTTGTTTTTTGGTACCAGGGATCAAACTCGGGACCTTGCGCTTGCCAGGCAGGCACTGGAACCACTGAGCTAAGTCCCCAGCCTATTTTTTTAAGCTACACATTCTTTGAAATTCAAGTTGAACTGGAGCATGCTGGATTTAATCTGGAATCCCACAATAGACTCTGACCCACACCCACCCCCAGGAAGCCCACCTTACACCAGGACTAGCCTTTTTGTCTCCCTCCGCCCAGAGAAATGGTCACTCTGAAGGCTAACAACAAGAACAAAAGAAAAAATAACAAGTGAACCGAAAACCAACCCAACACGGAAAGAATGTTAGCGCAAGGAGATTTCCAACAAAAACAAGGAAATTTAATCTCTCATTTGCAAAAGCTTCCCTTGTCCTAATTTGCTAAAAGAGCTCACGCAGAGACAGAACGAAGTGCATCTTATTGAGCTTCTTTTTTTTTATTTTATGCAAATCAAAGCCGTGCAGCAGGGACAGCAAAAATAGTGAGGCTGTACTGTGCCCTGAAGGCTCCAGTGTCGTGAACTGCACAGTCCAGCAAGTAGAGCTTCTCTTCCCTGGCCATGCAGGTCAACCACTGCGTGAGCCTGGTCAGTCCACAGAGGTGTGTTCCACTGTAGCTCGGAGGCCCAGGACCCTGCCACAGACCCAAGGTCACCAGGGGTCCAAGTGTGGTGCTCAGCTTTGTTCTCCAGTGCACTACTGGCTGCCAGCAGGAGATAGGAGTGCTGCAAATCCCTGCAGGAAAGCTGCCCTCTTGGGCTCCTCTCTGCTGCAGAGAAGGCCATGGAGAGGTCCTCTCCTCTCCCCACAGCAGAGGGCTCATGGGGAGGAAGCAGAGTGGCTTTCATCTGAAGGATTGAATTTTTCAACCAAGGCTCTTCTTTCTGCTCACCCAGTCTGCTCAACTGCTGTGCATGGTACTGAGCATGATCACAGCCCACTGGGCTTGTCCTCTACTTCCCAAGCAGATGCTTCTTGCTGGCTGCTGTAGTTTGGGTCTGAAATGATCCCAAAATGCCAGTGTGTTAAGGCCTGGTCGCCAGCCCTGGTGCCATTAGGAGGTGGTGGCCCTTTATGGGGTGGGGCCTAGTGGGAGATTGTAGGTCTTTGGGCAGGTGTTGAAGAGGATCATGGCACTCAGGTCCGTCTTTCACTTATGGTCATGAAAAAAGCAGCCTCCTCCACCATGTGCTTCCCAATTGACTATGGACAGAAACCTCCAAAGTGTGAGCCAGACAAAGCTTTCTGTGTGTGTGTGTGTGTGTGTGTGTGTGTGTGTGTGTGTGCCCACATGTGTGTTACTAGGGACTGAACCTAAGGTCTTCATACTGAGCTACATCCCCAGCCCTTTTTCATTTTTTGTTTATTTTGAGACAAGATTTCACCAAGTCAGTAAATTGCTCAGGCTGGGCTTAAATTTGTGATCCTCCTGCCTCAGCTTCCCAGAGTGCTGGGATTAAAGACATGCACCATCACCATCATGTCCAGCTAAACCTTTCTTCTTTTTATTATCTCAGGTATTTTGATACAGTAACAGCAAATTGACTAACAGTGATACTATAAATTTAAGCTCAAAAATATCCCCCATTTTCTTCTTTCACTCTCCCTTGCAGTGATATTTCTTTTCATTTTTTCTATGTAATTTTTGTTATAAAATTAAATTCAATGTTTATATATGATTTTGCATCCTGTTTACAGCTGTGTTCTTTTAAATTGGAAAAAAAAATAGTCCTCAATCTCTCTACCCATAGAAGGAAAAAAAAGAAAGATATTGTATATGTACTTTCCTAATAAAGCTTTTAAACAGCTAACTCTAGGCAAACTATCCTTAAAATAGGACAACCTATTCCTCTCTGCTGTGCATAGACTCAGCATCTTTCTCTCTCTATTGTCTGTGTGACCCTCGGCCCCATCAGTCCCCAGCTTTGGCCTTTCTATCCTCATCGGAGACTGTGAACTAAACGATCTCTGCAAACTCTTCCAACTCTAAGATCCCAAACTAAAAGTGATCTTCAAGAAGCATTAGAGACCTGGGCAATGTGGGTATTATAAACAGAAGTCCATTAGGAGGCCTCTGGCCATCTCCAACTGCTTGCTGATGTAGCAGAAGCTTGAACTGACAGATTGGACAAAGGATAAAGGGAAAAGGGGCCGTTCCCATAAGTCAGCTGCACGATGCTTGTTCCTCTCTCAGATTCCTGTCATCTTGCAGAGACTGGTTATCTAGTAACTGCTTATACTCAAGGGAGACTCCAGGACTGTCACCATGTAAAGGATGGCAGGTAACCCAGAGCCACATCCTGTCCCGTCACTCATCAACTTGGCTCTGCCTCTGTGTGTGCCTCTGTGTGTGTGTGTGTGTGTGTGTGCACGCGCGTGCGCGCGCGTGCTAAAGAAAATGAACCTAGGCTTTCTCACTGAGCTACATCCCCAACCCTTTTCCATTTTTATTTTTAGAAAAGTCTTGCTAAGATGGTAAGGTGCCCAGGCTGGTCTCAAACTTATGATCCTCCTGCCTCAGCCTTGCACCATGCTGGGATTACAGGCATGTACCACCACATCTACCCATCAGCTTGGCTCTGGAGACTTACATTAGACCTCCTTTTAAAAGTTACTCTTAAGGGCTAGGGATTTAGCTCAGTGGTTCTGGAGCCTGCCTCACAAGCACAAGGTACCGAGGTCGATCCCCAGTACCAAAAAGAAAAAGTTACTCTTAAATCCAGGTGTGGTGGTGCATGCCTATAATCCCACACTCAGGAGGCAGAAGCCAAAGGATTGCTGCAACTTTGAGGCCAGCCTGGGCTACATAGTAAGTTCAAAGCCACTCTGAATTATAAAGCGAGATCCTGACTCAAAAAGAAAAGTTACTTTTCAAAAAACAAAAACACAAAGAAAAGTTACTTTTAGCCAAGCACAGTCATACACACCTATAATCCCAGCACTCAGGGGCTGAGGCAGGAGGATGTAGAGTCAGAGGCTAGCTTGGCCTATATGTCAAGTTCAAATCCAACCTGGACTACATAGTGAGACCCTGTCTTGATCAGCCAATCAATAAATAAAAGTTACTCTGAAGAAGATAAAGTAGAAATAGGTGCTGGGCTCTCAGTGGGCAAAAATATAAAAAATAATGGCCAGATGTTGGTCCAGGCTTTAAAAAGAAATATTTCATCTCCAATTAAGAATCTCAGTTTAAATTTTGAACACAGCCAGTGGCATTCTAACTGGGGAACTAAATAACTTTCAGATGTGACTACTAAAACATGAACTCATCCTGGAAGAAAAGAGAAGGGAAACCTGTGTTGGTTGTGGACACGAGTTGATGCTGCTACCAGGAGATGAGGAATTATTCCAATCATGATATCCTCACTCAACTCACTGCCAGCCAAAGTATCAGTCTCCAGCCAGGTGTGGTGACAAACACCTGTAATCCCAGAATCTTGGGAGGAAAGTTTGAGTCCAGCTGGGGAAACTTAGCGACATCTTGTCCCAAAATTGAATTTGAAAAAGCCTGGGGTTGTAGCTTTGTGTAAAGAAGGCCCAGCCTGATTCAGTCCTCACTGCAGCCAAAAAACAAATAAACAACACTTTCAGTCCCAAGTAACAAGTTAGTGCCTGACTACTTTATCCTGGCCATTATCACACCAAGGTTGTTTGCTGTTATTTTTAATGAAAGCCAAGATTTGTCATCTGCCTTTGTTTTTCACAAGCCTAGGATTCATGTGTAGCATTTTGGTCCTTCTAAAATGTCAAATATGTCAAATATCTCAAAATAAAATACTTTTCAACTTGGCATAAATGCAAAAGAGTATAGCATGGGCTTTGAAGGCATCCAAAAGAGGATTCAGAAAACTCTCTTGGTCAATGACAGTGCACCTAAAATAAGCATGTGCAGAGCCCACTGAGGGGACCACATAAAGCAAGAGAATAATTACTCCCTGTAATCCCAGCACCCTGAGTCTAAGGCAAGAGGATTGCTGCAAGTTCAAGGCCAAACTGGGCTACATAGCAAGAACCTGTCTCCAAAAACTGATGATGATGATGATGATGATGATGATGATGATGATGATGATGATGATGACTCTTGTGTCAAACCTCCAGGTTTTGGTTCCCAAAAACAAAACCTCAGTCATGTGTCCCAGTTAAAGATGATGTAATTGTCTGCACTCTCTTTTGAAACCCCCAACAAAAATGAGAGTAAAGAGGTTTATTTTAAGAAATAAATCTACACAGGCCGGGGATTTAGCTCAATGGTTACAGCACCTGCCTCGCAAGTGCAAGGTCCCAAGTTCAATCCCCAGTACCAAAAGAAAAAAAAAAAGAAATCCACAAAGACAAGACAATGAGAGGGGATATAAAATTTTGAAAGCTGGCTGGGCATGGTTGTGCACACCTGTACACATACATAGTAAGACCCTGTTTCAAAAAACCAAAAAAGAAAACCCAGACATGGTCTCACTACACAGTCCAGGCTGGCCCTGAACTTACTGTGTAGCCCAGGCTGGCCTCAGATTCACCATGATCCCCCTGCTTCAGCCTCCTGAGTGCTGGGATTACAAGTGTGTGCCACTATGCCCGGTTTAATGGGAAGTCCTGGTGCAAATCAGTAAGAAGGAAAGAGACCCACACTCTTTGGTCTTGAGAATGCCACCTCACAGAATTCTGAAGGTCTGTTCTCTGCAGAAAAGAGAAGCACTCCCAACTGGGGCACCCATCCACAGGTGGAAGTGTGGGAGTCACAAAAAAAATAAACACATTAAAATGAAAGTTTGCATCCTGCAAAAGGAGAGGCCCTGACCTTGTCTCCCTTTTAGTAAGCAGAACAGTGGAATCTATGGATCGTCATCAGAACTAGAGACTAGACTATTCTTAAAGCAAGTTGACTTAAAAATAAAGACAGAATAACTTAACAATCAATATGGTGATTCCCTAAACAAGTAAGAGGTCCAACAGTTAACTTCCTGTCCCCATGGACATAGAATCTGATTAGCCATTTTTTAGCTTCTCCACACTTAATGACACTAAAAGAAAGTCATAAAAGGGTGCAGGGGAGGGGGAAAAACAGAGAAAAGCAATTAAAAGGAAAGAGAAATTGTGCTGGAGGAAGAAATCTCCCCTTCCCCAAAAAAAAAAAACTTTCAAAAAGAAAGAAGTAAAGGAAGGAAGGCAGGAAGAAAAGAAGGAGAAGGAAGAGAAGGAGAGAAGGGGGAGAGAGAATTTCTGAAATTTTAAAGTATGATATCAGAAATTTTAAAACATCTTTAATAGGAGGGTTATAAATGAAGGTAAAAATATCCTAGAAAGTAATGCAAAAAGATGAAAAAGAAAATTTCAAAAAAGAAAGTAAAAAGGAAGATAGAGTAAAATTATCAAATAAACTATTCCAGAAAATTTCCCAGAATTTAAGGACTTGAATTTCCAGATTAAGAGTCAGAGAGAGTTTAACAGAGTAGACAAAAAGAGATCCACACCAAGATACAACCTCACCAAATTTTAGAGGCAAAGAAGATATTCTAAAATATTGAGGGAAGGAAAAGAATCAGAATGGTCTGAGGCATTTCAGTGTCAGCTTTGAAAGCTATGAGACAATGACATAATGGCTTGAAAATTCTTAGGAAAAAATTAGTTACTGCTGAGAATTAGATCCCAAGCCTAATGATCGTCTTTCCATGTACTGAACAATTGAGACTTGCACAACCTCAAAATATCCACCTCCCATGCTCAGTAAGAAAGTAACCAGAAGAGGAAAGGCAGAGGAAGATGGGAAGACTTGGGAAACAGGAAACGTGGTTCTGGCTCTGCAAAGCGGCAATGGGAATCCCTAGCATGAGGTGATGGGAGGACAATTTTCAAAGAAAGCATCACCAGAGGACCAATCCAAGACAGAGCACACTCCAAAAAAATGAATTCATAGCAAACCTGATGACTTTTGAGAAAAAGTTAACCAAGAGAAGAAGTTTGGGGATTGATGATAATTTTAAAAATTAAAACAAAGCTAAGCATGGTAGTACATGCCTGCAACCCCAGCACTCTGGGAGGCTGAGGCAGTAGAACTGCAAGCTTGATGCCAACCTGGGCAACTTAGTGAGACCCTGTCTCAAAATAAAAAATAAAAGCAAAATTTAAATAAGGGCTATGAATGTAGCTCAGTGCAAACAACCTGGGTTTAATCCCCAGTACCGCTAAATAGATAAATAAATAATATTAACTCTAGGAAAATAAACAGTTTTGTAGAAAAACAGGGTAATCATAATACAAGTGTCTTGGTGTGTGGTTAACAGCCAAGCACCACATTTACTACCTAGTTGTACTGGGAGAGTGTGGGCAGGGCGTGTGTGTTGAGTGTGATAATCAGAGGTAGGGGAGGTAAAGCTTTAGTGAAAGAGAAAGTTTCATCTCTGGGAGTGGAAAGAAAACAGAAAATGCCTAAAGGTGAAATTTTAAAAGTAGCACTAAAAATACGTTATTGAGAGGTAATGGAGGTTAGTATCAAAAGTAACAGAAGAGTTGAAAGCAATTTCTCTGGGACGTAGGAAAGCGTAGGAGAGTGTAGGGCCAGGTCTTGTCATTCTTTATAATAAACTACATAACCTGACTCTCTAAACTAAGTACATGTGTGACTTCAATAAAAATAAAACCTAGGGCCAGGGATTTAGCTCAGTAGCACTGCGCCTGCCTCGAAATCCCGGGGTCCTGAGTTTGATCCCTGGTACCAAAATAATAATGATAAAGTACAATTTTAAAAAATAAAATAAATAAAACCTAAACTATCACAACTTAGATGTTGTTTTATATTGACATCACTTACCAATGCAGAGCAGGGTGGGGAAAGAATATAGGAAAAATTGGTGGTCACAGGGAAAATACCAGTGAATATTTGGTGGCACTTCTCCAGAACGTTAGCTGGAATTCCTCGAATCCACAGTGGAATGAATGCTAGTTTTAGATCATCTGTCTTTAAAAGCAATATGGCCTTTTTCCAAACATGTCTGGTTGCCCATGTGCACTGCATTAGATGCAGTAATAAAGTAATGAAAGGGGCCGCCCACAAAATATCTTTGCTGCGTAGACCAGACCACAACATTTTTCCTCCACCTACTAATGTCAGCAGGGACCTGTGGAGGGCAGGAAGCTGTCACGATGTGGAGAAGCCCAGGATGAAGGTGAGGGTTGCATCTTTATTAAAATTTCCCATAACCAAGGGCCATGAGGCAGAAGAGAACATACCTTCCTCTAGGATCCCAGGTTGGAATTCTACTCAGGCCGTCATAATTAATTAAAAGAGTTAATCTTTCTTGAGTGTTTGCTTTGTGCTGGAAACTGTTTATGGCTTTTGTACATTAAGTCCTTGAATCCATCTCAACCTTATGGAGTAGATACCATTTTCTTCCTCATTTTAGAGGTGAGCAAACCAGAAGGGTAAGATAATCAGCTGGAGACAGCACAACTGGTAGGCGGATGAACTCAGAGTTCTGGCTCTACTCTCCCCCAACCCTGCCCCACCCCGTACTGGTGGTTGAAACCAGCGCCATCACACTGAGATACATCTCTAACCTTTTTTCCTATTTTTTATTTTGAGACAGGGTCTCACTCGGTCACTAAGTTTCCCCAGATGAGGCTCAAGCTTGTGATCATCTGCCTCAGCCTCCCAGAGTGCTGGGATTACAGGCATGTGCTAACTACCCAGATTTTTGCCTGAAGTCTTAGTAGTAATACTCCACTCCTCATTCCTCCCTTGAGGGTGCTAAGCAAAACACTTCCCAAAGAATGGCAACCATAGGATGGCATGGAGTGAGATGTAACTACTTAACTCCAGTACCCTCAAGATTCTCATCACTGATTCTCTGCTCTGTTGGGTCTTGCCATCTCCCTTCTGCAGGATGGGATGTCCTCTGGTAAAATGGCCTGAACCAAGCATCAGAAGTCAGCAGAGATCAGAGCATGACCAACAGTCAACAACAATAAGGAGGGCATCGGAAGCAGAGGGGACTGACTCTCCTCAGGCCTCTAACTGAGGACACCCCTGCTCCAGCCTTGCAGAGGTGGGGGAGGAGGTCCCCACATTTCTTCATGACAGCAGACAACTTGTGTGAATCCCTTAAATCCTGTCACAACCAAAAACCAAACCTTTAGGCCAAAATAATAAATACCATCTACTGGGTCCCTAATATACCAGGGCTCTGTCACAGCTTTCGGTCCCACTTGTTCTTTCTGCAACCCTATTCCAGATGATGGAAACACTGAGGCTTCTGGGTGTAAGTGACTCATTCAAGTCCACATGGTCAGTAAGTGGCAGAGCCAGCATACAAACTCACACTGCCTCATCCTAAAGGTTGGGGCCTTTTACACATGATTGACAAAGACTTGATAGGATTCCCAACACCGAAAGAAGGGAAAGAGGGGGAGGAGCAGGGCAAAGAGAGGGAGAGGAAAGGGGAGGAGGAAAAGGAGAAGAAAAGGACAAGAAAGAAGAAGAAGGGGGAAAAGAGAGGTTCAAGGTTTCCGACCCAAGAGGAAAGAACTCAGAAGCTCTTCAAGGATAAGGACTGGAGTACTCCTGATCCTTAGGACAATTGGCAAGATAGCATTTTAGTTAGTCTTTGTCATTGCAGTCATCATTGTCACTGTTGTTCTTCGAAGATGACTATTTGCTTAAAGTTAAACCTCCAGCAACCAGCAGAGACAGAAGTGGAAGGCTATGGACTCTGTTCAATCACTACCTGTCTTACCAATTGCTAGAAAAATGTCTATTTTCTACCTATGGCTACATTTACTCAGAACAATCAGGGGAAATAATTCCATTTTCTAACATGCACTATAAGTAATGGCTGGTTGTACCTAAAGTCACTACATGTAAACTCAAGGAAAGGAAGAGAAGGAAGATGGAAGAGATTACACCTCTACCCCTCATGAACTAGAAGATGAACTTCCCTCCCCAACCACAGCTCCTGGGACAATCTGTCCCACACTATTGCAATTTTTCCTTCTCTGAACTGAGTCTTGCCATTCATTTGGTCCTTGGAATATTTAGTGACTTCTGTCCTCTCTTTGACTGTTTGCTCCTCCTGTGAGAGGACTGCACTTCCCCAGAGGTACCTGGATGGCTGAGACTTGTTCTAACCTTTGTATTTCCCACTGTGCATTTACTTTGCACAAGGCTATACACAATCTGGACTCTGACAAATATTTGTTGATTTATAAATAAATTTCTCATGAGGGAGGAGAGAGGATTGGAGGTGCTTAAGAGCAAATCCAGCTCAAGTATTGAGAAAAGAGCTCAGCATCACACATTATGTGACATTGTCCTCTTTTTCATACTGCTGGAGAGAATGTTCTCTTTTATAATGAGGGCACTTCAAGGAACAAAGAGTGACTCTATAGTCTTGTATTAGAGAATCAAACTTCTCAACATTTTCATTTCATTCAGTGAGCAAGAAAAGCTTCTGCTTCTGATCTTCTCCCATGCATCTAGCCCACCAGAGCGTTGCAAGGCTGTAAGGTGTAAACATCTTCGAGCGCTTTGGGCTACAGAACAAACCACAGCAAGTCACTGTGGCTTTTCATCAAGAATCAACGTGATGCTGCCTGAATAGAATTAATAATAATAGTAAAGAGTAATGTTCTGTCACAAAAAGAACTGGTTGCTTTGTTCGTCCTCGGTTTTAATGAGACAGAATTAATGGAGCACCTATCAATGAATAATGCCCCTCACCCCTCACACAAACAGCTTGGGGAGGGGGTGACTCACCACAGTGCTGATTTCCATGCAAACTTGCATAACTGAGAGATGTTCCTCACCCTGTACAAGGAAACCCTTCTGTAGCAGAACAAAGGTGAACTCAATGATCAAGCGATATCTACTACTTTTAGGCCTTAGCACATTTGGTAGTTCCCACATCTTTTCATTCTGAAATCATTCATTTTTACATCAGGAATTTAAGGGGTGATTGTCTCCTTGCTCTTTATTTTCTCCCAATTTCCCCCTTTTCCAAAGCAAACATGAACTGTTGAAGGCCATGGTGCTGAGGGGACAGCTGTAGGTTCACTAGGGCCATATGCAAGCAGCAAACCTACAGATAGCATTTCTAAAGCAACAGTTCAGATTTGAGGAACCAAAAGCTCCTACAGTCTTGGAAACTGACCTGAGTGTTTTGCCATCTTTGAGTCCCTTCCAGGCCCACCGTTGGCTGTACGTGTTCTCCTGAGACCTGCTTACTGGGATGTTGACTTCCCATCTTGAGGATCCCAAGCCGATGGGCACCATTGTGACATAAATCCAGAGGTGGTAACTCAGGCATCTGATCAGAGCCTCCTGCCAAACTCAAAGTGTTTGCTTCCACTGGCAAATTCTAGTTCCTCTTCTTGAAAGAAAACATTAAAAGATCTCTGGCCAGTTTCATGGCTTACAATCAAAAATCAGATGAACAAGGATGAAAAGGAGATGTTAACAGATCACATTCCCACAGAGCCCAAATGTTTTCAAATCTATGGTGCCAACTGGCAGAATGTCTGGATCCAGGCTTTGAAAGAAATCAGGGGAGCAGGTACCATGGGAATGTGCACCTAAGGTGCAATGCATCAGCCAAGTGAAGTTTGATACAGGCTACCTGTCCTCACATCCCCTCAGCCCTGCTGTCCATGAGCCTTCTGTGGGCATGGGGGCCATGCTTTCTGCAAGTCAGTCCCTGCATTCTGTGAGACTAGACTCACGATATGCCACATCTGGATCCTGAGGATCAGAAGGCCCACATGTGAACATGGCTTTTTATACCATCCCTCAAGGCAGAGTCACAAGAGAAAATGTTGCACCAAGGCCCTGGGTTTGATCCCAGTACTGGAGAAAGCGGGGGGAATGTTACCTTTCATTTATAATTTTCCAAATTACATTTCCTATGCAAAGAAACATGAAAGAAACTGAATAACAACACGGGAGAATCACAACCTCCAGAATGAGCTCCATCCATCACTGGGAGACATCAGGTGAATTGAACAGGCATGAATGAGCTTGTTCACAAAGGGGGACCCCAGCAGCACAGAGAGCTTCCTTAGCCCAAGTGCCATGTCCTCACTGGGTGCAATGCATGGATGAACCAGATGCTGCTCAGGCCTCCAGAGCTCTTAGAGTCCAGTCTGGGGAATATGTGGTACTAACTGACTATAACACAAGAGCTAATATTCTAAGTACCAAAAAGAGATACCAGTAAGATGCAATGGGTATTCAGATGAAGAAGAGATACTATGTTTCCTGGAGAGCATTTCTGCACACATAGACATGGTTAGAAAGCTTGTGCACACATGTGATATACAACTAGCTCTGAGTCTCCCCAGACTCAAACCCAAAAGGGCCTGGAAGATGCCTCTCATGCACTTCTCAGGCCCCATCTCCCTAACAGGGATGCTAGCAATGTCAAAGCTCCCTAAAATCAGATCCGAACAACATATATCCTTCCCCACACCTCTGCTGTCTGTAAATAAATAAAGAGTAGCCAGGGATTTAGCTCAGTGGTTCTACTGCCTGCCTCGAAAGTGCAAGGTCCTGAGTTCAATCCCTGGTACAAAAAAGAAATAAAGAAATAAATAAGTAGTAGGAAACATGATTAAAAACCAAATCCTGAGCCTCAGAAATGGTAATGCCATGCGACATTGTCATAGAAAACAATGGGATGTGTTTCTTTGTAGGTTTCCCAAACGTCCTTGGTGGTTTTCCTGAACTGGCGTGATATGGAAGTACAGGCCTTGTTCCCAGCCCGTGGGCAAACTTCCATCTCAGCTCCACAGTCCATCTGGGGTGATCTTCGAGGTTTCTCCCACTGGAGAAAACACTGGAGTGTTTTCTTCACTCTGAATCACCATCCCGAGGGCCTTATAGGCATTGGAGTCCTCAGAGCTTAGAGATCCTTGCTGCTAAGGCTCAAGTTACTCCTGAGAAGCATGCGGAGGTAGCTCCATGGTAGAGCACTTGCCTGGCATCAGCACTGAAAGAAGGGAGAGATACATGGAAAAAATAGTTCTCAATCATTTATTTTTTTTAAAACTCAATAAAAAGAAATGAGAACCCTTGCTCAGCTCAGATAGGAAGTAGGAGAAACTTAAGCAGAGTAGGGGGGGACGTTTTTTCAGAACCCGTTTGGCCATCCCTGGTGGCCACACCCTCTTCTCACTGGCAGTCAGGTAGCACTCCACCCCTGAAACTGACCTAGTTTGTGCCTGTTTCTTTAAGAAAGTGCCTCTGCTCCAAAGGTGGCCCTGGCCTTGTCCAGGAGCCATGAGATTACGGGGGACCTCTACCCAGAAATTTGATAGGACTCTCTCACAGCTCCGGATGACAAGACAAAAATGTTAGGCACTGTTCTCCAAAGATGGGATGAATCCATCTCAGGGGACATCAGGAGCCTCCTCAGCCATCGTTGGCTCCTGGTTCCCAGAATGCACCTGCATTCCTTCTCTAGCTGCCCTGGAATCACTGGTTCCCCGGAAGTAGCTGTCGGCCCAGTTCAGCGCCTACATGGACGAGGGTCCCTCAGGTGAAACCAGCTGGCCCGGCCCTGGGAAGCTGACACCAGACTCCAGCATGAATAGAAAGGCAGCTTGTTTCCAGGTTTCTAGTTCTGCACTCTCAGCCTCCGCTCTCCCTGCCTCTCGTCCCCCGACACTGTCTGAAGCAGGGCAGTGTTGGCTCTTGCCTGAACGTGGCCTTGGCTCCTAAGTGTTTTTCTCTACCTCAGAGCAGCCTGAAGGGCAGTGGGGACTCACTCCTCTGCAGATGGGCTCTCCCAGACCCGCCCAGGCCTCCCACACCTTTTTGCCAGCAGTGACCTGCTTCCCACCCATCCCTGACTCCAAGAAAGAACACGGCCTTGGTGTCACTAACCTCCTTCCCTTTTCTTCCTCACAGCCAGCTCCTCTCTCCTGTCGCAGCCCGGGACACTGACCCACTTACTACTTGAGCTACCCTTCGCCTGGGCTCCAGTAGCACCTTTGGAAGCAACTTCGAAAAGCCCCAGGCTGGCCCGCCTCTCACAGGACGAAGCTTCTGCCTCCCCTGCTCCCCGGTGCTGAAGGAACTGTTTCCCCGCTCTGCCTTCGACAGTGTTTCTCCAGGGGCTTCCTAACATGAGAAAACCAGCACCCCAGAAAGTCCCCTGTTTTCAAAACCCATCTAACTCTGGCATTTTCCCTTTAGGATGTGATAAGGTTCTCTAGTCCACTAATGAGTCACCAAATAGTTATTTGGCTATTTCACTATATGAATGGCATCGAGCAAGTCCGAGCTTAGCACTGAATTTGATTCCAGGTCTCAGTGGGCTGGGATCAATGAAACGTCCTCATCACCTCCAACTGTTCTCCTACTTGACTTAGAAGTGACCCATCCCTGTCATCCCCTGCCACCTGTGACCCTGCCACCCTTAGCCAGCTCTCCAAGACCTGAGGGAGGACTTCATGTTTGTTGGCCTTTCCTCAGTACCCAACAGATACTGGGTGTGGTTCATTGCTCTTCATATTTGCTGGTTTTCTAAGGAAAGCATTAGAGAAGTCCTCTTTCTGGTGTTTCCCAAAATGAGGTCTGTGGTCCACCAACATCAGAATTTCCTAGAGTAGAGTTCTTGCTTAAAATGCAGGCTTTCCAGCCCCACCCCACAGCTGCTGACTCAGAGTGTCAGGGTAGGGTGGGTCCTGGGACTCTGCACCTGGTAACCAGCTTCCCAGCTGCTCTTTGCGTGTCTTAGGTGTTGAGCCACTAATTCAACCCCATTTTACTCCTCAAGGACTTCTCTTGGTAGGGGGAGGGTGACTTTAGATTGATGGTGGAATAGGAATGGAAGTGGTTGTACATCCCTTAGCTACTCCAGTTGGCTCTCAGTATACGTGATGGAGAGGTTCTGGGACCCCTGCAGAGGCAGAACTCAACAGATGTCCTAGTTCAGTATGTAAATTGGTGCAGATTTGCATATAACCTATGCTCATTCTTCCATATACTTCAAATCAACCCTGGATTACTTATAAAACCAAATACCATGTAAATGATATCACTCACATAGGTGAACAGTTGTCACACCTCATTGTTTAGGGAATAATGAGAAGGGAAGAGTCTGCATGTTCAGTGCAGATATGTTTTTTCTCATCTCTTCCATACACAGTTGGTTGAATCTATGGATGCAAAACCCATTGAATATGGAGGAACAACTCTATTTCATCATTAATGACCTCCTACCATGAACATAAGATAACTGAGGCATGAGCTTCACACATAACCTCTCTGACATCAATCCAGCCTTCCTAAGGCAACCCCACAGTGGCAGTGGGCAAGCAGTTCCCATTGTTTCTCCTGCTTGTCACCTACCTGAGGTCTCGAAGGAGCAGGATGGATACCCACTGCCCTCGTGCAGGTGAGATGAGCCCTCCAGGTGAGTGGAGAGGGAAGTCTGCCAGACCCCGAAACCCCAGTCTTCTAGCTCATGTTAAGGGCAGGAAAAAGGAAACTAGTGGACATGAAGAACTTCATTCATTTGTAACAGCCCACTTGGTTGTCCGGAACTCTGTGGGGTCATTCCTGTGGCTCAAGTCTTGTGAACCAAACTGGTTGAATCAGTTCAGTCAAATCAATCCAACTGGAAATGCACACAGTTGCAGCCTAGGATGAGTTGCTTTGCAGCAAAGCATCAGAGTAAAGAAAGAGAAGGAGACTTCTTAGAGTGGCAACTGCTGCTTGAAGTCTAAAGCCTTTGCCTGGCATTGGCTATGTGTGAAAATAAGTGGTGCAAGGGGTAAAACATACATCTGAAGTGTGCAAGTGACTGAAAGACTAGAAAACATACAAAGAGGGGAGAGAGAGAGAGATAGATCCGTTTAAATCCAGGATCTCATTAGTTCATTTCAGGCCTATAGTAGAGTACACACATTTGTCTTTTATAACCAGATCTATTCATTTCAAATCCGGAGTCTTTCTCCCTGACACAGTAGCCTAACAACTTAGGTACCCCCATATCAAGATACGCTGAAACTACTTAAAAGGCTGAGTTATGGAAAGACCAGGCTCAGGAGGGGAAGAAGCAACATTCAGTGAAAGGCGATGGTGTGTGCTTGTACACATGCGTGAGTACACGTGAGTGTGTCTGTGTGTTCTATTAAAAAATAGGTGTTATTTCAGACTTTCTCACATGCAAATATAACAAAAGAGTCCAGAGCTCAGAGCCACAGCAGGCCCATCTGTCACGGGCGATTCAATTAACTTATTGTTACCCGCCAAACAGAAGCGCAGTGTGTCTGGGAAAGAGGAAGTCCCAGGTGCTGAAGTGACAGCCATTAAGCTGCTGGCAAAGCAGAGGAAGCAAGTTGTCCCACTTGAGGCTCAATGACTCCCTCTTCTTTCTCTGGCTCTTTTCCTTCCTTTGCCCTCTTTCTCACTTCTTCATTTTTTTTCTCCTCCTAGTTCAACCTTCTTCCCCTCTCTTCTCTCTTTGTGGCCTTCTTCACCAGGGCATAGCTTCTGGGAATGGAAAACTCTTTCTCCATTTCCATTCTGCACTTATTCCTTAACAATGGGTGCCCATGGGATCGAAATGGGCTCAATTCAGAGAATTTGCCAAAGCTTTACTTACTTGAACAGAGCTATGGAAGAGGAAAGGGGAAAGATAGTTTTTTTGCCACTTCGAATCAACTTCAAACTATTCCCCGCCCTTCCCTCACCTGAGTGAGACTTTCTTTCCCATTCTCCACCTGCCTGCTGACTACCCTCCCGCCCCATAAGTCATTTCTTGTTTTCACTCCTAAAGGGCAAAGAGGCCAAAAAGGTGGGACCAGTGGGCTCAAAAAAAACCCCTCAAACCGAAAAGCATTTAGGGGGCTCGACATTTCTGGGGGCTCCCATGAGAACCAGCCTTGGGGAAATGTCAATTCACACAGACACCACAACCAGGACATTTGCAAATTTAAGTTTGCACTGAGCTTGCTGAGTTTATCATCCTATTTTCATGATCCGTGACACTGCCAGTGGCTCAGAAGGGAAAATAACAACTCTTCAAGAAAAAGACATTAATGTGACATACATGGATATGGTCTACGCATTATATCTAATTATAAAGAATGAATCACAAATTCAAGCATCTTAAATATAGACATAAAAAGAAATAATTAACCCTCAAACAGGAAGCTGCTGCACTATCAGATTGCAACGTTTGAGAACCAAGAAAAGCAAGTCGGCACACTGTATGAATGAGGAAGGCAGAGAGCAGGGGTTTCAATATCCTGCTCTTATCTGTCACACGGGTCTGTGACAAAGGCACAGTAGAAACACCCCATCTTGTTTAGGAAGGGCCATTCTTTAGAAGATGCATCCAACCCGAATCTTTCTCCCTGGGGTTGTGTCATATTTGATGATGTATTCTGAAGTCATCTTTACAAAGAAGTACCAGCCAGAAAGCAAACACCACAGTTTTATAAAGAAATGTTATCCATGGTTTATTTGCTCTCAGTTGAAAAACTATCTAAGAAATCTTCACTGGTCATTTTCTACATAGTCACGTTATCTCTCATTCTAAGGTTAGACACTCCTAGAAATAAGATTCGTGGTCTCATTTGACTATGTTACATCGTTTCCCGGGCAGGGCCAGGCCTCACCATTCAGACCCACACAGTGTTCACAAACAATGGAGGAAACGGGTTGGGAGGTTTTGCCAGAGGAAGAAAACCATGCCAGGAACAAGAGACCATGGAGTTTAGATTACGGTGCCTTATCTGCCTCCCTATGACCAGGAGAGAGCTACACTGCAGACAGTGCTATGATGAAGTCCAGATATGATCATGTACTGAAAGGAACTTTGAAAAATATATTAATTCCTATGGGACATGTACTTGTGGCAAAGCACCTAAGAAATTCTAAAAAAACAGTACAACTTTTTACTCCATTTGAAGTAAACTGTGCACATCCTTGAGGCTACTTTGTGTCCATCTTAAATGTGAAAATAAACTTCTTGGCACTTCCAGATCTCAAATTTTCATTTTCCCATTATATTCCCCTATCACTAAGAACACCCAGCTTGCAATTTCTTTTATTCCTTGGATGCATCTTTCACCCACAAATACCAAGTACTATGCCTGACTGATGGTGCCAACTGTCAACATGTCACTTATCCACCTGTCAATTGCTTGTAAATGTGCTTAAATTGAAAGCAGTTCTGTCACTTTAAATGGCATTTCAGAAAATAGTTAATAAGCTCATAATATGCACCTATTTGAAGATTACAAAATTAAATACAGTACAATCCCATTTAACATGTACACACACCTATACCCTAAAGAATATAGGATCAAGCCAAGTGTGGTAGCATACGCCTATAATCCCAGCATTGAGGCAGCTGAGGCAAGAAGATCCCTGTGAGTTTGAGGCTACCCTGGGCTACATAAAACCTGTCTCACAAAAAACAAAGAAAGGGCTGGGGATTTAGCTCAGTGGTTTCGTCACCTGCTGTGCAAACGCAAGGACCGGAGTTCGATCCCCGGTACCAAAACAAAAAAAACAACAAAAAAAACCCCTATATATATATATATATATATATATATATATATGTATTCTTTAAAAAAAAAAGAAAAAAAGAAAAAACTCCCCAAACCCAGAAAGAATGAGAGGATCAACATCAAAATACTGGAATCATTCTATATTATGGGAACAAATTTTAATTTATTTTTCCTTGTGCTTATTTGTATTCTCTATGGTTTCTAACATCAGCATTACTTCCTTTGGAAACAGAAAGTTATTTTTCAATGCTGTCTTTCTTCTGTAAAAGAAATATATTGAACTAAATGAATCAAGAATCAAGACTCTGTTCTAACTGAGATTGCCTTATCCATGGCGCCAATAACCTGAATAACAATAAAACAATGCCTGGTGCTGAGACTTGCAAACTTTCTCCATAGCAAGAAATTCCAGATCGATTCAATAACATATGTACGTACAAACGTGACTGGGTGAAAGATCTCAAGAAAGAATACACATTTTTATTTCCCATGATGAACTCTAATATTTTATATTCTCCTCCAGTACTTTGAAGCCGGGCCCATTAAATCAAATTCACCAACTACAATTAGAAATAACCTAACCTATTGAAAACCTCCTTGTTACTGGGCTGGGAATTTAGCTCAGTGGTTCCACCGCCTGCCTTGCAAGCGCAAGGACTGGAGTTCGATCCTCGGTACCAAAAAAAAAAAGAAAGAGAGAATTGCTGCAAAAGAAAGTAAGAAAAAGTGAAAAAAGAAAAAAGAAAAATTTCTTGTTTTACAAAATTATGAACCTGGCTATGGTGCTCAAGATTGCTTTCAAAAGCAAAGAGTAAATCATTCTAAACAGCATCCTCGAGTGATTGTTTTTCCATCTGACACCTGAGGTCTCCCTGGGAATATTTTCAATACATAAATCAGCTAATACTGAAATGAACAAGAGATCTTTGGGGAGAAAGTTTGGGAGAACAACTTCTGGTTACAGACATAGCACCATTGCAAGTACTTCTCCTTTCTGGAAATGAGTGCAAACTCCCTTGAGCATGGGGACTAGGATAAATTACCATGGGAAAAAAACTGGTGAAAATATCTGTAATTTCAGCATTCCAGCAGGCTGAGGCCGGAAAAATGCCAATTTGGGCCCAGTCTGGGCAACTTGGGAAAATCCTGTCTCAAAAAGAAAGAAGAATGTCAAGCATGGTATTGCACATCTATCATCCCAGCACTCCGGAGGTGGGGGCAGGAGAATCATGAGTTTGAGGCCAACCTGGGCTACATAGTGAGTTTAAATTCAACCTGACTGACATAGTGAGACCTGTCTATAATAAATAAATATCAATCAATAAATAAGGCACTGGGTTTGATCCCAGCACACCCCCCACCCATACACACACACACATGTACAGAAAGTGGTGAAAATGAATCCATTAAATATATTTCAGAGGCACATCTCACAGCCCTGTAGTTTTGTCATCCTCCCTTCTTTTGGTTAATAAGGAAAGGGGATACAATAGCACAACTGCATTAATTTCAATTTGATTAATAAGAAAACTGGCTGTAATCATTGTCATCTTCAAACTTATAGGACACCACTCAAGTTAGGATAAGCTTAGGAAAATCCATTGTTTTTAGACTGTTCTCCAGCGGATCTGTTCCCCTAGAATGGCATCATACAGTGACACTTGACTGGAAAGACAGAAGTGAACACAGCAGCAGCAAATGAACAGCCCTCTAAGACTCCGACCCTTGGGCTCTGCTCTGTCAAATCCGATGGTTCATTCACACATCCATGTGACCAGCGGACATATGCAGATTCTTGTGTGACCTTCTCCACCACCCTGCAGAAGAATTTCTCCCCTATATGACTGAGAGTCAAGGTCAGAATGCTTTCTAGAATGCTTCTGCCACTGAGAGTATGGCTGTGGCCATAATGTCCCTAGACTGAGGTTTCTGGAGTTTCCATTCGTGGTCTGGGCTGAGATGATCTGATTAAGCCTCACATCTGCTAAGGGTTTGAGGTGGAGGAAAAAGGGAACTGGAATAGTTCTCACCTCATTAGCTCTGACCACATCCGCACTCTCCTGTTACCCCAAGGGAAGGGAAAGGGAAAGATGGCAAAAGTAGGAAAAAGGTAGGGAAGAAATAGAAGGGAAGAAAAAGCAATAGAGAAGAGAAGAGGAGAGGAGAGGAGAGGAGAGGAGAGGAGAGGAGAGGAGAGGAGAGGAGAGAAGAGAAGAGAAGAGAAGAGAAGAGGAGAGGAAGGCTGGTGGGGACTGGGCTTATTCTTAGAACAAACTTAAATCTCCAAAGAGCCAGAGTTTTACTGAACCTTAGTTTTTGCTTCCCTATCTTCCTTTGTTCCCCAAGCTGCCTACTTACTATGAAATGTTAAATGGTAGTCATTTGAATCAGTAAAAACTGATTCATTAAATAAATGTATCTGAGCATTCAAAGTGGAGCCTTCATCAGTAAGACCATTAGAGGTAGTCAAGCTTTTCCAGCAGTTTCTTAGGGTACTTGTCATAATAATGGCCTATTAGAAAATGAAACATTTCATACAGTGATTTTGCTGTTTCCTAAATAAGGGCATAGTACCACTCTACTGCATATATTTTCTTTCCACTAAAGTTTGTGTCTAATTGTTTAACTTAACCCAGGTCTCGGAAATCATTGAAAATGATGAATGGGGGGAGAGACAAGAGCAAGTCAAGGAGAAATGATAATAAAGAGACTGCTGTTCGCTCTCACGGTATTCAAGGTTTCAAAGTATTTTACCATATTCCTAAGCAGCAGGTACATCCTATACCCACAATGGGGCACAAATTCTCAGAATGATCGCTATTATCCCATCTGCCACTTCCCTTCTTTATTTCAGGAAATACCTGGCAGGGAAATTTGTGTAACTTGCCTGAGGCCACACAGTGGCTAGGTTGGGTGTAGAATTCAAGCCTCCCCCTGCTTCTTGCTCATCCTGTGTACTGACCACCAGCCAGTATTCTCCTTTCCAACACCACTCCGCGTCTTACAGACCCTGTCTCTGCCATGACAAAGGAACCCAGCTAAAAAATGGGAAACCCAGTTGACCCATTTGTCTCACCCACAGACAACCAAACAACTAGTTTGACTAACCTGAGTCACCAAATGGATTAATTTTTTTTTCAACTTCTAAGACTCAACAGACTAAGTTTTCTGGCATTGTAGAGACAAAGTCATAATGAATCACTGGAACTGAAGTTATTAGGACAATATTCAAAATACCAGGTGATCAAAATATGACTGTTTCAGGAACTCCTTCTAATTAGACCCTCTGTGAGCTGCCAGCTGAATACTTACTGAAAAATATAGGGGCTATACGCTGTTGTAAGAGTATCCTGGAAAGTGACCTCTGTAAGTGTACAGACGGTTGGTACTTGTGAGTTTCATTCCTTCATGCATTTCCCTATTCTTTTTTGGGGGGAGGGGTTGAGAAGACAGAGTCAGGCTATATAGTTTGGGCTGCCCTTGGATTCCCAGGGACGATCCTCCTGCCTCAGCCTCCTAAGTGCTGGGATTACAGGTGAGTGCCACCACGCCCGGCTCCTCATTCATTTTCTTGCATGCCCATAATGTGGCAGAATGTGAGCTAGATGTTGTACAGTATTGTATTCCAAACTAAATAACAGTCCCTGCCATCATACATTTTATACTATAAAATTAGAGAGAAATACATATTAGGCAGGATAAAATAAGGACTACATGTTGAAAACCCTCCCGCATTTTGGGCATTGTGGAAGAACAAGTGATCCACATCAGTGAGTGCTGGAAAGAGTGGAAGAAGGGGTCCAGGGCATCTGCTCAGGAAACTCTGGAGCAGGAAGATCCAGGATCATGGAACTGAGGCCCTAAAGACCTGGACAAGACAACCAAGATCTAATCCACCCTGGACAGCCAAAGGGGATGAATGCGCAGAGAGAACAACCAAGACAGGAACCTCACTAGAGATTCAAGCTTCTACTAGACAGAGGTGGGGAAAATGAGGACATGGAGAGTTCATATCAGAGTCTTAGGTGGGAAAAATAGAGGTGAAGAAACTGCACATTATATGTCACCCTGTGTAGAGCAATATGCCGGGAACTTTATGAAATAAGTTACCTCATTCAGTCTTTGCCACAGCCTCTCAAATCGGATACCTTTACCCCTATTTCTTCAGTGACTGCCCTAGAGCTTTAGCAACTTACCAAGGACTTCTATGTACACTAAAGTCTTCCAGTCTTCACACTCCTGTTCAGTAAGAGGATCCGGCTTTTTTTTTTTTTTTTAAGGCAGAATCTCATTAAGACACTAAGTTACCCCGGCTAGAGTCAAACTTACAATCCTCCTGCCTCAGCCTCCCAGAGTCCTGGAATTATAGGTATGTAGCACCTGCCTCAGCTGGGACTCTCCACTGGATGAAAAGAGAAATGGAGACTTCAGGACTAAGTTGTTTTCCCAGGACAGTGGCAGAGCTGCAAAGATCTCCCATTTTCTTGGTGTAGCCTTACACAGCCAACCTGACACACTCACTTTCTCCCTAGTCTGAGTTCAGTTTTTATCTTTGTTACCAGAAAATCACCCAGTTATCTGAGATCCAGCTGACATAAACCCGAACCCATAACAAATGTGTTATCTCAAGGAGCTCATGCAAGGGTTGAGAAACTCAGGGCCCCCCACCTAGGACTGACCCACAGCAAGCACCTCCCCATAGACTTTTGGGAAGTTCACTGTCATGCCTGCTAACTTGCAAACCAAGGTCATTGTGGAAGCTTCCACAGGTCTACACAGCCCAGGAAAAAAACCCAGGCAGATCAGTCTGGAAAAAACCCAAATTATGATTGCCCAAGTCTCAACAAAACTTAAAGAAAAAAGCAAGTCTTGCTTGGCAACTGTGTGAAGACCACACCTTACCCTGCACATACCTTGGCCTCATCATTCTTGCATAAGAGAGTTTCAGAAGGGCCAATAAAACATTTAAAGATAAAGCTCCTGGACTGTGAGAACTGTTTGAAAAGTCTCCAGGCAAAGATGGCCATGCATTCCTCCAAAAAGGCCGTGGTGGTGCACTCCTATAATCCCAACTCTTGGGAGGCTGGGGCAGGAGGATCACCCTGAGTTTGGGGCTAGCATGGGCTACATAGTGAGTTCAAGGCCAGCCTGAACTACTTACCAAGACCCTGTCTCAAAAAAAAAAAATAAACTGAATTTAGCACCAATAACAAACAAGCAAGCTAGTGATTTGATAAGCTACAGCCCATGGCCAGCAGAAATCTCAAGGACGTAAGTTTCCATTAAATAGCTCTGTCGCCTGAGTATTTAGCCATTGAAATCCCACCCCCAAAGTGCTCCTGCTGGTCCTAGAAGTATAAAGCTACAAAGAAGCATTGAAGACCCTTCTGCTCATCCCTGCCACCCCGTGGGGTCACTTTCTGAGTGAGGACCACTCTTCACAAGAAGTCTCAGCACACACTCCGTTCTGACTGGCACCTCAGCTCACTCAAGTGTCAAATTGTTCGAGTCCAAGCCCATTCTATAAACAACTCCACTGAAAAATAAACACCACCTACGGCAACGGGCCAAGGACTACAAAACATTTCAGTAGAAATCAAGTCGGGGGAAAGGGAAACAAGCCCTGATGTTTCTGTCTCTCAACACAGCTGAATCCCAAATGGCTGTCCGCCTAGAAAGTCACCAGAGCAGGACAGACATTCGCTCGGGGCTCTGCTCTCAGCCAGCTACGTAATTGTAGGGCAAAGCTGATCATTTAACTGCTATGAGTTCCACTTCCTCCTGTGTGAAACAGGGCTAATAATAGCTGCTTCCTATTTACTCTACAACTGGAGTATGGAAGATTAGCAAGATACTGTCTGTAAAGGTGCTTTGATCTCAGAGATAGGGCCCTATGTAAATTTCAGCCAGTGTGATTACCACATTTTAGCACACAAAACCCAAAGGACCACTCACCAATCAAGAGCTGGTCATCAAAAGGGAAGAACGGAAAACAGCACACAGTGTAAAAAGAACAGAAACCCAAGATGTGTTGATGCTAAGAGGCAAGAACGAAGCAAGCATGTGCATCTGACCAACAGAAGAACCCAGAAGGAAACTGCAATGTGTGTGTCCAGGGAGAGAGTCAGTGGCAGGACAACCTGACCTAATTCTTGGAAATCAGTCAGCAGATCAGAAATTACAATAATGTGAACTGGATGTTTATTCAAGACGCTCCGAACATCTGAACTCCTCTAGGAAGCCTTCCCTGCCTCTCCGGAAAAGAGCCAGCTAACTCAGCCTCCCCTCTGCTCTGTGCTCTGGGGCTCTTCTTCCAGAATTCACCATGAGACAATTTTGAGTTTCTCCTGGGCTAAGACTTAATGTGTAGGCCATTTTCTAAACATTTCAGTTCGTTTAAAGTGTTCTTTATGTATATCTGTGCCATTTTCTGCTTTGTCCTTTATATCACTGCTTCCCAATATTTCTAGGTGAAGACAAACAAAATTCTCTTTACCAACACAGCTCTTTCACCAATTTACTCAAACCAGCATGTATGGCTCACCTACCATGTGCCTGAAGGAATCCAGCAGAATGAGTTTAAACGGATAAGTGCTTAAGGGTTTGATCCTGATAATGATCTTAACAGTTCTATATTCTTTGTAAATGACCAAATACTCCCAATTCATCTGTTAAAAGAAAAAAATACTCCAGAAGTGGTGGCATACCCATATAATCTGGGAGGCTGAGGCAGGAGGATCATAAATTTCAGCCCAATCTGGGCAATTTAGCAATTTAGCATGACCTTATCTCAAAAAAAAAAAAAGTTCAAAGGGGGCAGGGCTGAGGAAGTAGCTCTGTGTGAAGGCCTTGGGTTCAATCCCCTGTACAGAAAGGGAGAAGGAAGGAAAGGAGAGAAGGAGGGAGGGAGAGGAAGGAAGAAAGGAAGGGAGGGAGGGAAGGAAGGGAGGGAGGGAGGGAAGGACAGAACAATACATCTGCATGATCACAGGAGTGTTGATGTCCCAAGCTTCAGAAACACATTCTCGCTTTAGTGGGAAGAAATACCTAAAATTATGCTTCAATACTTGTGTTTGTCTCTCTAGACCTTTTTCAACTCTAGGATAACATGAATCACACAAAATATTAAGGAAATGAAACTTGTTTTCAGAGTGAGGATAATGGCCTCTGTTTCCTTCTCACGACTCTCCTGGCAGAGCCCAGACCAGTCCCTCAGTGACACCTCAGCTTGATCATTTGTCCCTTTGTGACTCCAGCAGGCTCCACCACTCTCTGGGTTAGTGAGTGAAGCTCAGGGTCAAGGTTCACTAAGCATGCTGGGATTGTTTCCTTCTTGCCCACGGAGTAGCACAACTCCTACTTTTCTACCTGTTTACCCAAAAGAACCAAGTGCCATTAGCCAACATGGAGGTTTTACTGTGTGCCCACTCTGACTAATGGGCTCTGAAGAGATTAACGAAGACCAGGATCAATGCAGGCTGCTAAACTGGACACGATGATACATGCCTGTAATCCCAGCACTTGGGAGGCTGAGGCAGGAGGACTGTTGAGAGTTGGAAGCCAAACATAGTGAGTTCAAGGCCAGCCTGGAATGCATAGCAAGACCCTGTCTAAACAATTTCACCCCCTGAAAAAGGACAACCAAGGCTTCTAGGAGGTGTACTTCTCAATCTTGGGTCCTTGTAGTCATGGGAGTAGAGAATGTTGTACTATTTTAAGAAAATCTAAATCAGAGAAGTTCTGATGCTCTACCCTTTACCATGTCTCTTCCCAGGTGTTTTCATTGAGAACCATATCTTGAAGTACCATGTACTCCCAAATCTCCATCTCTGTCCCTGACTTCCCATCTAGGAAGGCTCCAGACCCACGTATCCAACAGAATCTTTCCACCTGGACATCTCAAAGATGTCCAAAACTTCATGTGTTCAAATGACAACTTTTAGTTTTCCCTTTTCTAATGTATCTTCCATAGATCACCATCTCATTCAATGAAACCACCACCTACCTCTTAGCTCAAGTAAAAACTCCTGTCTGAAATATGAAAATATTTAGAAAATGGAGCCATGCACAATGGCACACACCTGTAATCCCAGCACTTAGGAGGTTGAGGCAGTTCAAGTCCCACTTGTGCAACTTAGCAGGACCCTGTCTCCAAAAAAAAAAGGGTGTATGTGAGGATATAGCTCAGTGGAAGATCATCCTTGGGTTTGGTCCCCAGTATGAAAGGAGAGAGACAGGGAGACAGAGACAGAGAGACAGACAGAGAGAGTATGCACAAGCAAGCATGGAGGCTGGGATATAGAATAGATTTCCTTGATTTCTTTCGTTCTATATGTGTAGTATCAGCCCTTTGGCAGTAAATCATAACGCATATTGTAGTAAGACTGTGAGACAAAAATCTTAAATCTAAACTCTAATCTTTTAGTTATATAAAGATACAAACTCTTATATGTGTGATTTTTTTGGTTATTTGGAGAATCCCACAGTCTATCTCTTGTTTAATACAGAGGATAGTTTGTGTTTTAAGCAAATAATCATTTACATTTGGTTTTAGCCCATTTTAAAACACTTTTTTTAAAAATCCAATATGACATTTCTTGCTAAGTCTTATGGAAAGTCAGATCACAATACCCAAACTCCTTATTTGCAATGTGACAGCTTGATTCGCCTATCTTCCCAGTTCCGGTTAAGCACCTATGCATCCCCTTAACGCACCACACAATTGACAATTTCCAGACAGACTGGCTGTCAAACAACCCTAACACACAAGGTCATTTGATTCAATCACTGAGATGACTGAAATAACTCAGACAGCTGACCGGAGCACAATAGAGTCACTCCTCAGTAATTGTCTGAGTTAACGTCCACTCTCCGCTGTGCTGTTTAGTAGGGATAGAGTTGTAAAGTGTAGACAGTGCCAGAATCCCAAGACTGGTTTTGAGTCAAACTCCCCTTCATCTGTTCGCATGTACATTAGGCTGCACCAAAGAAAAACAGAAAAGAAGTAAGGTTTCTGTCTCCATTTGTTGTTGTCCAGCACTCGTTTGTGGATCTGGATGTCAGAGTAGGAAAGCAACAGGAGCAAACAGAAATTTCTGAAGACTCCTTTGGGAAGCCCATATCTGCCACCACGCATGTTTTCTCTCCCTGGCAGACACTTTGAAGCGTGCACCATTAGCTGTCTCACAGCTTTGTCCAAGACTTGGGTTGGACAACAGACCCTAGAAAATTCCTATTTTCTGTCCATGTGCCGGATCTTGTTCATGTCTGTGGAAACAGGAGCAGGTGCCGCCTGGACTCCCTGCCTGGTGAATGTTGCTAATGAATGAAGAAGCTCAGCAGAGAGAAGCAATCTTCTGAGGACAGGGAAGGTTGGAAGGCAGTAGTGTGAGGGCCATGTGAAATGGGGAGCCATTCACTGCACCATAAAGCAACCCTGGATGCATGAAGTGTCACTGAAACATATGGTTTCTGCTAAACAGTCATGACTACCGGAGCATGTTCGATGACCTTCACTGGTCCCTGATAATGTCTGTCCCTTGATTTCACCATTTAGGAATCTCAGTCAGGGAACACAGGGATGTCACCAAGAGTGAGTCTAGCAGTGAGACATGCGTGAAAGAGGCCCAGTCCCAAAGGAAGCAGAGAAAGCCCATGTTTCTGTCAGTGAACGGGAGGATGAAAGGACGATCCTTTCCACAGAGACAGAGATGCCAGCTCAAATAATGCTGGACTCCAAATGCAAAGTAGCCCCCATCCTTGAAACTTCCAAGGAAAGTCTAATGGAACCTTGGAATTCACTTTTCTACAATTTCTATGAATACCAATTCCAGGTAACTTTGCCCTTTAGGAGTCTCACAATCAGAAGGTAGTACCACCCCACAAAACAACTTGCACAAATGTGTTTGAGGTTTTTAAATATTCACAAAAATGCATGCCAATATGTTACTAAAAAAATGTGTTAGAGCCATTTTCTATAAACAATGAAATTGTGTTCATTTTGGTTGTCTGTTTGGTAATAGGGATTAAACCCAAGAACTTTGCACTGAGCTACATTCCCATCCCATATATATATATATATATATATGTTCATTTATTTATTTTGAGACAGGGTCTTATTAAGTTGCTGAATTGCCCAAGTTGGGCTCAAACTTGCAATCTCCCTGCCTCAGCCTCCCAGAGTGCTAGGATTACAGGCACGGTATGCCACCATGTCCAGCAAGTTCTAAATTCTTGATTCATGAACTTTATAAACCTTTATTCATCACCATTATATACTTTGCTTTATGTGGGGATTTGAGGATAAAAGACACTTTTTGCCCTCAAAGAGCTCATGGTCTAATAAGGAAGGCAAAGAGACATTGTGATAAATGTTTGATAAATGCTTTGATACAAATAAACATAAAATGTTTCTGGAGCAAATGAAAGCAGTCCTCATTCCTGACCTGGGGCAGAGGTCTAGTTTGGGGAAAGGCTTTCCTTTTTCAGATTTGTATTTTATTAATATATGTTTGTAGTGCACGAAGTTCGTGTTCACTTTTGGGAGGGGGTGCATGTGGGGAAAGGCTTTCTGAGAGCAGCCGGAGGAGTCAGCAGGGACGCAGACAGTGAGAGAAAGCAAAAAAGGCTGCACTACAGGTCCCAGGCCTAGTAGGGAGGGTGAGCCAAGAGTTGCCCCAGGCCACACGATGGCCTTGGCTTAGGCGTCCCTGAAGCCCAGACATTGTCTCCAGTGAAAGCTCCCAGCAGAGAAGGGTTATGGTCACATTTTCGTGCAGAAGGCTCACTTTGGTGGCAATTTGGAGATCACTGAAGTGAACCAAAATGAGAGTTGGCAAGACTTGTTAGGACATTGTTGCAAAAATTCAGGTTAAAAAAAAACGCTGGTTTGAATTCATGCCGTAAGGATAGTTCTTCAGGTAACGTCCACAGAATTTTATGACCAATTAGAGGTGAACAGGGAGGAATTGTGGACAGCTGCCAGCCTTTCAGTTTGGGGAGCAGGGTGGCTCCCAGTGCCATTCACCAGTATAAGGAAATATGGTTCTTTTTCTCCCCCTGGGGCTCTGACTGACCTCCCCGTGATCTTTCTCGGTCTCATCAGCCTCGGGGAACTCCTGCCTCAGCAGCTAATCCAAGTCCTCTCCTGCCAGGCGCTTTGGACCTTCGCCTTCTCTTGCCAAAGGGTGGGAATCAGGAAGGTGTTTTAACAGTTTGACACAAACAAGGGGCAGAAGCCAAGGAGCCCACCATCCCACAGCAGCCGCCCCCGAGCAGAACCCTCTGAAGGGGAGCAGGAGGAAAGCCTCAGGCGGAAGAAGGGTTTTACTGGGGAGATTTTGGCCCTCACTCTGAGCACACAAATGTTTAAAGAAGTTGGATTCCAGTTTCACTAATGTCTTTGAAGAAGTAAAGCCAGTGCACATCTTCAATAGGTATAGAGCCAGGATGGAAATGATTAAGAAAAAAGCAGAGCCATTGGACCCAGAATCCATGTGACACTGTGCCCCAAGGATTTCAAATAATGAAGTAAGAGTGGATCTGTGGTCCTGTAAAAAAAAAAAAAAAAATCTTTTTAAGCAATAAAAGAAAAGATTAACCATGAAACAAAAATAAATGTAAAGCCAGCGACTTAGCTCAGTGGCAGCGCACCTGTCTCGCAAGACCAAGGTCTGGAGTTCAATTCCCCATACTGGAAAAAAAAAATGTAAAATCCAAAAAATGTAAAATTTTATGCACTTCAGAAAACATGGCAATTTCCCTTAAAGTGGTTACTACTACTAACAATTTTTGTGAGGGTATTTTTGTTTGTTTTATTGGTTTTTGTTTTTTGAGACAGAATCTTACGCTTGCCCCAGACTGGCCTCCAGCTCCTGGGCTCATGTGATCCTCCTGCCTCAGCCTCCTGAGTAGCTGAGAATGGAGATGGAAAGCAATTTTTTTTTTAAGTTTCCAACTCATCAGTTTTTATTATGCTAAGCAATTCTTCCCAGCCAATCTGTACTCATTTTGCTAAAATGTCTGAATTTGTCTCCGGCTTCTGCTTTGGAAATAGTACATATGGAATGATGACCACAATCCCACATAAAGGTGAGAGATTGGTGGGGGAGATGTTTCCTGACACTTCACTTCCCTCTCAGTGGGAAAGAGGATTCTAATACCTACCTGGCAGCAGCATTTGGAAGGATTAATGAGTGTTTGTCAAGCACTCTCAGGCCTGAAGATGAAAGACATCCTATGAGCACACAGTCTAATTGATGTTTGTTATTTTGAATGTTTCACTAAAGGACTTTTCGCTACATAAATGAACTCTCATCCAGGGCTTTGAGAAGGACATAGAATTGAAGAGTCTCACGTGTGGTTTTTTGCCTACATTTTCTTTTCTGCAATTATTTCAAACATGGCAATTTTCCACTCAGTAGTGATTATCCCTGCTAGAATATTGACTGCAGGTGGTATGATCCTCAGGCTGAGTCCATTTACAGCCAAAACAACCATTTAATTCCATTTCTTTGGTAGTAAATTAAATACATAGATAAATAAAAAAATAAGCTCAAGTCTTTGATGGGCTAAATGATTTACTTTTCAATCTATTTTTAAGTAGTATGGTAATGACTTTATTTTTCTTGTACATTGGAAATAAATAGGCAATCAAATATTTGGATGTAGTACTATATTTTGGGGGGGGGGTTATTTTCCAGTGAGTTTTTTTCATAATCCAAAGGCTCAAGGAAGAATCAAGTTGGTTCCTTCACATTCCAAAATAGGCATATCTCACTTCATAACAACAAAAAGTGGTTGACCAGTACTCATCTCATGGCCCACGAGGTCAAATGTCTGTACATCCACATTTAAGAAGCAAATGCAATGCTATGGCACACACTGACACTAAATCAGTGGATTCAGCCCCAGATCCAAATGGCAAGGACTAAATCCTTCTCTGATGAGCTCCTTCTCCCAGACTAAACAACCTAACAATCTTCCTTTCCCATTCTTACATTTCTCCATCCTGACTCACAGTATTCCGGGCTGAAGAAGGAGATTATAGACTCAATCCCAAGCACATCCTCAGCCAAGTCAAAGAGTAAGTTCCTAAATCAGCAGATAAAAATTAAAGGCATTAGTCATCAGAGATTAAATATTACATCTTTCTAGATTTCTTTGAAGGTGCCAATAACTAGGCAAGCACAGACACTCTATAAAGAATGGAACTTGGCCCCTATTTAAATAGATCTTTCCAAATATAATTTCACTGACCACACCTTAGGCTAGCACTTCTAGAGCAGACCATTCTCAAGGGACTGTGTTTCAAGAAATACCCCTGGGAAGCTCATGTCTCTGTCATGTCTCCAACTGTCTCAAAAAAGCTTGAGTTTTGGCTAATGGGGACATCTCCAAGGTAAGGCAAAGGCCTGGTCACTTGATCTCCAGTCCCTACCTCCAGCCCAGGAAAGGCACATCCCTTCAGGCCTTGCCTCTGTCACATGCATTCCCTTTGAAGCTCCCTCTGGGCTTTTTTTTACCATGACTTCACCTTTAAATTTCTGCCTGATGGGCAGAATGCAAAACATGGCGGCCCTGCACACTGCACTCCCTCTAAAGATGGCCCTGAACCTTCAGCTGGGACTCAGAGAACTGGAGATGAGAGGGGACCATCCAAAGCAGGATTTGATGTGCCCAGTGTAGGAACACACACACACACACAGAGCAGCAGCATGATGCTGGGTGAGGAATCTAGTAATATACATCTCCATCCGGAAATCAGATTATTAAAAATAAAATTAAGTGAATGGCAGAGCAATGATCATCTGTTATGAAGGACGCCAGTGACAGTAAAAGCTTCGTTATCAGACCAATTGGGGGGAGTGGCTGCTGGTCAGCTAAAAATTCTAGTTAGCTAAGGCTTTATTCACATTGCCCCAGGAGCTTTGCTTATCTCTTCTTTAGCACTCCCTTTTATAAATGAAAGAAAGTGTGTCTGGTTCATGAGTGAGTTACCATCTGAAGTCTGTGGAGATGGAGAATTAATTTTGTTTTCCAAAAGCAGCAGGAATTGTAGCTCTGCTCCTCTGCCCACCCAACCCTGGCCGCCCTCCTGTGCGTTCTCCCTATCCCACTCAGCTTTAGCTGATTACTGGACTGAAGATTTTTGCACAAGGAATTGATAGAATTCTAATTGAAGACACAGCATCCTCCACACCCACACCTGGGTACTGAACCCTGGGCCCTCACCTACCTACCTCTCCCACCCATTTTTGAGACAAGGTCTCACTAGAGCCATTAAATTGCCCAGGCTGGGCTTGAACTTGCAGTCTTCCTACCTCAGCCTCCTAGAGTGCTGGGGATTTCAGGCCTGTAGTATCTTTTTTTTTTTTTTTAATATAATCTGTATATAATAGAGACTCTTTTTCTTGGTACTGGGGATTGAACTCTGGACCTTGCACTTTCGAGACAGGCGGCAGCACCACTGAGCTAAATCCCTGGCCCTGTATATAATACTTTGGGGATTGACTTTGCAAAAAATAGGTTTACCTCTTTTTTTGTTACCAGGGCTCAAACTCAGGATCTTGTGCTTTCAAGGCAGGCAGCAGAAGCACTGAGCTAAATCCCCAGCCCAGGTTTACCTTTTTAATAGCCAGTCTTAAAGTTGTAGACTGTCAAAGCAACAAAAATGGGAAACACAAACTCCAAGAAGACTGAAAGAAAGCTCAGTGTCCTGGATGGCCCTGTACTCTCCTGCCTTTACCAGGCATTATCTTTATGGCCTTGAGCAAGTGACTTAGCTTCCTTGGTTTACTATTTCGTTGGCTTACCTGTACAATGAGAATATTGTATGGCGTATGACTGAAATATACAGTCAATGTTTAAATTTTAAAATATATTACAATAAATGACATATTCCCATTAACCACCCTCCAAATACACCCCCTTACTTCAAACACACTTATCCCATCATTCTTGTCACTTTCTGAAGCAGCTCTGGAAGTCCTCTTTCATGAGGGTCTTTAAAAGTGTGGTCAAAAATATGGTGGATGCTCCTGCTGACTGACATGGAGAAGAGAGATGGACTCATAAATACATTACACTGTGTCTTCATTACAGCTTGGTCATCACATCGGGCACCGTGCAACTTCTGGCTCTTCCCTAAAGTCAAAATGACCATGAAAGGTAAACGTTTTAAATCCACTCAGGACATGGAGGCAGCTGTGACCTCACAACTAAAGACACTCATGAAAGAGAACTTCCAGAACTGCATCAGAAAGTGCCAAGAATAATAGTGTGTTCGAAGTGAGGAGGGCATATTGAGGGGAATGGATGGCAATGTGTCCTTTAATAACTTTTTAAAATTTAAACCACTGTATTTTTCTACTATGGATCAGTGAGGAGACTGTGGAGCTTCTTCTGATCTAGGACTCTCAACTCATCTTCAAGAGAGAAAATTCCTTGCTCATGCTCCAAGAGCCTCCAAATGAGTGTTGCCATGATAGCCCATACACACTGAAAGCTTTTACAAAGTTAACAGTGCTAAACCCTCTGGAAAAGAAAGCTGGATTCAAGTCAATCTACTAAAAATTCTTTAAAGACTCCCTGACACTCAAACTGGTCCATCAAAGCTCAAGAATGAGTTCATTCTCTCCTTCTTGAAAATATAGAGAGGCGCTAGTCAAAACTTGGCCTTGGTCTCTTTATTTGAAACCAAGAGGATGAATGCTGGAGACAGAACAAATGGTTTTGTAGACAAGCAGTGCTTTATACCACCCTGAGGGAATCCAGATGTGAAACCAATGCTCACCAAAAGAAGGCCTCCCCACATGTTTGGAGCAGGATAGAGATCAGTAAGTCAGACACACGCTGTCATGGCTTGGGGAAGGGGCCAGCTGGAGAGCCAAGAAATCCTGAAATTGAATCTGAGTCTATCATTTATTATGTGATTTGGGGCAAATTACTTACTCTCACCAAGCCTGAGCTTTTCTGAATAAATAATAACTACCTTGCAGAATTATGATGATGTTTAAATGAAATAATGCAGTGATATCTTGATACTCAATGTTAATTGGTTCCCGAAGGCTCAACATATTTTTTGTGTCAAAATGCAGTAGAGTATGGCATGGAAACCATCTTGCATTGGCCAAGGAAAATGGATCCAAATTACCTCAGAGATCTCCTCTGTAGGAGTCTAGGAAGGAATTCCTATTCCTCAGGGGTGGTTAAAGAAGAAGGAAGAGAAGAGGGAAGGTTCTCTTCATCAGGGGACTGAACTGACTCATTCCTTCTGGCCAGAGGGACAGGAAGGACTGAGAAGAACTTCAGGAATGAAGAGAATTAACCCGTGAAGTGAAGGGAAATGACAAGGCAGTTATCAGTGTGCTGATAACAGGAGGGTAATGGGGACAAACATGTGCCTTACAAGGCTCAAAAAAAAAAAAACCAAAGAGATCTCTCCGTGCTTGGTGAGGCTGGCCAGCTGGAGGATACTCAGGGTATACACTCCCTTTGAAGCCATTCACTTGCCTTCTCCGTGTGGAAAGAGAAGGTCATTGTCCCTATGTATAAAGGAAGTAGAATAAGAAAAGCCAACCTGAAGACTATCCCTTGTCTGTCAGGATCCTCTCAGCTCATGCTTAAACTGTCACCTCTTGACCCCCAAACCCAAAAGGTGACACAGGAAAGGGTCTTCTTGTTGTGTCCACCTCCATGGCAGCACATTTCCTCAAGACCCAAGCCACGCCAAGAGGAGAGGAGACAGAGTTAAGAAGGAGGGTTCATGGAGACTGTCCTACTGGGGGCCCAGGACTTCAAGTCGGGGACCCACAGGGAGACTCTGGACTTTCAGGAACTTCCTGTTTTGAGGATCCAAAGGAAAGAAAAGTCGGGACACTGAATGTTCCCTGTCTGTGGGTGATGTCTCTCTGTGACATCTATTATTAAGGATAATGGACCAAAGGATCATATCATTAAGTGGGAAAGAGGTCATTATTTGTTACACCATCTCACTTTAAAGGAACCACTTGGAACAAAGAGCAATGACTAAAAGTAATTAGGCCAGGCCCTGGAGTGTGTCGGCCATGTTACTGGTGACCCTACGCTGTGTGCTAGGGTGTCACACAGACTCAGGCCCAATTCCAGCAGGCAGGGGGCAGGCAGTGTGAGTTATTCCATCACTGAGAGTGCTAGAAGAGGAGTCACCAGCACTGGACTCCTGTTTTAGCTAGGTTGAAATTTTGGGGTAAAACTCAGAAGAGCCCTCATTTCTTGACCCCCCTACCTTGTCAGAGCCCCTACCTGGCCTGTGCAGAACCCAGGCTCCGGACCTCCAAGACTGTGTGACACCGGCCATCCATTCACTATGATCGGTGGGGGTGCGGTGCGGTGGTGCAGCACTTGTCTGCATGCGTGAACCCTAGGTTCCTTCCACAGTGCTACAAACAAAAGTAATGACAAAAGCATCCGCCTCCTAAGATTTGGGGGAAATTAAAGGTGTCAATACACAGACCATCGTGAGCACGAAGGTAACACAAAGAACAGACGGTCAGTGGGTTTTTAATTTGTAAGAGGACTGAAAGCAGTAAAAAATGAAAAAAGTGTGTGTGTGACGTGTCAATACATTTTTTGTAAGAACTCATCCTTAATAATAGATGTAATACCTTAAAATTCACCCTTTTTTGTATCTTTTTTTAAAGACAGGGTCTCACTATGTATTACAGGCTGACCTCGAACTCACAGCAACCCTCCTGCCTCAGTCTCCCCAGCGCTGGAATTACAGATGTGCACCACCATGCCCAGCCATATTGTTTTTAGCGCACGTTTGCAGTGCGGAATGACTGCACTCCCAATGGAGAGTCGGAACGCTGCACAACACACGTAGTTCTTTCTACGTGCCCCTGTCCTCCCCTCTGTCTCCCATCTCTTCTGTGCCTCCGTCTCTCTGACCCCTTCCCATTTGCAAAAGATCTATCAAAATTCGCCCTCAGTGGAAGTCAGGGGGTGCCGACCTCGGCCCCAGTCCCTCTGGGCCTCATCCGCGGGCCGGGATCTCTGGGGGCTGACGTCTGAGCTGTGCTGGGCCAGGTGGAGAACTGCGGGGCGGGGGGCGGCTGGAGGCAGCCTGACAGGCCGAGAATGAGGAGAAACAGGAGAGGGAAGGCATTCCAAGCAAAATGGATGGATGTAGGGACAGGAGCGTGACGGCAGAGGAGAGCGAGGAAGCAGGCTTGAGAGGGAGAAGGGCTCGGAGGCTGTCCCTCAGCCGCAAGCATTGGCAGTGGAGGAGGAAGGAGGAGAGGAAGGCAGGCGAGGGCGACGCCTGGGATCAGAGGGCGCCTCCTGCAGCCAGGGCCAGCTCGAGTGGCCACCGCCACCTTCTCTGGCCCTGTGCCGGCAAGGCCCCTGGCGAGCACTCCCTGAAGTCCCTAGGGAGGACAGCAGGCTTCTCCGGCTGTCAAAAGGAAGAGGAATCTGTTTATGCACAAATTTGAAAGGCAATATATCAAAATCTTGACAATAATGGAAGGTCAATAAAAGTACGGATGATTTTCATCTTTTTCTTTTTTAGGGGGAGGGGCGGTACTGGGGATCAAACCCAGGGCCTTCACACTGAGCTAAACTTTGTAATCCTCCTGCCTCAGCCTCCTGAGTGCTGGGACTATAAGTGTGCACCACCACACCTGGCCTTGTACCTTTTTAAAATTGCTAAATGAAATCTATATTACTCTTATAGAACAAAACTGTGACTACCGAAACCAAATTTAGTTGTCTTGAGATTCAAAGTCAACCACCCTTCCGACAGCAAGCATTATTAGTCTTAGGCCAGGGTTCCATATCTGTCTAGAGAAGAGCAAGAGAACTATGTCCCGTTATGTCTTTGTTATTGTCAGCACATACTCCCTCCCTGACTCCCTCTAGATCATCAGGCAAAATAATTCCAGAAATTCTTCTGTTTTCCTTTCATGTGTGTGTGTGTGTGTGTTGCACTGGGGATTGAACAGTAAATGCAAGGCCTTCACACTGAGCTGCAATCCCAACCCTCCCTTGTTTTTTTATTTTGCTAAGTCTTGCTAAATCACTAAGTTTCCCAGACTGGACTTGAATTTGGAATCCTCCTGCCTCAGCCTCCCAGAATGCTGGAATCACAAGCATGAGCCACCGCGCCCAGCTCCAGGATATATTTTCAGGCTTTCACCTCAGGAATTTTCTGCCTCTAAAAGTTATCTACTCTTTTTGTTTTCTTTTTGTTGGTAGATATTTGTGCCTATGATATCAAGCCAGACTATAAATCCTAGAGGGCAGAAACTGAGTCTTGTTCCTCTTTCTTGCACCCTCGGTATTTCTTTTTATCTTTTTAAAAACAGTTTATTTCCTTTATTCCTCCATAGTATTATTGTTGGAATCATTTTCCTTGTCAAGGAGGGGAAACTCCCACATGATAATCAGAAACCCACAGGAAGCTGGACCTGGTGACACATGCCTGTTATCCTAACAGGCGGGGAGGCTGAGACAGAAAGATCTCAATTTAGAGCTCAGCCTGAGCAACTTATAGTGATTAAGTGAGACTGTTTCAAAATAAAGAATAAAAGGGCGTGGGGTTCGGGAGGTAGCTCAGTGCAAAGGCCCTGGGTCCAACCCCTAGTAGTATAAAACAAAACCAAATAAAAATAAATTTAAAGGGCCAGGAATGTAGCCCTGAGTTAGGTCCCCAGTACAGACACACACACACACAATCATAGAAGAAATGGCAGTTTTCTTTCCAATAGAGGGATTTTTTATTTTACGTATTTAGTATTTAGTTAGTAGTGCCTTGCATACACTAAGTACAAGCTCTATGTTGGAGCTACACCCAAGCCCTCAGCCTTGCATGGTGTCTGTTGAGTGATGTCTGCTGTGTAGCATCAATGCAGTCTTCTTCCCTTTGTTTCCTGTTTTGTTTTGTTTTTGAGACAAGATCTCGCTCTGTAGTTCAGGCTGGCCTTGAACTCACCATGTATCCCAGGCTGGCCTCAAACTCTGGGGGACCCTCCTGCCTCAGCCTCCTGAATGGGTGTGCCACCACGCCCTGTCCATACCCAGCCATCTGCCTGGCCCCAGTGTCCCCCAAACATCCTTAGCATAGTCCAGGGCCCAACATATGTGATTCTTCCCTGGGCCCTGGGGTTTTGCAGTGCACCCTCTGCAAGTTTGGGGAGGCGACTGAAAACCCAGGAGTCATCTGCCAGGGCTGCTGCCTGTGGTGTGGTTCTCTGAACGATCACACTCACCCGTAAGTGCCGCTTCCACCATCCTCTTCAAAGCCTGTTACGATCATTAGCTAATTAAGCCGAAGCCCTGTCCTGCTGACTGCTTACAATTCCCACTTGCAGAAGGGGAAACCAAGGCAGGTGTTAAGTGAGATGCCACAGGCCAGAGCCAGCTTCTGAGCCAGAATCAGAAGCAGCAAGTAGCTAATTTTGTGTTTAAGCCACTGGACTGCACAGCCTTCTGATTCCAAATAAATGTTTTCTGAGTGTGGGTGGAAAGGTCTTTCCCCTGAACTGCATTTCTGAGAGAAGAGTTGAAGTCCCTCATGGAGTAGCTGCGTAACTGTCCACCTCAAGCTGAATTCAGTGTCAGAAGGCAACTGACACGGGTGTGGTGCCTACCTGTAACACCGGCACTTGGGAGGCTGATACAGGAGGGCTGCTGAGGGTTTGAGGCCAGCCTGGGCTACACAGTGAGTTCAAGGACAGCCTGAAGTGCACAGCCAAACTCTGTCTCAAAACACAAAACAAAAAGTGGGAAGCAAGTGCTGGGCAGAGAGACACACGTGTAATCCCAGCACTCTCAGAGGCTGAGGCAGGAAGATGTCAAATTCAAAACCAGCTTGGGCAATTTACCTACTTAGCAAGATCCTATCTCAAAATAAAACATACAAAAAGGCTGGAAATATAGGTCAGTGTAGAGGCCCTGAGTTTGATCCCTAGTACCAAAATAAAAATAAATAAATAAATAAATAAATAGCAACCAAAATGGACAAAAGAATGAGCTTGCCGTAAGAGTTTTTAAGAGTACTTACCTACTATACAGCTCACCTTTTCTGGGCCTATGTAAAATACATATAGCATTTTAGAGCCCATTAAACTGTGTTTCTCCACTTCTGTTCTCTTCCCTAAATGAGCTTTAAGAAAGAGAAAGGAGATGCAATAAAATTGGAAGCTATAAGAATCCTCCACTGGTAACAAAAATAATATTAATAACCAGCCCACAGCCAGAGACATAAGAAGGCATATGATTAGGAAGATGAACACTTCTGGCCTTGGAGTAAGCGTTAAGTAGGAAACCCTGGTGGTGTTATTTGGTAGAAAGCTATGTGACTCAAACTCTCTGAAAGAAAACTCGAGATTCTCAACTACTGAACAGATTCCAACTACCAGCCCGGAGTAAAACCACCCGTGTCATCCAACATGATGCATTTGGGATCTGGGCGGTAGTTCTTGTTTTGTTTTTAATATTAGGATTGGAAACAGATATTTAAGATTCTTTTTTGTTGTTGTTTTAGTTTTGAGACAGGGTCTCACTATGTAGCCCAGGCTGGCCTTAAACTCTAGGCAATCCTCCTGCCTCAGCCTCCCAAGTGCTGGGAATACAGGTGTGCACCACCAAACCCGGCTAAGATTCTCATAAAGACAAGTTGTCTCCCCCTGGGCTCTAAGACAACAGGCAAGCACCCTCAGGAAGATGGCAGTGGGATGGTTCCAGAAGGGCTCCCCCTGGAAGGCTCCCTCCCTCCGGGTAGTACAAAATGAGGGAGTTTCAGTTGCCAGGAAGGTGTGGTAAGGACATTCCACACTCAGCATGCAGGAAAACACAGAGATAAGGAAGAAGAAAGCAGTCTCAGAGCCTGGGGAAAGAAAGGAAGCAATGTAAGGAAAAGAATTTTATTGATTTTTAAATACGAATATTTTCTGTGATTCAGAATCATGGTGACCTTCATATCAGGTTTCTTGGGGGGAGGGGGAATCTGAGATAATAGTCAACAACCCCAATGGAAACCACAAGAAAGTATATATTTTTTGTGCTTAAAAAAAAAAAAGAAAGGTAGAGAGCAGGGTGTGGTGTTGCACACCTGTAATCCCAGAATTCAGGAGGCTGAGGCAGGAGGATTGCCTTGGGTACCAGGCCAGTCTGAGCTACATAGTTAGTTCCAGGCCAGCCTGAACTACATAGAAAGACTATTTCAAAAACCAGCGAGAGAGAGAGAGAGAGAGAGAGAGAGAGAAAAGATGAATATAATTTGTGCATCAAGGAAATCTTGCAAAGCGCAAGGACCTGTGTTCGATCCTCAGTACCAAAAAAAAAAGAAAATCTTGCAGCCAAGGACAGGGTAAAAATGACCGAAGTATGGTATGTACATGTACAGACCTGCCACAGTGAAACTCATTGATCTGTATAACCAAGAAAGAGAATAGGAAGAAGAAAATCTGGGCTGGTAGGGTAGCTCAATGGTAGAGTGTTTACCTAGCATGTATAAGGCCATGGGTTTGATCCCTAGGATTGCAAAAACAAAAAGCAAATAATTTTAAATGAACACTTTACTGTTAACATTGACAACTTACAAACAATTCAGTTTGCAACTCCTCACCCTGTGCACACTAGCAACATGGCCAGAGGCAGAGAACATACCCTAGAACAAAAGTAAGATTCTGCTATTAGAGGAAAACCTAACTTTGCTCCCAAAATAAACACCAGGAGCATCGGATCATAAACATTTAAGCCACGAAGTCCCTCCTTGGCCAGCTATGAGCATTGTTCATGCAGGCCAAGGAGCTGGGCTTAGGGTTTGTTTTGTTTTCCTTTTATTGAATTAATGATCAGAATTAAAGCAATTAAATGCTATTAGTTTAACAGTTCTTGATTATTCTAATAGTCCAGGCTTGAACCAGGTAGGTTCAAGTTGGATTTCAGATCCCATGCATGTTCAGGCCTTGAACTCTGTTGGGTTTCTTTTTTTTTTTTGGTACCAGTGATCGAACTCAGGACCTTGCGCTTGTGAGGCAGCACCACTGAGCTAAATCCCCAGACCTCTGTCGGGTTTCTTGTGGAGTGAAAGAGGGGCTAGGAAATAAATAGCAGGTGGCATAAAATGAAAAGACGGAACTGCACCAGGCGAAGAGCTTAAACACAATTGTGCGCTTACAGTCCTTGTGCATGGCCGTGTTCATGGCAAAGTCCCTGAGCAGAGATAAAAGAGGCTGAGATAAGAGGTTTGAGAGGATGCCTCAGAAGAGAAATAGACAGGCAGCTCATGTTCCCTGAGTGTCCTCTAAGTGGCTGGGGACATAACACTAGAGGTCGATTGAGTATGGAAAATCAAACTTTCGTCCACTATAGCAAAGGCTACCAGATAAGATGTAGGATACCCAGTTGCCCTGGAATTTCAGATAAGTGTTCAAAACCCTTTAGTATGGGTATATCCCAAACACTCCAGGGGACACACTTGCGCTAAAGCAGTAGCATCATTTATTTGAAATCCACCTTTAACTGAGTATTCTGTATTTTTTTATTTGCTAAACCTGGCAACCCTAATCCTAGCAAAAAGTTCACAGTGTATGTAAGTGAAAAGTCAAGGGATGAGAAGAAAAGCACACTCTTCGGAGATACAAAAGTAACTCTCAGAAGAAACAGCTAAAAGGGTTTAACATGGTTTCTCTGGGAAGCAGGGATTGAGAGTGGAGTTAGTTCCAGGCGGGGGACTGCTGTTTTCCTTAAGCCTTAACAGTAATGTTAAAATTTTCATCCATTTATTTATGTAACTTTGACAAAAATTAAGATTTAGTTGGGTCGGGGATTTAGCTTAGTGGTTTCGCTACCTGCTGTGCAAGTGCAAGGACCCGAGTTCAATCCCTGGTACAAAAAAAAAAAAAAAAAAGATGTGGAAGATTTAGTTTTTTAAAAAGGAAACAGTCCCCAATGACTTATTTTAAGTAACAATGGAGCTGGTTTTGGTGGTGCACACCTGTAATCCTAGAACTTGGGAGGCTGAGGCAGGAGGATCATTATTTTGAAGACAGCCTCGGCAACTGAACAATTTACCAAGACTCTATCTCAAAAATACAAACAAACAAATGGTATGCTGAGTTGCCAAGTTTCAAGAGAATGTGAGGGAAAAGGAAAGAAAACATTAAAAATAAAAGAGAGAGTGATTCCAGGAGTAGTGATGCACATCTATAATCCCAGCACTCAGGAAGTGAGACAGGAGGCATCGCTGCAAGTTCAAGGCCAGCCTGGGCTACATAGCAAGACCCTGTCTCAAACACACACACACAATGCCACTGTGGAAATCAGCATGGAGATACCTCAAAGAACTAGAACTGGAAGTCTCACTTGACCTAGCTATTCCTCTGCTGGGTATCTTCCCCAAAGAATTAAAAGAATCATGCCACAGTGATATATGTGCACCCATGTTCATAGCAGCACAGTTTGTGATAGCTAAAACTTGGAAACAGCCCAAAGGCCCATCAGCTGGAGACTGGATAAAGAAAATGTGGGTTTTTTATAAAATGGAGTACTACTCAGCCATAAAAAATGGGAAATTAGGGCCGGGGATTTAGCTCAGTGGTTCTACTGCCTGCCTCGAAAGTGCAAGGACCTGAGTTTGATCCCTGGTACCACAAAAAAACAAAAATGAGAAATTAGAGATATTTATAGCTAAATGTAGACACATTGAGATGATACTCTTAGGTGAAATAAACAGGACACACGTGAAAATACCGAATAGCTTCTCTAGTGTGAGAAACTGAAAGTGTAAATAAGGACTAAAAGGTATAATAGATAATGTGAATAGGAAGAAAAGGGACAAAGGGGAAGGGGAAGTGGGAGGGGTAGGGGAAAGGCAAGAAGGGAATGGAATTAATATGAAAAAAGGAAAAAATGGAAATAGGGAGGGATGGAGGGGTTGAAGGGAGGGCAGGGGAATGGGGAAAAAGAAGAACCAGAGAGATTATGTAAAAGTGCAAATTTCCAGTGATGAATGTCATTATATTGTATACCTAAAATGTACCAATAAAATTAATTTTTAAAAATCAATTTTAAATTTATTTTTTTTTAAATAGAGAAAGTCACCTGCTCCTTCTTCTCCCTACCTAGTCCACCGCCTCGTTCCACTCAGCGTCTCCCCTCCAGTGGGAGGTGAATGCCAGCCTCCAGCTTGCAGGGCCCTCAGGGTGGCACTCAAGGGGGTGGACGAAGTGGGAGCTGGGGGCTGTGCTACCTTGCGAGTGGGGCCTGAGGGTTTAGTTGCTAATGGTTGAGCCCTTGCTAAATGCCAAGCACGGTGTGAAGAAGTGAGCCATGTGGCCACCTCCAGCCCTCCCCACGCTGGTGATGGGGACTCGCCGCCATCTGCATCTGCAGAGGGAGAGGTGGAGGCCCACTGAGGCCCAACGACTTGCCTGACTTCGCCGCGCTGTCTCCGACTCACTGTGCCCAACCAAAATATCCTTCCATTCCCCCGGTGATGTGGAGCTCTGGACTCCGACAGAGTCACAGCTGGAACTCAGGGTCTCGGAGTTCTGCGTGGTCACCAAAGCCTGGTGTCCTAGAAAGTGACCTGGCTGTCCCCACAGGGCACCTAAAGCTTCTGTGGTGACAGAGAAAGCAGTGGGGTTCGGGGACCTGGGCGCCGGCGCTTTGACTCTTAGGGCCCTTGATGAGCCCGTCCGGGAAGGAGGTGCGCGCGGGACACTTCTGCAAGGCTCTGCCTGAGCCACACCGCATGTGTCCCACGGTGACAGCGGGGTCTGGTGTCACTCGGAGGTTTGCCTCCCTGCGAGCCTCTCCGAGGATGTCCGGAAACAGCCCCAAGGAGGCCCACAGCCTGGGGTGTGCCCCTTCCCCTTACATTCCTGGCAGAAGGGGCCGGGAAAGGAGATAGGACGATCCCCGGGGACGGGGAAGGTGGGGGCTTTGGGGAGGCTACAGCTCACAGCCCGAAGGAGAGAAGGCCGAGCTCCTCGCCCCGCGCGTGGGTGGCTCCAGCGTGTGTTTCTAGAGAAAACAAGCTCAGGGCAGCAGAGCTGTGGAGACAACCCGGGCACCTAACAGCTGCCACTCAAATGAACAACTTTCATCTGGGCTCTGGTTCCTTCCCAGCCGCAGCTGAACAAGACGAGCAGATGAGTTATCACTCAGATCAGGGTTGGGGTGGAGTCGGAGTTCTGCTTCCTCCTGTGGTGTTGCAGGTCCAAGGCTAGGGAGAGGGCTTGGTGGGGCGGCACAGAGGCTACCACTGCTATTCGTGATGATTATTATTTGCAGAAAGCCCAGCTGCACAATCAGCAGGTTACACAGCCTAGACCTTCGTGCGGGATGCCCCCTGGTCATTCTCAGGAAGTCAGCTCGAGTTCCCCTTTGCCAGCATCAGATAATGGCGAGATGATAAGTTTCAGCTACCTGGGCTGGAGCCTCCTCCAGTATTTGATCCAGGGCATCTGATTCCCTTCTAATGTGAGTTCTCTTTGATGTCTGAGATTCTCCTGAGGATAAGGAGTCTTCGGAGGTGACTCCTTGCCCCTGCCCAGGTCTGTACCCTGCCTGGCTCCATCTTGACGCTGCTGCTCCCTCAGAAGTTTCTCCCCTCCTGGGGCCCCTGCGTCCAGCGGCCTCTTCCTCATGCACTGCAAGGAAGTTCACAAAGCCTGCTTCTAAAACACACATCAAGGAAAATCTTCTTTTTGTCTATGCTAAGGACACGAGTCTTCACAGGAGTCTGTTTTTGTAAAAAGCCAAAGGTGAAATGTTAAGACTGGTTTAGACGAGGATCCATGGCTTTGCCCACTTGTCTTGCTCTGAAGAGAATTTCTGTTCTATTGTTGGTGCCTCTCACTGACTGGTTTGGCATTGTGTGGCCTAGGAGATAAACTCAATACCCTACTTAATATTTAATCACAAATATTTATGAGTTGGCCAAACTGGAGGCCTCCATTTCCATCTCTGGCCGATAACTGGGAATTGGCTGGCCCTCTAGAAAAGGGTACTGGCTGGTGGGACTGGGCCTGCCCCGCTGCTTGCCGAGTTACTGAAAACCAACTTTGCAGCCTGAGTTAGAAACCATAAGAAATAAGCTCTTTAGGTAGCCAGCCCTTTCTTTCTTCATCTGGTCATGTACAACTGTTTGCAGCTGTTGTTGGGGGCAGGGGTGCTTATTCCAAGTTCTCGATTTCTGGACAAAAAAATCCATATTAATAAAATTCACACACACACACACCAAAACCCAGACACAGCTAAGAATAACTGGCAGGTCCTATGATGACAAGATGAGATGGGGGTCTGTCTGATAAGCCTAGGGGGAGTGAGTTGTAGAGGCCGGCATCAAACAGCTGCCGAGAGTCATCCTGCTGCTCTGAGCTGCGGGACTCCCATCAAACCAGGGACTCGATTCCTCCAACACTGGGATTCGGCTACCTGTGTGTGGGAAGGTCAGGGAGGTCAGATGGGCCAGCAGATGTCCTTTCCCCCTCCCACTAAGAATGAAGGTGGGGTGGGGAGAGAGAACAAGCTAGACCATAGAGCAAATTCCACCAGGCAAGAATCCAATGACCTTCTTCCCCATTCTGACCCATCTAAGTCAGGGACAACCCCAGTGGCCTAGAAAATTCTAGACAAGATTCTCCAGGGAACTAGCCAGCAGTCTGAGATCCGCTCCAGGCTTCTTGAAACCTTGGCAAACATCTCCCACTGCCAGCTCTCCCCTGGGGGTGGGCATGCAGCAGCTCGAGATAGCAGCTCCCTCCCTAGCTCCCTCCCTCTTCCCCAGGGAGGGAGGAGGCGGGCCCAGCAGGTGTCTCTGGCTTTTCTCCTGAGGCAAGAGGCAGATGCAGGTGCCTCCTGCCACTCCCTTTTTCCTAGGAGTGGGTGTGGGTGGCTAGGGAGGTGCCCAGCCACTCCCTCTGGCCCCCCAGGGCTAGTGGATCAGGGAGGGCCCTCTACTACCAACTCTCTTCTCCAGTTGAAGTCTGGAGTCCAGAAACCAAACCACACCCACCCTCGCTGCTTTCCCACCAACCATCCCATGAGCAGGCTCCTCTATAACCACCTCCAAGGAGCTCTAGAATTCTCCCCAAGAAGTGGCAGCTCTCCCTGACTGTTACAGACTCCTTGAATACTGCTTTTCTACCTCCATCAGCCTGATACCCATCCATGCCTCCAGTGCCCAGCAGGGAGGCAGGAGGCAGCCCTGAGCTCCAGAAGCTGTCCCAGGAGCTCACAGTTTGGGGAGCTAGATTTCACCCCACCCACTGCTCTGGCCTGATAAACACTCAGGAGTCTTATGCAGCCTGAACCAGAACAGGACTTTGGCAGAACAGACCTCCTCTCCCTCCTATCTGCTCTCTACACTGGGAGGATGAAGAAAGATAATTCCCCATGAGTGTGCAGGTCAAAGGTAGAGGATGGCAAGCCAACGTTTCTCCAAAGCCCTCTACAAAGACTTCCAGTGTGGAGTCTTCTACACACACACACACACATGCATGTGCACACGCACACACGTGAAGTGTAATAGCAGAAAAATGAGGAAACAAAATATAGAGGCCCCTTCCAGGAAATAGCTGCTGTGTATGTGTGGGGACCCCTGGCCTCATTTCTGGATCATTCAAGGCCAGCCAGAGAAACCCCAGGCAGACTGAAGTAAACCTCCCACAGACGCTCAACTGCCCCAAACCCCAACCCTTCCACAAAGGATCTCCTGCTCCAGGACACTGTGGGTCACCTTACCAGGAAGCACCCTGACACACTAGCAGGAGCTACTCAAGAAGGCTGCCTTCGAAGGACCTGGAGGAAACCCTAAAGATCCAAGCACCCACACACACATTTGCCCTACAGGGAATCCTGGAGAGGAAGGGCAAATGGCAGAGAGAAAATGCTCCCTGGAAAGACAACCTGCGGGGTGGCAGTGACCTGGTAACAGGAAGGTGAGAAGGGGTCAGTAGTGATGGCAGAAGTACCCTTCAGGAAAGGACCTTAAGGCTTAAACGTAATTATAATTTTGGAAAGATCAAGAAAAGTCATTGTCCTAATCCAAGGACTAGTGACTTTTTTACCCCTCAATGCTGGGAGCAAAATTCAACCAAGCCTGTGTTCTGGCTGACCAGACATGCACACCGGAGCAAAGGAAAAAGAAGACACAGGAACAGGAAAGCAAGCCACAGACTAGAACAGGGCTGGAGCTGCAGCAGAAAATGGGACAGAGAAGGGAAATGGAGAAGCAGACAGCGTGCATGGGCTAGGCCCATTCCACTGTGGATGGAAATAAGCCCAACCCTCGGTCAGCTAGGCCCAGCTTGGGCAGAAACTCCAGGAGGCCTCAGCTCCTTTTTGCTAGAAATCCAATCACTAGACATGCAGGTCAAGGCGACATTTTCCCAGAAGCAGTCAAACTGGGATTTGGGGATTACTCTCGAAAATAATCTCTTAAAGCCACTGGCTGTATCTGGTTGTCCAAGATCTGTCTGTGCAACAGTTGAAATTACATTAGGAAAGCATCTCTTTTATTTATATATATATATATAAAATTTCATTCAATGAATCTTTCTTAGCCCAGAGCAGTTAATAATCATTTTCTACTTTCCACAAATGTTGCACGAGTCAAGTTGGCAATTGACAAATGCACCATGGTACAGACAAGGAAACTGAGGTACTGAATAGGGAAATGTTCCATCTTGAGTATAGTTGGAGTCCTAGCAAAGCAGAGTCCTCATTTTCAGGAACCTGTGTGCCCTGGAGTCTTCACAGACCTGTGTCTAGGGAATGATACCTTCCATTTCCTCCTAGTGCCTACAGAGAGAATGGGGGCATCTGGGATGTTCCAGCTCTCATCTGGGGACAATCAGGCTGAGTTTTCAATATCTCTCCTGACAGTATGTTGCTATGAAACACCACTCTCTTCTAGAAATGTGGGTTCTTAACTCTATAACTTCCCATGAAGTTACTTAAAAGCAATAGAACTACAATCAGATAAAGTAAAATTCCAAAAATCACTTGTGCAACTCCTAAGCGATTCCTAGCTTCTTAACCACACAGGGGCATGGGATCAAAGAATAAGTAAATAAGACCTAGAAGGGCCCTCAAGACTCTCCAGGCCATACTTCTAAGGCAAGAAATGAACAAAGGGTATCCCAGGTCTATTTGACACCCCCCCCCCCCCCCCCCCCCACCCCCGCCACACACACACACACACACAGAATACTCCCTGGGGATGGAATGAGCCAATCTTAGGCTCCTGATTTCCAAGTCATAGAAGAAGAAATTAGCATCACAATAACTGGGTAGCCCCCTGATACTGGTTTATATGTTATAAAGCTGTTAGCACTCGCTCATTAGCTTAACCTCACAACCACAGTTTGAGTTATTTAGTATTGTCAGCAGCCAATCTTGGTAGTGCACCCTTGTAATCCCAGCAATCTGAAAGGCTGAGGCAGGAAGATCACAAGTTCAAGCCCAGCCTGGGCAACTTAAGAATACAACAAGACATTGTCTTAAATTTCTTAAAAATGTAAAAAGAGCCAAGAACTGTGTGAACTTAGGCAGGTAATTGAGCCTCTGTACACCTCCATGTTCTTATCTGTAAATGGTAACATTTCCCTCTTAAACCTGTTATGAAGATTCAGTGAGATGATACAGGTTCAGAACCTGGCACATAAACACTTCTTGAATGGTCCTTGTTAATCCCCAGCAACTCATTCTCAGACAGTCATTTGTTGGTGGCCAGCATACCTCTGATGACCTATGGTTTCCGCCTTCAAGGACTTTACAGTCTAGTGAGGGAGACAAAAGTTAAAAACAAACAATGATTACATCCACCATCAGGCCTGGGAGGCAGACGTTACAATCACCCCTGACAGATTACCTTGTGTCTCTTCCCAGTAATGCCACCAGGTAAATGTTACTGTGCCCACTTTGTAGGCGATGAGTCTGAGGTCTAGAGGTCACCTTGTGGACTTGAATCCAGGTCTTTTGAGTCCAGCTATATACTCTTAATTCACATTCACCAACTCCCTACCCCCATTTTTTTCTTTCATCCTCTCTTACAAGGGCCACCAAAGTTTCTGTGCCTTTTGACAGGTCACTCTGTAGACCTGATGCTGGGCACAGCTCTAAATCTGAACACAAGAGTACTCACTTATTAGGTACAGTTTCACCTCTGCCAGGTTGATGCAAAGGAACCTGTCATCAATCCTGGCTCCTGTGTCAGTGTTGTGCTATTCTTTGTCATTATAGCTTTGCAGCCCTGAATGCCACTCTGGGACATATGGCCCGGGGACTGTAAACTGCCACTAAGCCATTGCTGCTGTTGGCCACTCCTCATGGCCTGACAGTGATGATTAAACATTGCCTATTAAGAGAGCCATAAAGAAGCCAGACATCCTGCTCTGCTGAGTAGTGGGGAGCATGAACAATGGGCCAGATTTTTCTGTCCCCCAGGGGAGTCGTTCTGTCATCTTTCAGAGAGGTTAAAAAAATCATGCAAGGAGAATCTGGCAGGATAACCTTAAGAGGATGGCGGGACAGGTCAGGAAAGGTAGCCTGCACAGGAAGTTGGCTGCCATGTTCCTACCTCAAGCTAAGAAGTGGAAACCGATTTTACTTCTGAATTCCTAGCATCTTGCTGGTTTGCATTCTTGACTGCCCATGAAGGTGGAGATCCCTGCATCCCAGCCCTGCTGGCTGGGCATTCCAGACCAGTCCACACTCCCAGTCTATTTCCCCAACCTGCTGAGCCTCGCTGTACAAAGTTCCTCGCTTAACTCAGCCTGCCCTGCTGTGTGTCGAGCCTTTAGTCACCTTCTCCGGAGCCTCTCCTACATTCCCTGTGGAAGCTACACACAATTCCCAAGGGAATTCCTTGGCATCCCCAAACCCCTTCCTTCCTGAGGACAGCCTGGCTTCCCCTCTTCTTGAGAACATGGTTCCTGCCTTGACCTCTCTCAACGTCCCTGTCTGTCATCCACTCCAAGAACTGGCCAGGCCACCTTTGCATGGGGACACAATCTTTGCTACCCTCCTTTTCCAACTTCTGAATCTTTTCCCATCTCCCCAGTTCTACCTCTTTTCCCAAGGTCTTTGTTCCCAAGCCCCCTCTCTCATACACTCTCCACTCAGCCCTATCTGTCTTGCCCTTCTCTTTCTTCTTCTTCTTCTTCTTTTCTTTCCTTCTGTTGTTTTAACTGAGGACCAAAGCCCTGTATTGCCGAGCCACATCCCCATCCATTTTAATTTTTATTTTGAGACAGGGTCTCACTAAATTGTCCACACTGGCCTCAAATTTGCAATCCTCCTGCCTCAGTCTCCCAAGTCTTACACCTTTTCATCTTGTCTACTTTCAATTACACCTTCTCTTCTGCTTAGTGACCTGACTGGGTCTCTTCTAGCCTACCAGCCTGATTGTGACCCACTCCCTTTCCCAGTTTAATGCTGCTGGCTTCGCTCGGACAGACATCTCTGGGAAGAAGTCTGCAGCTCCCAGGGTTCTTCCCCTCCTCCAACCCATGCTTTCACCTCTGCCAACCCCACAGCCACCACAGCCATTAACTGAAACTCTTTCCAGGTCGCAAGGACTGCCCGACTCCAAGAGCTCATGATCTCTTCTCAGTCTTTAATCTCAATTTCTGCAACTCTTTCTTCCTTCTTTTCATCTTTCTTCTTTCTTCCATTTTGCTTCCTTCTTTTGTGAAACTGGGATTAAATCTAGGGCTTTCACACTGAGCTATCTTCCCAGTTTTTTGTTTGTTTGTTTGTTTGTTTGTTTTATATTTTGTATTTTGAGACAGACAGGGTCTCACTGAGTTGCCCGGTCTGAGCTCGAGCTTGTGATCCTCCTGCCTCAGCCTCCCAGAATGCCAGGATAACAGACATGTACTACCATGTCTGGCCCCTTCCTTTCTGGAAACATCTCCTCTCTTGGCTTCCAGGAGGCAGTTCTTCCCGCTCTCTCCTCCCTCTCAAACAGCCTTCTCTGCCTATCCACCTCCTGTTCCATCTTCCACCTTTTAAATGGGAGCGAACTTTAGTTTGGGCCCCATTCCAGAATGCGCAATCTTTCTTTATGATCTCTACCATACCATGATCGATAGGGGAGTTCTACACAGACACCCCCTGCCACATTTCATCTCTTCCTTTAATCTTGGCCCGTTGATCAACTTGCTCAAAACCCCACGATGACAGCTCAAAATCCTTGAAGCTAGGTTTGTCATCTTTTCTCCAATCACTGCCTCCTTGGAAACTGACATGAACTTCTAAGCAGCTTCTGGGATGTTTGGGAAAGCAGATCAAATGACTGCAGTGGAGTCATTCTCACCAGGTCCCGCTAATTCTTCCTTCAAAAGCTCTTGGGGCCGGGGACTTAGCTCAGTGGTTTCACCGCCTGCTGCGCAAGCGCAAGGACCCGAGTTCGATCCCTGGTACCAAAACAAAAAAAATTAAAGAATTGAAATTTCTCCTTTGGGGGCCGGGGATTTAGCTCAGTGGTTCTGGCGCCTGCCTTGCAAGCGCGAGGTCCCAAGTTCAATCCCCGGTACCAAAAAAAAAAGCTCTTGGTCAGATGCCATCTACTCGGGCTCCCCAATGGCTCCCCAACTGCTTTCTCTTCTTCCCATCTCTCTGTTTCCAAATTCTTCCTATCATCCTTATCAATGTACGGCTGTTACCTGTCTGCTAAAATACATTTCATGCCTTCATATTGAGCACTGAAGAAAGTCCCAACTCTTTGACCTGTGGTTCATGATGTACACCCAACTTCTCTTTCCAGCTTTTACACATTCTCCACCTTTGCAAACCTGGACCCACACCTGAAATCTCCTCTGCATGCCAAGCCCTTGCTTCCCTGCACCATTCTGCCTACTGCACTCCCCCCAAACTCCAAGTCAAATGACATTCGCTCTCCAGAAGCTTCCTCAGCCTCACTCCCAGTCTGCACCGCCCTTATCCTACAAAATAGTCTTGTTACTAGTGCATGATTCACTTTCCCTGGTGGATTTCAACCTTCTTGTGGGCAAGGGCCAGGGCTATGCTTCTCACGTCCCTCCTGGAAGGCAGCGCTATGCTCCCTTATGCTCATGCCCAGGACGTACGCTGATTCCACATCTGGAAAGGGTTCCCATCTTTAATTGTGTCCACAGAATCCTTGACTTAAACTTCTGGGTCACAGACATCTTTGCTCTGGAGAAATCTCCACAGCTGCATCGGTCTCAAAGGCTCTCAACTCCTACACTGATCGTTGGCCTTTCTAGTAGTAATTAATATAGGAGTTGTCATCTGCTGACTATCATATGCCATGCTCTGGGCTAAGTGTTACATAGAAACCTCCACTGGACACATGAGAAAATATACTTCCTACAATCTGAATATGTGTGATTCTGTGATTCTCCACCCCCGCTCTACCCTTCTGAGCTCACCTTAAGCTCTAGAAGTCCAGGGAGTTACATGGCAATTAGCCTCAGTGCCTAATTTTCAGAACGTCTGAGTTTATACAGCCACTAATTCTCTTTATGAAGAGCCACTGGTATGGAATTTGCCACTGCTATTAATCAGCACCAGTCAATCAGAGGCAGGAGAAGCCGTCAAACCTGTTTGCCTTCATGTGCCTGAATCACTTCTTTCTCAGAGTTGAAGTTTTATCCATCTTTCATACCATCAGGTCACCACTGAATGCACAGTGCAATATACAGACATCATGGACACTTAATACTTTCATTAAATTTCTTCTTCCTTTTTAGGATGGTATTGAATGTGCATATGGAACTATGATACATAACCACACAAGTTCACCTTACTCACATGGAAACATAACTTCCAAAAGGGCAGAAGATAAAGTATTTGCCTCCTCTTGCCCTCTTGGATTCGAAGACTTCCGTATTTGGGAGTCAGAGATCTGAGTCCTATACAACAGCTAATCACAGTGCTAGCCTGGATGCCTTAGGAAACTGGTTTAGGTGAGAGTTGAGGGGTTGATCAGCTCTTGCACAAAGTGTCAAGGACTCTTCCCATTCTCCCTGTGCTCCACACAAAGGATGAGGCAGCAACTCTGCAGAGAAGAAATCTGCCCACAACTCGGGCCGCACAGCCCCTGTGCAGCCCCAACGACAGAAAACAAGGCCCTGAGTCCTTCGAGTCCTTGTCCAAGCTGCTCCCCAGGCCAGACAGCATGGATCTGGCTGCCCTCTTTCTCCTCTACTTAAAGAGAATGCAACCCTAAAAAACATTCTTCTCTATCCAAATATTGAGCCTCTATTTTCTCTCATAGAAAAAAAGAAAAATACAGACACAGTATTTCAAGATCATGAATAAACCTACACTAATTTACATATGGATTTGGAATGTCAAGATGAATACACAAACATGTAAACACAAGCACATGTATTGAGAAAGATGTAGTCACCCATACTCTCAGATGTAAACACCCACTTTTGTAACCATCCTCCATAGAACTTGCCTCTGATCCTACTACTAGAGGCCAATCCCCGGCCCATATGAATGAAGCTTTGCTAACTTTTACCTCTTCTGAGGACATCCTGAATATACATGGGTTTTATTCCAGGCTGATGTCCATATCCTCAATGTTTTCCTCTGGATGCAAGTGTACATTTAGACATTGGGTTCAACTGCACATCATATTATAACATTTTTTAATGTTGTCCAACCATTTGATCTCATTCTGGGGTAGACTAACAACCCTTGGGGAGTAACAAAATAGGCTGAGATGGAGCTGACCACACTTTCTTATCTGAACACCATTCACCAAAGGACCCATTATTGCCATGCTGTTATTCCATGGTCCTGAATTAAGGAAACTGGGGCAAAGGAAGTGAGCCCCCAGACTGGTATCACATAACATGTGAAAGTGAGAATGAGGACTAAGAATCGCTAACACTCCGCATATTTTTCATCACTTTCTTCCATAACCCTAGTGCTTCCAAGAGGGAAAAGAATAGGAAGTTGAAGGATCAAGTCCAAGCCCTTGGCAGATATCCACTCTCTTCAGGCTGATCATTTCACTCTTACTTTTTATAGCACTGCCAAAAAAAAATACCAATGAAAACCTGAATTGTACTGCCCATTGCAGTGCCAAGCTTTAGCATTTTGGGGACTTAAAAACTTTCAAAAAAGGAATTTCAAACAATTGACTTTTGGGGGGAGGATTGAAACAGTGTCTCATTATGTAGTTAGGCTGGCCTTGAAGTCAAAATGTAGCACACACTGGTCTCAAACTCAGGGCAATCCTCCTGCCTCAGCCTCCCAAATGCTAGGATTACAGGAGTGTACTACCATACCCAGCAGTCAAACAGTTAACATTTTCAAATGTGCCTTTATTGGCCAATCCCTGGTATGTAGCAGCCTCCATATTCCTGCTGACTGCCTTTGGGCTGCTTTTTTCACTGGCCAACAACTGAGTCCTTTCAGAAGGCAAGTTGTTCTCATTTTCACATGGTTTAGGATTCTTATGAATGTCTCACTGTGTCCCACCATCCTCTGGTGGAGATTATGTATGGTAATACCAAGTGCAGCCCTCTGGGATTGCTCAATTTTGGAGGTGCTCTGCCTTCAAGAGTAATGCACAACACCAAATCATTATTACCCAGCCCTATCTCGCATTACACAAGTACTGTAGTAACTATTCTCCCTCACAACCCTGGGAAAGCACAATGGTTAGCCTCCTGAGAGGCAGAAGTCTGCTCTTTAATAGGGCTTCCTATGTGATTGGCGTGGATTTAACACACTTGGAAACGAGCGCACTCCCTGACTCTTCCCCAACAACTCCCCCCTGATTTAGCTGCCTTCTCAGAACTTCCTCCCAGCAAGATACCCACCCACCCTTCATGCTTTCATCTTCTATGTTGACTCTGGAAGCTTCTCCCAGTCTAGGATGTTTATTTCAAATGAATTTCTTGGACTCTTTCTCCAAAGAGTTGGATATGGGGCCGTTGAGCATCTCACCCTCCTCACTCCTACCATTGGTCAGGAACATGAGAGAGCAATTTCCACATCTGCCACTCAAGGACTTCAGAGGCCTCAAACAGAGGCCAAATGGCAGAGGTAGGGCCAGGTAAATATGCCATGGTGGCCCCCACTCTCCCTACCACAATGACCCTTGACCATTCAGGATATCTTTCCTGTGCCCTGCCTTTAACTGATGCTTGCTTGGTAATCCACTGGTAACTAAACTTCAAAAAGCCTGGAGTGAAATGGATAATAACAGCATTTCAATACTGTAGGCTGAATTGACACCTGGCATACATCTTCTTCCTCCCACCCCTAGTACTGGAGATTAAAACCAGGGCCTCTGCACAGAGCTACAGCTCTGGCCCATTTTTTATTTTTTAATCTGAGACTGTGTCTCACCAAGTTTTAGTTGCCCAGGCTGGACTTGAACTTGTGATCCTCCTTCCTCAGCTTCACAGAGTGCTGGGATTACAGCACCACACTCAACATGGTACTCAGCATAATTCTAAGGACATTGCATATACCGATAATATTTACTTAATCCCCACAGTAACCAAATCCATGGACTATCTCTTTATTTCAGAGGGTGAAACAAAGAAAGCCTAAACAGGTTAAATCCTTTGTTTTGAGGTGATGGAGCCAGAATTTGCATCCCGGCCTCCTGGTTCCAGAATGCTTGCTCTTTATCACAGCCAGAAAGGCGAGATGACAGGTGACTTCCTGTCCCAGGGCTGACCTTGGCTTTGGCAGCCCAGTTTGCACACCAAGGAGGTCTATTTGGGCCTCCCTATCCTGAGCTATCCCCAAATGTCCCATCTGGTAGTGACTCTGGAGAGTGCATCCCCCAAGCTCATGAAGATTAAAGAAAGGGAGCCTGACACACCACTTTGTGAAAATTAGCCACATGTGCCCCTCCCCACCCCCACCTTCCATCCCAAGGCAAAGCATGCACAATCTGGGCCCCTGAGAGCCCATTTCAACCACTAAAGCAACTCAGCTTCTTGGCCAAAGCCAAAAATTCACCCAACAGTGAAGCACACAGCCCCATAAGATGAAAACAGGCTTCTAAAATCCTGTCTTCCTATTAACACGGCAAGCCCCGGGACAGAGAGCTATGTAAAGCCCACTACCTTCACCACCTGTGCCCCCAGACAGACAGAGAACCGGACCCAAAATAAAAACAAAATCCCTGCTTTATTTCCCCCACCTGTTTATAGTTCCAACAGGGCCAAACCGCATTAACTGACAGTAGCCAGCCACTCTCAGATCTGCGATGAAAGGCAAGAGACCATGCAGAGTCTAGCACTATTAATATTATTGTTATAATTATATTTTATGACAGTTTCCCTAACCTCTATGCTAACCCTGGTTAATTTCCACACTATATAAAGAGGGTTCTTTTATTGGACTGTTTTGTGATTAGTTTGCTTGGGTTTTACCAGCCTAGACATAATTAATACGGCAAGTCTCCATGCAGTGCCTGCAAGCCCGTTATCTATCCCATGCTGAGCTGGTGAGCAATCTGAAGGGAAATGATCACTCACAGTTGTCCAATAAGAGAACAAATCCTCCTTCGGTCTGAGAAGGGGATTTTTTGTTTTTTTCTTCATTACTGGGGATCGAACCCAGAACCTCTACTTTGAGCTACTTGCCCAGCCCCTTGGTATTTTTCGTGTTGAAAGAGTCTCGTTAACTCACTAACATGCCCAGGCTGGACTCAAACTTTCAATCCTCTTGCCTCACCCTCCCAGAATGCTGGGAGTACAGGCATGTGCCACTACATCTGGCAGAGGGGGTTTTTAATCCAGAGCCTCAACATTAGAGATTATGCTGGGCTCCTTAAACTGTTAATGAGCACCAAGCAATCAAATCTAAACATAACCTCCCTCTGCCAAGAACATTCCCCCAAGGACACCTGGCCCTGAGTACTTAGGCTGTAAGTTTTCACCCCAACGTTGACCTCTGCCTGCCTCTTTGCCTGCTGTGAGATGTTGGGCAAGTAACTTAACCTTTTGAAAGGAAGGGTTAAATGGTCAGGCTGCCTTACAAGGGGAAAACTGCAAGACAAGCACTTGACAGAGAGAACCAATGGGAAGAGCGCTAAGAGAAACATTCAGGGCTGGAGGTGTGGCTCAGTGGTCAAGCTGTAGCCTGGCATTCACTGGGGAAAAAAAAAATTTTAAAATTAAAAATCCAGAAGCCAGAGGACATAAGGGCTCAAGATCCTTCCTTTGACTTCTATTTTTCATTGAAGAGGGAGGTGTCTCATGGAGCACAGAGGGTAGCAGCACAGTAGAGACAACTGAGTTAATTGATCAAGTTAGGTTCTCTAACGTGCTTTGTCCTCTCATATGTACAACAGGGAGCTGATAATCCCAGCTACTCAGAGGCTGAGACTAGCCTTTTTAACTTAGCAAGACCCAGTGGTAAAGAACATGGAATCGGGCATGTCGAGTATGCAGTAACACCATGGCATACTGCTGGTAGCAGTGAGGAGTTTTTAAGAACTCTAAAGAGAGCAGCACCCAAAGAAACTGATTGGTTGGGGGCCGGGCAATTAGCTCAGTGGTTTTGCTGCCTGCTGCGCAAGTGCAAGGACCCAAGTTCAATCCCCAGTACCAAAAAAAAAAAAAAGAAAGAAAGAAGGAAACGGATTGGTTAAACCAGGCATGGTGGCACACGCCTGTAATCCCAGCACTTGGGAAGATGAGGCAGCAAGGACAGGCTTCAGTTTGAAGCCAACCTGGGCTACATAGTGAGTTCAAGGCCAGCCTGAATTACATAACGAGACCCTGTCTCCAAAAAAAAAAAAAAAAAAAAGGGAAAGAAAAGAAAAAGAAAAACCTGATTGGTTATACCCAAGAACAGATGGCCTATTATTGCTGAAGCGACAGGTACAATGGATGGAAATTATCACAAAAACCTCATACAAGGAAAAACTGAAGTGCAGTTAATCAGACATGATCATCTCTAACCAAAACTTTGGTCATGAGCCACGGATGCTCAGCTGCAGGACCTCTGTTGGAGAACACTGTGCTCTCTTTGCCTGTCTGAAATTGGACTTGAACTTTCGTTCAGTGAGTGACCTGAACTCTTTAGTCTCATATTCATGTGAGTGACTGAGATTGGAACCTTGTACCTGTGTGTTCCTTATAGAGTGAGGGTTTGCTGTGGGAACTGACAAATGAATAAACGACTCATTAGAAAGACAGTATCTGTGTCGTTGTCTAATCTGTTCACACCCCTTACTATTATAAAGCATTCACAACACCAGTCTCAAAGTAAAAAACACACAAAGGGCTGGGGATGTAGCTCAGTGGAAGAGCGTCTTGGGGTTCCTTCCCCAGTACCACAAAAATGGGGTGTGAGCTGGGGTTGTAGCTTAGAGCTACAGTATTTGCTTGGCCTCTGTGAGGGCTTGGACTCAACTCCAGGACCGGAAAAAGTAAATAAATAACAAGGATGATGATATCTGTATCTTAGGGCTGCAAGTGCTCCACATTCAGGGTGGCACCCATGTCTAGAAACAGGAGAGGACATAAATGGTTTGTTGACATTAATTTCCTTACATGATAAAATAACTTCATGTTTCTGGACCTGTTGGGAACCCTGGGTATAAGCTGGTAAGAGTTATCCAACAAATGGCACCACGTTAAGTGTTCGGCCCCTCTCCCCAAAAGTACTCTATTTCCCTAGGTACCTAGAACTCCCACAGGATTCACCTGCTTAGTTCAAGTTCACAGGCATTAGGGCCTCTTTTGCATGCAAAGCTCAACAAAGAAGGATAACATTAAGCCACTAAGAGTCATCAATACTTCAGCTCAGAGTGTCAGCCCAGACTTAGCTGGGGAGGACTCAGCACTGCTGGACTAGTTCTGAGAGAGAAGGAGCAGTTGACAGCATCCCAGAAGACAGCTGTGCTGGTGACAAGTTCTGCAGCTGAACAAGGACCCATGCCGGGGCTCAGCATCATGGCGACAAATGCCAAAAGGGAGCCTGAAAACTGAGGGTGGATCCGAAGTAAACGTTACCTTTACCTGTATGAGTCAGTCACCTCTTTAAAATCCAGGTCACATTCATGTGGGGTGGGGGGTCCTGGAGATTGAACCCAGGATTTTCATACTGAACTACATCCCCAACACTTTTCATCTTTTATTCTGAGGTGAGGTCTTGGTAAATCACTAAATTGCCCAGGCTGGGATTGAAATCAAGGTCCTCTCTTGCCTCAGCCTCTCAGAGTAGTGGGATTATAAGCATATGCCATCATGCCCACCGTCTCACAAAATAAACACTTAGCATTTCCCATCAACCGGCATGGCGGTCTGTTTTGACCTGGCCTTCGAAATCTCTTGGTGAGATTTCTGCACTGCAGCAAGCATCACGGTGATCCCTAGGAACTCATCTCAGACAGGGAACAAATAACTCCGCCCACCTTCAAATAGCTCAGGTAAGCTGTGGACTGTTATGTATTCTATTCTGTTTTATTACCTAAGACTCCTCCAAAGTGGCCTCCAGATGTACCAGACAATAACTGGAGCGAGGCCATGCCTACACTACAACTCTGAGCAGGGCATATCCAACCTGGAGCAGGAGCCCTGTTAATTATAGGCCAGAAAGGTTGCGCAGCAGAGGTACTGGGAGCTTCTGTATCAGACGTTCCTGTATTTCATGTGGACAAGTTTGACCCTTTAAGCTCTGCAAACACCCAGAGGGCAAACTGTGAGCCCCATGCCCAAAAAATGTTGCCCTGAACAAAAAGACCTTTACGTTCTTAACTGGTTTCATACTTTTAGGCCTCTGCATACATAGTCCTCTCTGGTCACTCCCTAACATCTTACATGCGTTTATTCACTGCTAGAGTTTGCCCTCTCTGGCCAACAGCTGCTGATTAACATCTAGGCTGCAAAACATGTGGAAATGTAATCCTTAACAAAATGTGTCAAGTTCCCAGCAAGCCGACACGTTGTGCTCATTTGCAGACTCCGGCCCAATTTGAGCATCCTTTCTTCAGGAATTACGGCTGTCTGTCTCCAGGAAAAGTTCATGTTGCTGCTCAGACTGGAGGACCAGGTGGGGACTTCTTCTTGTCAGAGCCTCAGCAGACATTAAATTCAGTGGCAAAAGCACAGCTCGAAGATATGTAGTGGGACACCCATTAACAGGAATGGGACTTCTTTATTTTTTAAGGCATGAAATCAAGGCGACAAGGTTACCTTTATCTAGATATCAAACATCTTTTTCTCAATGGTACACTAGTACAGTATTTTCCTTAAGTTTAAGACTTACATTGTAGGCTTTGGGGGGCTGGGGATGGTATTGGGGATTGAACCTAGGGCCTTTGTACTGAGCTGCATTTCCAGACCTTTTTTATTTATTAAGACAAGATCTTGTTAAATTGCCCAGCTTGGGCTCAAACTCACAATCCTCCTGCTCGAGCCTCCAAGAGTGTTGGGATTACAAGCATGCGCTGCCACACAGGTCTTTTCTGTCTTTTATTAATACTGAGAACAGAAAAACCAACACTCCCACAAGCTAGGACAGGCCCTTGGGGACAGGTCTTTCCGTGTCCTTGGGTAACTCACATATGTCCCCAGAGCTCCAATTTCCCAGGTCGAGACAGACAGGGAACACAGGCCAGCAAGCGACCTTAGAGGGCTGTGTGGATGGAAAAAGTGGATTGGTACATGCCTCTGTCTTCCTCCTCCCCTTTCACCTGTGGCCAGCCAGCTGGCTTGGAGGGCAGACATTCCGCCTGGGCTCTTCTATCTGGGGTAATGGAAAGCAGGACACCTAATCCCCAAACTTCATCTTAGACACAAGTGTAGTTTAAAACCTCCTCCTCCATCAGGGCTGCTCATGATTAGTGGACCGACAGCATGAATGCCACAGAAGCCTCTCCCCTGGGCTCAGGATGGCTCAGGAGCAGGCAAGCTAGCCAGGTCAGGAATCACAGAGCACAGCTACAGAGGTAAAGGCTCTGTCCAAGCTAAAAACTGGAGAGTCCATCCCTGGTGGGGTGGAGGGTGTGGTGTGCCAGCTGGACAGCCAAAAATGGTCCCTCATGCCACCACAATCACCTTAGAGTCCAAGTGGCAGCTCCAGGGCCCCTGATCCAATTAGAGAGGCCTGGACCTCCTGTCCTCTGTTATGAGCACAGAAGTGAGCAACTTGCTCAACCAGTGAGCCAGAGCCTCATCTCAATTTAATTGTTCTCAGGCACATCTTGTCACCCCATAGCAATGGTAAACCTCTTAAGGGAAGGGCTGACTCCACACATAGTTGGATTAAATGCTCACTTACTTGGTGCAATTTATCAGGAGCTGAGAGAAGACCATCTGCTACCCAAACACATCCTGCTACTCACCTATGATACCCTCTGAAATTCCATTCAAGAGAGAAAGAAAGAGAAGAAACAGAAAGAAAGAAAGAAAGGAAGAAAGGAAGGAAGGAAGGAAGACACCTTTGGTTTAGGTGAAATCTCATTATGAAAATGTCTTCACTTGGGGCTCGGGATTTGGATAAGTGGTTCTGCCGCATGCCTTGAAAGCACAAGGACCCGAGTTTGATCCCCAGTACCAAAAGAAAATGACTTCACTTACACAGTTTTAAAAAGGTAGCCAGGAACAGTGGTGCACACCTGTAATCTCAGCTACTTAGGAGGCTGAGGCAGGAGGATCACAAATTCAAACCTAGTCTGGGCAATGTAGAGACCTTGTCTCAAAATAAAATGGGCTGAGGATATAGCTGAATAATAGAGCACTTGCCTGGTATGTATCAGGCCCTACTCAAATACCTCAGTATGCACGGGATTTAGCTCAATGGTCCTGCTGCACAAGCGCAAGGACCCAAGTTCGATCCCCAGTACCAAAAAAGAAAAAAATCAAATACCTCAGTACCACACACACACACACACAGAGAGGCAGAATAACAGGAATCTCTATTATTTTGTTACATGCCACCATTATAAAACGGTTCCTAGCAGCAGGAAGGTATAGAAAGTAGGCTTTCTTCCTGAGCTATTGAGAGATTTTGCTTGAAGCTATATAGTCAACATATCTGGAGACATTTGTCAAAAAATGAAAGAGGGCTGGGGATTTAGTTCAGTGGTGCAACCACCTGCCTCGCAAGCGCAAGGTCCTGCGTTCAATCTCCAGTACCAAAAAGAAAAAGAGTTGGGTGGGGTAGCACATGTCTACAATCCCAGCACTCTGGGAGGCTGAGGCAAGAAGGCTGAAAGTTCCAGTCCAGCCTGGGCAACTTAGTGACTTAGCAAGTCCTTGCCTCAAAATTAAAAAAAAAAAAAAAAAATCTGAGGAAGTAGCTCTGTGCAAAGGCCATGGGTTCAATTCCCAGCAGCAAAAAATAAAAAACAAAATGAAATGAAAAAGCTTACACTTCTACCTCACTTTGGGGACCAAGGAACCAGGGTCACCTGTGTGACTGGAAGCCATGTATAAAACTGCCTCGACTTGGGTAAAGGAATTTCTTTATTTGTTTATTTCTTTAACCAATACCGTGGAATCCGTAGAGTACACTCAGTGAGGCCTATTTCAGCTGATTCACACTGAGCAGAATAAAGGTGAGAGGGTGGGGCCGCCTCCAGCTGGGCCTTGTTAACTCTGCAAAGCAGAAAAGCTCCCTGCCTAACATTTCGAATTTGCCGCAGAGGGAGGGAGCCAATCCCCTCTCCCCGGAACTCCTCCAACCACCTCTCTCCCCAGGGCACAGGGCAGACCCAAGGCTTTGACAAAACTTGAGTCGGGACTGTGATGTGGAACAGAGGGTGGGATGGCCAGGGACGGTGGTCCAAGCCAAGGAGTGCAGGCAGAGTCCCAGACAAAGACAGGAAAGCTCAGGTTCTCCCAGAGAGGTGAGCAGAGACCGAGGTGTAGAGAGCTAGCTGTGTCCTTGCAGTCCCCCACATGGGCGATGACAGGAAAATGACACCACTGTGGGGACCACAGAGGCACGGACCGTGATTATTGGAAAGAGCTGCCTAGGAGAAAAAGATCTCAGGGTTCCAGGGGATCTTTTACCTGGCCTCTGTCTGCATCACACACCCCTCACCACCTACTGCCTAACCAGACTGAGCCAGGGTGGGCTGGTCACAGTGGTGCACACCTGTGATCCCAGCACTCTAAGAGGCTGAGGCAGGAGGATGGCAAGTGTGAGCCCAGTCTGGGCAACTTTGGGCAATTTAATGACTTAGAAAGACCTCATCTCTAAAAATTACAAGGGGCGGAGGGGTCCTGAGGATGTAGTTCTGTGTGAAGGCAATGGGTTCCCTAATACTTAAAAAAAAAAAAAATGGGTGGCCTGGGATTTGGCTCAGTGGTTTCGCCACCTGCTGCGCAAGCGCAAGGACCCAAGTTTGATCCCCGGTACCAAAAAAAAAAAAAAAAAAAGAGTTAGATTGGTAGCTACTATATCTAGCAGATAATTTTGATTTCTCCTTAGAGAAAGCGATCTACTTATGTTCAGAGCAGAAAAACATTAGCATTTGCATATTTAACAAAATGTGTGTGTTCATCATACAGGCCAGGTGCACTGTGCTGCTAGTCACAGCCTTCAGCAAGGGTCCCTCTACTCATGCCTTGACTGAGCACTCCGGGCAGGTCTGGGCTCACGGGGTCCAAGTTTCCACTTCTGCACTTAGCAGATGTGACTTTGGGCAAGTTACCTGCCTTTTCTACCTCACAATTGGTTGGGGTGGGGGTGAGAGGACTCTCACACTGAGCTATGTCCCCAGCCTTTTTTTGAAACAGGGTCTCACTAAGTCACTGAGTTGCCCAAGGCTGGGCTGGAACTTGGACTCCTTCTGCCTCAGCCTCCCAGAGTGCTGGGGTTACAGGTGTGTGCATCATCACTCCTGGCCTCACACTTCTTTAATCCATCAGATAGAGCTGATAATCTTCCCACGTTACAGAGCTTTTCCAAGAGTGGAGAGAGAAAGGCTGAGTGAAGAGCTGAGCACTGTGTCCCGCACCCCAGCTGGCCGGGCTCCAAAGATTCATGGCTTTTACTTCCTGGTGCCTGGTGTGCTGCAGGCTGTGCATGCCGGCCTGTGTCTTTTCGGCTGGGGTTTCCATTGCAGTCCTCTCACTGTCAGGTCCAAGCAAGTCCCAAGGGTTGGACCAAACAAACAGTAGGTGCCCTGTCTTTCTTGAAGGTCCCACGCTTCCAGGTAGTTGGCAGGGTCCCCCAGGCCTCTGGGAGAGTGAATCCAGTCAGTCGCCTGCTGGGGAAACTAGAATTCTCTGTAAAGGCCCTGGGGTCAGAGATGGTCTAAGTGGACAGCAAGGTAGCCGAGCAAGCAAGCCAGTGGCGTCTCAGCATGAAAGATTATAAAAAACAGTCAGCTTAGGTGCCCCATGAGCCACAGTGGAGGAGCCACCTATCCCGGCCTCAGTTTGTCAGGCTGTCACGGGAGGGAGGCCAGGCGGTCTTGCTGCCAGGGCCAGCAGCTGCAGCCCCAGCTGGGATGCCTTTGAAGTGCTGTGAGCCACTTGCTGTTGGCCCACAGGCTGCCTGGGAAAGGGTGGTCCCGACAAGGAGGGGCAGAGCCTCCCCTAACAACAGGGGCGGGTGAGGGGCTGCCTTTTATAAGGTGACTTTTATTTAACTACCGCTTCCAGTTCATGAAATGGACTTTTAATGACCCTTGGAAAAGCAAAGCTATGCTCAAGCCACCCCCAACCCCACCCGAGGCCCCATCAGATTGGTACAGACATTCTTGTTTGACTGATTACTCATGGCCAATTCAACAGGAATGAAGAAAATCTATTTCTTCCGTGTCCTTTAAAAAAAATGTAAAAAAAAACACTTTTGGAAATGTACAATTTGGTCAGTAAGTATTAGCTAATTTCTTCTCTCTCTCTCTTTTTGTTGGGGGGGGGGGTTCTGGGAATTGAACCCAGAGCCTTCACACTGAGCTACATCCCCAGCCCTTTTTTATTTTTTATTTTGAGACAGGGTTTCACTAAGTCACCAAGTTGCCCAGACTGGATACAAACTTTCGGTCCTCCTGCCTCAGCCTCCCAGAGTGATGAGATTGCAGGAGTCCACCACCAGGCCCGGCAGTATTAATTAATTTCATCATCAGAGGGAAAAAAAGAAAGAAAACAAAACTTTCATTTTTCTGGAAGTTTCTTATGCCCACAGGGCTTCCTTCACACTCCCACTCCCCACCCGAGAATAACCCAGATAGACTGGTTTCTTCATAGACTACCTTGTAGGCTCTGTGGTGAGGTCCCCTTCAAACCAAATCACTGAATTCGGACCCAGTTCCGGGAGCCTGGGCCTGATGTCTCCAGTCTGCACCCCTAAACTATGCCATTCTAGGCTGGAGCTGCTTCCTGAGAAACACAACCTCCCTCCAGGTGTTTACACAGCACTCTGTGGGCTCTGGCTGGGGACCGGCCCCTCCCCAAGGGCAGGAAGATGCTGGCTTCGGAGTGCAGGACCTCTGCTTGCCCTGAGATCGGTGGGGGCAGGGTGGACGAGTGCCCCGCCCCGCCCCGGTCCAAATCCCTACGCCAGGGCGCAGCCTGCCAAACTGTGCACCCAGACATGACAGAGGATTGCGAAAATGCACCGCAGACAATGTAGCTAATGGACCAGGGTCCCCTGCAAAGGGCCTCGTGGGACCTAGGGATATCCGAATCTAATAGAGCACCCTGAAAGGAATGGCTGCTTTGGAGCATTGATCTGCTTCCTCCTTTCATCCCCGTCTGCAAAGGGAAAGAGAAAGAGGACACGGAAGAAGAAAGGTTGGACTCTGGCTATATCCCGAGAATAGCCTGTAAGCAATTCAGGCAGAATTTCTTTACACAATGGATGAGAGAACTGAGGACCAGGCTGCCAAAATCAGCAGGACAAGCAAGTCCTGTGTATTCAGCTCGAGAAGAGCCTGGACACATTTCAGAACCGCAGAGAATCCAAAGACGGAGACGCTGACTCCAGTCCCGGGTTGACAATCAGAAAATACAAGTTAATTTGTATTTCACAAGGTAGCACTAAGGACAGACACAAGTAGGCATACCCTGACCCAGCTGGAAGCTTATGGACCATAACTACAGACCTTTCAAAAACCACTTTTCAAATTCTGAACTATCTTAATAAAGAATATTCTGAAAGAAAGAAAAGAAAGAAAGAAAGAAAGAAAGAAAGAAAGAAAGAAAGAAAGAAAGAAAGAAAGAAAGAAAGAAAGAAAGAAAGGAGACAGAAAGAATCCAATTGCATTGTGGTATTTTTTCCCTCTCAAATAGGTCTTAAAGTTCATCTTGTCTAATTATATAGATAAGGTACCCACTCCCAGAAAAATCAAACAGTGGCCGCAGATCTCTCTACGACTTAGTGGCAGAGCTGAGAATCAAGCCCAACTTCCCAGGCTTGTGGCTCAGGGCTTAGTCGTCACAACACATTCCAGTGATCAATGAGTTCCCCCGAATTCCAAGGTTTTCCCCTTCCTGGGCTCTTTACAAAGGGTATCCAGGATCCTGGGACAAAGTCAAATCTAAGGATGCATTCACACTGTTTGAGCTAAACGGTATTAACAAAAAGGAAAATGTTTTACAGTTCCGTTCACTGAGTGCAGGAGAAGGGCCAGGGTATAGCTCAGCTGATTTAGAAAAAAAATGACTAAAACTTTTGTCCCTTGAATGAAAGAATAGGTCATCATTCCAGTGTTTTCCTTGGGCCTTTTAATCTCTTCTTAGCTTGGAAACTTAGAGGTTCAGCAGTAGCTTTTGTCCTGGAAGGATCACAGAAATGGCTCTAGGATATGAGGTGGATTTGGGGCTAAGGATATGGGACAAGGGAATAGAACAAAAGAGAAAATGGAGTAATAATGCTAAATCTTTGAAATGTAAATAGGACAGTTTACCATTGTGAGGAGAAACATCGAGGGTGGGCAATGGATTGCATCTGAGTTAGTGAGTTTGAAATTTGGGAGCAGGTGTTTACTAAACTCAAGCCAGGTATACAATGTTTGGAAAGAATTCATTCCCTTTCATAGTTTTAGGCTTATGAAGTACTACAATGAAATCTCATGATGACGATCTGCTGTAAAAATTATTCTTAAACCTTAGAAAACAGATAGTGATCTCAGAAAGCAGACTCTGGGTCTCCCGGCTCTGTCACAACTTCTCTGCTTAGGGACAAACCCAGAGGCCCTGTCGGGGAACATCAGCACGGTACCTATAGTTCATTTAAAAGGGGAATAACAACATAAATGTCACAGAGTAAGAACTACATCACCGAAGTCTTTGTTTTGCTACTGCCTGATCTCCTTTTCAACAAAGATTTTTTAAAAAGTGATCTTAAGAGAACTTCAGCCTAGACAATCAAAAGGTGTTTGTTGAATAAATGAAAGAAGTACTTAAATCCAAATCTTTTACTTCAGGAACATCTACCTTTAGCTATACTAGGAGTTCATAAACAGAAAAACTAGCTTTTCTATTATGTTAGCTTTTAAAATATTTTACAGAACTAACCCATACTACAATACATTTCCCACAAACATCCCACATTTTTCTCAAATATTCTGTGGATAAGCTAATGCAACTATTTCAAAAGTGAAATAAAACATATAGAGTATTATTTAGGGGAACAATTTGCTCAAAAATATGTTAACACTACTTTAGATCTACTATCTTGTCCTACTTTTCTAGCTTACCTCCTTGCTAATATTGCTTTTCCATTGTGTTTTATTTTGTAAAAAACTTTAAGGACCAAAACTATTGAAGCCATGAAAATATAACATTCTAAAGAAATGACATCAATATTCTCAATTTAGACCCATACATATATTTTAAAGCTTTTGCATCATCTTCTAGAAACATTGCAGAAAGGTTAAATCAGCGTGCACAGTAAGGAAGAACGTGCCGACATCTCTCTGAAGAGTGAATAGGGCGAAGCGTGCCATTATGGCTATGGCACCTAAAACGAAACTGAGGAGAGGTACTGACTTCGGGACTTTTCTGTGTGCCCCCTCCCTTCCCATTCCAAGAATGTCAAGAATTTGAACTCCTTGTTCTTAAGGTGAAAGGGCATTAACTCAAATCTGTTCATGAAGAAAAGAGGTGGGGAATCCTGAGACATGGAACTATACAATAAAATCTCCCAGGTTTAATATGGCAATAGGTGATTATTTCCTTTGGTGCTTCAAAAGTAATTGGAAACATTTGAATTATAGGTCACGAATTAGGAGTCGGTGAGATCGCCATTTGCATCTCAGTAATTCTCTACTCCTTTATTTCAACATTTAGCTTTAGGTTTAAAATATTTGCTAAGAAAGCAGAGAGGCGAATAACAGATTTTTAAATGTGTGCCATAGTTACACATTCTGTCAACAGAGTAAAAGGAAACTATACAGCATAAGTTACAAAATGGTTATTTCATGTTTCGCAAACATTCCAATAAACCTTTCACTGTGGTGTTATTCAATTCAACAGTGGAAAAGCAAAACAGAAATCAAGAGCAGCCCAGCTCGTTTACAGCCCCAAGAGCAGTCCACCGGCTGCAGTTTTTGCCTGTGAATCTCAGCCAGGAAATCTTCCCACTTCTTGGAGAAGAGTGAGGGAGCCAGCAGAGAAACTGCAGCTCACTAGGGGACCCCAGAAGTTGTTCCAGCCCTAGGATAAATTCCTCTGGGCTACTCCTGGCTTCTCTTCCCAAAGGAATAGATGTTGCCTATCTGGGGTAAGCATTGTCTCCTAGTGAATAACTTGGCATGTCTGTTTGGTTGTGTTGTTTTTTTAGGAAAGCTCCTTTCTCTTAAATCAGCTAGAGCTACCAGATTCTATAAGAGCGCAGTCATCATTCTGATATGATGTTATTCTGTTGTTTTAAAATAGTTTAACTTTATTACTATTTTTACAGTATTATTCCAACAGACTGTAAAGGCAGTGATCACTAACACAGAACACAACAGGGGCTAACAGTCAGCCAGGCTGCTCTGGAGCGAGGCCGATAGGCTGGGGTCACAGACGTGCACATTGGTAGCTCATACACTGCTACCCTGATAGCTCAGGCTGCAGGGGGAATGAGTGAGAGGTCAGATATTGCTGACCCTTAGAAGCTATTTAATAAATATCACCCAAAAGCAAAAGGGAAAAATAAACCCTCCAGAGCACAACCACCTTGGGTCAACTGAATGTAATCTAGTTTATTCAACCAAAAATTGAGAGAAGGAAAACATTAAAATCAAAAAAAGCAGTTCTTAACACTAGCAGTAAATAAATTTGTACAACAATTCAGTCTGTATAATATGATGAAATAAATCTACATCTTTTCTTATTTTGGTGCTTTGAATTATACATACAAACAACAATTACAGAGACTTGTTCACAAAGCATGTAGGCCTAGAAGTGACACTTCAAAACCCTCGGTGGCAATTTGTAAGCTTTAACACGGATTGCCCAGAACTGATATTTCCTTTGCAGAGGCCCACAGCTTTGAATGAATGATTTGCCTACAATTTTTTTCTTTTTTCTTTTTTCTTTTTTTTTTTCTTTTTTTCTCTCTCTCTATATTTTTCTTTTAATGCATCGAACAACTGTGGCCAGTGAAAGGAAACAAAACTGGCATTTTGTCCATTTGGATATCAGACCTAGTTTCTTCTGAACTTCCATATTTTATTTCCCCCATATTCCTTAAAATTCTTGGCGTCCTTCATGCCTTTCTTACAGCTACCCAGGTGCAATAAAGTCTTCCTCAAATGTACAGTATTTCTTACAATATAAGTTATAAGCAATGTTCAGCAATTTTTTTTCACAGCACTAGAGACCCTGTTAAATAGGGAATGTGAGTCTGAATGGCTTATTCACAAATGGGATCCAGATTCAGTGGTTGGAACACAGACACCACAGTGAGCTTCTTTGCAAAAGTGCCAAACATCATTTTGCTTTCTGCCTTCAAAAACATACATCCATCGCTTTTAGGCTTCATGATACTGCTCCTGCAAAAACGCAAGTAGAAGGTGTTGGAGGGACTCTCGCTCACTCGCTCACTCGCTCGGAGACCTGTGCACATCGAGCAGGGCTCTAGCCCATGGCGGTGACCATGCTGGAAGGATGGTGAGGTCCGAAGGAGAGGCCGGAGGGCGGGTGCATGGGCGTGGGTGTGGTCAGCATGTGGCTGGAGTGGCTGAAGGGGGAGATGTGGCTCAGGGAGGACATGTGTCTGGAGAGGGCGGCTGGGTTGAAGGAGCTGCTCTTAGGGAAGTCCTCCAGCGTGTCATGCACCTTTTTGCACTTTTTGGATTTGCTAGACATCTTCCGGTTTCTGGTCTGGATGCCTTCCTTCTTCATAGTCAGGGGTCTGTTAATCTAAACAAAGATCAATTTTTTTTTTTTTTTTTTTTTTACTTTTCTGCTGCCTTTGAAATGGCACAGGTTTTCACAGCAACTCAGGCTCTGCCAGCTGATTCAGGCCAGGGATCTATTTCAGTTTCAGTGGCCACTTCCTTCTCCCCTCTCCCCAGCCTGTTTCTTTCTCCTTTCCAGGACCAGAGTAGCTGTGCTAGGTCTCTGGGGGAGGGGGTTCTGACTGTCAACTTCTATCGCCTACAGAGACCAGAGACCCTAAGCTCCAAGGACAGCTTACCAACTAAGTTCATCAATAATTTGGGGGACAGTTTTCCTCCAGGAAATTTGCATCTCCAGAGACCCACTTAGCATGACTATATTTCTCAAGTAACTAAAATAGAATAACTTGCCTTACTTCATTACCATTTCCCTAGAATATTTCATCAGACTATAGACTGTTGTGGAAACTTCCAGAGGGAAATACCTTTTGTATACTTGTCTGAAAATTCTAAGATTTGAAAAGCACTCGCTAGGTAATCAGTCTTCAGGTGTTGAGGTCTAACTGCCTTGAAGAAACTGGGGTGCACTTCTCTGCAAAGAAGTTTTTGGTTGTTTTTCTTCCACCTCACCTTTTTGCAGTGGCAAGTGCCCTAAAAATTTCCCTAGAATGTGTATGTTCTGGGACCTGTATTAATACAACATTGCTTTCCTGAAAGATAATCCTTTGACTATCACCAGACAGAAACTTCAATGGTTGGAAGTTGCTACTTCTCCCTAGTTCTAACTAGACCAAGAGCTGAACAACCAATCAACAAGTAGTTACTACCCACAGGGTCTGGGGCACTTTTTATTGTTAGTATAAAAGTGCATTTATCCTAAAGATTACAGGCCAAGGATGAGCCAAGTGAAGAGACAGTGGTAGGACTCCACACTAAGGATGACAGGCTTCGCTTTGCAACAGTTTGCTGTCTCTGGCTTTCTGATAAACCTCTTTTATCCTTTGTAAATACATCTGCTTCGGGGGCTAAGAAGCAAGACCTTGGACTTTACAAAGCAAGCAGAGGCTTCTTCTGACACAGGACCAGGCTCAAGTCAACCTCAAGAGCACCCATCTGCCGCCAAGAGCCAAATGCACATCTGGCCATGTTCCCAAGGGATTGCAGCAGAGACTCAACAAGTGACTGTCATGGCCCCAGTCATTCTACACTTCCCAGGGGGAAACAGGGTGAAGGAAAAAAGAATCCAAATGTCCGTGAAGGACCAAATTCCCAGACACAGCAAACACCAGAACCTGGGAGAGGAAATGCCTGAGAGGGGGACAGAGCCCTACACTAGACCTGAGACCTTACTACCCCATCCTTGTGCCAGAAAAGCAACATGAGTGTCAGCAGAAGAGCCAAGAAAGGTCACTGCCAGGAGAAAGGCTCAGGGTTCCTTCTTCAAGTCATCATCAAGATAAAGATGCAGTCTACAGGGATGACAGGAATCTACTCCCACATCAAATCTTCACCAAGATAATGTCTAGATACACTGGTCTGTATGCTGATAGCTAGACATACACTGCCAGATATCTAAATATAATATCTAGTTACACAGATAGCCACACAGCTCCAGATAACTAGGCACAACACCACCTAGATACACTGATGCTGAGATAGGCAATTATCTGGACGCTCAGATAAGAAAGCAGCTTATGGCATGCCTGTGTAGAGATTTGCATGGGCAGAATAGAGCGTGAAACCCTGAAAATGTTAATAGATTATTATCTCTTATTGTTACATACACACAAATCACTTCCTCTGACAAATCACTACTAAGCCAGAGCAGACAGCAAAAATATATGAGAGGATATTCTCCCAGTCACTGGATCCCAGCCCTGAAGACAGAGCTAAGGAAGAATAAGGTAAGCATGAGCATTCCTCAGACACTTATAGATATTGGATTGGATACAAGTGAAATCATATCCTGACTATTCAAAAAATGTAGAGCTAATTTCCCATAATTCCTATGCTTTCATGGAAACAGAAAGAAATATATACATGTGCCTGATTCATTATGATTCTGTTGTACTCCAAGGTAAGACAGTATACTTTCAAGCCTTCTCCTCTCAGTTCTGATGCCGGTGGCCCCCGGGGAAGGAGACTGATGCTCTGAAAACCGTCCTGACTCTTCTCCTCTGTCACCCACGTTGCCTTGCATAAGCAACTTGCTTTTCTGAGTCATCAATTCTTCAAGTCAAACTGAAGTAAAAGGAATTTCTGCTCTGTCTACATAATGGGGCTATTTGAGGCTCAAATATGATCGAATAACATAAAAGTTCTTAGAAAATCATAAATTAAACTCAAAAACTAATTTCAGGGGCTGTGCTGGTGACTGGGGCACTAATAAACACTAATACCCCAAGCCTGCCAGAGTTTTTAATCATGAATCCTTCTGTCTACACTACAGTGAGCAAATAAATCCTCCAAGGTGAAATTAGGATGAGGACTTAATTGCTGATAAATATGCACGTGCCACAGCCCCAGGACCTGAGGGAGCACAACAGATGCCCACAGGGACATGTCAGGAGTGCAGGACACTGAAGGCAAGGAGAGAAGTTTCTAAGTTCCCTGGGAATCTCAATGACTTGTTCCCAGTAAGTGAAAAAGGTGTGGGGTGCTGGTGGTTACCCTGAGAAATTCTCTGTGACTCAAAAAATCTAAACAGAAAAGCTTCCACCCCAGTTCCTAGGTAAGATGAATGTACTGCCATGAGGGCCACAAGCAAAAATTTCTGCCTCTTCTCCTCAGTCCCAGAGTCAGGTTAGCAAGGAGATTTTAGGAGAATCAGAAAAAGCTGAAGGAGGAGGAGAAAGAGAGACAGAAAGAAAGAGGACAATTTCTTCTTTGGGATCAAGGTAAACTTGAGGCCTTATTCAGGTCGTGGTCTATAAGCCAGAATTGCTTCCAAGACAAAGAAAAGTCTGAAAAAAATTTTAAAGTAAGGATATAACAAAATTGACAGACTCCAAATTAAAAGATTAGAAATGACACCAGTACACCTGGGTGGGTGGTGACTGTCATTCTGCTAATGTCACAGGGAAGGAGAAACCAGGAGTTTCTTGGTGCAGTGTGTCAGCCTCACCCGGGCAGCCCTCAGGAGTTCTCAGCTTGGGAAAGGTGGTCAGGAAAGAGGGCAGATAAAATCTCTGCCATACAGAGAATCCCCCGGAACTTCACAGCACAGGTTCAGTCAAGACTTTTTACCCCGCAGTAAGTGAACAGGTCGTCTACGTTCAGGAATCACCATGCCACGCATTACAATTCCATTTACCTTTCTCTTTCACTCTCTTCCTCAAGCGAGTCCCGCTTCTCTCTTTTTTTCTCACTCTCTTTCCAAAAAGTTTAAAATGCAAAACACCAAAATAGAACCAGTGACTTTTTGTGTTTTCTAAGGGAAAGATTTTTTTCACCCCTTAAAAAAGCAGACAGATCCACATAGCATATCAGATTGCCACATCGAGGATAGCGCATTCAATACATACTAAGTGGGTTGTGCTGCTGTCTTTGAGCCCTTATGGTCTTGGCCAGGCTGACAGAGACAAAGTAGTTTTCTGAACTAATCCTTCCTGCATTAGGTATCAGGGGCCCATGGCTCAGCCCAAAAGAGGGCGATTCACATCGACCAGGGACTCTGCACAGGCCCTGTGACTTGGTTTACTGGGCTTTGCTGGAAAGGGAACCCCTTCTGCTGGTCCCCGGCCCACTTACATTGTGGAGCTTGTAGTAGAGCCCGCAGGCATTGCAGACAGGGTCCCCATTGGCGTTCCTCCTCCAGAGGGTGGTAGTGGTGGTCTGACAGTTCGCGCAGGACGTGCCGGCCCTCCTTGCTGCCGACTGAGGTGGGGAGGAGGGAGGGGAAAAAATCAAAACAAACGTTAAATGTGTTGTCAGAACTACGCAGACAGACGAGCTTGAAAAAAAAGACACACATTATCATTGAAATCAAAACTAGCAAGTGGCCCACATGAAAGTAATAAAGATCCCCAAATCTGCCTCAAGAAGAAAAATGTAGCCGATCCACTGGATAGGAGCAGATGAGGCTACAGCAATTTAACCTGTCACCTCCGTCACTCCTTCCCTCCACCCTGCAAAGCACACTAGAAGATTCATTTTTATGGGTAGCAACTTTGAATTCACCAGACTAACTTTAGTACCTGACTTTTAGTCATTTTATTATCTAAACCCAAGCCTACAAGAGGTCTTTTTCAAGCATAACTTCTGAGAATGTCAATCCTTCATTAGGGTCCTGGCCATTGAGTTGCATGAAAAGCAAAGGCAGAGGAAATCCAAACAGGGAAAGCAAACACTTGCTAGATCCCAAGTGGAGAAAGGCTGGAGTATGTATGAAGAGAGAGAACAAACTGAGTGCTAACAGCACAGTGCTGTAGCTGTCATTTTCCGAGATGTTCCTGTGCGTGTGTGGCGCTCACTAACTGCTGAAGCAACTTAGGAAGCACCAAGCTAAGACGTCCTAAGTCAACAAGCCCTCGTCCACTTTGCAGCTGGCCTAAATTCACACAGCCCACGCTTTAGGGCTTGGGCACCTACTACTCCTGGACAGCCACTCGGCCTCCCCCCTTAAGTGGCCGTCATTTAATGAGATGAACTGAAAAGAATAAACAATTTTGCTCTTCAGCCAGAATTCTGGACCCCCCTCTTGCTCTTATCTCATGTCTCCTTCATGAAATGAGGAATTTCCTATTTGCTGTTCACCAAGGAGGAGACCCGAAGCCTTGATGGTGAATGCCCATAATCCCATCACTCTGGGAGGCTGAGGCAGGAGATTCAAAAGTTCAAACTCAGCCTGAACAATTTAGTGAGATCTTGTCTCAAAATAAAAATTCTTTAAAAGGACAGGAATGTAGTACAAAGACCCTGAGTTTAATCTCCAGTATATCCCTAAAATAAAAAAGTCGGCCTGGACTTATACTTTAATTCTTTAGTTGTGCAACTCACTGCCTTCATTATCTTTAAAATGAGGAATTTTTTCCTTCTTTTTTTGATGCATTTATCAGGTGACTATATTTGATATCCATACTTTAAATAAAAATGAAACTCAATACTATTGAAAATAAAATGGAGTTGAACTACCTCTAACATACTCCATCCTCCCCTTCCTCACCTCCTATCATAAAATGAAACCTTCAACTGCCAAATTACTTCTGCTCCTGGATGCAAAATTATTACCAAAGAAAAGGCTTAGTCTTCATCTGTGGTCAAGAAAGTTCTGGTGTGCGGGCAGGCAGCGCAGCTAAGTGTTAGCTCAGTGCTTAGTGTGCACAAGAGCCTGGGTTTAGTCTGAGGGAAGGAGGCAAGGAAGGAAGAAGAAGGGAAAGGGAAGGAAAAATGGAAACCTTGATATAAGAATATGGGACAAAAACTACAGGGCTCCTGGTGCTCTTTCCTATCAATATTTCATTAAACAAAAAGTTGGGCCAAGCACACGAAGCTACCAGATACGGAAAAACCAGTGGCAATTTTGAATTAACCAGACTGCCACAGCCACTCTCTAGCTCCACAGATATGTCCCTTTAGGCCTTAAGTAGCAGAGCTCGGACTTCTTTTTTTTTTAAAGAAATTTTTTTTTCTGTATTCTAAGGAAATGGAAATTAAAAATGGCCTTCATCTTTCATAATGGAGAAGGTGCTACTTTTTTGCTGTCCATTTTGAACATAATTCACTAGCGGGTGCTAATTTCACAGGCCTATGGCCACCTGCCTTTGTGAAATGTGATAATACTTAAATAACTTTCATTTTCTTGGGAAGAAAGTACTATATAAATTAATGTTTACTGATTTTTGTTTGTTTGTTTGTTTGTTTGGTACCAGGGATCGAACTCGGGACCTTGCGCTTGCACGGCAGGCGCTGGAACCACTGAGCTACATCCCCAGCCTGCTTACTGATTTTTGATAATTATGTTACATGTGATTATTATTATCTTCCTGCAGCTCTGTTTTTCTTTAAATATACAGATATAGTGGGCACCCAGATTTCCCAGTGCAACAATTCTGAATTTATAATACAAATACATAATGCCAACTGATAAAAGTACAGTTCCAAACAATGAGGTTCACTATATAATCCTTTGCAGTACACTGAAAATAGCATAAATGTTTTTTTAAAAAAGAAAATAACATAAAGACAGGCTCAGAATATGTTTTTAGCGCTACCAACTTTATGCAAACTTACACAGGGCCTCTCAGGGCCACAATGCTTGGTTCTCAGGCAGAAGCAGAGAATATTGATAAAGCAGGCTGCTCAGTCTTTTGCTATATATGAGATTTATGAAACCCCTGGCAATACCAGAGTGGTGGGAACCTATGGATTTTCCCTTCCATCATCTCTTCTATCCCTTGCATTAGTTTATCAGTGTTAGATATGCATCTCACAGCAGAGCTAGTTACATTAGGGGCTGGGAGGGCATCAGTGACTCCGCAAAGGTATAAAACAAAAATACCAAGGTGGAAAGATGGACCTGAAGACACAGGAAATATAGGGAAGAGGAAAATTAGAGGTCCCAGGCCTCAGAGTGTAGCTCAATGGTACCACATATGCTTAGCATGCACAAGGCCCTGGGTTTGATCCCTAGCACCAAGAAAAAAACCAGAAAACGAAAGCCTATGTGTCCAGAAGTCAAATACACCTAAGAGCTAAAAAACATAAAACAAACAAAACAATCTCTTAATGTCTCTCTACACTTTATTAATTCTATGGAACTAAAAATATCAAACCACTCAGGACAGATGATTAAGATAGAAAAGAGCTTAAAATGTGACAGCCAGTGAGCCCTAGAGTTAAAAGCAATTATTAGTCAGAGTTCTACAGATTTCCTAGGAAAGGTGAGTGAAGACAAAATTATGTAAAATGGAAGTAAACCCTCCACTGCAGTCTGCACAGACAGAAGAAAATGTCAAATGAACTCTTGCTCATATATCAGCCTATCATACATATGAGATATTTCCCCTCTTTTTCTTCTTTATTTTTACCTTAAAAAACACTGTAATTGTACCAAGATTTATTTTAACAAGAAAATCTCTCCTCTCTCCTTCTCTTTCTTTCTTTTTCTTTTTCTTTCTCTCTCTCTCTCTCTCTCTCTCTCTCTCTCTTTCTCTCTTTCTTTCTTCCTAAGGCCAGGTTTTGAGTGATTCAGAACATTCTTTCGTAGTGTGATCACATTCATTCTGTGTTAACACCTCCAGTCATTTTTTTTTCAAACACTTCTTGTTCTGATCCGTCCAAACATCTTGATGTTTAGGTTGGGGAAGCTGAGTTGTTGTTTATGAGTTATCTCTAGAGCTCAGATATCCGGCAGCTTTTTCCTAGGAAGTTAACTTTGTATGTGAGAGAAAGGAAAAGAAAAAAACCAAACTGCGTGAGAAGTGGGGGAGGCTGAGAAAGTTGGAGAAGGGGCAAAGATCAGAAAGAATCAAGTCAAGAGATCTAGGATTGCCAAAAATTAAAGTCATGTGGGCACTTCCATCCCTAGAAAGTTTTCCCTTTTTCTAAAGAGGATGTGAAAGGTGTTGAGTTGCGCTACAATCTGATGGAGAGGATAAATAATGCTCTAAAAAAATACAGAGGCTTTTTTTTCTTTAGAATTTGATGTTAATTCATCCATTAATCTACAAGGGGAAATTCCCCTCCTCCTCTCTACACTTGGTGAATTTCAGCACCACGAAAAGCATTTTGATCCCGGACTGTGGTTAGCTGTCATCTGCTAAGCCCGCTTTTATTTGTCACTGTTGCATACACTCAATGTTCTATCCGCCCTAAGGTTCTGAAGATAAGCTTACAAATGGATCCCTCCTATTTGACAGTGCCAGGTTTTCTCAAGTATTCCTAATGATCAAGAAGTTTAAAAAAGAAAGAGAAAAAAAGAAAGAAAGAAAGAAAGAAAGAAAGAAAGAAAGAAAGAAAGAAAGAAAGAAAAAAAAAAACTACCACCCTATTAATAATAGTTCAAAGAGAAAATGAGACCAAATCCTAGGTGAGACCAACAGGCAAAAGAGGAATCACAAAACTTTTCCCACTAGAAGTTCTCAATTCCTAAGACCAAGGAAAGAAAAAGTGCAAAAATCTCAGTGGCTGCTACTTCTTAAATTTAAGTAATTGGTCCCCATCAGTCTCAAAGCATTAGCCCAAGAGTCACCCACACCAATGAATTCGATTACTTCCTCAGTGCCCACCTTGAACTACTTCCGGAGCATGTTCCCAATGCTTCCTGGGACATTCCATCCTTATACTAAATTTCTCTGTCTGAGACACAGTGATTACCAATATATTTTGAATCAGTTGCCCTGTTTCTGCTAAACATAACTGTTCTACTGGGGAGTATATTTCAGATGTGATAACCTAGAACAGAATCCTTGAAAATGTGAGAGGCTGTTTAAGCAACATAAAGGGGAAAAATAGTTTTCCTATATCACTAATTTTTTACATTATTTTTTGAGACAGGGTTGTGCTGTGTTGTTCAGGCTGACCTGGAACTCGTGGTGATCCTCCTGCTTCAGCCTCCCAAGTCCTGGGATGATAGACACGCACCACCACGCCCAGCAGTATAGCTCATTTTAAAAAAGCAAAGAAGCTGTGCTGACCAAATCGACATGATTTGGAGCTGCCCTGTCAATTTCCTGGAGAAAGCCCTCCTTCCCAAACAGAGGAAATGGAAACACAAAACACCTCGTTTTTCCAAGCAGAACTTACCAGTCTTCGCTTGGGCTTGATGAGGGGCCGGTTCTGTCCATTCATTTTGTGGTAGAGCCCGCAGGCATTGCAAAGGTAGTGACCAGTCCCATCTCGCCGCCACAAAGGGGTTGAGGTTGCCCCACAGTTCACACACTCCCTGCCTTCTGGAAACAAGAAGACAGATAAGTCACTTATGGAAGGAAAATACACAGGAAGGCAGACAGCATTTGGAATTAGCAGGAAAAACGTTAAGCTGGAAACTCTTCTTTCTTTCTTTTCTTTTGGAGGTCATTTCTGTCCCCACCTCATTTTTGCTAAGCTCCAAACAGTTATTATTGCCCTTCATTCCTCTCTTAACCATTCCCAGGACACAAGCTGCTGTGCCCAAGGAAGTGAAAGATTAATAAATAGCAGCAGAACCTTGTTCTTGGCCTGCTTCATTTGATGGGGAGAAGCAGGCAGAAAAAAGGGAGGAAAGCAGATTTCACCTTGAAATACTTCCCTGAGAAAATTCTGAGCCCTAGATCGTGGCAAAAGCCAAACATTCCTTTCATTTCCCTCAAAGGAAAACAAAAAACAAAGGTAACCCATTTCATCACCGGGTCTGTCTATATAGCTTGATTAAATAATGAAGATTAGGATGAGGAAAAGGAAAGATTAACCAATGACTAGATAGATAAACAGATAATAAATACATACATAGATTGATCAATTGGCTGGCTGATGAACAGCTGGGGCTCCATGCTCCTGATTGCAAGATAGTAGATTAAGAATAAGCAAGGTCCACTCATCCCCCACTTTCTTTTCTATCTAGAAAACACCAAGGTTTTCCACTACTTTCCAGCCACTGCTGTAGGAACTAAAGTTGAGTGTGACCCCAGCCTGACCAGCCAGGGGTTGCTGGAACGAAATACAGAGCAGACCTGGAGTGGGGAATGTGGAAGAGAGACTAGAGGGTAGAGAAGAGGTGGGAAAGAAGAGTTAGAAGGGACAGAATAAAGATGGCTTGAGGCTCAGGAGAAGAGAGAAGTCAGCCAAAGACAGCAGGGCAGTTGGTGGGCTCATCAGCCATGCCAACAACACAAACCAAATACACAGAAAACCAGCTAGGCCGGGTTTGCTCCAGTGGCAATTTCTCCTAGAGCTGGAGCTAAAGAGGATGTTCTCTAGGAGAATTGCCTCCCTGTGGTACTTTTTTCTCTCAGTGCCCAGGAGGGACCTGGAAGGGGCAAGGGGCTTGGCCCATGCTGGTCCACTGGGGCAGGCCCAGGTGCTGGGAGGGTGACAGGGAGGTGGGCAGGAGAGAAAGATGAGCCCTACAGGTGCTTTGTCCTGAGAGATTAGTAATTAATACTAGTCTACCAGGAAGGCTGAAGTGGGAGAAGAGAACCCAGAAGGGAGCTCGGGAATTTTGACTCTTCTAAAAGGAAGAAAAGTCTGCTTTGGCAGGCCTGAGACCTACTCGGCCTTTGGAAACCCCCAGATCAAGAATGAGGGAATTGGGGAACTCACATTCGTGGGGCTCTGGTCCTCTCCAGGGGAAAGTTCGGCAGGAAAATTAAATCCTTGGAAAACAGAAGACGGTCTGACCCCTTTCTCCCCTAGAGTCCAGGATAGTAGTGGTGTTTTTGTTTTTGTTTTGTTTTGTTTTATTTTGTTTGAGACAGGGTCTTGCTATGTAGTTCAGGGTGGCCTTGAACTCACAGACCATCCTGCCTCAGCCTCCCCAGTGCTGCACCAATACCCCTGCACCGATACCCTATAGGCCTGCACCAATACCCCTGGCTAGGATGGTAGTTTTTGTCTTTCAAAGAATTTTTTTTTCAAACAATTTTTAAGCAGAGATTTTTTTCCGCTTGCTGGATTCCAAAAAGCTTCTTAACCTGGGGTCTACAGATAGCTCTATGTCCAAGAACTTTGTACTTGGAAGCCAAAAACACTTTCCCGATATTCAGCAGCTCTTCTTGGTTCTCTAAATAACCCGCGGAGTGCCTCACATCCTATACCTTTCACTTGGGGTCAGAGCCCCAGGGGATGTGGCAGACTGGATGTGGGGGAGGCATGAAGGAGAGAGGAAAGGGCAAGTGGGCGCGTGCTGGCTGCAGCGCATGTTGGCAGCAGCCGAGAGGCTGCAGGCACCAGTTTCCCTGCCCAAGTGGCACTGGGTCAGCCCCTTTCTGGGGGCAGCAGCCCTGGCCCCATCCTGTCCAGGTACAGCCACTTAGGTTCCTGCCTTTCTGGGCCACTGGCCGGGCAGAAGGGCAGAGCGAAGCCCTGCTGTCCACCCCTCCTTGCTGGCTCCACAGCCACCAGCAGCCACCCAGACTGGTGTGGCAGCTGTGGGGAGCAGTATGGATGGCGCCCTGCTCCTAGGCACCCTAGATGAGGGGATCTCCCCACCTGACCTGACCAGTCTGATTTCCTTTCCTTTGTCAGGCAGGAGGTAGGATGATAGCTTCCTTTTCAGAGGCCCTTGATAGCAAGAGAGTAACGGCTGTGGCTGCTCTTCGGAGGGCTCTGCACACTAGAGCAATTTTCTGTCTTGATTCACTCCGAAAGTTTGCGATTGCCTTGTGTGGGCTTTTTCTTTCTCTTTTTCCCTTGTTGCCTCCAGTCTGTGACATCAGCCCACAGCCAATTTTCCTAATGGAGGCCCTGCCTCTCTACTGCTTTCTGTCTTCCCCTCCTTCGCCCCCTGCCTATATGTAGTGAGCTGCTTGGGCAGACACCTCTCTCTTAGGTGACAAGAACCACAGAGCTGTGAGGCTTTTTGACATTCAACAGCCATTTTCAAATGCCCCTTGTGCTTCGGGGACTGAAACCCTGACAAGCCTGGCACTGTGTACAGAACAGGGTCCAGGGCAGGAGATTGCAGAGGAGCCCAAGGGAGATGCCCACAGTCAAAAGGTGGTTGGGAAGCCCAGAAATGGCCCTTTAGTGAAGGCTTTTGTCAAATGTTTGCAGACATATCTCAGTTCAGAAAGCCCAGGCAGTAAGACAGCCATGGTGCCCTGACCACAGCTTCTACCAGTTCTCCAAATGTGGCAGCAACAGTCCTGACAACCCTCTTTTCTGTCTCCTCCAGCAGATGCATTTACAAAGAGAAAGGAAAGACAGACAGACAGACCCAGGAGAAACCCTTCCAAAAGAATTCCTACCACTGCACCCTCTGCACACAAGGGCTTTCCAAAACTTCCCCTCCACTTCAAAAGTCCCAGCTCCCTCGCTGGCCAGGTGTGCAGTTCTTGGTTTTTTTGTGGCTGTGAGAAAGGAATAAGGAGGAGGAAGTAAAGACCCAAAGTTCAATGGCCTCCTCTCCCTCTTGCAAAAAACTAAAATAGAGGTGTAGGTATTTCCAGCTCTGCTTTAGGGAAACCCCAGCTCTGTTCCCCTTCCCTCTGCTCCCAGTCTTAAGGAAAGAAAAGAGAGGCCAAACTGCAGACAGAAAGAGCGCACAGTCAGAGGGGTGGAAATCAAACACGGAAAGGCGGCCAAGGAAACCAGAGGCTTTGGGAAAAGTCACTCTGTCCCCTCCCCCACACAAACCACCGCACGGGCCTCAGAGACCTGGATCTTCCCCCAACCTCACGGCCCTGTCAGTAAAGAGAACTTTAAAAAAAAAAAAAAAATCCCATTATGACCTGGTCTGCTCCTTACATGAAGCCCTCCGACCCACTGTTCTGAATCTGAGCTCTCCCCATTTCTCTGCAGTCCTCCACTCCCACCCTAAAGTCTGACCAGGCACCAAGGCCACTGTGCTCTAAAGTTCTCCTTCCTTTGAGTGCGCGCGCGGGCGCGCTCTCTCTCTCTCTCTCTCTCTCTCTCTCTCTCTCTCTCTGACTCCACCAGCCAGCCTACCTCCCTCTCCCTTCTGCCTACTTTCATGTACTGAACATGCAGGTCTGAGTTTTTCTGTCAGCCTAACCGCATCCGGACTCTATTAAAGTTCCTGGCTCGGGATAAACAATGCAACTGTCGCGTGCAGCAGTCTGAAAATAATTGGATTAGCTAAAACATATCAACTAAATAGAGACAGTCCTGCTCAGGCAGTCGGAGTGAATGTCACCCTGGAAAAAAACCCTGAAAACTGATCTCATGGTCACTGGGCTCCCAGAACCCTCTCCTCTGAAGTTTTTCAACCCGGAGCTCTGGGAGCACTGTTTCAGGATTGCTCGTCTCATCCTTAAAAGACAACTAACTCTGCACAAGTGCAAGGACCTGAGTTCGATCCCCGGTACCAAAAAAAAAAAAAAAAAAAAAAGACAACTGACTTTCACCATCGCTTTTTATAGGATCCATGCAGACAGAGGGCAGAGGCAAGACAGTTGCAGTGGAAAAGGGAATAAATGCTCACCCTGAAACGAACACACCTGAGAAGACTACAATCTTCATAAAATCATACCCCAAAATATACTTAAACCTTATCTCAGAGAATCCCTGTCTTTCTTGTGACTAAGTGTTTCTGTTAGAAACAAAATAGATGATGAGCTCTTCTCTTTTTAGGGTAAAAAAATCTCTGTGTGTGTATATTTGTTTTAATGCAAGTGACTGCATCAACAGAATAAATATGCAGCATGCCGCTAGACAGATAACAAGCAGAGTTAACAGAAACACACACCTGGAGAACCTTTTTCTGCCCTTTCTACATCCTCTACTTCGGATCAACAAAGGAATATGCCCTAATACGGCTTCCTGCCCCTGCCGCTCTAAAAGATGGTACAGGTAAATAACTGGGCCACTGGACTTTGATTTTCATTCAACTCCGCTTCACCATCATGCAGCCACCTCCTGCTCTCAGAAGTTCAGCTCAGAGTCTTCCACCAAAAAAAATAGGTACTGTTTTTGCCTTCTTCCTGCCTTTTCCTCAAAATTTCACTTACACACACACTTTATTTATACCTGTCCCCTAAAGAACTGTCCTATGCTATAGACAGAATAACCCTCTTTGAGCTGGGCGGAGAGGAACAGTCTCAGACTGACAGGGGCCAAAGGGGTCACAGGAGGGACCTGTGTTTGTTTAGGTTTGAGGTTTCGTTTTAGCATTAAACACTAAAGATTTATTCCCGCGGCCTTCCATTTGGTCTTGGAAACAGACTAAAAGTTACCAGCAGTATCCAGAAGTCCTGCGACAGGCGGGAGAGCTCATTGCTGTGCTTTTGTTTCTCTCTTTCCTAGTTCCTCGTTCCCTTCCCAGCTTACTGGGGCTTTTAAATCAGGTCCCCTTTCCCCTCTACCTCCTAAGACAGGAGTGATGGAGGACATACCTCATTCTTCCCAGGGTGGAAGAATGGGAAGAAAACAATCTCTCAATCACCTGCCCCCATCTCCCCCAGGGGCCCCTTTGGTGGTAGCCTTTGCCCTGCCCTAATTTAGGAGAAGGAGGCAACAGCAAGAGAAAGATCCAGTGGCAGAGGTGGTTCCTACCTGTGCTGGATCGCGCCTTGGGCCTCGACTTACATCCGAAGCCCGTGGGGGAGCCCCCCAGTAGGCTGCTGGGCGGGAAGAGTCCGGGGCTGTACTCGGGCACGTAGGGCGGGTAGGTGGTGATGGGATGGTGGGCCGATGATGAGGCGCCCCCCAGAGTGGTCATGCTGCCGCGCGAGTGTGATGCCTCCAGCTTCATGCTGTCGGGCAGCGGCACCTGGTACTTGAGGCACTCTTTCTCATCCTGCCTGGCCGAGCCAGCCGAGCCCGGAGTGGATAGCGACGGGTCCGGGGAGACGTCCTTCGGCGGGGTGGGTGGGAAGGTGAAGAGGTGCGGGCTGGAGTGGCCCGCAGCCAGAGACGAGGAGGAGGCTGGTGGATACACAGAGAGTGGCCCCGGGGAGCCGTGGTGGATGGACGTCTTGGAGAAGGGGCTGAGGTTCCAGGGCGAAGCGGTGTGGTGGCTGCCCAGGGCTTTGCTGCCGTCCAGCCAGGGCAGAGATCCATGAAGCAGAGGCGGGCGGCACACTTGGCTCCCTGCACCACGGTGGCCAAGGGAGAAAGGGAAGGGACAGGAGAGAGAAATGCAGGTGAGAGCGGCCCTTGACACACCTGCGGATCAGCTTCCACACCCAGCACCCACCAGGACCTGGGTCAGGCCTGCTGTCTTGCAGTCCCTGTGGTCGGCCACCTGACCACACACCTTGGGGTCCCCGCAGACTGTCCACTGCTCTCTCCCATGCCCTGGTCCCATCAAACCCAGCAGAACTAAGGGCCCATGCCTGACACCAGAGAAGCACTGCAAAGAAGTGGAGAAAGGCCTCTTGGCTTATCTGGCCTCTCCAGATACACAGTCTAAATCACATTCCCTAAGGTCCCTCTCTAGAACCTGACTTGATTTATTGGTTTCTTTCAATGGCCCAGAGTCTCCCATCCCAGACTTAATCCCATGCAGCCTGATAAGAGTCAGCTGTGAATGATGAGGCCTGAAAGATGGAGCCTGGCCACACCAAGGCTCCGTACCAGGAGATAACTCTCCACCTTCAGGAGGCCCAGCTCCCAAGGTGGAACTAAGGCTCTAGAGCAACACAGGGAGTATTGCAGGGTTAGCTCCAAGAAATCAAATTTCAGTGCTTGCTCAGAACTGACAAGGCTGCTTCCAGAAGGCCTGAACTGGGTTTTGCAAAGAAATTTTCATTGCTCAAGCAATTGAGAGAAAGTTTCCAAGGGTGAAACTTGGGATGAGAGTTTCCCTGCTTTTCTCACCCTTCCAAATTCGGTAGGAGAAGAAAATATAACTATAAGCCCTCAAAGCAGTAATTCTAAGTGTGCTAAGTGTGAATTTCCACCTGAGCCCCTGAGATACAAAATTCCTGTTTATGAGTATATTTGAAACTGAGGCTGATTCATGCTGAGTATATTTAGCCTTCATTTAAAATGCACAGTTTTAAGGCAGTCATAACATACATGTCCATAATCTCTGAGAGGGGTCTGTTTAAACTGCAAGTGCAAATCCACACACTTATTCATCTTTTAATCCAGTACCTGCCTCACCAGTTAACACTCTATTCAACCACTAAGAACAATACTGAAACTAAAATCTTAAGAGGAAGGGGAGGGGAGCTGAGGCGGACGGAGAGTTCTTTGAACACCAAGGGTTAAGATTCAGTGTATGCAGGAAGTAGTATAGTAAATAATATTAGGTCTGCATCTACTGCCTTTCCACTTAACTGCTGATCTGCAAAGAGCGCCCCATCCGCAAAAATGATTGTTTAAAACCTGGCGACTGTGGGGCAGAGGACTCCTGCTGCCTGACGGGCTGTGTCATCAGGCGCCAAAGCAGCTTTGAGCAGAGGGACCAGGGCTACCCCGTGTCTGGCTGGATTGAAAAACCTCAGAGTTTCTCCTTTTGAATTCTTGCTATTTCTTCTTTAGGAACAAATTTTCAGCTGGAAAGTATTAGAGCTTTTTTCCCCCTAACTACCCTGAGTTGCATTTCTTTCTTTACATTTCCAAACTCTCCAAACTCAAGGTGAAAGAGGGGAAGAAAAAACTCAAGAGTCGATCCTTCTTAAAAGGAAACCCTGATATATTCTAAGACTTTTGTAGGAAACTAAGGGGACTGTGATAGGCCAGAGGAGAGAATAGGGCCAGCGTTGTAGCAGGCAATGAGACAACCTGAAAGCAAAGACGCAGAAAAATTCTGTGCAGCCGGGAAACTAGGAAGCCTAAAATTCCTCAAGTTCAAGACAGTAGTCTTTACCCTAAACCGAGTCAAGCACCAGAATTCCGTTCCTGGCCAAGAGTAGGTAAGAAACCTCAAAATCAAATGCACTAACTGTGGGGTAAACTCAAGGAGAGAAATGGGAATAAATAACGTCTCTTGGGCCTCTCTGAAAAATGTACCGGGAGAAACAAACTCGGGGTCACTGACAGAAGCTCCCCTAAGGAAACAGCTAGAAAACAGGGAGCTCCAAACCTGTGGAAGAGCCGAGCCCGAAGCCGTCTTGGCCGGTGCCGGCTGCCCGGCCCGGCAGCCTCGGCCCTCGGAGGCAGCACCCGGGCGTCCCGCGCCTGGGACCTCCCGGCTCCTTAAGGCTCCTTAACCTGCGACCGCGCGGGACGAAGGGCTGCATCTCCGCGCGCGCCAGGTGAGCGCCAGGCCAGAGGGACCTCAGCCACGAGAAACGCCCGCTGCGACTCTTTTCTAAAAACACACTCTCACAGCGAGCGAGACGGCTTCCTCGCCCATTTCCGGGCCCCAGTATTTTTTTTTCTGTAAATGAACTAGTAACTTCGCTTAGGGGATTTCGCTCGTCTCCCCAGCCTGAGTCCGCCCAGTCTCCTCGACCGAGGAGCGCGGGCGGGCAGGGCAAGGGTCTCAGCGCCCGAGAGAGCTGACTCACCGTGGTGGGTCGGAGGGTACCTCTGCACCGTGGCCCGGACCGAGTTGCCGTAGTAGGACGGGACGTGGTTGCCTTGGCCATCGATGTTAAAAAGTACATCCACCTCCTCGGGCAGGGGATACTGCGCCGGGTCCATGTAGGAGTGGCCGAGGCCGGGGTGGTGCGCGTCCGGATGCTGCCCGTTGAGGACCGCGGGGTGGTGGTGGCTCACCCAGCGCGGCTGGTCCGCAGTCACCTCCATGTCCTCGACTGCGCTCGCGCCCTCTCGCTGGGCCTGGAACCCGCGCGCGGAGAGGGAGGGCGGTCGGCCTGGGAGGTCCGCAGGCTCCGGCCGTCGGAGGGCCGGGGATTCGATTAATGGTCTGCTTTCAGTGGGGAATTAGGAAGACTGGGAAGGAAAAGTGAGCAAAGGAGAAGGTTTGGGGAGTGGGAGGAATCTTCAAATTATAGTTTGACAAAAAGAAGAGGAAGGGGAAAAAAAATCCAAAAACTAGGACTAAATTGTAAAAAGGGGGTAAGGATGCTGGAATTCTGCGAGTGAGGTTCCTCTCTCGGCGCCGGGCTCCTCAGCGCCCAGAGTCACCTGCAAGGGAGAGAAGGAGAGACGTGGATGAGCCGGTAAGCACTTGAGCACCTGAGTTTTGGAGGTGACCACCGCCCCTGGATCCGCCCGCCCGGCCGCCCGCCCTGTGTACGGGGCCGAGGACACGCACAGGCGCGCAGGGACACCGCCAGGGGGGCCATCGGGCTTCCGAGGACATCCCGGGGCGGACCGAAAGGCTACAACTGGAGGACAAGTCCCTCCCTCAGGGACCCCAGTCCCGGGACCTTCCTTCAGCCACTAGAACCCCTCCCAAAAAAGCAGACTTGCGTTTTAATTTTTAAAAAGTCCTCCCAGGTTGGGGGAGGGGAGTGAATCAAACTTTTTAAAAAAGTCACAGTACCAACCTGGGTAGCGAAGAGCAGAGAGGAGGAGGAGGCGGCGTGGGACCTGCCCGGTCAGATTGCGTAGCTCGCTCTGTCTCGCGCTCTCTCCGTCTCTCTCTCTTCCTCTCTCTCTCTCCTCTCTCTCTCTCAGTATTTTTTTTTTTTACAGGGAATGCATTCTTTCTGAAAGTATCAGGACGGCGCCAGGCAGCTCAGTGTTCGCAGACAGCTGTGGCGCGACGCAACTTAAGGAGGTCCTAGTGTCATCCGCGCCGAGGGGGAGGAGCCTGGCGCTGGCGAGGAGGGGACAGGATCCCCGGCACAAGGAAACAGCAACCCAAACCGCTTCAGGACTTCACCCCCACCCCTCCGCCCCTCCTCCCGCCCCGCCACTGACCGGAAAGGGGCGCCGCGGAGGGCGGCCGCGGGCTAGGGGCGGCGGGCACGGTGGGCGAGGCCGGCCGCGGCGAGGGCGGAGGGGCGCGCTGGAGGGAATTCGCGCTCTGGCCCTTTAAATGTGGCCTCGGCTCCTGCCGGTGCGTACGGACTGGGGAGACGATTCCTTCCCGGGGAAACTGTCCTGCCCCATTCATAAAGTTAATTTCCACCAGCAGAGTTTTCTCTTTCAGACTTTTTAAATAGGCACAATTCTAGTACTATTAGTTCAGGGAATTTCGGAGAGTTTTATCAACTGGGAGTTATGTGCACGTCAAAGTGATCAGAAAAAACAAATGTTGCCTGCTAAGGTTCTTTCAGATTTGCCCCTAGGTCCAGTTTCCCTAAGAGGTTGAGGCATCAGGCATAGGGAATGTGTCCGCACCACTTTTTGTTGTCGTTGTCGCCCTTTCCCCCCGGCCTTTAGTTTTCACAAGCCTCTCCTGTGAAAATACCTCAGCTGTTGCAGCTGTCCTTTGCAGCCCTAATAATATTTGTAATCGATGTGTGCTTAAGTCTTGAGTGACAATAGTGATGGATGACAGTGGGAAGGGGGAGATGGAGCCTCGCTTGCTCGTGCGGGCGCCAAGTACAACCCGAGGAGGTAGAAGGGACTCGGTCTTCGCTCCAGTTACCAAACTTTACCCTTCCCCCTGCCTGGTTGCCTCCTTACTCCAGTCCCCGGCGTTTCTCCTCCAGCCGGGGAAGCCGGTCCCCTCCACCGACCCTCACCCTAGCCTCCCGGGTGGTACGCGGGGGCGACCCCAGCAGGGCTCCGGGTCTCAGCCCGGGTTGGCCCAGTGCGCAGCCCCGGGGCGGAGGGAGCGCAGCTCAGAGACGCCCAGGGGCGGGGCTGCGTGTGGGCGGGGACAAGGGAGAACCAATCAGCGGGCGGGGCTGCGGCCAGGCCGGGGTGGGCCCGCCCAGAGGGCTGCAACCTCTGCGGCCGCGTTTGGTCCTTTGAGCCACTGCATCCCCTAGTGGTGCTGAGGTTCCTGCAGCCACAAGGCCGAAAGTGAGGCCTGGGCGGCGGGGTCAGGCGGGAAAAGAAGACTCCAGGTCCGTTGCAGGGCAGTGTATGCGAGGAGAGGATGTGGGTTCTCCTCGAAGCTTTCCCACTTGACTGGGCTGAGAACTAGATTTGGAGGATCATTTGAATGAAAGACATTATTTCTTCTCTTCACTCCTCTACCCATAAAATTCCTCACAAATTCTATATACTGTATACGAGAAGCCATCCCTACAAGTCAGTTCTGAAGGAATCCTTTCAAGCGATGAAGGGAAAACATCAATAGTCAGCTTCAACTTCGTGTGTGGAGAAGGCCTTGTTTTAAAATGCGATCCTTGTAGAAAGACGGGGAGATGTGTTTGGAAGAGTGAGTCCCTCCAGTCCTAGATTTGGACCTTCTGTGGGGTCCTCACTTTAAAAAAAAGAAAATTCTGATGCTTGTTTGAAGTCATGGTTGATTTTCTACATATAGAACAGGAAGAAAATCCCTAATATAAATTCTCCCTCCCACACGGATTTTGCGCCTAGTCGGTCTCCAGATAGGGTCGCCCTGTAAAGGAGCATCGATTTTCCTTTCACTCTTTGACCACGCATCTCTCATGGGCTAAACTACCAGCCTCTCCTCCAGCTCACGGTGCTCTCAAAAACCTTTTAATTATTTAGCTGCTGTCTAACATTCACCGGAAACCACTCCATAGACAAGGAGAGACAAATGAATCCGGGCATATGTTTTGCTAAGAGGCCCAGAATTAAGATTAAGGATGTAAGTGGCAAGAAAAGATGAAAAGTGCTTCTTCACATGTCCTTGAAGGCTGCGGATGCCAACCAGCCTGACCCTAATTCGCGACCTCTCTGAAAGCCCCAAGCATAAATTGTTGGTCCTGGGCACTGAGAAGCCCCAGAAAGGGCAAAAGGGAGCCATCCTCCAGACACACACACACACACACACACACACACACACACACACGAAAAAACTACTGACGCCAGTACTTGCAAATGTTAACTTCTGAAGCGAAGAACGAAGAACGATGTAAAAGACAAAAAGAAAATGTTGACGAGAGGAGGCCTTCCGCTGTAAGGGCCCCTAGGTGTTACCTTCCATATCGGCAAGGGCGGAATTTTTCTATTTAATTCAATCCTTTCCAAGTTGGACCGAACTGGGGTCCAAAAGGGCACACATGCACCCCTCCCTGGAAAAATAAAAGGTCTTGAAAGGCCCCTCTGGGTCTCGGGTGGTTTGGGCCAGGCAGAGAGGAGTAGGGGGCCTGGGGCTGCAGGCCCGGGGTAACAGAGCCAACCTGTAGGGGGTATTTAACATGTAATTCCCAGCCGGTCCGCCCCTGTTCCCGGACTGACAGTGGGTAATTGGGAAAGAGGACGTTGCTCTTTTGATGGCCCGCGCCGGCCAGTCTCGCCGACGCCACACTGGGTTTGACGTCACGGGCCCAGCCCCAGAGTCAGGAACACAGAGCAGGGGGGAGGGAAAGAAAGGGAGGAGGATGCCCAGGAGGGAGGGCCGAGGTCGGCCCCGGGACCCACGGGGAAGGAAGGGGGAAGGGAGCTCGGCCCGAGCGGCTGTGGCGCGTGGCCTGAGGCGGAGAGCCGGGCGGGCTGCTGGGGTCTGGGCCCGCCCGGCGCCGGCCTGACCCGCCTCGCCGGCAAATGCAGCCCGGGCTTCCTCCTCCCAGGCGGGCGGCGGGGGAGGGAAGGGAGGTGGAGGCCGGGGAAGGAGGGAAAGGTGGTCCTGATTCTCTCGTGGCCAGAGACTACAAAACTGATTCTGGCCTCCTGCGGAGACGCCTCTGCGCCCTCCAGCAGACCTGCTGTGCCCCCTCCCCAGGCACCCGGGCCCCGACAGGGTCCAGGATGCCCCCCTCCCAGGGAGCCGCGGGCGGAGCTCCGAGGGACAGAGGAGGCGACCGAGAAGGATGCTGCCGCCGCCACCGCCCTTGCCGTAGAGCCCGGGCTCCCGTAGTGCGCGAGGCTTCCCTTCCTAGGGCTAGGGGCTGGCGAGTGGCCTGGACGCCTGGGACCCCGCCTCTTGGAGTCGAGCGAGCGAGACACAGCCACCGCCCTCGGAAGAGCCGGGTTGTAGTGCGGAGCATGAGACAGCGGGAGGCACCTTGGCCTATCTGAAACCCCGGGCCTCGAGGCGGCTGCTTTAGGCGTCAAGTTGAGCGGGGTATGTGTGCCCTCTTGGGGAAAGGGTAAGAAAAGGAGCCTGACTTTCCCTCCTCGGTTGGGTCAAACTGGGTCCCACTCACACACACCCAAACACATGCCCATGTGCAAGTCCCTCCCACCTGCCCTCCCTGGGGCGCAGAGACCCTATCCGGGTGGAAGTGGGGAACCCCCAGTGCCCGCAGAAACGGAGTCCCTGGCGCAAGAAGGTGGAACGGGTTCCTCAGCCTGGACCCTGGCGTGGTGAACCCAGAAAGCCGAAACCCACGCAGCCAGCAACACCCATCCGAACCTGGCGACTGGCGTGACCAGGCGAGCTCCGCGGGGCCGCGATGCGGGAAGAGGTTGCCCTGGGGCGCGAACGCAGCGCACCGTGGGTAACCAGCAAAGCAGAGCCTCCGGGTTGAAGTCCTAAAGTTACTAATCTGGCTCAGGGGTAGAAAGCGTGCCTCAGACCGCCCGGGGCGGTCATTTGAGCGTGTTTACTTAAGGACTTTGCAAACCGAGCGCGCGCGAAATAGTCGAATTTCCAGCGAGGCAGCAAATATTTGCAGGCGGGAGAAAGAAGCGGAGCCGGGCCGCGCCGCAGCGTCCCTCCCCCCGGAGTCGCGGCGCCGGCCTGGGCGGACCCAGCCGAGCTGTTAAGGACTGAAATGAAGCCGGGAACTTGCGGGGCTGGGGGGCAGGGAGAGCTCAGAGCGGCTCCAAAGGCCAGCAGGGGAGCAAGGCCCGAGGCCCTGGCGAGCCTGGGCTGGGGGAGAAGTCCCTTCCCATTCCAGCTCGATCAATCTTCCTTGGCTGGGATCGGTCAATAAAAATAGTGTGAAGCGGTGGTGGTAGCAGAGCGTCTGGGGAGGAAGTGGAGGCCAGAGGTGTCGAGGCCGGCGCCGGTGCCCCTCACCAGCCGGGTGCGCGCCCCCATGGTCTGCAAACCTCAGGCCCGGGCCCAGATCCTCTCGGGCCGCCGAGCGCGGCCAGGCAAGGCCTTTAATTGGGTGTCTCCATTTTAACAGTGTCCATTGTTAGGGCAATTAGCGAGAGACAATCAGCACCGAGAGGCGTTTAATTCGATACTGTGCGCCCGCCGCAGCCTCGGCCGGGGCGCTTAGAACGACTGGCCGCGGCTTCCCCGGAGGACTGGGGAGGCGCCCGTTCCTTTCCTTGCGCGTTTTGTCTCAGGTGTGAGAGTGAAAGGTAGGCGACTGGGAAGAGAGCAACCTGAGACAGGCCTTGGCGGGAAACCCGTCAGGGCCTCAAAATCTCTGCCAGGCGCCCCTGGGTGCCTTCTGGGCGCGCGCGCCCGGGCTGCGTCGCTGCCGGAGTTCCCAGGCCTGCTAGGAAAACGACGAGAGGAACGCGACCTGGAAACCAGTTTCCTTCTCCTTTTTGTGGGGTCCTCTCCTCAGCCACCCGAACCAAGTCCGAATTTCCTTCCTGATCAGAGAAGGCGGAGCAAAAGAGAGACCCTGGTTTGTGGCACGTACACACCTCCTTCTCGTACGGAGCCAGCCCCACTACCCCCTCCTCTGCCTCGGCCCCCGGATTAGGTTACCGTGGTCGGGCAAGGATTTTTACTGGATACGAGAATAACACAGGTAAAGCTGTATAAACACCTCTCCGGCTGCCGGGCAGGAGGGTTACTCCGGGGACGCGGCCCAAGGCGCCACCGCCGGGCCAGGCTGCGCGGACCCAAACGCGGCGAAGCCCTCTCGGGAGCGGCAACCCGGCTGCACAGGTTAAACCATATCATATATCCACGCCGCGCCCACCAGTGCCCTCTTTCTCTTTCCCGCATGAGCTGAAATGCAGAGTAGGGAGCGGAATCACAGCGTGATGAGAACCCCAGTGCTGGCTGAGGACCCCAGCTCAGCAAGTTTGACCCTTTTAAAATAAAACACAGCGAGCAAGGACTTTGGGGATATGGAGAAAAAAAAGGCACCCAAAACTCACTCTCAACGGGAAGATGCGGGAAGTGAACGCGTCCAAGGAGAGAACCCGTAGGAACTGCTACGAAAAGAGCTATGTATACTCGCCTTTTCTCCCGGCTCCCACGCCCAACCTCACGGGCCTGGGGTCTTCCCCCCCCCCCCCGTGTGGAATGAGCCACCTCTTTGGCAGTGAAATGTGGTTTGATTTACCCTTTTCTCTTTGTTTTTTGCTTATTCATCTGTCACTGCTTAAAACTCGGAAGGAAACCCGCCCAGGCCAGGAGGAGCGGAGAGCTATGTGGAGAGTCAAAGAGAGAAGAGATGCGCTCGGAGATTACCCATTCGCACTCCGCCCCCAGCCCCAGCCGCGGCGGGGGTCCCCGGTTTCGAGGGATGCTGTCCCTCCCTCCGCCCCTACCACCTTATTCCCAGGCTGAGAAAACCTCTGATAGTAGCAAGATAAAAATTGGATAGGTAGGGATGTAGCAGAACTGGGGAGCTGGACCTGGAGAAGACAGGGGATTTCTGCTTCAGGGTTTAACAATGCTCACGTGAAAGGGCGGGGGAGGGGGCGGGGTTGGGTAGGAAAGAGCTCCCCTAGAGGGTGGGTTGAAAGGAATCCCAGTCACCCGGAGCAAGGTCGCACCTCCCTGCTCTCCCTCCTGTCTGTGTAGGTTTGGGGAACAGGTGGGAGCCTTACAAGAAGAGGAAGAGATGGAGGTGTCCCAGGGGGCCAGCACCAGTCTCCGGAGCCGTGGCCTACTTATCCTCCCCTCGCCCCCTTGCGCACCTCTGATTCCCAGCTGCCTTCTCAGCCAGGGACTCGCTGTTCCAGACCTGGCCTCTCCTTCTGCAGGCCCTTCAGACGGAATCGCTGGAGCAACCTGGGCCCTAGACCCGGTGCCCAGGTCCTAGCATTCTTCGGGTGAAAGGGGGTGCCCTGTGGTTCTCAGACCGCCCCCCCCCGGGCTTCTGTCCATGCCCCTTGACCCTCCGGGGTGTAGCCACTACCTCTCGGCTACCCATCTTCAGACCCCCCTAGCAGCCCAGGCCTCTAGCGCCAGCCTTAGCCGCTCTCATTTGGCACCTCAGACGGAAAAGGTGGGCTTTATCTCGGGGGTTTTGGGCTTTTACTCCTCTAGACCAGCCCGAGGAAAGTGATTGTTGCAGGATAACGACCGTGGGAGTCCGGAGTGGAGGGGGGGCGGTGTTCCTCGCAGGGATCGGGAAGATGTGGGGAGGCTAATACTGTGCGGATCCTGGAAAGAGCACAGGTGGGCTTTTAAAAGCAAGAAGCTTTCCAGTCTCTGGGCTGGCTGGACGCTGCACAGCAAAATCCGTGAATGCGCAAGGAGCCGAGGTGCGAAGTGGATGGCCTCTTGCACACCTTTCGCGTGGCCCTCCTCCCACCGGCCGGCTGGGTATCAGCCTCTGCAGCTAGCGCCTCAGCGCGCGAGCGCTCGGCTCTCCACCGCCTGCCCCCTCGTGGACCTCCAGCAATTTGTTATATAAAATAAAACAGCAACCAGAAACATATGCCTCTGTTTCGCTAGCGCCTGCAGACCCGCAGCTGCGGACAACTGGGGGCCTCAGTCAGGGCGCCTTGGCAACTTTCCTTCTCCTCCTGTCTGACTGCTGCACCCAGCCAACAGCACCCGCAGGCCCAGTGGGCCCAGCAGCCGAGCAGAGGTGGCCCCTTGGCTCCCCTCCCCACAGCTGCTAAGCCTCTCTCTCTGGTTATTCCAGCCACTGAGAAAGAAGCAGGGATCAGAAGTATTTGGTCTGTCCACAGACTAACCAAGAGAGAAATAGACGCGTAGGTGTAAAATGGCTCAGACACGGAGAAGGAGACATCACCTCGACCCAGCCTAGGAAAGGTTAAAATAGCCTAGTACTAGTGAACAGAGAAGATTTTCCACTTGGACCCACAAATGTAATCAGGACCCCCAATTCCCTGCCACCTTTTATAGTTTCAGGACACAAAGTGTGACCCGGGGCCTCTCAGGAACCTGCCACTTCCCCAGCCTCTCTGTGTGGCTCCTGGCATCCCAACAGAAGGACTCTGCCAATGAATGCCAGGGCCCCTCTCCCATACCTTCAGTGCACCCCTGCCTGACTCCACCCCGAAGATCTTCTGCTAGAAGGCAGAGTGAAACAGGAAATACAAACAGATCATCCTGGGTCCAGGGTTTTGGTGGGGACAGTGTGGCCAAAGCACCGCTATCCCGGTGCTGGCAGAGGCAGCTTGGATAGAGAGGAAGGTGGGCTGTGGACTGAAGCCACTAACTGAACCCTCCAAGCCCAGCTCCCTTCTCAGCCAGGAACCTCAGGCCTCCAGGAGCAGCTGGCTTGAACCTGGAAGCTGAGCCCTCCGCTTTATCCCTGTCAGTCAGTAAACCCAGCCCAAGTGAACTGGCACCCACCTGGGTCTTGATCTGTCTGAACTGACGATAAATCTGGACCCATGTTCAAAGTAGCAGCAAACAATTCTATTCTTCACCTGGCACACCATTTAAGGGTCAGCCCCCTCCTCTTGAAGAGCAAGGCCCCCAAGCATCCAATTTACAGACACCTGAATGGACTCAACCTGCCTGGCTGGGACTCCTGGCCCAAAGCCTGGCACAGATCAGTACACCAGCACCCTTTCTCTGGCAACCACTAAAGGGTGGAAGGACCAGAGAAATCCTACTTCGTTGTTTGTTCCTTCAACATTCTTCCTCTCCCATGTACAACCCCAGGGACCTGGTGAATGTGGGTTGTGAGGAGGAGAGAAAGACCAGGAAATATGGGAAGCAAACCCAAACTGAGGGGAACGTGCTGCAGGTAGACTGACTCACTTCCACCCCTTCTCTGGACAGAATTGCCCACACCAGTTTCCTCAGGGACCCTATCATATCTAAGAGGAAGAATTGCATACAAGTGACATTTAAGATTATCTGTCTATAGGAGGAATTACCTCCACAAAAGGTCTTGGAGGTCTGTGAGTCCAGTGTCCTCAGATAAAGTCCAAATCATGTCCCCACCGTCCCTTCAGTTCCTCACAGCCCTGGTCACCCTCTCTGGGAAGCCGTGGTTTTCTCATCCACCTCTGGTGCTTCTGGAAGCAAAGGTGCCTCCTGACCACCACGTTCCCAAGGGGCCAGATGCCTATACATTTGGGCTCCAACTTTATCTTACAGTGTACATCTGTTTCTTTAATTATATGCAGAGACAATGAGCCTAAACATACACTTGTAAGCAAGGAAAATAAACATGAAATTGACACTTGAGCACTGCAGCCGCCTCCGGAGAAGGCTTTGGGGAAATGGGTTATTTTCTCTAATTTTGTGCCCTCCCTGCCTTGGAGAATGTGTCTCCAGCCCTTTCCAAGCATTCCCACTGGCTCTGAATTTTCTACTCAGTTTTTCTTCGAATTCCTGGTTCTACTAGCTCTTTCCTCCAAACAAGGACATCCACACACCCACACACCACACTCACCCAAGGTCACTGCAGAAAGCCAAGCATTTCTAGCGACCAGAAAGAACAATAAGGACTGGGTCTAGTCCACTTTTTTCTAGAGGCAGCTGTCCCTTTAGAGGCAAGACCTCCTCCTAATTCTCTCCACGTGGAGCAGGGAGAGGGCGTGCAGAGTGAGAGAGGGAAGAGATCTGCATTCACTGACCTGGGCAGCTCGCTCCTGAGGGCCAGCTGTTTTTTATTTTTACCCCCACTTGCGCAGCGATCTGAAGGAAGAAATGACAGGCAGAGCTCCCCCGTGGCCGCTGCTGTGTCCTCGCTGCTGGAACTGCTCACTGCACCTCCGGCTTGCTTCCAGCGAGAGGTAAAACCTGGGTGTTACGCATCCTTTCTCGGAGCCCCCTCCCCTCCGCCTTCCCCTGCTCACTGTGGAGAGCGGAGCTCTTCCGGGTTGTGACGGGGATGGGGAGGGAGGGAAGAAGAAAGAGGGAGGGAATGGATTTCACCCCCCTTTTGCAAACAAGCAAACCACACGACAGGGGTGTGTGAAACTGAGAGAGTGTTGGGGGGGGGGGAGAAAGTCTGCCTGAAATGTGACCTGTCCCTGGCGCCAACCAAGCCAGCCCACTGTCTTCTGGCACCATTGGAATTAACACTATAAATGTCATCGGTGGTGTTCAGCAGGGGTTACCATAGGTACAAACACATTTGTGGAATTTTCCTCCCATTTTTGGAATAAGTGGGGACCCAATGGGAACAACTAGGTGTACAGCCCCCTGACAATTGCTAGCAGTGGCAACAAACATTGCCTCTGCCTCACAGAGCTTTTTCTCTCCCTTTGCACTGGTCCTCATGTTTCTGTTTATGAAGACATCTGCAGAACGCGTGGACTCTACCTTCATCTCTCTGCAGCCGCAGCTGGCTGTAAAAGTTAGAGGCAGGATGTTCCTAAACTGGGCTTGGCTGCTACCCTCCGCCCTTTCCATGTAAGAGTGAAGGTAGAGGTGTCCTTGGCCACACAGGTTAGATGGGGGGCTCCCTAGGGTTCCTAACTCCTTTGAAGATGAATTCTAGGGGAAAAGTTACTTTCTTGGAGAGCAAGATAAAGGCTCAGGAATCAAAAGCATCTAGAGATAAAATATCTTAAGGAAATGTTCCCTCTTTGGTTCCCTAGGATTGGGTAGACTGCAGCCCTACTTCCCCTCCATCCCCTCACCCCACCCCCTTACTTTCCCCACCTCAACAGCCTGGAGATCAAATCATCCACGGAGAGAATCTGTCCTGAATAAATTTCAGCTAGAGTAAAATGAAACTCCATAAACATTGGGGTAGAAAGGTCAGGGTCCATTTGTTTTGACAGGTAGAGTTTTCTCCACACAATATTTATATAATAAGAATATAGAAACCGACTTTAAAAATAAATCAATCTTTGGGGAGAAATAAAACAAAATTTGTCCATGGCTGGGCCAGCAAGTCAAGAATTTTCAGGTGCTCCAACCGGTTGGGTAGGAAGGAGCTGCCCGGCTTAGCTGGACAGCGCATTGGGGGGATGTCCGTTCCCTGGGGGAAGACTGGGAAATGGGTGCTCGGGCTGGAGAGCGGGATGTGGACAGAGGTGGGCCGAGGCTGGGGCCCGGAAAGCTGGGAGGATCAAGGGAATGCAGGGCAAAGGTATAGCTGCAGGGGGAGGGTGGGGTGCACACAGCGATCCCTGGGCCGTGCCCCCCAGTGGGGAGTGAGTGGGCAGCACCCCTCCCCAAGGGGCCTTCTTGCCTCCTGGAGTGGGTCCTCGGCCTGCCTCTAGCCGCAGAAACCCGAAACCTCGCTCCCCCGACACAGCACCAGCCGGTCGTCTGCCAAGTGGTGCGCGCCCGGTCTGCGCACCTCGCGGGCGCGTGGAAGCCCAGAGTGGGCCTAAGGGAGCGTGTCATTTGGCATCCTGGCCAGGGGAAGAGAAGGAGGTCTCCCTGTCCTTTAGGAAGCCCCCAGCCCACCCGTCGCTCCGAACACAGCCCCTCCTCCACGTTCCTGCCCTGTCCCTCCCACCTGCCGCCACCAAGTGGCAGAGCCGCGCTCTTCCTCGGGTTTCGAGGACGCAGGGTAGAAGGCCGCTTTCCTGACACCTTGCGGTCAACCTGTTGCCCAGACGCCCCTGGGGTGGGGAGTAGGAGTGGGGGCTGGCTGGGCAGTGCCAGAGAGGCCTCAGCACCTAGGAAAGGGGACCTCACCGATCTCCCGGAACCCTACAGAGGGTCCCCACACTGCCTCGCCTCTCCTGGAAAGCTGCGGGGTGGGAACTAAGACAGAGACCCAGGGAGAGCGCGTTTATCACACAGGTGGCGCCAGTTGTCTCCTCACCCCGGTTGTTAGCTATACCCCAACTCGAGGTCCACTAGGCTGGTGGGGCCCTTTGCGTCCTTCCCCAAGCTTCCCTCTCCGTGCTCCGCTCCGGTTACCTGCGAGTTTCTCATCTGCCTTGCCCCCACTTCATTCTCTCCCCACCCCAAGTTCGCCTTCGTTGGCGGAAAAGCCTTTTCCCCTTAGAATCTGGATCCTGCAAAGGCACCATGTGAGAACCAAGTGGACTTTTCTCTTTGCTCTCCCACCCGCCCCCACACACAACCTGTCACCCTGTCCCTGAGCCGGCGCCCTTCCCTCAGCCTGGTTCCCGTCCAGCTGGCAGCCTCCTCCAAGTTCTTTTCTGCTGATGCGGGCACTTTCTTGTCTCCAGGTCTAAAGGGGCTTCGAAATGCGACTGGCAAACACTAGGCTCCTCCACCACCCTCATTCTGCCTTTAGCAAAGGAAGCCCTGACTGAAGGAAATGGGGCTGCCAAAGAAACTCAGGCTTAAGAAGAAAATCCAAAGGATTCCATAAAAATAGAAGGTTTTGTTCAAGGTAATGGTCAGACAGGGACAAGATTCTGCCAACTGGGCCAGTCTGGCTCTGAGGACGACGGACTTATGGGTGGGAATGCTATTGAGGCCAATTATTCCTGGAGAGCAGGGGGGAGCTTTGAAGATAGGGAGAAAGTGGTGTAAAGAAAGGAGAGAATTTATTCTGAGAAGTAAACAAAGTGGGGGATAGCTCCCAGCTCCTAGGTGCTTAGTCACACTTTCTGGGCAAGAGGACTGAAGATTTATTCCTGATCCGTGGACATCAGCCGGCACACTGCAAAGATACTGCTTTAATGAAGCTAAAAGTCGCTTTCTGAATTTTAAAAGCTACCACACTGGCTGGCTGATTTGTGGTTCAAGTCTGTGTGTATGTGTGTGTGTGTGTGTGTGTGTGTGTGTGTGTATGCGTAAGTGTGGATCAGACAGAAGACTAGAAAAGTGACACTCTCTTCTCCAAGGGGAGACTGCCTGTGTGGTATACCCTGAGGGACAGTGGTGACCGGTGACTGGGTGGTACACAGGCTGCCCTAATTTAACCCCTGTGAGGAAACAGATGGGTTCTACTTCCAGGAGTTTAGTGAAACTTTTCATTGAGCTTTGTGATCTGAGGATACCAAGAGCACCAGCCCAAGGCATAAACTCGGCCTGAGGCCACTCAGACAGGAAGACACTTGTACTTGTTGCTTCCCGCTGCACTCCACACTCCTCAACCCTGGGCTCCCTGGTTCCATTTTCCCTCCGTGGCACCCCGACTGCTGGCCTCCTGGCCACTGAACCCTGGGCTGGTGATCATCCTTCTCAGAGGAGCAGCTGAGCCAGCTAGAGAGATAGAATGGCTTCTGGGCCTGACGACTTTTCCTGAGGGAAAGTTGTCATCTTAATTGGCACCAACATAAAACTGTTGTAAGTCTCGTGGTGCATTTAGCAGGTCTGCCAAGGCCACAAGCTAAGGCATTTGATTGGATTTTTAAAATAAGGGAAAAGGCACTGTGCACACGGAGGTACAGGATGGATCAGTAAATGATAACATAACAAAAACATTGGTCCAGATCTCTGCAATGGCTATGGAGATACAAAGTTCACCTGTTGGATAAAGAAGGAAGAGACTCTGTGGGAAGAGATAATCATTGCCAGAATCTCCCATCTTCCTACGACAGTGTGGTCACTTAGAGTTCTTCTGGGTAGAGCTAGGGAACTCATATTCATACTGTATTTCTTTTGGGGGGGGGTCCCAAAATCCCATTTCTTTTCACAAAACACAAGAAATATTTTTCATTTTGCCCATCAGACTTTAACATCACCCCTTTTTCAATTTTTTCAATCTTCCTATATTTACTTCTCAGATTGACTTAGGTCTTTAAAGTGCACTCTGCCAGAGGACAACACACTCAATATTGGCCTGGGTTTAAAAGTTCTAATCGTTTAATCCCATTCACAGAGATTTATTTTATTATAAATATGTAGGAGGAGGGGGAGTGTGAAAAGTCTTAAAGAAAGAATGGCATGGAACCCAGTTCTTTCATTTTTTCATTTTTTTTTTAACAGAACATTTTTATTAAACCCAACTTCCAGGACTGTGACTTCCAGGGTGTTTTCCTGACCAAGGACTGCAGCCTGGCTAGGGGAGGGCGACTGGGGGTCTGGGTGTATGGAACTAAGGATGTCTCAAATGAAAGTTTCAAAAGCAATGACTGGAAATTTTTTTTTTAAAAATCAGACCTATTCCACCCAGGCGCCCTAAATAAATAGCCCCGTTTGCAAATTCCTATCAATTATTACGTGATGGGAAAAAATCCTATCTGAAAATAAAGCACGTGGACGTGGAGAATTTTAATTAAATCTTACTGTGGATATAATAACATGGAAGTGATTTTTCATTCGGCGCTTGCCTGCTCACCAGTGTTTTATGGCGTTTTCTTGCCTCTGACTTTATTTTAAAATATTAGACGAGGTGGAGAATTATAAACGACTCTTTCCTTATCTGTGCTGCTCACATATCCAGGATCAGAGGAGCTGATTAAGAAAGAAGTCAGAGGCAACGTTGGATTCATAATGATTTGGAATAATGAATCCTTATCTCTGCTTTCCAGATTATCTGCCTTTCAGCTCCCAATGTTTTGTTACATGGGATAATTTATTGCATCTAATACATCACAATGAATCTGATGGTAGAAAGTGATGGCCAACGTTGTGAAAAGGGGCCCTTATTTTTTATCCCGGGGCAATGAAACTGCTTTTTGCAGTTTTTAATTGGGAAAATATAAGGTAGATCTGATAAAAAAAAAAAAAAAGCTGGGTATAATCTTGCCTGCTCCTGCTTTACCATGCTGCTCTTTAATTAGTGTGTCAATTTCAGGCTGAAATTAACAAGATCGACCTGAAACCAGCTCTTAGTTTTCTTCCCAGTTCCCAGATCCTAATTTTTAACATGATTTATTTTTATGAAAAAGGAGATAATTAATCATAAATACTGACTACAGCACAGGGCCAAGTTAAGATAAAATGCTATTTGCATCTTTGTATAGAAAGATACCAATAATGTTAATTTTTCTGAGATTTCTTTCTCCTCATTCTCTCACCCCCACGCATCCAACTCCCATCTCAGCTACCCAGTCCAGCCCCATTCCAAGTAAACAAACAAACAAAAAAATCAATTCCAGGTTCCTCTGGATAGTAATTGAAAAAAAAAAAAATATATATATATTCAGCTTTCCTGGCTTTGTTTGTTAACACATGAAAAATATACATAGGTTTAATTTTTTAGAGAACAAGGGTGGGTAAATTCTCCCAGCCCCCTCACCCTCATCAACTTCCTTCCTTTTTAGGGTTAAAGAGGACACACAGCTCATTTAATGGCTAATTAGTTCCAATAATTGGCATTTTTGTTTCTTTTGTCTTTCATCCTAATGCCAAAAGAACAAAAGCCATCTAAATGCAACAGGCTTTACTGGCCTCTTACAGGACAGATTTCAGAATCCTGGGTTAAACCAGTAGTCCTCTCCCGACGTTTGACAACACCAGCAATATCTGGGCTTAGGGAAGCAGAGGGGCAGGAGTAGCTGATGATTCTCTCTTTAAGCTTTTTGTGCCTGTTGATTACTTTCTGGTTGCTTGGATTAAACAATCGTTGCAAATATGCAAACCAGTGAGAGGAAATTCATACATATTCGCTCTCCAATTGTTCCTACTGACGTCAGATCATAATTTCTTAGTAATTGGATGGCTTGCTCCAGAATACTGCTCTTCTGAACTTCTCCACATTTTTCTAGGTTGCAGTACATTTTTGTGCAGGGGAGGTAGGAAGAAGATTTGGTTATTTTTTTTTAAGTTATTTTCTGTTCACTGTAGTTCTTCTTGCCTCCCTCCCTCACACACATACACTTAAAAATTAATTTTATTTCTTGAAATGTAAGAATCTGGAGTTTGTTTCCTGGGATAATAATATCCCAGACAATTATTGAGTAGTCGAGGATGACGACATGGGCAGATAAAAATGGAGAAAATGGGGGTGGGTAGGGGCAGAAACAGGGGTGAGGTTCTGCAGAGATATTTTCCCCTCTGCTTAGATATACAACAGAGCCCTAGCGAGGTCACCCCTTCCCACCTTCCAATTTCCCTCTCTGGGTAACACCAAGGTTCCCATCTATCTCAAGTTCAAGTTTCAATTTCTGAGCCCTTCCCACACTCTTGAGCAAAGACTTCTTTAAAAGCTTGAATTCTGATGATAAAGATATACCAGGTTTTAGGTGATGGCAGAGGGAGACATCTAATTTTCTGGGCTACTTTCCCTTTATCTTTCAGTTCACTTGGGCCTTATTGTAGTAGACTTCAGACTTCTAGATCCCATTCTGAATTCAATATTGGATCCTTTCCCTCTTCTTTTCTTTTCTCCCCTTTCCTCTCTTCTCTTCCCTTTCTTCACGACACATCACTCCAAGAATTTCAAGTATCAATTATAAGTAATATTAATTTCTCAGCCCCAACCAGTGAAGTGCAGATGATCTGATAGGAGCAGAAGAACGGGGCTTCCCTAGATGAGACAGACCAATGGAGCCCACTGGGCCGTTTCCCATGCCCAGATGAACATTCAATTTTCCGGCATTATCTCCGCACTTAAACTCCCTTTCTCCATTTCTGTGCCAAGATAAATTTGCATAATATTTGCAGCTGTAATTAGCTGATGAGCATCTCCCAGACTCCCCCTTTTGTTCCCCATGCATTTGGTCTTCCATTGAGGCCACGTTTGATCTTTAATATCACAGGATTCCGGATAGAGGATTGCATATCTTATCTCCCCGGCTCCAAATTCTTTTAAGAAGGAAGGAGGCAGGGAAGGAGAGGGTTTGGGGGAAATTGTGAGTGAGGAGAATGAAGGTTCCACTAATCAGAGTTTGAAAAGGTTACATTGGAAGAAGGTATAGGTAATGACAGAACAACTAGATGAATGTTAGGGGAGTTAGGTGGGGGGAGGCTAGTCCTGCCTCACGGAGTGGGAGAGTCTGTAACAGCTGTGTTACTGTGTGGAACGCAAGGCTGGGGCTTGGGGGAGATTGGGCAGAGCCGAGAGTGGACAGGCGTGCAGAGTGTGGTCAGTCCCAGCCTCACCTGGGGAACTTGCTCTTTTTTTGGAAGGGCAGTAATTGCTCCTCAGTGAGACGTCTAGGTCGGTTTGCTGCCCTTTAGCAGAAACTGGAACTTTTGAAACCGGGTGACTCCCTTATCTGCCCATCTGTTTGTCTCTTGCTCATAGACAGCACAGCACTCCTGAATTACTAATATGCTACTGACACTTTGCATTCTCTCCAGCCCTGTTTAAAATAAACAAAAGACAAAAAAAAAAAACAAAAACGGGAAAAGAAAAAAGTGATACAAGGGACTAAAACAAGGAGACCGTGAGTTGGTGGCAGAGGAATAATGTCACCTTCAGAAGTAGAGAAAAACCAGAGGAGTTACCCCTGGCATCATCCAGGTTAACATTATTATTTTTCTCCAAATTGGGAGTTTTCTGGCTTGATGGCTGAGTTGTAGGAGAGAAGGTGGATTGGAAGAGCCACTGGCTGGATTAGTTTTTGTGGGAATCCAGAGCGGGGAGAGAAAGGAAAGGAAAGAGGGAGAAGGAGGAAAAAAGAAGACAAGAAAGAGTCGATTTTCATGCCAATCATTGGAACAAATAGCTAACATTTAACGTTTACACCCGCGCTGGCGGCGCCCTGGCGCTGCGCAGACCTGGAGCCGGGCTAAAATGTCCCGAAAGCCTTTGGAGAAAACGAGTTTCCAGCTATCAGGTTCTCCCCATCTCCCCCCTTTCATGAGGCTTCGGTTTCAGGCTGGTCTTGTCCAATGTCTGCGTTACCGCTGCGAGCTCCTAAATGAGTGTCAAGGAGGCAAATATCAAATAGCGCCGGGGTCAAGACGATTTAGTTAACCATTGGGGCGCTTGGGATTTGGAACTTGTGTAGGATGCCGCGGGGGAGGGGAGGCGCGAGAGGGAACGAATGAATGAGGAAGGAATGAATGGGGGCACAGCGGACCGCGCTCGGCCAGAGCAAAGGGGTCCAGACCGCTGGGCTGAACAGGGAGCCTGCCCCGCGCCTCGAGCCAGCCTCTCCACATCTCCCGGTCCTGAACAAAGTTAAAGCTCTCGGTTGGAGAGACGTTCTCTTAAGACTTTTTTTTTTTCCCTTTTAAATGAGGCCAGTTTCCTAAACCAAAATTTAGAAAAATGAGCTCCGGTGCGGCCCTATCAATGTATGGCTTTAATAACTGTCATCTCCAGGCCTCGATTTCCCTACCTTCTAGAGGAGAGACTGGATACCATGAAGGCAATCTTATCCCAGGGGAGGGAAGCGGGGAGTGGAGTGAGCCTCCATCCACGTCACCTGGGGTACCCTTGTCACGCCGAGAGCCTGGCCGCAGACGCGGGCCCGACAGACCCCAGGACAGACAGCCCGACCACCAGGCTTCACCAAACCCCAGCGCCCGGGGCTGCGAGCGCTGGAAATTATTCTGGGGTCACCACCCCCCGCAAGTCCAGATTTCACTGTTGCAACAGACCCCAATTCCTTAGGCAGCCCCTCCTCCGAGTCCTGTGCCTCACGCGTCCAAAACAGAGCCCTCTCTTTCGGGGCTGGGGAGCAGACTAGGTTCATTTCTAAATTCCCGACTGAAGTCGAGGGCGGAAGTCCACGCGGACGCAGCCGCTGGGCGGAGGGCGTAGAGGAGCCAGCGCCACGCACCGCCTTTGGAGTCCCTGAGCCGGAGCCCGCGCCTTCGCTGTGCATGGGGTCTCTTTGCTGGATCGAAACCCGGGTGTCACGTGTGCGAGGTCTGCTTGCGTGGCGCGTGTGCCTACAGGGGTGGGGGGTCTCTCCAGCTGGGAGGTGCAATGGACTGCGGGCTCGAGCTGTTGCCCTGGACCCTGACCGAAAACCAAGGCGAGGCATAGGCGGCCGGCGAGAGGTGGCTTCGAAGGATGTTGTCTGGCCGAGGCCGGGACCCAGGCCCGCACGACGCTCCGTCAGTCCCTCCCACCCCCCGGCCCCTCGGGGCGTCCCAGACCGGGCCGGAGGCGCCAGGCCCGCGCCCTGGCCGGGTGGACCGGAGCCGCGGAGTGGGAGTGGGAGTGGGCGAAGGCGCGGGAGGCCGGAGAGACAGCGAGAGAGGGGGTGCGGGAGCCGGGGTCCAGACCTGCGGGGGTGCGGTGGGGGCGCCCTTCTCCTCTAATAACCCTGACTTTAGGTGAGCCTTTCCCTCCCCTCGCCGTAATTCTCAGTGATAGTCATGAAGAATAATCATGATGATACGTCTCCCCCTTCTTTCTCATATTAAAAAAAAAAAAAGCCAGGAAGAAATACACACCCAACTCTACTACCGTTCGGGTTCCGGAGAAATTCTCCAATAGAGCAGTGTAATTTCTCAGTTGATTTTGATTGACATACTGTCCCTCGGATCATGTGTTAATCCCTTCTTCACTCAAGCCTTTTCATAACTCATTTCTCTCTTGCTAGATGGGGACTCTGATGGTTACCGAGGCAACGATGATAGCACTAAGCTATTTCCCTCTCTGCAAGGAGACCATTATTCCGCATGCATAGGCCATTTGCAACAGAGGTCGTCGCAAAGTCATCCACAACACAGCACACGTTTATTAAACTTTTATTCTCTTTTTTCCCCCAACACAGAAACTAGTTTGCACTTGTACTAGGGGTCTCACTGTCCCGGTCTGGATTGCTAACGACTGCCCTGGAGTGTGTGGCCCCACGCGGACCCGCGGCTGCAGGCGTCGCTGCCAAGCTCCTCCTGTGAGCGGTCTCTCCTCTGCCCCATCCTCCCGTCGGGTCGCTTCGGATGCTCTTGGACCTTCGAGATAAGAACAGGGAACCGACTTCTCGGGCCACGCCTCGGGAGGCTCGGCCTCTGCCTACCTTCCAAACTAAAGCCACCTCGCGACCCACTTTCTGGAGCCCTGCCCCTCCCGCGATGCTCCTTCACCCTCTCCTGATAGCGTTGCACAGCGAGGCCTCCCCAGCGCGCGGGTCTTGGGTTTCCTTCCAGTCTGGGCAGGAAACTTGACCAGCTGGTGCGCAGGTTCCTGGGCCTCCCTCTGTCCCTCCATGGGTCCGGGGTCCCAGCTTGATGGATTTGGTCCCTGCGGAGGCTGGGCTGGATGCTGGGGAGTGTAGAAAGAACAGGACCGCGAGGGACAGTGCCCCAAGGTCATCTACCGTAAAGGAAACATGGCCCAACCTGCAAGGCCACCAAAGTCTAAGGGCTAATGGAGGTCATTGATGGCCAAGACCTGTTTCCTCCTCAGCGTCCCCCAATTCCTTCTGTCTTCCCTCTCTCCCCTTTCTTCTTCTCCCTTCCACACCTTGTTCCATCCCCGACCTGCATTCCTATCCCATCTCCAGTGTTGGAAATTGAGCCCAGGGCCATCTAGTCTCACTAAATTGGTAAATTTCTCAGGCTGGGCTGGAATTTGTGATCTTCCTGCCTCAGCCTACCAGAGTACTGGTATGACATTACGGGCTTGTGCCACCAGCTCAGCTTTGGTGTGTGTGTGTGTGGGGGGGATGAAAGCAGTAGACCCCCTGGGGAGGCACTCTCTCACCCCTGGTGTCCTGAATTTGTCCTAGGAAGGTCTAGCTCTGTCAGCCTCCAACCCCATTCCAGTGAACATGGCTGTGTTCCTGGGTGCCCTGCTCTTGTGCCATCTTATAACCACAGCCATGCCTCCAAAGACCCCTCTCCAGGACGGGCTTGCTGGTGCGTGCCTGTAATCCCAGAACTTGGGGAGCTGAGGCAGGGGGATTGCTTCAAGTGTGAGGCCAGCCTGGGCTACATAATGAGTTTAAGGCCAGCCTGAACTACATAGCAAGACCCTGACTAAAAAAAAAAAAAGTAAACAAAAGACCCCTCTCTGGGTCACCCTGATAACATTGTCACAGGCCCTGAAAGCCAGGACCAGACCAAGGAGCTGGCTCCACACTAGGGTGAGGTCCCTAACTAAGCAGAGCCAGATGGGCGGTGTCTTAAAGGTGTGGGCTGCACCCCTAGGTGACAGGTGGAAAATGCTCCAGAAGGCTCAGGGTTCCCCCTCCTCCCCAAGGCCTGGGTCACTTGTGGCCTGGCAGTGGAGGGAAAGGAATGCACGTTCATAGGCACCCCCCAACTCTTTTTTTTTTTTTTTTTTGATACCAGGAATCAAACTTGGGTCCTTTCGCTTATGGGGCAGGGGGCGGAATCACTGAGCTAAATCCCTGGCCCTGCCCCCCCCAACTCTTCCTAAGGTCACGGACACTGCTTGGCCACAGCAGCCAGGTCGCCTCCCTGGTTTAGAAGAATGTTAGCTGTCCCCTTAGGGGGGCTCCCAATCCAAGACAATGGGTGCAGAGGGGTTCCAGGAAGAAGGAAAGGAGGGGACATCTCCCTGACTTCATGGTCCTCTCCTTTCTACAGCTACAACCCTTCCCAGTGATGTATTTAGAAATCACTCTGCAGACAGCCTCACTTTGGGGGTGCTGGCTTCTAAAGCACCCCAGGACAGGAGTGGGACAGAGGCCAAGAGGGGAGATGTGACAGGGGCCAGTGGGGCATGTGTGTGGCTAACCTGCTGTTTGGAAAGGGACCACCGAGCCCAGGAGAGCTTGCTGAGCACCAGAAGTGGGGCCCAGAGGCTGCAGAGAGAGTTCCTATCTAGGACGTTCCCACTGGGGAGATCCAGAGGGTCAAAGCAATGTCCAGGTCCTGAGTGGTGACCAGACTATAGTCAGCAGGGGCTGGAGACCTGGTGTGAGTGAGTGGCCACTGGAGAAAGGCCACAGTCCAAGAGGGAGGCTGGGCGATGCCCTGGAACCGCATCACAGGGGAGTGGAGATGGAAGCAGGATGCTTACTTAGCCCAGGGTCCGTCCAGCAAATTCCAGCCTAGATTTGCCCTGGTCTTCTAAGGCAACATGTGCCGCACACTCCACCACCAAACTGATGGAAATTCTGTTCTAAGACAAAGGCTGTCCAAATTACTGAAAGTGTAGGCCCTTGCACCAAAGAGAGTAATGGTATTATTATAGAATAACAGTAATCCCATCTCTCATAAACTAAATAGGTTACAAGCATTATCTCACTGAATACATGGAGCATCCTCTAAGACAAGTTGATCCCTTTTTTATAAATGACACCGTCTGACTATGACACCAGCTCTCGCCCTTGCCACTACTCCTTGAATTTCCTTCTCTCCTTCCAGCATGTCTCACTGTACATTAAGTCATAGCAGTAGGGCAAGGGCACTTAGACCTCTCCAATCATCCTCTGTTCCTTCCTAATTGGTATCCTGCTAAGCTCTGAGACTGCCAAGTAAGAAGCTTTCTCTGTCCTCAAGAGGCCCACAGATAGAGGGGGAGAAAGACAGGTAAATAGATCATTGGAGATGCAGTAAATAACTCCATGGAAATATAGCCTGAGCCAGGTATAGTGGGGCAGGCCTGTTATCCTGGCACTGTGGGAGGCTGTGGCAGGAGAATCACAAGTTTGAGCCTAGGCTGGGCAACTTAGCAAGTCTGTGAGATGCTATCTCAAAAAAAAAAATTATTTTTTTAAAGATCTGAGCATCTAGCTCATTGCAAAGACAGAATGTTCAAATCACCCTTGGTACAAAAACGAGAGAAAAAGAAAGAAAAAAGAGAAAGAAAGAAAAAGAAAAGAAAGGAAAGAAAGAAGTATGGAGTAGAGGAAGGAAGGCTCCTGATGGTATGTGAGTCCAGAGGCAAGAATGCCAAGGAGCACCTCGGAATTTTCCACCAGAGAGGGCAACTAGATCTGGCTCTTGGATGAGCACACTCAGGGCTTCCAGAGCAGAGGAAAGAGCTGGCGCATCACAGAAGGGTAAAGGCGGGCTCGATGGTACAAGCCCTGAGAAATTCCATGTGCCCAGAGTGAGAGAGGTAGGTCCTCCCACAGAGAAGTGTCTTCTAGGTCACGCTAAGTGGCGTTATCCTGCAGGCCTTGGGGACCCAGGGGTGGCTTCACACACAGGAGCAGCAGGGTGGGAACAAACGAAGAGGTTAGAGAGTCTCCATTCTGGTGACCAGCTTCCCCTGCCCACTTCCATACCCCCTCAATGAAGGTATTTGCCTCCGTGCTTCCAAGTTTATTGAATACGTGCACAGTAACAGATTGTTTTTACAAAATGCTTAGGTAAAAGCAACACTGGCGCCAAAGCTGGCATTTCTCTGTGTGTTTTCAAGATCAGTGTGTGTGTGTGTGTGGGGGGGCGCTTAGTCCTGTGGGGGCGGGGAATGGCTGAGATGAGCAGCCCTGTTCTTTGGCCTTGTTGCCAAGTCACCGTTATGCAGGGATAGTTTAACTACTGGGACAGCTGAATGAAGGCCAGAAGGTAAACAGGAATCCAGACTGGAATGTGTCCACAACGGGAGAGAGAATGAGGCAGGGAGGACCCACACTCATGAATATATGGCAGGTATCTCCAGCCCCCCACTAATTGATGGGCTCTCTCTATATCATCCCTGATAAAGGGCCACTGGGCAGTGAACACCGATGTTTAGAACATCCTGATAGGGCTTTGTTAACAAGAAGATAACGGAAGAGCAAGATATGTTTGTTTCACTGCCTATAGATAAACCCAATAGGTCTTTGTTAACTTTTCATGACTGATGGCAACCACTAACCATGATAAATAATCCTGGAGCGGGGAACTTTATTTAAAGGGCTAGAAATAGGGCCTACATTTTTTGCTCTTCTGAAAGAGGAAGAAGGATTTGCCGTCAGTTACTGAGCATATGTCACTGTACAACAACATTGAAGCCATTTGAAACCGTCAGCTGAGCCTCTGAACCAGACTAGCCCTCAGTGCTTTTTAGGGTGGGCTATGTTCCCATTGTGTAGAAATGCAGCAAGCCTGAGATGCTGATTTCACAAACAAGTCTTCAAAGGGTTAGCAGATCTTTGAGAAATGAATGCACATGTTTTGGTAGCAACTAGACACAGGTTAATATTCATTTATTCCCCTACCCCCTTTTTTTGCAGCACTGAGAATCAAACTCAAGGCTTTACACATGGTAGGCAAGCATTCTTCCAGTAAGCTCAGTATCTGCTTTCTCATACAAAGGCTGATCCAAAAAAAATACAGTAGGTGTTTAGATTTTTAAAAATGCAGGGTCAAAGGGGAAGGGAAAGTGGGAAAGGTAGGGGAAAAGAAAGAAGGGAATGGAATTAATATGAGAAAATGAAAAAAAATGGAAACAAAGTCTTTGTAAATAGGGAGGGGTGGAAGGGTTGAAGGGAAGTCAGGCTATGAGGAAAAAAATAAGAACCCAGAGAGATTATGTGAAGGGGCAAATTCCCAATGATGAATGTCATTATATTGTACACCTAAAATGTACCAATAAAATTAATATTATAAAAATGTATTACAGTAAAAGACATATTGTTATTAATCATCCTAAAGACACTCCCCCTCACTCTGAATGCACTGATCCCATTGTTCTTGCCACTTTTGGCATCAGTTCTGGAAGTCCTCTTTCATGAGGGTCTTTACAAGGTGTGATCAAAAATAAGAGTTGAATGCTGCTGCGGAGTGCCATCCAATGGAAAGGCAGGCTCACAAAAACATTACAGAGTGTCCTAGTCCACTTTATTCACTAGATCTGGTACCTTATGACTTCTGGCTCTTTCCCAAAGTCAAAATGACTGTGAAAGATAAATGTTTTGAACCAATTCAGGGCATCTGGGCAATCATGACAGAGCAACTAAAGATATTTACGAAAGAAGACATCCAGAACTGCTTCAGAAAATGGTAAGAACAGTCTGTGGCCATACCACCCTGATCTTGCTGGATCTTGTCTGATGGTGAAAGTTAAGTCGGACCTGGTTAGTACCTGGCTGGGAGAAAGTGGCAAGAACAATGGGATGAATGTGTTTAATGTGAAAGGGGAGTATTTTGAGGAGGATTAATGGCAATGTGTCTTTTACTGTAATAAATGTTAAAAGATTTAAATCGGCATGATATATGGGTTTTTGTGTGTGTTTTTTTTTTTTTTTGGTACCAGGGATCGAATTCAGGACCTTGTGCTTGTAAGGCAGGCATGGTGCCACTGAGCTAAATCCCCAGCCCATTCACTATATATTTTGATCATACCTCATGCTGTACTTGTAAGGATATGGTGGCCAGAAATGTTTGTCTTTGCAACCCATTATAAGTTACGAAGTATTATGCCAAACAGAGTGCTGAAGGATTTATTTTTATTTATTTACTTATTTTTAAAGGTTTTATTTTTAAAAGCTGAGGAGGTAAGATTGTTGTTTCCAGTTCTTTTAGTGACATCTTGTCTATGGAGGCACCTCATTCCTTTAAAGAAGTGGATCTTCAGGATGGAGCTATGTTCAGAACCACCCCCAAATGAAAGCCTTAATGCACATTCCACCCAGCCGTTGGATAAATGCAGTTAAAAAGACAGAAAACTTTTCTACTGTTGGAAAAAAAGTATTATTACACTGTTATCTTTAATGCCATCTTTTAAAAAGAAGGCAATCATCTTTTACTAAAAAACATCATTTGAATTTTATCTTTGCTAAAACGCTTGACCTGACCTTATAATCTTCCCTAACCCGCAGACTAATCAATTTTGATGGAAAAAATGATACTAGGCTCCGAAGTTAACCAGATTTGCCTTCAGTAAATGGAGGTCCTGGGTGAAATGATGTCTCGTAATAAAAAGAATATTAAAAGGAATTAATTCTTAATGTAGAAAAATTACTATTTGTAAAAGCTGCAGGTTATGTATGTTCTAAAGTATGAGTAAAAGTAGGGAAGATTTTTGTGTGTGTGTGGTTTTTTTTTTTTTAGTGTGTCACTAATAAGAAAGAGCTATTGTAATTCAGTTTCCTTTTCAGTTCACATAGAAAACTCCAGTTGGATTCACTGTATGGGGCAGCTTAGTCCTGAAGGCATCAGATTTGACTTCCTAGACTCCCTGGAACCACGAGTTCACATCCCAAAGGTCTTGGGCTCAACCCTTCCTCCTTCCTAGGCAATAAAAAGCATGGAAACCAGGTTATCTCTGAGGCCGACTGTCAGGAAAGACCTTGAAAACAGAGAAGGGGTGGACCTTCCAGACCACGTGGTGCTTCCCAGAACAGTGGGGGTTTCTGCAGGGGTGGCTGAAACTTATTGGGGCCAGCCAGCAACTAAACGCCACACTGATCCCTGGAGATATGTCAACTCAGGTTTTGCACAGAAGGCCATTTAAAAGCCTGCGATAGACTGCGGAGGGAGCCAGCTCCACTTACCCCGGGTAAAGCCATTGGTGGGTCCATCAGATTAGGTGCGAGAGGGCTGGGGAATTGGGAATGTTTACTTTCGTGTTCAGTATTCCGCGGCACTTCTATAGTGCCTTCATATCTTAGCGCTCTATATTTTGTATTCCTGATTAGTGGGTTGGCTTAGGTACAACATGATTAATGTTTCATTTGGGGTGTTTTTTTCTTCCTTTTTTTTTCTTCCTTCTTTTTCTTTTTGGCTCGAAGAGCAAGTGCCCTCGCCTGAGCCTCCACAGTCAATTACTGAAATTCTAGCACATTTGTTTTTTTTAAACCATGCCCTGATTCCTTACCTGAAGCCTACTGTTTCTGCCTGCCTCTGCACATACCGTTTGTCTAATTTGGACAATACTCCACTTAATATGAAAGATAGGCTCTTCTTGTGAAAAACTAAAAAAAGAAAGCAAAGCAATCACACAAAGCTGGTGAGAACAAGCAAAGGGCTGGGCTACAGTTTGTCTTAGTAATATGGGCTGTCCTCACACTTGAGTAACGACTGAGGGAAGAGACAGATGGGTCACCCAGGCCCCTCCTTACCTTTGCTCCACACCTTTTGTTTTTCTTCTGATGTATGAGCACTAATCAAACATGATCACCAACTGAATAAAAAATATCAGCTGGCGAACTCTGATCAACCATACTGTCATTCGCATTGCATTACACTCATTCAAAATTAGAGCCTTCAGTGTGACTTTTGGATCTAATATACGTAATTGCAAAAATTATGAATGTATGTGAATATGGAGTATTGTGAGCCCAATAGAGTGACAGCACCATATATATATATATA
>NW_004624775.1:2856608-2967873 GCF_000247695.1 Heterocephalus glaber | reverse complement strand
TTTTTTTTTTTTTTGGTACCGGGGATCGAACTCAGGTCCTTGCACTTGTGCAGCAGGCCGCGAAACCACTGAGCCAAAATCCCTGGCCCCTTGCACCCCTATATTTTTACATAAACATCCTTCATAGGAATCTGTACATACAAACTTAACGATCCTTCCCAAAGACAAAGTGGGCAGCTGTCAGACATCAACATTAACTGGTTATTTTGCAAAGAAACTGAATGAGCTGTTATGGCCTACATACATGTTTTGAATTCAGCCAGGATTTCTGCTGCATTAAATTACTGTATTGTCTGTGACTACAAACTGAAACTTGGGGCTAGCTTTGTTTTGGTAGCTTGGTCATTTGAAACTCTCAGGCAGGATTTAGTATTTCTGTAATCTATAAACGGACTCTCTCTGATGTCTCTAATAATTTGAAACAAAGTTTGGTGACAATAATTTGTACAGAAAAGACATATGAGAAAATAACTAACCATCCAAGAAGTGGAGAAGATGTTCAAAGGGCTTAGATTGGGCTGGGGATGTAGTGTGGTGGCAGAGCACTTGCCCAGCATGCATGAGGACATAGATCTGATCTTCAGCACTACCAAAAAGAAAAGGGAGGAAGGGAAAAAAAAATAAAAGAAAGGGCCCTTATATTACCTCCTAGATGCTAGAAACTCATGGAGAGAGTTTGCATGTCCCTTGGTCAGTGTATGTATGTGGACAAGTTATTAATGGCTGCAAAAACACATTTGAAATTTTGCACTAAAATGTAACAACTGATATGTACATAGGTGTGGACTCCTGGGTACATAACCTATGTACCTACTGTTAGAAAGGTAGAACTATCTAGCTCTTTCTGTCCACTTGCGTTCTTCCGTTTTATTGACAATAAAGCAATACGAATGTTCCCGTACCGTTTTGCACAGCTTCCTGCAATTAAAGGGATGCTGGGCCGAGAAATGTGAGTAACACTCCCTACCCCCGCCTTGCCACAGCCCTGGGGAGCCCTTGCCACAGCCCCGGGGAGCCCTTCCTACAGTTGGAGGAGCTCCTCTCCTTTCCTTTTCCCTGTCTCTTGCAAGAGGAAGCCAACCTGACAGGCCCAGCTCATCTGCCTACTTTTTGAATCCTTTTAAAGTCCCCTTCATTTTATTTCTTTTGTTTTCTGAATTTAAGCCTATTCTTTACATTAATTTAGCCAAATTCACATTTTAAATGTGTTTGGGGGAAGTAGTAGTGGGCATTTTATTCAGTTTTTTTTTTTTTTTTAGTACTGGGGTCAATCCAGGGCCTCCTAGGAGTTCCCTTCCCACATTAATTGACAGGGTAACAGACACAGGTGTCAGACCTTATAAGCAGAAAGTATTTTTTTTTTTTTTTTTTGGGTACGGGGGATTGAACTCGGGTCCTTGCGCTTGCGCAGCAGGCAGCGAAACCACTGAGCTAAATCCCCAGGCCCAAGAAAGTATTTCTTTAGCTGTTCCGGTCTTATGCACAGAATGTTAGAGCTACAAGAGCACATAGATCCTACGTGAGGGGTCAGGCCATGGAGTTAGGGGACAGTGCTGTGACTGTCTTGTTGCTGCTCCTGACCCACCCCAGCTCCTTCCCAGCCATGTGGAAGTTATGAGGATGACAATGATGTTGTGGGACATGCCTACCTTTCTGGATGCTCCAGACGCACTGCACTGTGCAGTGTGGCAGCCAGCTCCCAGCTCCCTGTGGCTGTTGACATTTAAATTAGTTACAATTAAGTTGCAGGAGCAGCATTTCCAGTGCTCCACAGTCAAATGTGGCAGTGGCTACTGTGTTGCACAGTGCAGAAGTTAAAAATTTCCATCTCTCAGAAAGTTCTATAGAAAACCCTGAGCCCCGGGATTGAGTGCAATGATTAAAGGACACTGGTAGGTGTACCTCAAACAGATCGCTAAATCTGTAGAGGGGTGGTATACCCAGAATTAATTATTGCGGCTGGAATATATTTAGAAAACTCAGAGAAGTCTCTGCTGATTTTAAGTGTCAGTTAGGTTCTTAGTTTATCTGATACATGCTCTATACTGAGGCCTGAGGCTGACCAAGAATGAAAGTACCTGGTGGGCATGGTGGTGCATGTCTATAATCCTGGGAGGCTGAGGCAGGAGGATAGCAAATTTGACTGCAGCCTGAGCAACTTACTGACTTAATGAGATCTTATCTCAAAAATAAATTTAAAAAAATAAATAAACAATGGGGGGATATAGCACAGTCAAACCCCCTAGGTTCAATTCCCGGTACTGCTGGCGGGGTGGGGGTGGGGGTGGAGAATAGAAGTGCAGCCTGGATCTGTTGGATGTGGGAAAGCTTAATGGAGCATTTTCTCTGAGATTCACTCTTCCATGTAATGCTCTGAGGTTGCTGAGTATGACAGTCAACACACCCATGGCAAATTGAGTGCACACTGCTTGGCTGCATGGTAGTATTGGCTGTCAGCCCTGCTGGTGCAAGCCTGCTACCAAGTCTTATTTAGCTCCCTACTCTGCACACAGATGTGCACCACACAGATGTGCAAAACTGAGCTGGACCAGCCACCCGGGAGGAAAAGTGCATTGGGAAGAACCCTGTCTCTCCTGGCCTCCCTCTGTGCCAAACAATCAAATCACTGATTACAAAAATTGCCTTCTTAATGTCATGGCCAATATTTTATTTTTTAATCTTTGTTTATATTTTTGCTGTACTGGGGATTGAACCCAGGGCCTTCACACTACCTACATCCCCAGACTTTAAAAATTTTTGAGACAAGGTCTTCTTAAGTTGTTAAATTTCCTAGGCTGGGTGTTATGACTTGAGTCTAGATGTCCACCAACAGCCTCATGCAGTCATAGGTGGGGCTTTTTGGAGATGGCTGCATCTAGGGTGTGTGATGCTGGGATAGAGGACGTGATATTAGGGTTAAGGGTGTGAGTACTCCTGCCCTAGGGGTGCATGTCTACGCAGCACTCCTAAGGGTGGGTAGCCTGGGTAAGATATGAGGGGGAAAAAAGAGTCTTCCCTTTTCGCTTGTTGCTTATTGCTGTTGCTGCTTGTCTTCTGCTGCCTCCTGCCTGCTCTGTGATGTCCCTCTGCCACGCCACCTTGCCTTGGAGCCAGGAAACTATGAACTGAAGCCTCTACACAAGGTGAGACAAATAAACCTTTCCTGCCTTAACTTGTGGGTATTGGGTATTTTGTCTCACCAATAAAAAAAGTTAACTACAACAATGGGCTTGAATTTCTGATCCTCTCAGCTCAGCCTCCCAGTGTGCTGGGATTATAGGCCATGACTCACGTTCAACTTTTCAAGCCTAGATTGTACTCTCAAGATCATTCTTTTTTGGACCGGGGATTTAGCTCAGTGGTTCCAGTGCCTGCCTCAAAAGCACAAGGTCCCGAGTTTGATGCCTGCTACCAAAAAAAAAAAAGGTCATTCTTTTTGGATATAGTGTGTAAATTTCAGAAACCAAGATTCACAGAAAACCCAGAATTCATAGAAGCACTGAAAAATTGCTGAAGCAGCAAAATAACACATATTAATGATTAAGCAAAAAAAAGTCACAATACCTATCATTTATTGAATTTTTATCTGTTAAATGCTTTAGATATAATTTCATTTAGTTTTACAGTGGTCCAATGCATATGTTCTTATTTTTCTTCTTTTAGAGGAAAGGAAATTAAGATTTAAAGAAATTAAATGATTCATTTAAGTTCCTCCAGCAATTGAATGACAGAGCCAGGATTCAAATCTAGGTTCTGGCTGAAAATCTGCACTCTTGGTTACTACCTTGCTAGCTAGATTCTTTAACATTCAGCCGAAGACCTGAACTCAGCTTGAAAGGTGGACATGGCACAGGCACTGACTTAATGCACGGAGCTCGTCAAAGACATTGTTTGTGGCTTGGGGTGTAGCTCAGCAGCACAGCACCCACCCACCTGCAAGGGGACCTGGTTCTGTATCAGCACCAGAGAAACAAAACACAGACCTGCCTGTGCACACCTTAATAGGGACATTGGTCTGACCAAATCAACTTAGTTTCTAAAAATTAGTAAAAATATGGCAAGCAAAAGCATTTATTTTATTGTCTTTCAAGCAATATTTGACCAGCCTGCCTGTGACCCAGTAGAGCAGGATGCCCTGTCTAAAGGCTTTCAAGTTCAAATGTTTTCAGCTCTGTGTTCTTGGTCAGACATAGTAAGAGCAAACAAAACCCAACACTCCTGACAGCCAGTTTCCAGGCAGGACCTTTGGTGAAGCACGGCCTTTGGGAGGAGACCACTGAGCGTTTCAGGAGCTGCCTTCTTGTGGCTGCAGTTGGCACCACTATGCCTGCAAAATTAAAACGTGGGCTTCTCTGGGAGGCTGAGGCAGGAGAATCACAAGTTCAAGGGGGCAGGGGGTAGGGGTCATCCCTTATATTTTAAACAAGCAAACAAATGAACTCCATGGGTGTTTAGTAATGTTTTCTTTCTTATTTCCTTGGTTGCGAATTTGCCTTATTCTTTAAGCAAAAATTCTCTCCCCAGGCATTTAGCATGAGTGCATTTACAAAACTTTAGTTTATGATTTGAACCAGGAATACATCTATTGCAACAGATTTCTCTAGAGAGACCTACTGCTGTTTTTTATCAGAACCAATAATTACTCCTGCACAGGTTATAATTTTGTAAACTTCCTTTTTTCCCAATTAAGTGTATTGTTTTTTGTTTTTGGTATCAGGGTTTGAACCCAGGGCCTCACACACACTAAGCACATGGTCTATCATAGAGCTACACCCCAACCCCTGAAATTTTCTTTTTCTTTTCTTTCCTTTTTTCATTCTCTTCCTCCTCCTCCTTCCTCTCCTTCTCTTCCTCCTTCCCATCCTCTTCTCCCCCTTCTCCTTTTTATCTCAACCCTTCTCTTCCTCTCCTCTTTCTCCACCCTCCTTCTTCTCTCTCTCTGGCTCAGGCTGATACTCACAACTCTCCTGCCTCAGCCTCCCCAGTGTTGGGATTATAGCCATGCACCACTATGCCTGGCATGTTGTCTTTTTTTCTTTTAACTTTTAAAGGAAACCTACATTTTTTCATGTCAATGGTTTTGTTTTTGTTTTTACAGCATTTTGTGCTGTGTCTCCTTAGTCTCCACCCAGAGCTGGCACTGGTTGAACCGTAGTTAGAAACAATAATCTGGCTGTGACTTCTGGTTTGTACCCAGTTTCAAGTTGTGCCCTCCTTCCTGATCTATGCCTGTTACCTGTTTAACTATTTCTCTGCCACAATGGGGACATGTGCTGTCATGTTTGCGCCTCACAGTACACAATGTGCCTTGCCCAGAGAGATGACCCGTGAACATATTTCTTTTTTTGGTACTGGGGATCAAACTCGGGACCTTGTGCTTGTGAGGCAGGTGGTGGAACCGCTGAGCTAAATCCCCATCCCATGAATATATTTTTGCGAACTGTGTGGATTGGCTAAGTGTGGGACATTCCCAGCCTCATCAGTACTAAGTAAGTGCAATGCCATTGAGCTATGTCCCTAGTCCCTAATATTTGTTTTTGTTGTTGTAAATAGTCATGTCAAAAATTAACTGAATGAAGAAATGATGAGGAGTTGCATAACTAAATCCAGTTACAAAGAATCTTTCTAGCTGGGGATTTAGCTCAGTGGTTCCGCCGCCCACCTCGCAAGTGCAAGGTTCTGAGTTCGACCCCAGTACCAAAAAAAAAAAAATCCCAAAAAACCAAAGAATCTTTCTAAAAGCTGGCAAAAGCCAGGCGGGGTGGCACATGCTTGTAATTCCAACACTTGGGAAGCTGATGCAGGAGGACTGTTGTGGGTTCAAAGCCAGCCTGGGCTACAATAGGGAGTTCAAACCTGCCTGAACTACACAGCAAGATCTTGTCACAAACAAACAAATGGTAGCAAAAACAAAAAGTTGAATCATGATCCCAAATACTATAGGAAATAATCAGAACATAACCTGATATTGCTGGACAATTTCAACTTCCTTTGCTAAGTGTATCTATAGCTCTAAGCGAGTTACCTAGAAGTAACACATTTTCTTCAAACCATTTAACTTGGCAACAGTTAATTCATCAAGGACAGTAACAGTGCCATTTCTCAGTGGCCATTCTAAGTGTTTCTTTTTTCAAAAACAAGACCAAACAAAAAAACTTATAAGATTTATAAGACTTCAAAAGGTTAACAAAATGCTGACTTTCCAAGGATGTACAGTAGGAAATTATTGCTTAGGGTCCAGTACCTAAAATAATGCTTCTGAGTTGGATGCAGTGGTCATGCACTTGTAATCTCAGCTACTTGGGAGGCTGAGGCAAGTTCGAGGCCAACCTGGGCCACTTACTGAGACCCTGACTGACTCCTCTCTCTCTCTCAAAACAAAACAACTTTGTCCTGAAAGCTCAACACATTTACATCTTATAGAATATATATCTACGTATTTTTTCATGTAAACTCTACTCTCCTAGACCTAGGTTAGTTAATGGAAACATTTGCTAAGCTTTTATTTTGTTGTAAATGTAAGCATTTCCAAGTATAAAGCTGTATGAACATTAAAAACCAGTTGCAGTCTAAATTGGACACAAAGATTGGGTACAGAAAAATGGGGGGGCATGGTGGCATACACTTGTAATCCCAGCATTCTGGGACACTGAGGCAGGAGGACTGCAAACTCAAACCCAGCCTGGGCAATTTAGCAAGACTCTGTCTCAAAATAAAAAAAGATTAGGGCCGGAGATTTACCTCAGTGGTTTCGCCGCCTGCTGCGCAAGCCCAAGGACCCGAGTTTGATCCCTGGTACCAAAAAAACCAACAAAATAAAAAAAGATTAAAAAGAAATGGGCAGGGGATGTAACTCAAAGCAAAGACCCTGAGTTCAATTCCCAGCACCTCAAAATAAGAAGAAAGGCAAAGAATGAGCAAGTACTGGTCATGCTTAGAATCTAATGCAATACACTTTGGTACCCAGAGTTCGTAAGGAACAACTGCAAAGCCAGGGGCGAGTGGAGAGACTACAGCACCTCAGAAACCACACCCTGGGAAATAAACTTGGTTGCCATTTCCACCAAGAATGCCAAGGAATATGGACTCAAGGAATGAAAATGTTTACCCTTGTTCTCCTACAAACAAAAAACTTTGTTGCCCAGGATGAAAAAGTCACCAGTAGTTGTTTTAATAACTCATGTATATGTAAAATGTTTTATTAATTAATGATGTTGGTGCCAGGGATGGAACCCAGGGCCTTGTGCATGCTAAACACGTGCTCTACGATGAAGCTGCACCCCAGCCAATATGTTTCATTGAAATGCAATGAATATAAACTGTCTAGATGCCCATCTAAATATCTAATTTCAATGTCCTCTCCTGGCCTGCACACATGGCTTACCAGTTACTTTATACTTTTTAGGCTATAACTAAAGCAAGATTCTCAAAAGAAATAGTTTTCTAACAGAAATGACTGATAGCATTGTGGAAAGAGACATTATTCAGGGCATTATCTATTTCATTCTTCAGTCAAGGTAACTCATCTACTTTTTTAGACTTAAACTTCTAAAGAAAACTGCTATGATCTGGAGAGATTGGCCATAAAACTATTTGTATTGAAAACTTAGCCAGTGTGTCTTTAGTGAACTTCATTCATTAGCATTCTCAGTGGGAAGGTTTCCATATCTCCGTGTTCATTTTATACTTTAATTTGGTTAGTAGGTCTTTGTTTAACTGTCCTATTGAAAGGAGAACAAAGGCGGTTTGGGTGACACAGTGGAGTACTGCACTATATTTTCTCTCTGAAAAAAGCCCGACAAAGTCAGAATACTCTGATACTCTCTGATTTTCTTTAGGACGTTTGGAACCACAAATCAGCTGGAGGATACAGGTCCTCGCTATAGTTAACAGCAGACATCTTCAGAAGAGAAACATCTTGTTGGCCATACAAATTATGCTTTGCCAACTACCCCTGACCCCAAAGGCTGATTATCGTACCAGAAGAGCAGCTCAGTTTCCTGCGAGTGTCTCTTTCTTAAATACCACTCCTCCAGTGAAATCACAGGCCAGGATAAGTTCTTTTTCTGACTACTTCTCTTTATAAAGCATTGATGCTATTCAAATGATAGTGCCGGGTAAATGAAAACAGGACAGGATTTTATTTACACTGGAAAACTTCTCTCCAAAGGGAAATACTTTTCATTCCTTTGCATCTAATTCTCAGTTACAGAAGCTCCTCACATTCCTGCTGCTGGTGATTTCTTTCCCCCTCAAAAGTCAAGCCTCATTTTTCCTTACAGTTTGGGCTCCCTACAGCTTTCTCCCAATATCAGGTTTTGCTTTTCCTGTTTTGTTTGACTTCATTTAAGGCAAGTAAGTTAATTTCCATCTCTTTGTAACATCTGCAGTATTTATATGTTGCTCCTTTTCTATTACTTTCTGGAGAATGACTATGACCAACTTTCTAACTTCGTTTTGCAACATAGATATTTTATTTTCTAATCCACATTTCTTTTTGTAGTTTCTTGAACTTGTTTGGTTGGTGTCACAGCCAGCCAGCCAGTAGAGGCAGAGACCACCAGTTCATTTTACACAGGCCACTGAGCAGTCGTAAGATGGTGACAACTTTGGGTCTCTGGTGACCTGGACTAGATTCGACTCACTGACCTAGAGGTGAAGGCTCTGTATTCCATTACTAATCCCTTGAGCCATCCAGCCCCCTGAAAATGATTCTTTGGTTTTATTATTGCAAAGACCATTTATAAAATCATGAACTGGATTTAGGAAAGCAACCATGAAATAGCAAGGGACAACAAACTGATTGAAATTCCTTAAATGTAGTATGGGCTGAAGTCTCTCGGTGGGATTGGGGGAAAAGTTATATATAGGCACCTCCATTCTTATTTCAGGAGCATGACCTGCTCACTTAAACGTGGCAACTTTAGATCCACTGACCATGCCTCGAGGAACTAAATCCTAAAGAAAGAAAATGGAAAAGCAAACTATGAAATAGCCAATAATCTTTATTTCATACTTCCCCCACCCCTCATCCCTCTCCAAAAAGCACTAATGGGTATATCTGTGATTGTGAAAATACTGCATAAAGTATTTGAATGATCTCAAGTTAATAAAACAAAAGAACACATATCTCAACATACTTTTTGTTTGTGCAGGGATAGAAAAGTTCTGGCCTCTAGAACAAGGAGGGCAATGATATCCTGCACTTTTAAAAAGGTCTATTCCATTTCTACCCATTTGCAATTTAACATTCATGGCAGAAAACCACATTTCTGTAACCACATAGTAAGTTTTAAAATATGGCTGATTCACACACCAATATCAATTGACTTGGCAGTAAAAAAAATCACATTTTCTATTAATATATTTGTATTAGATTCAAAGCCCATATTCTAGCATTCCAGATCTCCATTACATGGGCCCAAACTGGGATTATTTCAAAATCAAGTAAAAGTCTATATTTATTCCCAAGTCGCTAAAATATGCTAATAAAGTTAAATTTGATGTTTTTACATTAAAAATAAAATATTTTGTTTACTTTCAGATACCTGTAACATATAATAAATATCGGGCAGTATAGCAATATAATAAAGTTTTGTGATACCCTGAAATTTGATGTTTTCTTAAAAAAACTCAATATATTTCATTTCAGCCTTAAAGTACAATATCAATGAACAAATCCGTAGAAATAAAATAATATAACACCAAATGCTACAGTTATGGTTTTATGTTGTTGTTTTTTCTTTTGTGGAAACCATATGTCCTTTTAATAAAAGTAAATAAATTTACAGAAACAAAATAGATAACAAAGGAAACAATTCCAAATCATAAGATCTAGATTTAAATTGCCTTGTTTTCCTTCCAACTGCTAGGGTCCTTTTCCCCACCAAGTCCTGGCACTGTGCAGGTTCACTCAGCTCAAGGTAAACCAATCTGCACTGTGGCTCTTTTTCTCTAGTCTTCTTTGCTTATGTACAGCCGTAATTACAGACATGGCTGAAATCACAGTGGATTTCAGAGAAAGCCAGAATTAAACACGATAAAAATTTTAAAAATAACTACTTCATAAATATTTATTATTTACATTAGGGGAAATTTTTTAGTATGAAGTTTTTATACAAGTTGATGAAATGTACAAGCAGTGAGAAGAGACTCCAGCAGTTTAAAGAAGGGCAAAATTAGAATGTAACAAAGGTATGAAATACATTAAACAAAAATAATTTGCACAGAAGCAAACAGGACATGATAGAAACCTTTTTCTTAAAAAATATAAGGTATTTCACAAAAGCCTGAACATTTTACATGTTAGTACTAAAAACAGGGCGAGGGTGGAGGGGAAGCTTCATATATTCTCATCACAAAAATATTTACCAATACTCCTCCAACTGGAGTTTTCTTTTATGTTATTATGATTATCTTACTATAGAGGGAAAGGAGTTGAAAACTGTATACAGACTAATGATATCATCCTTAAATTACAATCAAGGCAGTTTACATTATCTTCTCACCTAACACCTTAATGAAAAGGCCCTGCAGAGAATAAAGGGAATCAAAAGGGAAGATGTATGGTCTTTATTACTAATACTTGTCACTGGTAATAGAAAATTGGAGGTGAGCAGCCCTTAGGCCACACCCCTGCTGGAGTTCTTCACTCACACGGCCTTGGAACCACAGGCCAGCGTGTTCCAGAAGGGACAATCCAGAGTTCCAGAGCAGGCGGCTGTGCTGTCCTCCGTCTTCCCGGGCTCCTCATCCTGGGGCCTGGGAGGCAGGGCCCACTGGCTCCTGCCCCGGAGGAAGGAAGGGAGGGAGGCACAGGAAAGGAAGAGCTGACATGCGGCCCACCCTCAGGAGATGTCAGTGCGCTCGGTGCTTCCTCTTCTTGTGCTTTTTATCTTTCTTCTTGTTGGCACACTTCGGGCAGAACCACTGCATCTCTTCTGGTGGTGCAGCCATTATCCCAACGCAGGGCCTGCACGTCAAATACAGAGAGGAGTTTTCTTTATGTTTATTCTTTCCCATACCCCATGCTATACTGGGGGTTTAATCTAGGGCCTTCACACTCAGCTACATCCCCAGATCTTTTTACTTTTAAATTTTGGGCCATGGTTTTGCTAAATTGCTAAATTGCCCAGGCTGGGCTTGAACTTGAAATCCTTCTGCCTTAAACTCCGAGTCCTGGGATTATAGGTGTGAGCCACCATGCCTGGCCTATTTTCTTCCTTCCTATATTTTTAAGACATTCTTAAAGTCACGTATATTTATGCCTATCTTTCCCTTTCTATATTTTCAAATCATTTAAAAGTCTGATCTATTTACCATAAGTCAAATGGCTCTAGGGCCAGGGATTTAGCTCAGTGGTGCTGCATTTGCCTTGCAAGTGCAAGGTCCTGAGTTCGACGCCCGGTACTAGAAAAAAAAAAAGTCAAGTGGCTCTAATTGATTTATCACTGTTTATTATTAGGCATGTGGATTATTAGAGAGATTAATTTCTCCTTCTTATTTGCCAGAAATATTGTAATTCTGAACAATGGCTTTGTTTTTTCTCCTGTAGATATCATACCATAACTGAACAGCTAGCTATCTTCTTACAATGGGTATTTTAAAAACAAAGTAAGAGGGGCCAGGGATTTAGCTCAGTGGTTCCGGCACCTGCCTCGCAAGCGCAAGGTCTTGAGTTTGATCCCAGGTACCAAAAAAAAGTAATAAGGGGCTGGGGATTTAGCTCAGTGGCGCCACACCTGCCTTGCAAGCGCAAGGTCCTGAGTTCAATCCCCAGTACTGGAAAAAAACCAACAAAAAACCCCCCAAACAAACCAAAAATAAAGTAAGAAGGCTGCATATATTTTGGTTGAGCTTTTTCAGTTGAGGAACTGCAGAAGAAGTTTAAAACAGATGAAGGTGGGCATGGTGGTGCATGCATGTAATCTCGGCAGTAGGGAGGTCGAAGCAGGAGGATCATGAGTTCCAGGCCAGCCTGGGTTCCAAAGCAAGACCTTGTCTTAAAAACAAAAAATAAAACCACCAAACCAACCAACCAACCCCAAACCCCTGCAGACAATCTCTTTGTCTCTGCAGTTTGTGTTAAGATTACAAGGGGTCACCTCGTAATGACACTGTCAAGCTCTGAAGCTCTTACAGAACATCAGTGGAGAAGGAAAGGACAATCCCTGTGTCTCCTCTTATTTATAAGCTAAACAAAACAGTCATAATTTAGGCTGAATACCAATAGTACAAAGACTTGGTTTTTTCAACCGATCTCAATTTACAGGCCTGTGTTCTTGGGAGTAGCTGGACTGGTCCAAAAGCACTAATCTGCAGGACACCCCTCCCCACCCAGCACTTCGCTGTCCCAAGTAGGCAGCAGCCACCCGCTGCGGATGGCAGTGCTCTGGGACACTCACCAGTGATACCAGTCGTCACAATCATCACAGCCGATCATCGGACTTCCGTCGTCAGGTTTGTTACACCCAGGACAGATCCAGATCTGATTGCCCCACTCATCTCGGATCTTACGTTTTCACAGGGGAATGGGCAAAACCAAAGATGGAATGGGGAAAAAGCAGCACAAAGTAGACAGGTAAGAATTATTGCTCCATACTATACGTCACAGACTAACAAATTAAGCTTAAAAAATAGGACAGTAACACTTTAATGCTACGATCATGGTCATCACTGAGTTAGACTTACATGAAAAGGAAAACAGCTACTAAGTACCCCACGATAAAACATTTCTAGTGAATATTCTAAACTCTCATTTTTAAGTCATAAAAAACCCAAGCATTTAATAATCCTCTCTGAACAAAATGATCTAAAAATTCTTAATGATCAAGGGCTTCATGGCAGTAATAATTGATATTTTTGAAAGCTGTGGAGCTCAATGAACTATGGTTTCCTAAACCACATTCACAGGCAAGGGATTAATATATACAGCCAAATGTGCATGTGTCCCCTTATTACTTATTAGCCAAACCCTTTTCTTGAACCAGCTGATAAGATCAAGGGTATAAAAGAGTTGTTACTAAGTAACTTTCCATTCCCTTTATGACATTTTTAGAAAAGTACAATCAACTAAAGGGCAAACGAAATAAGGGGCTCGGGAGACCAGAGAGCTACATATTTAAACATTATTTTGCTACAAGTACTGTATGTCCCCAGTTTATTTTATTAATTTAGCAGTTCTAAGTAGGAAGCATCCCTAATTTACCATTTCTTCAAGCTTTGCATTATCAAAACCAATCTGGAAGAAACAATTCTATGATGTGAGCTCTGGAAAACAGTACTAAGTAAAAACTAAATTTTAGCCTTCATAGTAAGAATTTCATTTCACTTATTTTGCAAGGTGTGGATTCTTCTCATATACTTTTAAATATAATATTGACTAGATATGCAAAAAAAGAAATGGGTTTCTTTGTGTGTGAGGAGGGTATTGGGGGCACAGCTCTTTCACTCCACTGACAGGCTTACTTTAAGGCCTACTACTTTTGGAAACTCTACAAAGGCAAACTACACTGAAGAAGATTTCCTAGAGGAATCTTAAGCAGGAGCATCTCTGTGCCCTCTGGTTTCAGGGCAGTTGTGTCACAAGGAGAACCAGCAGTCACAGGAGCTGGCTGTCCAGCAGCCACGGCAAGGTCAGCACCCTGGGCCTGAAGCTCTCACACATGGCCAGAGCTGCTGCTGGTTGGCCTTTCTGGAAATCAGCAGTGTGCGACTGCACTACATGAAACATGTGCCACAGCGTCTGTGACAACACCGAGTACTTCACAGTTTACCAAGTTCTTTCAAACGTACTCTTTCATTTAGGCATCGTAAAACAAGCTTTGGACAGGTTAAGAATGGGGAACCTGGAGCTCCAACATCACATAGGTAGTGACAAAATCAGCCTTTTTTGCCTAATCACACTCTGTCCTCTATCCAAAGTGTCCCTTTAGGAATTAGAAAGTTTTCAACTCCACTGTCTATTACAATTGGACCTGTGGAGTTAGCACAAAAATCTACTGCAGAGTCAATGTTTTTGAGCTAGACGACAGCGCATGATAGCGGCTCCGTACAGATAAACAAATGGAAGCTGAGAGAATGAGGTAGAAAAGCTTTCCAGATCAACTTACCTCAGTGAGGGTGCTGTTCCTTGATTAAACACATAGCAATTGGCCCTTAAATCACCAATGTGATGATCACAGCTTTTTTATAAGTCACAGCTTTTATTTTGTCTCTGTCAATTTAATATTTTCCTTTAATTTTTCATATCTATATCCTCTGAGTACATATAAGATTTTCTTTTATACTTAGTGGTATTATCACAGTCTCATAATATTTAATGTTCACATAAATTTCCTTCTAAACTCCTTTAAGCAACATGATACACAGTTTAGAATAACAAACACCATGAGTCCCAGCCTGCTATGTTCCAGTCATTGTCTACTTCCAAAGGCCAACTTCATCACTAGCCAAGGGCATCATCGTAGGCAGAGCTGGAGCCACAGTGATGTCAACGCCTCCATGCACTCAAAACATTTTGTTAGCCAGGTGTGGTGGGGCACCCCTTTAATCCAAGCCCTCGGGAGGCTGAGGCAGGAGGATCGCCAAGAGTTTGAAGCCAGCCTGGGCTCCACAGTGAGTTCAAGGGCAGCCTGGAATACATACTGAGACCCTGCCTCAAAAAACAAAACAAAAAAATCTGTTGTCTGTTCATGTGTCGTTCTTTAGTGCTCACAGAACATAGCTTTAGAAGCACTTCATGACTAGATTGAATTCAAGATTTGAACAGATCTGATATTATTTGTTTTTTGGTACTGGAGATCGAACTCGGGACCTTGCGCTTATGAAGCAGGTGCCAGAACCACTGAGCTAAATCCCCGGCCCTAGATCTGATATTATTAAGTATGGGGGAAACACCTAAATCCAGTCCCTGGACAGTGTGGACTCATTTATCATGGTGGGTTTTACAATCGAAAGTCACACTTGGATATTCAGGAAACTCTGTGGCCTAAAAGTTCATTTCCATTTAACATGCAAGTCCTGGTACAGTCTGAATCTTGGCCAGTAAAATATTATAAATAGTGCTGTAATTCAATGACACCAGCTCACTCTTAAAATCTGTGTATATTACGTAAATTATACTTTGAAAGGAATAAATTACTTAAGAAATTCAATATAGGATTTAAGTATTACTATTTGTATAGTCACCTATATTTCTGTATGTAGGTACATGGTCATATTCCAAAATAATATAAAGTAATGAAACATAATGTTTTGACATATTTATGGAGAATGAATATGTGAATACTGTAATATAATATTTTTAAGCCAAGTCTCCAAATGCAATGAAAATACTTTTCCAATCACAACGACTTGCACCTAAGTTTCAATAATGATATACAGGATCTTCTTTGTAATTGACAATACTTCTCCAACTGGCTCCTGAGCAACGTTCCAGTAGCAACTGTGCAAACACAGAGCACCTACCACATAAGTGCTGACGGTCTCGGTCACTACGCTCCGCACAGGCGCCTTGGAGCTCCCTGCTGCCGTGAGGGCAGGGGCCAGGGATGGCAGCAGAGTCGGGCACGCTGCTGCGGCCTGTGGCAGGAGTGGCAGCGGCAGTGGGGTGGGGTTCACATGCACAGAGACCGCGGCTGGGGTAGGAGGTGGTGTCTTGGGTCTATTCAGAGAAGGCGCTGGCTTAGCCTCCGGGGCTGACACCACTTTGCTGATGACACTGTCAATAGGAGAGAGAAAAATAAAAGTCAAAATAGCATAACTGAGCCAAATCACATGTTTGAAAAAAGATATCACAAAAGAGCAAAATGTTTTCGTTTTCTAGCACTTTGGCAAGCTGAGGCAGGAAGATTGCATGTTCAAGCACAGCTTGGGCAACTTAGTGAGATCTTGTCTCAAAATTAAAAATGGGCTGGGGATATAACTAAGCAAGAAGGCCTTGGATTCAATCCCCAGACACTGAAAAAAATAACCCAAAAAACTGTACCAGGGTTGGGGATGTAGCTCAGTGGCAGAACATCTGCCTAGCTAGCATGTGCCAGGGCCAGAGTTTCACACCTAGTACGGAGAGAGAGGAGACACACACACACACACACACACACACACACACACAGAATACTTCACTACTTTCTCTTTACTATTCCACACTTTCTAAGTCTTCCTTTTCTGATAAAGTGGAAATAAAAAGAGCTGTATCAGAGCGTTGTAGTGAGAACCTCAAAAAAAACCACTTTAAAAAGTATGTACAGATGTAAAGGGTTAAGGCAGGCATTATATCCATGGCTACTGCTTGTGACAACACCTGGTGTCAATTGTTGCCAGCCTGTATAATACCACTTTTTCAATGTCCTAGTATGGAAACCACTGTCACCAAAAAGTATTGACTTGCCAGGTGTGGTGGCACATGTCTACAATTTCAGCACTCAGGAGGCCGAGGCAGGAGGATCATTACAAATTCAAGGCCAGCCTGGACTATATAACATAGCGAGACCCTGGCAAAAAAACTCCACAATAAACAAAAACAAAGCATTGATTCTGAATTCTCACTGAAATCTATAAAACATTAAATTATTTCAAGAGACCACCATTAAAGTAAATTAACTCAATTATGGGAGCTGTGGATGGAGCTCAGTGGTACAGTACATACTTAGCATGCATAAGGCCTTAGGTTTGATCTACTTGCTGTCTACTTTCTTTCTGTAAGTGTGATTACTTAACTTCAATATAGCCAAAGACTAAGGGGACTTAAAAGAGTCTGTAGGATACACTTGATGAATGCTTAACATAATTAATGGTGTTTCCTGAGCATTTACTATGGGTACTGGAAACACTTGAAAGCAAATTATGGACCAGACACTGTGCGAAGTGCTTACTTGCCTTATCTCATAACAACCAAATAAGATAAGTGGTTATTTTATTTATTTTTCAATTTTATTTTATCTGTGCTTGCTTCCACAGCACATATACTAAATTTTATTTTATCTGAGGTAGGGTCTTGCTAAGTTGTCCAGACTAGCATTCAACTTGTAATCCTCTTGCTCAGCCTCCTGAGGATTACAGCCTAGGATTACAGGAACAACTGGGTGAAGTAAGATGTTATTATTTTCCTTTTGCAGATGGTAAACTAAGGCACAAAGAGAACTCTGCATAAATTCATAGAAATGACTATGTAATGCATCCAGGACTTAAAGCACAATTTGATTTTAGAAGCCACAACCTTAAAACTACTCTGTCTCTCAAAGCTTTCTATCTAGGTTCATCTACAAGGTTTATCTACAAGGTGGGAGATCAAAATCACTCCTGTGCCTCCAGAGAGTGAGAATTTTCTATTTTTATTTTAGGCTAAAAATTAAAAACACACTATTTCTGAAGGGTGTTTCCCACAATGATTTAACAGATGGGTATCAGCATCAAAACTGAATGAGAAAGCAGGAACCCAGACCGTAAGAATGGATGATTTTGTCCTGAGGGCATTTATACATAAGGGAAATCTGATCTTTGGTTTTAATGAAGAAGACAGATATGAACACCCAAGGCCTGTCCAAAGTACAGAGTCCAGTAGAACTTCTTCCCTATGTTAAGGGTTTGCAAAGGAGAAAAGATGTGAACAGCAGCCAGAGGAGAAAAGAACAATTACTTTCATAGAAACACATGCCAGCCAACTTCTCAACCAGCCTTGATGAAATCTAGAAGACAGTGGGACAGCATCTTTATGTGCTAAAGAAAAATAAACTTTGTCTTTGTCTTAGTTACTTTTCTTGTTGCTGAGACAAAATACCCAACACCAAAAGTTAAAGGAGGAAAGGTTTATTTTGCTCAGTTTGTAGAGGCAGGATGGCAAGACAGAGGGATATCGCAGAGGAGAAACAGTTCATGGCAGTTAGAAGAAAGAAGGCACCAAGCAAGCGAGCTACAAGCAACAAGCCACAACCACAGCTCTTTATGTTTCATATTTTACCCAGGCTACAGGTGGGCAGCACTCACACCCTCAATCCCAGCACCATGTCTTTGATCCCAGCAAACACAAACCCTAGATCTAGCCACCTCTGAAAAGCCCCACCTATGACTGCATTAAGCTCTGGAGGGACATCTAGATACAAGCTGTAACAGTCTTTAAAACAGCTTTCAGAAATAAGGGTGAAGGAGACATTTTCAGGGAAATAAAAGCCAAGACTGTGCTATTGGCAGGCCCTTATGAAAAGAAATGGTAAACAATTCTCAAAGTTTTGGTGTTAGTTCCTTTTTACATAAAAATTACTATGAACCTTTTAAAACATGCACTGTGTTTGTCAAAATTAACCAATTAAAATTTAAACTGAGAAATTAAAAATATTTAATAATTCATTTAAAAGCAGTATGGCTCAGAGTAGAGCTCAGTGGTAAAGCACTGGTCCAGCATGTGTGAGGCCTGGGTTTAATTCCCAACATTATCAAAAAACAAAAAAAGATTTGGGTGTGGTGTTGCATACCTGTAATCCTATTACTCTGGGAGGCTGAGGCAGGAGGATGGCAAATTTAAGTTCAGCCCGGACAGCTTAATAAGTTAGTGAGACCATGCCTCAAAATAAAAAATAGGAAAGGGATGTAGTTCAGTGAGAAGACCCTGAGTTCAATCCCCAGCACCCCCAAAAAAGGTGGCTACCATGTGCAATCATATAAATGAGTTTTTCATATGCTGTCACACTCAAATCTATACACCTGCCTAGCACTTTGAATACACGATTTGCCCATGCATGATTTTATAACATGCATTGGGCATCTGAAAATATTGGTTCATTGAGTTATATACACAATTTGTTAGACAATATGGTAAAAAACAAAAAATCACAGTAGGCTGGTATTACTATACATCTTATCAAAAACAACTTCATTACCCAGGGGGCATAACACACTTTTTATCATAAAGGTGCATAAAAGTACATGGGTGTGTCAAACTTAAATTTATTCTTTAGAATATCTCTGCTGAGGAATTCTTAATTTGAATTTTATGAGTTTTATAATATTAATGAGTGCTTAACAGGAAAAAAATCACAAAAATAAAGTATTGCATTTTTAATATTTATCAAAATTTTCAACATTGACTGGTCTTTGGTGTACGAAGTCCAAATAAGAACATCAGAAATAAAAACCTATGTGAACTACAATGAAAATACCAACAGAACTCTACAACAAAAATCATCTTTGGTTCAACTGAAGCAAAGGCAGTGTTCACACATGAAAATTGCATATTCCACATAGTTATCGCTTACACTGATAACAGTGTTTTGTTTTTCTGTCCTTTCTTGTAGGCCACAGTTGATATCTTTGTGGTTTTCCTGTTATCATAGTAGGTCTTTAGGATGCTGTGCCTGCCTGTTCACCTGTCAGGTCAACGGTGTATTACACAGTTTTTTTGCATAGTTCACCTGGCAGAAACATTTTTTTTCCCCTACTGTAAATGATCTCTCATGAGTTCCAGTCCCAAACCTCCAAGAAAATTTCTCCATGGTATTTTGCACTTGTTATTTTCTTTGTAAACTATCAAACTTTTTATATCACACATGTTTAGGATCAGGTAAAACACAAATATTGACCAACAGTTTGTGTTTTGAGTGACATCATAGTTGCTGCATAACTCATCAACATCTACTCCATCTTTGGTTTTGTTGTAGAAAGTTTCCATCTTAGGCTTGTTTTGTTGAGATTTCCCTATCAATATTTCTATCATGGTGCAATGTGACATCAGCAGTACCATTTTGTTTTTCTTTACCATACACGAGGGCAGTGTAAATCTTTCTGAAATCCAAAGACTGTACTATACAATTCTGTTTAGAAATTGCAATATTTCATTTGGAATTTCTGCTTTGTTACTGTGTACAGTTCCTATGCTGGTCAACTTGTGCTCTGTCAGCAAATATAACATTGATTGGAAACTGGTAAACCAACTGTCAAATGTCACATTTTGAATAGCTTGGGGGATGGGAGCAACAAATCTGTTCACAGCATCATTCAATTTATTACTATACGAATAAGGACTTGGCGGCTGAGTTCTAGGATAAATTTCTAAGTTGAAAGCAATAGTCTTTGTCTCTATAAGGCCCTTAATTTTTATGCCATATTTTTAAAGTAATGTATTCCCTGAAGTTACACTGGCCATGAAATGGTGCAAGATGTTCACCAATAGTCGTGTATTCAGGTGGTGTGTAAACTGCTTGGCCATTACTCACAAATCTGTAAAACAGTGACTGGATAGCAGCCAGATTATCAGTTCTTTTTCTTTCTTGGGGGTGGTTTTGTCATTAAACCTCGGGCAATTTTGAAGGAAACCAAATCTCTTCAGTGTCCCCGATATTCTACAAACCTCCAGCCCACACCCATCACTTTTCCATAAGTCATTTACATTCTTGCGATTACCATGAGAAAGCCCTGCTAAGTACAGCAGACCTATGAATGCTTTCAGTTCAGCTAGTGAGGTGTCATAATAAATACATTTCTGAGTATAGCTATTGGTGCATACAGAACGTTTTACTTGTATTTCGGCCTTTGTGTATTTCACAACATCTTGTAGCATTTCATCTCTTACAATTTCCAATACTGAATGGTAGTGCTGGCATTCTGTCCAATAAGTTTCAACCCTGCCAAGGTCCTCACTATATTTTCGGACCTAGTTCTAACACTGGGTCATTCTATTTGGTTGCATGATCATTTTGCAACACTTCAACTAGTCAAATATGCACTCACATTGCTGTTTTCTTCGTCATCTGAATCAAGAAGTTCTGCATTCCCTGTGTCCGTGTCACTCAATTCTTGCTCCATTTCACTGATATGAATAATTTGTGTACATATTTGTTAATCCTGCTACATGAGTAATTTTGTGAAAGAATGGAAAGCTCTTTTTAATCACTGTATCCCCACCATCTAACATGGTAATTATTTAGTAGGCACCTGATAAATCTGAACTTAAATCAAACACAGAAACAAAATCTTGCCCTGAAAGTAGTGACAGCCTGAATAAAACAACACATTTACTTTATTTTTCTAGCTAGTCAAAATCACAGCAAAAAAATAAAAATAAGGTTTATGGTGTGAGAAAGCGTGGGAAATACAGAATATGAATGAAAGGAAGCGAAGGAGTTAAACATTTAGTGTAGGCTAGGATACCAGGAGGCAACCCAGGCATTTTCAGTTGTAAGCTTAATGGAGTTAATTTGGGATGAGGGAGAGAGCAACAAAAGGAGGACAAAAAGGAGGAAACAGCACTATGACCTATATGACTATAGTCAGAAATAAGCCTGAAAATTTAAATTAAGAAGACGCATTTAAAGGAAAACAATAGGACTGATGAATGAGGGACTCAGAAAGCTACTTACAAAGAATTTATCATTGTGTTTCAGTTTTACTATTTGTTAGCTATCTTGGTGGAAAGTGTTTCTTGGAGGGAAAGACTGAAACTATTATCTAAAATAATAACAGATATATTCATGGGTTCTAATACACAATGATCATCTGAAAATGAAAATTAGCTCAATTGCGAGTTGTAAAATGGTATAATTTAGTTTGTCTTTTTTTGTTGTTTTGAGACAAGGTCTGGATATGTTTCAAGCTAGCCTCAAACTTGCTCTATAGCCTAGGCGGTCCTTGAACTCTCAATACTCCTGCCTCAGATTCCCCAGTGCCAGGATTACAGGTGTGTGCTACCACGCCAAGCAAAGATGGTATAATTTGGGGTATATCACAAACCATAAATCCTATAGTGCTTTAAGATTGGTAAAGCAAGACAAAATAATGTACCCCAGATTTTCTAAGCATTTTCCCAAAGCAAAAACCACAAAGGGAAACAGTGATTTGATTGCACAACGATTTTGTACGGCACAAATATCATAAGCAAAGTTAAAAGACAAAAGACAAAATGAAGAAAATTATTTGCAATGTGCAAAGACATATAAAGTATTCACTTAAAAGAAAACTAACACTCTTATTTAAACATGATCAAAGAACAGAAGCAAGTAAAACAGTAACAGGTGGGAAAAAATATTGTCTTTACAGTAATCAAAGATACCAACATATCGATAAAGCCCCCCCCCCTTTGGGTACCTGGTATCAAACTCAGGAGCTTTCGAGGCAGGGGACTCCCCCCCACCCCTTTGGTACTGGGGATTGAATCCAGGGCCTTGGCACTGAGCCACACTCCCTCTTTTCATTTTGAAATAGCATCTTGTTAAGTTGCCCAGGCTGAGCTGGAACTTGTGATCCTCCTACCTCAGCCCCTAGAGTGTTGGGATTACAAGCATGTCCCACCACAGCCAGCTAAAAAGATGCCTTTTTAAAAGTAAAGATGAAAAAGACCAACATCAATTGTCAAGATGGGGAATGGGAGGGGTGGTTGGTACAGTTTTCTGAATGTCTATCAAACCTTTAAAAATGTACCAACTCTTGACCAGCAACTCTATTTCTAGAGATTTGCCCTGAGGAAACAGATAACTATGCAAGGGTATGGGGTGAAAAGCATTATTTGCAACTCAGTTTACTATTGTAAAAAAAATTTTTTTTAATAGGACTGTAATTTAAAATACCCCAGGGCTGGGGATTTAGCTCAGTGGTGCTGCACCTGCCTTGCAAGTGCAAGGTCCTGAGTTCGATCCTCAGTACTGAGAAAAAAAGAAAGAAAGAAAAATATCCCCAAACAGAGGATTGGTCAAATAAATGATGACCAAAATACCACGTTCTGGGGCCGGGGATTTGGCACAGTGGTTTCGCCGCCTGCTGCGCAAGCACAAGGACCCGAGTTCAATCCCCGGTACCGAAAAAAAAAAAAAAATACCATGTTCTTCTTAGAAGTGGTGACACACACACACGCACGCACACACACACACACTCTCTCCCCTATATGTACTTATTTTTTATTTTTAATTTTTTGGTATCGGAGATCGAACTCGGGTCCTTGCGCTTGCGCAGCAGGCGGTGAAATCACTGAGCTAAATCCCCAGCCCAATATACTTATTTTTAAAAAGTTGTATTTGGTGACCTTTAAAAAAAAAGCTGTAGGTAATATGCATAAGAGAACCCAACTTTTATAAGAAATAAGAAAGCAGACAGGAATGTGTGTACTTTGAAAGAAATTCAAAGGAATATATACCAAAATATCTAGAAATTGCCTCTGTATATAGTACAATTACAGATGACTTTCAAATTTTTGCTTATCTATAATTAACATATATAACCTGTATAATGAAAACAAGGAAAAAAGTAAAAAATACTTGTCACAATGTACACATTTAAAATGTCATTGGGAATTTTAAAATGATGCTTTGAGTTGTACACATAATTTGTTTACCTTTATTATATATAAATCGTACTTTATTAGAAAAAAGTGGTATCTTGAGTAAAGCCTTTTAGACAAATTACCATAGTCTATTCCTAAATTGATGGACTAAAGCCCCAGCTAAATCAAAGAGCTATACAATCTAGTGTATCTAAACTGCCAACATAACCATTAACAGAGATCAACAACAAAAAAGCCGAGGGAGGAGAAAAGAATCTCATGTAACTATGTTCAAACCTCATAAAAAAATAGTAAAAATAATACATAGTTACATAAACATAGTTAAAATAATAGATTTGAATAGCCTTTAGATATTGCAAGGTAATTTATTTATACACACATATATGTACATACATATGTATATATACACAGTATAGTTCTCACTCAAGTTGGTTGTATGTATGTATCTAGTAGCACTAGGAATTGAACCCAGGGGTTCACACATGCTAGGCAAGTGCTATACCACTGGGCTACATACATCCCCAGCATGAACCCCCCCACACCCTTTTTTGAGAAAGGGTCTTGCTGAGTTGCCCAGGCTAACCTTGAACTTGCAATATTCCTGGCTCAGCCTCCTGAATAGCTGGGATTAAACAAGCACACCACCATGACCAGCCTCAATTTTTTTTTTTTTTTTTAGAAATAAAAGGAAAAATGATTGAAGTGGGCACTTTGTAGATGAGGAAAACTATCCTAATTTTTTGTTTTCAAAGGATTAGGTTGGTATTATAGAGGCACTAAAATGATCCATTTTTCCAAATCTTTGGAAGTTCCACAGAATAACTAGAGTTTGAGTAATTTTGATTTTAGCTTTTAAGTGACTTGTGGTAACTGAATACATGGTTTTAAAAGCAATCATTTAATTTAATTTTAGCATTAAAGAAAAATATATAACAGTATGACATAATACCGTTTCTCATCCCAAGTGGGATAAACTATCAACACTTAATCTAATTTGATCATTGTAAAAGTAATTTTGGATTCCAAGAGGTTATCTCATTGCTACTCTTTTTGGTTCTACACCTGCAGACAGTGCTTTGCTTCCCGAAGTACTCTCCCAAAGTACCACTTTTCCCCTCCTACTTGATTGCATAGTCCCTTCTTCTCCAGAGCTGTAAGCTGAATGCAGCATCTGGGGAGAAAGCAATACTGCCTACAGCTGTGTCCCATGATGGCTCCGTGCTGCTAACATTACAGCTTTGGGAAGATTTGGTCACAGTGCCCTAACTGCTGTGAACACTGGTGTTATTCATACAAATGTGCAGGAAGAGGGACTTTCAGTAGGATTTCTTTACCTGTTTCCCCACCACAAAACAGTGAAGTAAACAGAATGGGTCATGAGCAGTTTGGCCTGTAATGCAAACTCACAGCCTGACAAGTCAATAAAGAGCCAGCCCTGCCTGCACAGCCCCAGAGCCTCTAAGGTTAGCAGCAAACGCAGTTTGGATATGTTCTGCACAGGGGTTTTAATGCTTCTCATTACTCAGCTATTGTGTGCAAACACTACGAAACCAGTAATCTAAATTATCAAGTCCAAATAACTGGCTACTAAACTGCATGTAAAGTTCAAAAGTTCCCCACAATGGCTTACTTATTTACCTGTAAGAGTGAATGGCCATTTTTAAGTGGTCACAAAATGATACCATAGGTAAAAACTACTGCAATCATTTCCATGAATTTTACACAATCTTTTGGAAAGGCAAATTCTTCAATGGAGAAAAATTGCTCTGATGAAAAAATATGTTCCTTACACAATTCATTTTTCTTTTTCAGATCTAAATTTCTAATCAATGTCAGAAACACCACACACCTTTAAAAACTGATTCCTTTATTTTAAACTAACCCCTCCTCACAAGACATTAAAAAAGTAACATTAATATATATATTAATATATATTAATATATATATATTTGGGTCAGTAATATTTGGGCCAGTCTTCATATTTTTACTTTGTCAGTGTTGCTGAAAGTCCCTGAAATAGCTGGGTATGGGGGCCACATGCTTGTAATCCCAGCTATTCAGGAAGCTGAAGCAGGAGGATGGCAAGTTTGAGGCTAGCCTGAGCAATTTAAAAAGACTCTGCCTAAAATAAGTTTCTGGGTTAATCTCAGTAACACCACCACAACCACCACCAGAAAAAAAAAAGCCCTTCAAGACTGGGCCATAAAACACCCTGCAGTTTCTACCTTGCTCTCTCTTGGAGCACTCACTGGGACAATGCACTGCCAGGTCCAGAGCCAGCTGACTCCACTTACGCAGGAGCCCCAGGGCCTCTCCTCACAACCCCAGGTGTGAGCTTGGTGCAGATTCATCAGCCTCGGCCTCCCGGAGGCCTTAGGATGATGGCAGTCCTGGTCTTCGGCTTGATGAGAACCAAGCCTCAAACTCTTGAAGAAACTATGAATAAATTACCAAGTTTGGGATCATTTGTTGGGTGGAAATAAAAAACTCATACATCAAATATTCAATTTCTCTCCCATAGGTATATGAATAAATATTCAGAATTTGGGAGAAATTATATTTTAGAGAATCAGCACTTAAGGTGCCAACTGTATCACAGTCATTTCCATATTTTACATTGATCAAATACCCAAAGACAATTATGAGAATCAGTTTTATGTTGATTCTTCAAATCAATCATTATACCTTATTCTTCTTGATCCTCACAGCACAAATTTTAACATTCATATGATTATAAAACAACTATAAATGGATTTAATTCCTCAAGCTCATGGCTTGCCTCTTGAATATTTACATCATCTCATAAAACGGGTATTATATCTTGTCATAGCCCAAGTACATATCAAGTAGCAAACATTTTATCTTTTAATGCAGCCATGACCTAATTGCATGAAGTAATTAGAGAAAACATAGCCATTATAGAATCCACAAAAATGAAACAAATTGCATGAAGAAATTAGAGAAAAACATAGCCATTACAGAATCTACATTTCCAAGGGAGAGCCCCAAATGATTATAGTTCTATTGTCAAATGTTCAAAATCTGTAAAATACCTTAAGAAGGGTATTTTTACTTAGATACTTAGATAAGCAATGAATAATGCACATTTCCTCATATTCGCAAGAAGATATACTAGAATGATAATAATAATAACAGAAACCAAAATGTTAACCTACAGGGTAAGGAATAGAAAGGGCAAAAGGAAAGGGCTGGAAGCAAGACCTCTCTGAATACACCTGGTCATACAGCTTTAACTTCAGTCAGGTAAATGATCTACATATTCAGAAAATTAAATTTAAAAATTTCCCTTTGAAGTGAAAATAAACAGAAATGAATGAACCTTGATGTATATCATGTTGGAAAAAAATCATTTCAGGTGACTTTAGAAGGACACCATTTTGTTCACACATCATAGCAGAATTTAAGAGCAAACACTGAAAAAAAATCTTTAACCTCATCTAACGGTCTTTTATTAGCAGTAGCTACTAAAATAGTAATACTAAAGTATTACTACTTTCAGACTACTTTATACAGTCCCCGTAAAATAAAGCAAATAACTAATTATGATGCCATTATTACTCAAGATTTCTAATATAAAAAATACAGAAATAAATTCAAAGAAGTAACAGTAATGTTAGGCCTGAATTGGATATAAACTTATAAGTATAAACTTGTAAACTGGTTTCACATATTCCTATTTGCTAGTTCTGTCCTTTGTAAAGGTCTAGAAGTAATGAATGATATCCCAGCAGCAATGGGCACCTCTAGTGGTAGATTATGATTCCTAAAAAACATTCCCCACTAAAAGGAATCAATGTTTCTTGCAGGAATAGCTAAATCCAAGACTGTGCAAATACACAAGTATATAGAGAAAATGTTCTAAAAGATAAACTTAGAATCTTCTGTAGTAGAAGTAAAAAAGTTATCAAATACAATGGGGTTGTGGCAAAATCTGCAGGTAACATGGAGTTACGGTTGGTCAAGATGGGACAATTTGAACATGAAAAAGAATAATGCAGAAAGGAAGAGAATGAGAGGGAGACTAGAGAAGAGGAGAAGGAAGAGAGACCAACTCCTTACTAATAGCTTAATAATATCACTCGATACAGTTATCTATGGTATCAACCCCATCAATTCCTCTCTCTCAAGAATGGCAAGAAAAATGAAAGAATTAAGCATTATCTTGTCTCTCCTGAATGATGTATATTTTAGGGCAAGCAAAATGGGGAGATAAACAGGAAACTCTGAATATAGACCAGATAAAAGCAAGCAAATGTTCATATATTTTATGTGTAATAGCATTATGATTATATAAGAAAACAGCCATGTTTTAGAGGTGAAAGGCTATTCAGCCTAGATTTGCTTGGAAATGCTAGATGACAAGAAAAGAACAAAATAGATCAAGCAGGTATAACAAAATTTTGGTAACTATTAAATCTATCAAGGTGATGAATATATGAAAGGAAACTGTTTTGTTTTACATTTGAAAATAATTTTTTAAATGTATAAAGTTTTAAAGAACTGTCAATATGCATTCTGTCCAAAATGATTTAGGATTATAAAATATATTAAAGTTAAGGTACATATTTACCACTATTATCAATAGAATACTATGGAAATTTCATTTCCCTTTTCCAAATTTTACTCACCCTGCAGGGCTCTACTAAAATTCTACTTTAAGGCTTGCCAGAATGTAAGCTTTATGTACAGCAAACATGTATAAATGAATGAATGAACGAATAAATAAATAAATAAATAAATAAATAAAGCAAGAAAGCAAGCAAGTAGGCAGGCAGGCAAGCTTTCTAACCCTACTTGGAAGTAATCACCTTGAACTTCTATATAATTTAGAGGCACCTCTTTTACTCTTCAACATGTACAGCCTTCCACTATGATGTTTAAAAATTATGTTTCTGAAAATGGACATGTGTTTCAAATTTTCCATTTTCATATCTATCTCTTTGGATACATTTTATGCTATGTATATAATTAAAATTAATATTTTAAATTGCAGATCTTTTTAAAAATGTGGACCATGAGGTTGCTGTCTAGGGCACTTTCAAGGGTCTTTTCAAAAACCAAATTCTCTGGAGTCATAACTTCTAAAACACATTGTGGTTTCAGAATTGCTTTTGCTTTTCTACAACCAATAAATGGGTGTTAGTAAGAAAAAGTAAAGCCAAATGAAACTGAACATTCAATGTGGATGTAAAGTTATTTTCAATAGTGCCAGAGTCTACAGTCTGTGGAAGAGGATACTTTTATATAAAAACATGTTAAAGTTGCAAGTTAACCATAAGATATACCTTTCTATTTTTTAAAGAATCAAATAATATACCAAGTTATTTGAAAACATTAAAAGCAATAAGATAATATTCAGTGAACTTGAAAAACGAAAAAGACTGTGAATACGATTTGTATCTCACTAGAGTGCTATAAAAAATTCAGTCATTACTGAAGTCATGCTTGGAAAATCCAACATTAACACTTCAAAATATATTAAAAATTTAAAACAGCTGCTGTTGGGCTTGGGATTTAGCTCAGTAGTTCTACTGCCTGCCTCGCAAGCGCAAGGTCTCAAGTTCAATCCCCGGTACCAAAAAAACCCAACCAAACAAACAAAAAAACCCAAAACCAGCTGCTGTTTTCACCAAAGATTCTACATGAATTCTTACCTTCCTTTGTAAATACCATGGAACAAAATATATTACACATACAATACAAAATATATACATATTTAAGATAAACACATATATATTCATCTGTGTGGCTAAAATAAGTAGAAAATGTATATAGGTGTTATATTCCTGTGACCCTTTCAGTGTCAGTGTCAGTAGACTGTTTAATATTATACATTGGATAAGAAAAAGTGATCTTCCAAAATGAAAGTGAAGAGGATTTCAATAATTGGTTTGGAAAAAGACATGTGCAATGGTTAAACTGTAACATATGAGACAAAAGTATATAATTTCATACCACAAAGAAAGAAATTTGTTACAAGAAACATTAATAAAATATTTAATGAAAAATAATTTTGTTTCTTTGGGATGGAAGGAACTTTTATGAACAGGAATATTCATTAAAAAAGTGAGCTGGGCATGGTAGTGTACCCCTGTAATCCCAGCACACAGGAGTCTGAGGCAGGGGGGTCACCACGAGTTCCAGGCCAGCCTTGGGAACATAATAAGTTCAAAGTCAGCTTGAAATATATATAGTGAGATCTTGTGTCAAAAAAAAGTATCCATAAAACTTTGAAGATACGTATACCTGTATAAAAAATTTTCTGAGTCAAGACAAGACTTTAAATTATTCCACTGACTTAAGATTCATACTAAAAGTCATTCTAAAAGAGACAGGATAAGAAGAGAAGCGAATAGATGACCATAGCTCTTAAATCACATAAGGACCAAAATAAAGGATTTATTCAACAAGTCAACTGCAAATCAAAGAATTTAGTTGTGAGTTTTAGAGAGCTGCTTGAGATTTTGGTCCTCTCATCTCCTTTTTTCCTAGCTTCCTCTGATTTCCAGGATGAACTGGAAGGGCAAGATGGGTTTGCAGCTTAGTCACAGGGACAGTGAAGACAGAGCGGAAGCCAGTTGCACTTTTCCCTTTGTGAGGATCTGTGTGGAAGTGCTCAGCACTTTCTGACTGTACCAGTGCCAGGGTCCCGCAGTGTCACACAATCCTGAACCCATTGGTAATCTCTGCATTGTTTCAAGTTAGATGTTTACTACAGGGTCCACCAATAAGCTGAATAGCCAGATGCTGGGCAATCTAAAAAAGTTATCTTTCTTCTTATAGCTTCTTTCTAGTTATATAACAACAATACTTTAAAGCACATGTACTAATGGACAGCTGTATGCATGCATAAAGTAAAAAAGTTCGTAGTAGAAAGGCCAAAAAAAAAGCAGCAGAGGCAATTCAAGATTTACCTGGTCTACTCTGAAAATGGCCTGAATTTATAAGCTGAAAGTGAAATTCCTTGTATTTCTTATTAGCCAAATGACAAAACAATGAAAGCAAACAAACAAAAAAAGTAGTAAGACATTCTCCCATACATGCCTGGCATGGTTTGATTAGAAAAACAACCCCCAAAAAACCCAGAACGTGGCCATTTACCATTACAACTGTGACTTAATCATTTTGTTCATCTTAGCTCAAAGCAAACGAGTCTAATAGCATTCATTACTCTCAGTATATATACAGATTAATCAGTATTTCCTAACTAGCTCACAACGCACATTACAGCTATGTTCAGAAACAGGTTAAAGTTCAAAATTAGTCAGAAGTACTCAACAGTTTTCTAAAATCACAAAGAAAGTAATTATTTGTAATATTAAATTTTACATGAGCAATGCACTCAATGAAAAATTCATCTGAGATGGAGACATTGTCAAGCACTGATAGATTTCAATAAGCATCCAGGAATAGCCTGAGTAAGAATGTGAAGTACAATATTTTAAAACCAAAGGCTTCCCGCAAAGGAAGGTTTCTATAAAATGCGCACAAAGGTCTATGAGGAGAATGGATCTAGCTTTTCATATAAAATTATTAGTTAGTTGCCCAAAGTCTTGCTGAATTTTATCTTTTTTTTTTGATACCAGGGATCAAACTTGGGTCCTTGCGCTTGCACGGCAGGCAGCGGAACCACTGAGCTAAATCCCTGGCCCCTTGCTGAATTTTACAACCATCAGATTTCATGAATTCTTCTTATATGTAGGGTCATTTCATTTATTAATGGAGGGAATTTTAATTGCTACAATCTTTGGATGATATTTGGCACAATCTTTAAAATTTTAAATGTCCACATTCTTTGATTTAGCAACATTTGAACAAAGATATCTTTATCTGGTATTGCAAAATCTGGAACAACTCAAATGATCAAAAACAAGGGAATGACAGGACATCTAAATTATCATACAACAGTAAAATTTAATACCATGTCATAGGCAGAGGAAAATACCCATGGTTTATTATTATGGGGATAGGGTAGGGAACAAAACACAAGCTGCAGAATAGTATATGTAAGATATTCCTAAAAAAATTTTTTTTTTTTGGTACCGGGGATCAAACTTGGGTCCTTGCGCTTGCGAGGCAGGCGACGGAACCACTGGGCTAAATCCCCAGCCCATATTCCTAAAATTAAAAAATATATATACAAAGAATAGTTAGCAGTGGTTATCTGAGAAAGGATGGGGCTTGGGGAAAACATTTCCTTTCTAAGTTACACATTTCTAAACAATTATCATTATTTTTTAAAGATAAAACATTGTACATTATTTTTTTAAACAGAACAAAAAGACATACAAATCCAAATACTTCCATATTTAGTAGCACTTGTTAAAAATGTTTTCTTAAAAGTTCCTTTCCTTATTATACCTGAATTTATCTAAAATACACAAAAGAATACAGGTAACACCTTAATGAGAAGCATTTATCTTTAAAGTAAATGTTCACAGCATTAAAAAGAGGAAAATATATAGCTAACATTTATTGAAGGTCTGTTACGTCCTAACCAGGAGTTTAACTGTTTTGTTTCCTAGATACTCTTACATAATTCTCATATATGAAAATCCTAGCTGTAGGTGGTATGGTGGTACACAGTTGCAGTTACTTCAGGAGCCTGAGGCAGGAAGATCACAAGTTTCAAGCTAGTCTGGGCAATATACCAAGACCTTGTCTCTTATTTAAAAACAAAACAAACAAGAAAACCTAGCTCCATACATCCTGCCCCCCATGCTAACAGTATCTTTGTCTGTGGTGAGTTATGGAAGCCTGTGAATAAGGCTATGGGGCATCTTTTCCTTCTTGGTACTACTGACCACTTGTGTCTAAAAAAAGAAAAGTTATCCCAGTTTGAAGATGTGAAATCAAAATTATAAGATGTTGAGATTTCAAGTGAAGATCAAAGGACAGGAGGGCCGGGGATTTAGCTCAGTGGTGCTGCCACCTGCCTCGAAAGAGCAAGGTCCTGAGTTCAACCCCTGGTACCAAAAAAAAAAGGACCGGGTCCTTCTCTTTCCACTGTTTAGTTCAGTCTGGGAAACTAGGGAGGCATTCATATCTTATTTTTCAGGCTGTCTAGTCTGGTATGACAACAGAAATAAAATCTCCCAATTATGCTAGATAGTCTTTGGCTTCTTTCAAGTTACCCTAAGGCCTGTAATGGCTTGAAAGTGGAGGCTCTGGTCTCATCATCAACATATAAGACATATAAGAAAAACCAGCTTGGGGAACATAATAGTGTTTTGGAAATTTGGAAATGATATGTTTGAAGCTACTGGTCCACCCAAGCAAAACTTTCCAGAAGGTAAGTGGGCAGACTCGTATGAATCATGGGGGAACAATTTCAGCTGGAAATAAAGATTTGGGAATCATCATGCATAATTGAGACCTAAAGGATGAATAAGTACATTTAGGAAGAAAAAACACAGTGCCTAGGAGTAAGGAAAAAAAAACACGCAAAGAAAAATAAAAAGGCATAGTAGGAAAAATGTCTCAGATGAGTGTAGAATCAGTAATAAAAAAGTTTCAAAAAGGGCTCAAGGGAAACAGGGTCCAAAACAGCAGAAAGGATTAATATAAGGGCTACAGCATGTTCTCTGGATTTGGGAATTGGAAAACATTTAATGATTTTAGTGAAAAAATGCAAAAAAGTTTCTGGGGGAAAATACCAAAATACAGTCAGTTTAGGAGTGAACAGCTGGAAGGTACATCTAATGAGTAAGTTTTGAGAAGCCAGAATGGGAAGAAGAAGTTATACAGCCTCTTTCTCATGTAGAGGGAAGGCCTAGTGAATAAAAGTGAGAAAGTTTAGCATTGGAGAGTATAAGGCTGAAGGAAAAATGTGCAAAAGGGGAAGAGAGGAGCTAACAGAGGCAGGAAAAATGTGCAGAAGGGGAAGAGAAGAGCCAACAGAGGCAAGCAGGGAGTGAAGGAGTGTACCTTAAGGCCTTAGGAAGAGGGGCCACAATGCCACAGTCTCTTGGAGCCTGCAGGATGAGCTGGGCAGACACCAGTAATCTTGGAGCCCAAATCGCAAATCCAACCAGTCAGGAGGTAATGTAGCTAGTCAATTCCACATGCTCAGACTACAACCAAAATCCTAAGAAAATGGTCTCCAAAATTCTAAATCACACAAGTCCCACAGTGAAATGCTACAAAGGTGGATGTGTGAAAAGAGAAAAACAATTGCTACTCCATGCATCTAAACCCTTTATGTAAGTATATGAATCTACTACAGGCCTAAAAAGTGACAGGAAATAAGAGACTGGGAAGAATTAAAATTTTTTATGTTGTTGTAATACTAAGAGTGTTTAAGTGTTTTCATCAGTAGGTACATATTCTTTTTAAATGCTACAAATTTGAGTAGTTTGATCTTTAGGGGAAATTATAATCAGATAGTATCCAAAAGGTTATCATGATACAGCTAAATTATCTCTGCCTGTCACAGGTTAAAGAACATTTAAATTCTGGAAGTTCACATCAGCTTTTTCTAGATAACAAATCTTAAGTATCCTCCGATATTCATTCAATTAGTGATCTTGGGCCTTGATAACACCACAGAGAGAAACTTTCCAACTATCATTCAAATCATATCTAAAAAGGTGGTCATAAATATTTTAAAACCCAAGTGAACTAATAAGACCTAGACCCATTAAGGATAAGATCTTTTACAACAAATTAAATAAAACAATTTATTGAAGTCTGGACTCAAGATAAGCTAGATTTATTAGCTGACCTTTTATTCATTTAAAGAACAAAATTAGCTCTAATTGCATTAGAATGGAATCCAGTAAATTTTCCTAAGTCTCCTAATGTGGCATCCATGTAAGAACTGCTGTAATTGTTTACAAGTAAGATGGAAATGCTTTGATTATAATCTTTCCACTTGTTTTACTGTGAGGTAAAAGCATTTCCCAAAACCTTAAGCTAGTTTTTCTGACAGTATATTAATTTTTCTCTTACACATATTGCATCTTTGGTGTTAATGAACAAACTACAACATGGCAGGGGAAAAATTAAATTTGGACTTGATTATAATTCTAGGTCAGTAAAAATAAGAGTAATATAAGCAAGTTAAGAACTACTCTCAAAAAACTGGAAAATGGCTGAAGATCTGAATATGAAAAATTTTCATTATTTGTCTCCTCTTGAAGGTGGCTCAGAACTATCCTGAGACATATGGATACGGGAACATTGAATTTATATGTATAATAATACAGCAAAACTAAAAAGTCCAACAAAGATGATGCTCTGAAATGTTTCTCAACTTTTATCTCCAAAGGCTCATGTTTTAAACCAACAAAATTCTTTGCTCTGCTCCTTGGGTTTCATTTATAAAAATACAAAATCTGACAGCCTTTCTCTAACTAAAATAAAATAAATCTATTATTTCTGTGCCCTCTCCCCCTGTATTCTGACTAGAGTCCTCCTTCCCCTGAGGCCCACCAAGTCTCTGTCTGACAGGACTTCTGCCAGAGGAGCTGTCAGGCTGAAGTTCCTGATGACGAGGCTTCACCAAGGACTGGAGAGACCTGGGCCACCTCTTCCATCACAAAGAGGCAGGATACAGAAAAGGAAAGTGAGCAGAGTCCTAACAACACTTTAGGAACCCTGCACAATGCCTACTTAAAGTCAAACCCCCAGCTCCATCCCCATTTCCCTTCTCTAAGCTAGCTTGACTTGGGTTTCTTTACGTATAGCAAGATTTTTTGGGTTTTTTTGTTGTTTTTTTTGGTACCAGGTATCGAACCCGGGTCCTTGAGCTTGCACAGCAGGTGGCGAAACCACTGAGCTAAATCCCCAGCCCCAACATATAGCAAGATTTTGGACTAACCGATACCCAAAAGAAAACAAGAGCACTGCAACCAGAGGGAACTCAGCCTCTTAAAGAGGATCTTCACTGAGCTGTGCTCTTATACTTGCCCTTGGGTTATGAGTTGGTTTGAAAAAGTCAATAAAAAAATGCCCCAGTGTCAAGTGTAAAATTAGCTACAGAGGACACTGTCTTGAGATCTGGTTCCACATGGAAATTAAGTTTTAAATTTAGAGACTTGAAAAACTTTACCTCTCCCAAGATATAGGGAGGCACTTTCTTAAAAACTGTTACATGGGCCCAGGGGTATAGCTCAATGATAGAGCATGTGCTTAGCATGCGCAAAGCCCTTGTTTAATCTCTAGCACGTGCCTGCGCACACACATGAAAAGCAAAAACCCTAGTGCTAGGAAGCTATAATCATATTTGACATAGAATCATTTGTCTCTTTTTCCTCTCCTTGATCTTAGTTTCCTATTTCTACTTCCTGCTTTGCTACGCATTCTCATTTAGTTATCTTAAATTCATTTAGACTGGAAAAAACATTTCAAATATAGAAAGGAAAGCAGAAAGTGGGAGAAAAACTATTTGCTATTATTCCTTTAAAGAATTTATTACTGAAATACCATTACACATTTTTTTTCACTTCATTAAATGCTTTTTGGCTAAATCTAGCTACATTTTAAAATATATTTTCTATTTTCTTTGAAAATATTTTAAATGACTAGTTTTGCAAGTGCTCATGATTATTTTCTTTTCTGTCAAAAAGTTTAGATCTCACAAAGACAAAAATATCCATATATATTTTGTTTTAAAAGATTAAACCTTTTAGGGGGTCAGGGATATAGCTGCATCTGCCTGGCAGGCATAAGGTCCTGAGTTCAATCCCTGGTACCGAAAAAAAATTCTGAAGATTAAACCTTTTATATTTTTCAAGGTTAATACAAAAAGTGTTACAGATGTGTAAATACCGAATAGTTTCTCTGGTGTGAGAAACTGAAAGTGTAAATAAGGACTAAATGTATAATAGGTCATGTGAAATAGGAAGAAAAGGGGCAAAGGGGAAGGAAGTGGGAGGGCTAAGGGAAAGGATAGAAGGGAATGGGATTAATATGAGAAAATGGAAAAATAGGAACAAAATCTTTGTAAATAGGGAGGGCTGGAGGGGTTGAAGGTAGGGCTGGGCAAAGGTGAAAAACAAGAACCAAGAGAGACTATGTAAAGGTGCAAATTTTCAATGATGAATGTCATTATATTGTATACCTAAAATGTACCAATGATTAGAATGAATAATCGATAATGTAAAATAGGAAGAAAAGGTCCAAAGGGGTAGGGGTAGTGGGAGGCACAGGGGAAAGGAAAGAAGGGAAAGGAAAAAATGATGAGAAATGGAAAAAATGGAAATAAAGTCTTTGTAAATAGGGAAGGGTGGAGGGCGTGAAGGGAGGGCTAGGAATGGGGAAAAAACAAGAACCAAGATGCATTATATAAAGGTACAATTCCCAATGAGAAATGTAATTGTGTTGTATACCTACAATGTACCAATAAAAGAATTTAATACAAAAAAAAAACAACAAAAAGTGTTAGCTCCTATTTTCACAATGTATAGAAATAATTTAGAAATTCCAATTATTACATATCCCCCACCAGATATAAGCTAAACTTTGTGAACTACAGCGAAAAAAAAAAAAAAAAAAGAATGACACAAAAGGGGTATACAAAATTTTAGCACCTCTGTTGTATTTGTTTGGTTGTGGGTTTTTCTTTTCTTTTCTTTTTTTTTTTGGAGACAGGGTCTCACTATATTGTTCAGGTTGGCCTTGAACTCACTATGTAGTCCAGGCTGGCCTCAAACTTGTGGCAAACCTCCTGCCTCAGTCTCCCGAGTGCTGGGATTACAGATGTGCGACATCATGCTCAGCAGCACCTCTGCTATGAAAGAACTGGAGAATAAGAAAATTTCCTGGGTTTAAGAAAGCAATCTAGTTGCCACTGGAAATCAAAACATTAGCAAAAAGAAAACTATAACCACCACCAATAAGGTCATCTTTGAAAAAAATCACAACATAATTTGAGTGGTTCGAAAGCAGAGTTAAATTTGAACTCTCAGTCAAAGGAAATTTAGTTATCATTGATAGCAATATTGCCCTCTGAAAGGCATATATGGTTTCTGTATCATCTGATCAAATGACATCTGATCAATCACTGTTAGATATTGATTAGAAAATACAATCAAGCATTTTGGGTTGTCAGGAGGGGTTTAGTTCGCCCTCCCTTCTCCGGTGAGCTCATGGAATTCAGCCAGGAATGTCCTGAGAGCAGAGGAGGGCAGTTTAGTTTCCCTACCACAGTGTTCTGGCCACCAACAGCGAGTCAGCAGGCAGCAGTGCTTCTCTGCCCCAGGGACAGAAAAAGCAGCAACCCCTGTCTAGGACCTGTGTGAGAAAGGTGTGCAAGGAGACCTCTTAAAAATGTGAGCAGAAGAAAGCTTCTTTCCATACCCATCATTCAACACTAAAGCTTTATACAAATTTACATTGTTTTTCTAATACTTTACCAATATGTAAAATCAAATCTTTTTTTTTTGGGTACCAGGGATCGAACTTGGGTCCTTGTGCTTGTGAGGCAGGCAGCGCAACCACTGAGCTAAATCCCTGGCAAAATCAAATATTTTTACATAACACTCCTTTAATAGAACTTTGAGGTTTATAAATATAGTCACACATTTAAAAGTTAGAAAAGCCGCAGGTCCTATTCTGTCAATCTTTCTTGACCAATCGCTCAACAGTCCCTGTCCCTAAGAAATTCCATCACATATTTTCTTCACAGAAATGAGTAAAAGAATGAATAAGTTAGCCAATAATCCCAACACTTACTCAAAATAAACTAACTCAGCAGATAATAAGGTGGGGATGTCAAAACACCTGACAACTGTGCTGCCACTTGCCCCGCCCGGCACAGCAGACATTCTATTTACTACATGGTGCCACAAGGCCCCAGTGGGACCCAGAATCCTGATCAGCAGGATTCCAGGGATCCTGGGTGAACTGAAACCCTTTTGCTTTCCTGGCATCAAGGCCAGACTTGATTGTTGAGCTAGAGTCAGATCTCCCAGCAGTGAACCTGAAAGTGCTAGGTCCCTCCCTATTCATACTTCATGGGTATAGAGACTGTAATTTCAGGGTTAGGATTTTTTTTTTCTCTTGAGACAGTGTTTTGCTATGTAGTTCAGGTTGGTCTTGAACTCACTATATAGCCCAGTCTGGCCTTGAACTCACAGCGATCCTCCTGCGTCAGCTTCTGGAGTGTCGGGATTACAGGCATGGTTAGGATTTTAATTTCATACTCAATTAGACCACAGCGAACTCTGGATATCCATTATGGGAAGACATATTAAAGGAATTTGAGGTCTTTGGAAAGTTACTTAACTCCAGTCAGGAAGAGGTACTGGCCTCACCATATGCTCCCTTCAGAACAGTTTCCAAGAATGTGAAATCAAGGAAAAAAGGTTACCTCCATCTTACTTCAAGTAAAAAATACACAACAGAGGAAACAATCTAACCTCAAAGTACTTTTCTGGATCAAGGGCAGAAGATATAACTTCTTTATTTAAGAAATTAAATATTATCTTACAGATCTTCCAACAAGAGGGTATAATTTAAACCTTGTAAAGAGTTTTTTTCCCCATAATTTCAAGACTCTATATTCTCTGCCTGTCTTTCAGCAATAAATATTCCTCCTTACCCCTAGACACTTCAACCCCCTTCATTTTTGAATCCTAGTCTGCCTATCAATTTCAGTTTAAAAGAGGATTAGTTCACCCCCAAGTGTGTACAAATTAAGTAACTAAAGGCATATTTACATGGATCTTTTACCTCTTTTCCATTATTGTAGCCATGTATCCTTATGCTACAATCATAAAAGATTATAAAAATTTAAATGCCATATAATTTTCATGGATCATTGTTATGTTCCCGAATGGCAGCAGCCTAGGGAAGCTGTTCCTTGGGATTTGGTTCATAGGTATTTGACCCCTACAGCCAAGAGAAAAGGAAGCCTGGCTACTGTTGCACGTGGTGGCAGACCTTGGCATCATCCATGTGGTACTGGTTTTAGGTGCATGTAGAATGCAAGAATTGTGGGGCCAGGAAGGTTTCCACCCATATTTCTGAAGAAGGCCTGGGAGGTCAGACAGTGTATCCCTGAGAGGGCATTGTCTGAAGCTGTGTGAAGCCGAAGGTGCAATGGAGACCCCAGAAGTTTGGAGAAGCCAGGACTATGGATCGTCTGAGGAAAATTGTGAGGCAGGAGCAGAGCTGGCCCAAGAAAGAAGCCTAGGGAACTACAACCACTGGAAATGCCATAGGGGCAGTCACTAAGCCCTTTGAAGTGCATGTCTTTTTTTTTTTGGTACCAGGGATAGAACTTGGGTCCTTGTGCTTGTGAGGCAGGCTTTGGAAGAACTGAGCTAAATCTCCGGCCCTGAAGTTCATGTCTTGCCACAGATTGTCATGGATGCTGGACATGGAACTATAGGTCTTTAATGTCTGTCCTGCTGGATTTTGGACTTGCTTTGATCCCATTCCTTTGTATTCCCCTATTTGCACCTTTTGGAGTGGGAGTGTCTATCCTGTGTCATTAAATGTTGAAAGTATTTAACTTTCTTTTCATTTGTACAGGGGCTTGCAGCTAAGAGTAAGCCTTAAATCTCAGAGGATACTTTGGACTTAAGACTTTTCAGCAATGCTGTAACTGTTAGGACTTTGGCAACTCTTGGAGATGGACTAAATTCCTTTTTCATAAAGGGATGTGCATGAGCCTTTGAGGGGTCAGGGGCAGAATGTTATGGCTTGTGACTAAACGTTCCCCAAAACCTCATGCAGTCATAGGTGGGGCTTTTTCAGAGGTGGCTGGATCTAGAGTGTGTGATTGATACATAGTGCAATGCTGGGATTAAAGGTGCTAGGATTAAGGATGGGTGATTACTACATCAGTCCACTGATTGGTTTGGCACCACCCTAACCTTGGTAACCTGGATATAATATAAGGGACAGAAAGGGGCTTGTCTTGTCCCTTGTTTGTTTTGCTACCTTCTGTCCACCATGAACTGTTTTTCTTCTGCAATGCCCCTCTGACACGCCACCCTGCCTTGGAGCCAACCAATTATACACTGAAACCTCTATAAACTGTGAGCCAAATAAACCTTTCCCCCTTTAACTTTGGGTGTTGGGGATTTTGTCTCAGCAATGAGAGAGAAGTAACTAAGAAAGCCATGAAGTATTCCTCTTTTAATTTTTTCAGCTACTTAAAATTGTAAAAACCATTCTTAGTTTGTGGGCCATACAAAAGACAAGCAGTAGGCTAAATTTGACCTAAAGCCTGTAGTTTATTGACCCTTGACACTATGAAAAGTACTTTACCGAATAAGTTCTATTTTACATAAAATTCTATTATTATTTGCCTTGGACTTCTCTTTCTCTCTCTTACTTTAATTAAAAAATATAATGTATTTCAATTAATCTCTTTGTTCCATTGGAAGGATTTTCTTGCATCTGCCTTGGTCAAACGATTAATCCTTTATATAATATGGGGGTTATTTACCTAAATATCTGAAAGTTTACATGTTATATAATATTGTCCTTTCAAAGACAATTTGTCTAGAATCTCTGCTTATTATAATTTCCTCAAATTGGATATGTTTTTCCAAAGTAATAAGATCTATTTCTCACATCTTCCAATATCTTAGGTGTATGAATGATTTATTGAAAGGAAAAAATAGAATAAACAGTCAAAAGAATTAGCCAAAAATGCCGAAGGGCAGAGAGATGAATGTAATTATCAATGCCTTTTTATGAACTTTTTATCTATAAAGGGAGTAAGGAAGCCAAGCTTCAGTGTGGAAGTTGAGATTAAATCCTGGTTAGTCACTGAGAAAATAGGAATTAAATATGAATGGGTAGGAGAAAAAAACCTTTTAAAAAATGAATAGTAAGAATGTCTCCAGAGCCAGATGATACACAGAATTCCCACTGGGGTGGTATGAAGAGTTACTTGGTGGTCTCCCCTATCCCCTACCAGCTGAGAGATGAGGACACTACTCAAACGTCTCTAGGTAAGACTGAGTATACTGTGTACACTAGATACTGTACCTGAAGATACCTGATATAAAAAGAGATGAGTCCATGGTGTTTTTGCTAACATTTTTGAAGCTTGTCATCAGTACTACTATCAATGGTGTAGGTCTCTCTACTGGTGCAGTAAACTAATTATGTGGAAACTGTACAGAGAATATAGGTAAAAAATATGATGGACTATCTGGATTTTCTTCTTTACATCTTAAGAGAAGTGTACACCACTGTTAAAGGCACATCTGTGTCTCTTTCTACCACTTGTCATAATCATTCTGGGCTTTTACATGCCACTACCACTGGGCTTGACAGGGCAGTGGCGTAAGATACACACAAACTTTAAGATGAAATGATCCACTGAGAAAACAGAGCACATTTTTTTTTCTTTTTTGGTTCCAAGGATCAAACTCAGGACCTTGTGCTTGCAAGGCAGGCACAGTGCCACTAAGCTAAATCCCCAGCCCTCGAAATACATTTTTGATCCTCACCTACTTACACAAACTTACAGGTCCTACTCTCATTTTTATGACTAAAATTGAATGGAAATGCAAGCTTATTTTTAATATATTTGCTTACAATGCAAACTACTCCATTTTCAGACTTACTGGGAAAATAGTTGTAAGCTTGTACTTTTAGCTTGTGAATTCCATGTAGATGAAATACAGTACAGCGTTTAGAAAAATTGTTTTCAACATGATTTACAAAATCAATACTTCATACCTTATTAAGATCATGTTAAGAGTACTACAGACCTTAAAACTTCATCAAAAGGTGAATAAAGGATAAACTCCTTTAAAGTATATGAGTCTGTGAAAATTAAGGCAAACAAATGTGAGATTTATGGTTCTAGTTTTAAAACAAACAAAGAAAAGTGGACAACTACAACTTCATTTGTTTCACCAACCCTCTGGCAGTATCTTTGTTTTATAGGTACAGAATAAAACTATGTTCCATCAGTATCTTTGTTCTGTATCAGTGATAGATAATGTGTGCTTAGAAAGGTATAACATCACATCTATGTGGTTTGATGGTTAATCTTGGTTGTCAACTTGACTGAACTGAGAAACACCTAATAAATTAGTAAAACACATTTCTGCGTGTGTCTGTGAGGGTGTTTAAAGAGATGATTGGCATGGAGGACAGTAAACTGAGGAGAGAGAGTCACCTTGAAAGTGGACAGCTCCTCCCAAGAGGCTAGAGGCCTGGATAAAACAAAAGTGGAGGGAAGAGGAAGCCCACCAGCCTGGGCTGTTTCTCTCTTTACTTCCTGGCTCCCGTGAGGTGAGCAGCTTTCCTCTACCACACCCTACAGCCATAACATCTCTCTGCCTCACCTCAGGCCTAAAAGCAATGGAGCCACCCGGCCACAGACTGAAACTTCTGAAACCATGAGCCAAAATAAACCTTTCCTCCTTTAAGTTGTTTTCCTGTTATTTTTCACAGCAAAAGAAAGTTGACTACTATACTAGGTGAAATATGGCAGTTAGTCTATCCAATAAACAGTTTCTTATTTACTAAGACCTTAAAACACTATGCAGAAACAATGTTATGTGCTTGCCTTTATAAAAGATAAAAACAACAAGAAAACAATGGTCCTATATGTTGAAGCAAAAAGTATTTGGTGGAAGAAACCAATAAAAACTTGAAAAGCTCTCAAAACAAAGCTTTACCTTACATGTTCATACTGGAAAGAACTGTAAATCTATTAGGAGAGGATAGAAAAGGTTAAGTTTCACTTGTTTCACGCTGATTTAAAACATTTGTACTTACATCTTGTCTTGGCCAGCACCAACTCGCAGAGTCAATCTGGGGATAACTGGACTTGGGGCTGGAACAACTGGTTCCACTTTTATCTGTGGAAGTTAGTACATTACAAGTCAATATTATTTTTTCCCCTCTATAAAAGTGCCTGCTAGTGAGTCTATTTCCCAACCCCTACAAACTTAATAAACAAATTTAAGTCACAAATATGCCTAAAATGCTAGACATAAAGACAATCTGGCCTATTCTGTATTTTGTTTTGTTCTCAATAACTGAAGGCTATCTTGCAGCATGAGAAAGTCTATGAACTTTAATCATAATATGTAAATAGGGCAGTTATTTCTGTTTTATTACTTTGGGTTAATTTCTTGAGTTCTATTATACTGTTTTAAACAAAAATTGATATTTAGAGCATTTGGTGGAATATTTACATAATTGCCAGATTCAGCATAAATAGAAAACCTACAGTGATATTTTCCTTTTAAGATGAAATGCACATGTTTATGAGACTTGACAAACATTAAACTCGTTATTAAGTTTACTTTATCACATGTGAAAGCTGAAATGCCAACTGTAACTACAGCATTACACTATTCCATTTTTGGCTAGCAGTAAAAAGATCTGAAATGCTGTAAAATAAAAAAACTGTATTTTTTCTTAGAAAGGATTTATAGTGATTCCTGAAAAAGATGAAAAATTCAAATATTTGAGCTATTAGTTAGAAAGAAAACATAGAATTAAGTATCACATTAAAGGGTCTCCACAATTTTTTTGTTTGAAGGTTTTATGGTATAATAAATATTTTGAATAAGCTAAACAAAAACTCTGTGGCTCCAAATTATTATTTACATCAAAAGAAATTTTTTTTTTGTACAGGGGATCGAACTCGGGTCCTTGAGCTTGCGAGGCAGGCGGTGGAACCACTGAGCTAAATCCCCAGCCCTACATCAATTTTCAATGGGGACTTGACTGGCATTTTCAGTGGGATAATTCTTTGTTGTATGGGACTATGTCAGGCACTGACAGATGTTCAACGTCTATGGTCTTGGAATACTTTGTGCCAGCAGTTTACTGCCAGTCAATGACAACTAGCTGCCAACCACTGATTATGTATTTTAAGAATTAAATCATAATAGAAGGGTATTGATTCTAATACTACTCAGTACATTAAGTCACATTAGTGATTTGAACATGGGTCAATCTACAACTTTCTCTTACATATTTACCTGTCTCCTCCAAGAGTTTTGTTTAATCCACCATCATATCAAGATCTGCTTTGATCATTCTCTTGCACAGTGCCTGGCATGTAGGAGGTGCTCAGTAAACATCCCTGAATCAACACTATCTCAAATGTCCTCTCATCTCTCATGTCTCTTGGTTATTCCATTGTTCATCCATGACCAACCTGAAACTATCCTCCAGAGCACTAACTGATACCAGAGAAAAATTTATGTCTTCCACTATCAGTTTATTTGGATTTCCAGTTCACTCATTTTTTTTTTTTTGGTACTGGGGATCGAACTCGGGACCTTGTGCTTGGGAGGCAGGTGCCAGAACCACTGAGCTAAAGCCCCGGCCCTCCAGTTCACTCAGATATGGGGTGACACCACGTCTGCTTTGTTTATTGCTATTGGCCAGAGTTTATTAAGTGCTTAAGACATATTTAAAGCATGAATATGAAGCAATGAATCTAAAACTTTAACAAGACCACTGCCTTTTTGCTCAGCAAACTCCACAGGAAAAAGTATCAAGGCCACTAGGCAAGAGAACTCCTTCAGCTTCCTACACAGACTTTTCTGCACCCCTCCATTATAACTAGAGCCCATTTCTTCTGGTTTTTAAAGAATATTATTCATTAGCTTAATTATCTACAGTATCCTCAACCTACCTGGGCAATTAATTATTTTTATCTACCCTTTGAATGTGTTCAACTCTATTTTTTAAAAAAACTACCTTCCCCTCAACCTCTGGCTAGCAGTCCCTCACATTTTTGTCTTCATTATTTCTTTATTTACTTCATTGTCTCTGTTTCTTTGCTCCTTATTCATTCCTCAACCCGCTCCAATCTAGTTTCTTCCCCACTCCAATCTAGTTTCTAGTTTCTCACATTTTTCAGTCTTCATTAATTCTTTATTCACTTCATTGTCTGTTTCTTTGCTCCTTATTCATTCCTCAACCCACTCCAATCTAATTTCTTCCCCAATCCTGACTTGTAGGCACTAATTACTTCCTGATGACCCAGTATGTTTTCCATTATAGGTCTCCTATGCTTCTTCCTTTTCTTTACAAAGTCCCCTACTTTTGCCTGATCTTATTTGGTCCTCTCATCATTCTAGCTTCTTTTGGGATCTCATCCATTTCCATGGTTTCAACTGGGGATTTTAAATATGTTATTTCTTTAAAATTTCCCTTTCTTGACTAGCACTGATTGAACATAGGACCAAAATGTAAGGCTGTCTATTGAACATTTTCAAGTAGATATCCTGTAGGTATTTCATCTCATAACATCCTTTTTTTTTTTTTGGAGTTCTATAGATTGAACTGTGGGCCTCCTGCATTCCAGCCAAGCACATTACAGCCCAAATCTTAATTTATTAACGTCCCTACAAAAACCTGTCCATTCAATACTCTCACTTTTGGATGAGGTCTCTCTCATTTGCCCAGTCCCACAATATAGTACAGTAGATTTTCCTCCAGGCCCCAGAGGGTCAAAAGTCACTAGGTGGGGTAGAGCAAGACCCATGTGTAACTATCTAGGTTTTTTTGTTGTGTTCACTTTCTCCTTTTGGGAGGGAGGGATGACACAACATTCCATATTTAAACAAATCTGAGAACCAAGGGTCCAGTCTCTTTATTTTGTAAACTGTTGAGACTTCTATATTTTTGTCACCTTTTATGTTATCTGTAGGAGAACAAACAAATATAACCAAAATTAATAAATATTTATAACCCACTCACAATCTGCCAGGCATTATACTTGGTTATTTTCCAGGTGTTTTCATTTAGATCTTTTAACAAACATGTGAGGGAGATATTATGGGTTTCATTTTACAGGTAAACTGATCATATATGGAGTAACCATTTTTCTTTTTTTCATTTTGTTTTCCTATTTCACTTGAAGGTTATGCAAACAACAAAACTGGGATTGAATATGGTCTTTTTGACTTAGAGAATCAAAAATTATATAAATTTATATAAGTTAAAAAATAAATTTATATAAATTACATAAATTTCTTATATTTGTTCAATTTAAAAATTTTAGGTTTCATAATGAAGTATTATGAATATTCCTTTTAAAATTAATTTTAAACTGATAAATAAAAACATAAAAATTGTACAAACATGGGGTTATATGTGCTATTTCAATACATGCATCCACTGGATAGTATTTACATCAAGTTAAACATATCTCTATTCAAATATTTATATTTTTTATTTTTATTTTTTGCAGTATGGGGGAATCGAACACAGGGCCTCATGCATGGTAGGAAAGCACTGTAACACTAAGCTATACCCCAGCACCATTTATCATTTCTTTATAGTGAAATCTTTCAAAATTCTTTTGTTTAGCTTTTTGAAACACACATTATCATATTCTATAGCCACCCTATTGTGCAGTAGACCAGAACTTCTTGCTCAGTAATACTTATTCCTTTAACTGATAATACTAATGTTTAAACACTTAACATTTTGTAAAGCTTTTTTATTTAAATAAAGCTGTTTCCCCTGTGTTTAAAAATTCTGCATTACTATTAATTTGCTTTGCAGTGTGTGTTTGGCCCATTTCTTTACCGCACTACAGAGTAACTGTAACTTACACTTGTATACTATTTCATCAAATATGTCCCACAGCCCATGTACATTATCCAACTTGATCTTTGCAACTCTATAAGGTAGATGTGGAAGGTATTATTATTCCCAAATAATGATGGGCTCAGGAAGATTAAGTGGTCTGTCCAGAGTTACAAAGTTAATAAATAAATGGCCTAAATCTAGGCCTCCTAACACCAAATTCATTTCCTTTTCCACCATATGGCTTCTTGATTCTCTGACATGGAACTGTTTACTTTCTTTGCAAAGGTCTCTTATGATAAATGACATATTCTTTGACATGGTTAGGGTTAGTTGTATTTTCTTCTCTATAGAAGGTTAATTTATGTGGAAATTGAGATAAATTTTGGGCATTCAACTAAACTAGTGGGGTATTTGATACTGTCTTAAATGACTTGGCAAGGCAAATGAATCAAGTCATGCCTATTTATGACCTATTACTTAAAAAGTGAAATGATATGAGATAAGCAAACAAAAATGTTGATATACTTTATTCACTAAAGATGGTATAAATGTGCCCTGCAAACAACAGGTATTCACTCAACTGGATGAATTAATGAATAATTCTGCTACCTCAGCTCAAAATTTTATCTGTAATTACAGTGATCATGTCATCCAAATAGAGATACCTCTGTGAAGAAAGAAGGAGCTATTAATTATGCCATAATACAGATGTAAACTAAGATTGCTTCAGGCAAAGTAGGACAAATGGTAACCCTACCTACAAACTACTTAAGCACTTTGATTTTATTCTTGAGGAAATTAAATTTAACTTGAAAAAATTCAAAGATTGGGCCGGGGATTTAGCTCAGTGGTATTGAGCCTGCCTTGCAAGCCCAAGGTCCTGAGTTCAATCCCTGGTACCAAAAAAAAAAAAAAGGAAAAAGAAAAGAAAAAAAAGATTAATTAGGATGCTAATACTATAGATATAGAACATATAATTTCTGAATAAAAATTTCTTCCCAGATTTTAATGTTAACTTTATCTGACTACTCGTAGAAATAGACAGAGAAACTTTCTACAAATACAGTATAAAATAATTTCTTGGCGGGGGATTTAGCTCAGTGGTTACGCTGCCTACCTCACAAGTGCAAGGACCCAAGTCCAAAAAAAATATTTCTTATGTTATTTCCCAGGAAACAACAAACTAAATGACAGTTACCTTGATTACTTAAATAATATGACATATGTCACCTTTTAATGGCATGAAGCCAAAATCTAGGGACAACCTGAGTTTGTAAGGGTTAAAATAAAAGAACAGCACTTTGGAGTAATGCTGAGAATTGGGGCGAGCAGAAGAGCATTTACAGTGGATTACTAAGCTTCCCAATTCACCAAAGAGGTAAAGTCCAGCAATATAAGACTCCTTTGTAGCTAACTAAAAATACATTGTCAGTGGATTTGTCCAGTTTTATGTATAAGCAATACTTCTTTCACCTGAACTAATACTAGTAGTCATATAAGCCCCTTATTGCCATGTGCTGCATTTTTTTTGCTAATCTTCAAGGATTTAGCTTCTTTGCCACATACCTCAGGGCACCAACTGATAAAGCTCTAACTCTCCATTTTTCCAGGACACCAACAGTGCGGCCTTGCAAAAAATGAAAATCGCTCAAGAGATTTAAAGGGGAAATTTATTTTTAAAATCCTGACTTGAAGCAAAGAGGTGGATTTTTAAAAAGCTTATCTATAAAGAATCAGTTTAAATTTAAATTCTATCTTGGAACTCTTTCATGCATTCCAGCTTTAAAGTTTATCTTTTGACAGGGACTTTCTACAAAGGTAATGGGCAGCTTTGTCAATATAATCTGTGCAAGGATTTAAAAAAAAATTTTTTTTAATGTTAAAGTCTTTTCATTATAAAAAACACCATATATATGTATTAGCTTGGGTAGTAGCAAGTTCAGCAAGCGCTAGTTCAGACTTCCATCTATGGTGATATGTCAGAAAAATAACCCATAGATACTACTGATGAAAAGTCCATTTTAATCACCTAACATTTTGGATGCTAAGCTATGACTGGTAAACTTTTTTGCTGTCTTTCTTCGCAATTAAGGTCCTCACATTAATTCCTTTTAGAAACCATCTCACAAAACACTGATAAGCTGTTTAAAATATTAACAAGCCAGAATGTGCCTGGTTGTGGTTAATGATAACAAGTGGTGTCCAGCATGGACACTTAAATACACGGCTGTTGGCCAGTGCTTGCCATGCATTCATGTGAACCCAAGCTTTCAATTCACAGTATTTGAAGAAAAATTAAGTTACTTGTTTCCTCTTAGAAGAGACAGGAGAAACAGGAAAGGAGTATTTCTCCCTTTTACTGTGTTATTTTACTGAGAACACTTCATTTCAATAGTTATGACAGCTGATGAGAAAAGACTAGAGATGAGACTATATTCCTTTAAATAAAAGGGAAGAAAGAGGAGCAACTTTTATTAATGGGACAAACCAGTGAAGGTATTTATCATTCTCTAAACTGTTTAAATTCAATACAAGATTATTTAGGAGTAAATCTTAAAGGATTTGGGGATAGATTAAAGAAACACTAAAATTTTTAACTGTTCTAATTACTAATGTCATTAAGGCTTTGAGGACATTCCTTTTGTATTCTTTAAAACATGGCTGGTAACAGGGACACGCTAAGGTTTCTTCAAAGACTAAAATTTGAGCAAGTTGTGCTGTCACCTTAGTCCCGAATGCTCTCTTCTTACCCATCTCAGTAGCACGCTGTGCTTAGACATGCGGAACAGAAGGTGGCTGGCCTGGGAGGGCTTCCTGGGGTGGGAAAGAACCAGGCTTCACGTGGACAGACCTGGCCAAGTCACAGCTCTTCCACTCACTGCTGCCGGAAGCCACTCAACCTTTGGGTGCAGTGTTTTCAGTTGTAAAACAGGAACAGCAATACCAAGTCCCCAGAGCTGCTTGGAGGGGTTCTGGCCAGGCCTGACACTTGAATGCATTCAGTAAGTGATAATGGCTAAAATAATTTATCATCCAGGTGAGTTAATTCAACAGCCCATGTTGGCTCAAGTGAAAGAATTCATCAGTCAGTAGTATACACTTTTGGGAATCCTTTATAAAGTATATGGGCTTTCCATTATAAACACCTTTAATTATTCATGAGTAGATTATCAACATCATTAGGTATTTGTAAAAATTTTTGAATTGTCAGTCACCTACTCATCTTAGATGACACAAACTAGTCTCAATTAGTGTTTTCTACGAGAAGGCCTTTTATGCCAACATATTCTCAGAGAAGATATGAAACAGGGGCGGGGGATTTAGCTCAGTGGTTCTGCCACCTGCCTCACAAGTGCAAGGTCCCAAGTTCGATCCCTGGTACCCCCAAAAAAGAAGATATGAAACAATAAAAAGGTAAACTATATAATGATACTGGTATTGAACAAGAGGCAAAGTTGGAGGGAAGAAAGCAAAGGTCTGAGAAGTTAAGAGACTTTCATGAATAGTTCTCAAGTGGTAGGGCTGGAATTTCCACCTGTCACTGTGAATGCCAAAGCATATACCTACTGTGGGCTACTGCTGGGCCTATTTATCTACAGATGCTAATGGCATGATTTGGAGGTAAAACTCTACTGTGGCATGCAGATCATATTCAAATAAGAAATACATTCAAATATAAAAACACAAATCCTGATAAGCACAGTGGCACATGCTTATAATCTCAGCTTCTTGGGAGGCTGAGGCAGGAGGATAACAAATTTGAGGCCAGCTTGGGAACTTAGCCAGATCCTATCTTAAAATTTTAAAACAAACAAACAAACAAACAAAAAGGGGTGGGGGATGTAGCTCAGAGGTAGTAGAATGCTTGCCTAGCAAGTTTGAGCCCCTGGGTTTGCTCTTCAGCACCACAAAAACAAATTGCATTCGTCTGTTTGACACATGGGTTGTGGCTTATTTTCTATTTAAGATTATAGACACAAAGAGCCAGGGATTTAGTCAGTGGTTCCACTGCCTGCCTCACAAGCACAAGGACCCAAGTTCAATCCCCGGTACCCCCCCAAAAAAAAAAAAGATTATAGACACAGATGGGGGTATAGCTCCATGGCAGAATGCTTGCTCAGCATGTGATGGGGCCCTGATTTGATCCCTAACACCACAAAAAATATCAAACAAGACAAACAACAGATTATAGGTACAAAGGTCCAATTCCAATAACATAAATAACAAGATGTTTTCTTATTTTTTTCATAATGATCCTTCATGCAAAATGTACTTAAAATACAAAGAGTAATTTTTAATTAAAATAATCTGTACATTCATCTGAACTCAAAGATCCATGGTTTGAAATAAATGATTATAGAATATATACACTGACATGCACAGAAACAAAATTTTAAGGAAAATTTTAAACTGCTCTGAAATGTACCATTAGATTGATCACTGCTAAAGCTACTATGGTACATAGTAGCATAACTGCTCTTAACATAGTTTTCTTTAAAAGCTAGTTTGGTGCCATTTTAAGTGACAGATCAGACTCCTAACCCTGATAAATGCGTATTACTCATCACAAAGGGGAACTTAAAGGATGCATACATTATTTCACTTAGCCCTTTTTTTGTCTGTTTTTTAAGACAGGGTCTCGGGTTGGCCTCAAACTCACAATATTCCTATCTCAGCCTCCCAAGTGCTGGGACTACAAATGTGAGCCACCATGGCTGGCTTCACTTACCCCCCGCCCCCTGCCCCATGCTGGGATTACAGGCATGTGCCACCCAGCACACCTGGCTCCCATTTTTAACTTAATGTAGGAAAGCACAGTGGCTGGAAACATTAATTACAGCATCTTGCTGGCCTGGACTGAAATTCTGGCTCCTGTTCAATTACTTACTATGTATGTTATCTTGGTCAAGTGTTTTCCTCTAAGCCTCAACTGTTCATCTTAAAGTGATAGTCATTAATTATAGTGCCCACCTCAGAGGGTCTCAGGAAGGACTAGTTCTCAACACATAGCAATTACTACAGTAATTAGTATAGCAATTACTATAGCAATGTTAACTACAGTATTACTACTTTGCTATCATTATCTCTAAAGATGAAATATCTAAGGGTTAAAGAAGCTAAAACATAGTTTTGGGATCTTATCCCAGGTGTGCTGCACTCCAAAGCCCAAAGCTCCCTTCACTCACCAGGCAAACACTTGTTTAATTAGTGGAATCTTCACTTATCCCTAGTACTGAGGGACCAGTGTGTAGGGCAAAATAAACATGGGAAGATATTTAAATTTAACTTTGTTGTGGATATCTAAAAAAACTCAGAGGCCATAGATTAAGCATACCTACGTATACTCCAATTTAGGCATACTTTCAATAACTCATTTTGCTTGATATCTGGGGGAGCCTAGTGGGGCTGCAAACAGAAATCTAATGTGCACGCTAATATCCACTTCCTGTCAATGGCACTGCCATGAGCTGTACTACCCTTTATTATTTCTTCTCCATATAAAGAACAAAACTTTTAAAAATACTAAGAAAACAGAAACTTCTTAAAAGGGTGTAACAACAGCTGCTTCACCTGTACTGCCAGACTGGCTACTATGGTCCAAAGAAGTGGCAAACTCTCACTTTCTACAACTTTATAGGTTGATTCAAAATGGAATAATAACCCCACCATCATCACCACCATCAATGGTACCTCCCAAGACGGTGTCTGCTTATGTGCCAGCTGTGGCCGTGTGCACATTTGGTATGTTATCTCACCCGATCCTCCTATAAGCAACATGCCCAGTTTCACAAAAGTTAGGATTTGAATTCATGTCTAATTCGACAGGCAGAATTATTATGTTAAATTCTGATAAGGTATCTGACAACACGGGTAGACTTTTGTCATTTCTCTGATCCATAACCCATCAAAACTGATGCTGGGTCTTGTATCCTCTGTAAGGTGAAATCCGTGCTACTAGTAACCAAAGCTTTGCTTCCCATAGAGACGGACTGAGACACTTTTCCTTCTCAAAGTCACAGACTGCTATTAAATCGTAATCTGATGAGCTTTACTACTGTCTTTCCAAAGGTAAGATGGTGATGAAAGCAACAGTACCATGTTTGATTTACTGAGCGCTCAGCTGCCAAGTTACTAGGTACATGATGGATAAATAACTAATTGTCAGACAACATCTCTAACAATAAACATTTCAAAATGTGAAGTATCTGTGGTATAAGTGACTTGGCCTTTGCTAGGTGTGACCATGATCTTGAGCAAGTCATTCTCAGGGTCAATTTCTCAATTCAAAAATACTGATGCCAGTACCTGCTGGATCTATGTCATAGGTATTTTTTTTTTTTTTTTTGGTACGGGGATTGAACTTGGGACCTTGCGCTTGTGAGGCAGGTGTTGGAACCACTGAGCTAAATCCCTGGCCCTGTCATAGGTATGTTAGAAGAAAATAAAATGTGTGAGAGTGCTTTAAAACCCGAGGAGTTGTATATAAAAATAACATAATATGATAATGAAAATTATTTTAAAAAATGGAAATAAAAGTTGGGTTTCTGTGTTTTGTTAGCTTGCTCATGTTCAGTTATTTGACATCAAAGTTTCCATTCTACCTCTGTATTTCAGAAAAGCCAAGGAAGAAAAAGACAGAATACAGTTAGGCAGAAAAATGTGAGAGGTACCATCACTGTTGTCACCCAAACTAATTTTTCGAGGTAAGTCTGAAGGTAAAAATATTGCAAAACTACTGGTAATAAATCTGCTGTAGGTCCACTGGATCATATTAAGTACGGAAAAAAATTACTGGATATTATCTTTGTTGTGAAGCTTTAACAAAGAGGACTGCTTCTAGAGGCTAGGGAAAGAAATCGCTGAGGGGCACTATCACTTTTTTAGAAAGTTTAAAGGAAAATCTTAAATCAACCAACCAACTGCTACAATAATCTCAAGTCAGAAAGGAAGAGCAAAGTTACAGCAGCAGAGGCCATATACTATGCCCACAGGATCTAAGTCTTGGTTCCTACAAAAACCACAGGATTTGACCAATTTCTCTGGGAGGACTCAATGAAAGTGTGATTTCTATTGACATGGTAAAACATCTCTACTATGTGGAATTAATTCTGCTCACTAAACAGACTGCTAGGTCAGCCAAGATGCTTGGGCTAGATACTCCAAAATAAGATTTAATCTTCTTAAAGCAAAACATGGAAAGAAGAAGGCATGAACGGCACGTAGCCCCATAACCCTAGATAAATGACAGAACAGCTCTCCAGAAAGAAAGTTGATTCAATAGTCCTTCCCTGGACCTTGCTATTCTCTTAAAGGAGGAATATAGTTTCACGAGCTCAGAAAAATGGGTACTTTTTCTGGTATCTAATAGTAAGTAAAACATAGTATGTAGTAGACTTGATAATTAACAAAAACATCTTTCACAGGTTAACATTACAGATTTAAAGAACTTCCAGAGATTAATATAGTTAATGGTTTGCAGTACGTGATTAGATTCCTCTTAAACTATGCATTTTTAGTATCTTTTTGTGCATGTGGGCTTGATTACAAGTTTATGGGATTTAGAATTAAGATGAAACTTTGTAACCTCATTACAAGCATATTTCCACAGGTGATTTACATCCAGAATACAGATATAATTGCTGGCATTGTTTCCCTGTATTTTTCACTAGGACTTTTTTGTTCAGCTAGTGTCGAAAATAATAAACTGCTTACTTTTTCATGCTTGTGTTTCTCCTTTTCTTTTTCTCTCTTCTCTCTCTCCTTCTTCTCCTTCTCTCTTTCCTTCTCTTTCTTCTCCTTTTCCTTTTCTTTCTTTTTCTTCTTCTCCTTTTTGTCTTTTTTCCTTTCTTTCTCCTTAGGTTTCTCTTTTTCCTCAAACAGTTTTTCTGGGAGCATGGGTGACAAGGCAGGCAGCAGGGAGGGGACCCTCACTGCCGCAGCAGGACTGAACAGGGGCAGAGCCATTTCCTTTGGGGGCAATACCAGTGGTGTTGATGGCGCCTTCACCTTATCTTCTCGACTTTTTTCTTTAACCCTTTCTTTTTCTCTCTTATCTTTATCTTTTTTACCTTTTTCTCTATCTTTCTTCTTATCTTTATGCTTCTCCTTCTCTTTCCTCACAACTCCATCTTTCAATCTCACTTTTGGATCAACATCTTCAAATTCTTTTATTTTAAACTTATAGGGATCCGAATCTTCATCTTTAAGAAATTCTTTCCATGGGTACTTTGTTTCCTTGCCAGCTTCCTTTTCTTTCTCTTTCACTTTATCCTTCTCTCTTTTTTCTTTACTTTTGTCTTTTTCCCTCTCCTTATCTCTCTGCCTTTCTTTCTTTTTCAATTTAGTCTTTAGCTCTTTTTTCAACTTTTTCCTTACCTCCACAGAGGAAGGCAGCTTGGTTTTCTCCTCATATACTTTGTGGAGAGGCTCAGGAGTGGGAGGAGAAACTGATGGCGAAGAGATGTAAGGAAAGTTGGCAGGCATATTGGAAGGTGTTGCCAGTTTTGCCTTCCGTACGACCTCATCAATTGAGGCATCCATTGTCCATGAGTTATCAGAACTTGAAGTTCCACCTGAAAGAGGGAGAGGAGTGGACCCTGATTTCGTGAAATTGTTTGAGGAAGTGGAAGCTTTTGGAGTGGTACACTCTGAACCTGAAATTCTCTTAGGGCTGGTAAAAATGTCTCCTTCCGACTCTGACCCAGAAGAAAACTCAAAAGGATCTGGCTCCCGTTCAGCACAGGCTCGTGCAATTACAGCATCAATAGAGTCGTCAATTGTTTTATCTGTTACAACAGCCTTTTTCGGCTGAGTTTCATTATTCAGTTTCCCAGCATCAGGGGGAGTCTGTGTTTGTTTTACTGGGATGGTCTCTTTACTAATTTTTTCACTTACTGTAGCTGAAGGAGTTCTATTTGGTGTTTCAGGTCTCATAGGTAGTTGGGGAATATGAGTCATAATCTTGGGGCTCTTGGGACTTTTGGGGCTCTTGGAACGTCCAGGTGATTTCTTTTCTTTGGATACAGTTTTTGGTGACCGAATAGGACTTCCAACTATTGCTGGTGATGGGGTAGTAGTTTTAGGTGATTTAGTTTTCTGTCCCGGAGAACTAGTTTTGGTCTTTGTTTTAGGTGTAAATGCCTTTGTTTCTAATGGTTTTGCAGTTGGAATTTGTGATTTTGCTACTGGAGCCAACATTGGCGGCTCGGGTGATGGAGGTGCTAGGTCAGTGCTGTCCTGCACATGGACTGGAGAAAGCATTGGTGGAATCTTCTGTGTATTTATTGAGCTGAGTGGTTCTCGAGCTTCCAATAATACTACATCAAGGGTGTCTCCTTTAGTGCTTAAAAGCCGTGGTCGTTTCATGGCAGGCATCTCTTCAGCTTCGGGACTGTCCAATGGTCTCTTACCCAGAAAATTCTCATCATTAATAATTTCCTCTTCCTCAAATTCATCATCTTCTTCCAGGGGAACCTGCATGGCTTCTGCTGATGTGCCCCCATCAGTGGGCACCTGCTCCTCTTCTTCCTCTGGTAAAGAGAGAAAAAAGGATTATTAGAATGTAACAAAACCTTAGATATAAAAATAATTTCTAGAAAGGAAATTACTGAATATGCAGACAGTAAAGCAGTTAAGTTTTCAAGGATCTTCCCAACCTGTGTGCCATCATGCTTTAAGACTGGAAATCACTGACAGCACATGTACAAAAGGACTGGAGTCAAGTGGTCTGGTCCTAACCTCAGGGTCTGGACTTTGTGAAGCATCTCCAATTGTCTTCTCCTCTTTAATTAATTCTTTCCCTAACTTGAGAAAATACTGTTTCCATGTTACTCTTGTGTTCTCTCTGTCTCTCCCCTTCTCTGCCTCCCTCTCCCTCCCTCCCTCCCTGTCTTCTAAAAATCAAGCGATGAGTTACTATGTGACTACTATCCTCAAAAATGACAGAAAGGTATACTCTTTAAGGGCTTTTCTAAAATTTTAGTCCTCTGGACAATTCATATCCTACTTACATGTCTTATCTTGCTTGATGTCAACTGCTGGAGAAGCAGTACTGTACAATGCAACACATTTGGTTTCAATGTTTGAAAAACCACATGTAACTATGTTTCAGCTAGAATTTGGGTACTATAGAGCAATAGGCCTTAGGCAATCTCTCAATCTCTTTGAGTTTTTTCCTGACATTCAAAAGGGACTGTTACTTGCCCTGCTTACTTGACTGAGTTGCTATAAGATATTATTTACTTTTATATAAATTAATCACATAATGCAAAACAAGAAAGGCTGAGGAATAATTCATGACCTAAAAGAGCTCACAGTTTATTAGGGGAAAAGAATGTACGTGTGTAGAATATAGAGAGTGACTAGGGCCAGAGACAGATAAAGTGCTACAGGAGTTCAAAAGAGAAGCACGTTACTGCAATGTCAAGCATATGGGAAGGACTTTAGCAATCATGCAGTGTTTGGAATATATGGAGCTGGGAGTAGTGAAGCTCTGGATAAAGCACTGGAAGTGGGTCATAGGAAGTATGTAAGCATCATGGATAATTGTCTGGAAAGTGAGGTGTAAGATGGGGCATAGTAGTAAGAAACTTTAGTAAAATTGTGTCCGATCCTATGACTGAATTCCAGAAGAAGGAAATGACCTCTATGCCACTGGTAGTTTGGGCCTAGTGAAGCTTTTAGGCAATGGAGGAAAAAAAAGGGTACATGTTAGAAAGATCACATGGGCAGGAACAGATCCTAAAGGAAAGGGACAGGTGAAGAGGTACTGAGATGATTTAGGTAAGAGGTAGTAAGAATCTAAACTTGAACAGTGGTAACAAATAGAAAGCAATAGAGGTAAATGACGTTCTGAAAATTGAACACAAAGAACTTGATAAACAATCAGGTTTGAGTGAAGGAAACATTCAAATACAAGTTAACGCTCTGAGGTCTAGATAGTGATAAAGGCAGTCGTTAATAGAGACAGAAACAGAAATGGAGGACAATGCCTAGACCCAGACAAAGTTTGATGAACTTTTAGTTATTGTTGTCAAGTAGGCAGCTAGAAACATAATACTGAAGTTCAGAAAACAGGACAGGGTGTGTGAGAGAAAAATCTTTGTTGAGATCATTGAAATCACAAGAATGGGTGTATACACAAGAATAAGAGATAGGTTCAGACAGTTGAGGAATACCTATATGTAAAGATAGGAGGATGAAGAACTAGAGAAAAATATGGAGGATCAGGTGTCCAAGAGATCAAAGGAGTAAGAGCTTTTAAAAGGAAGCCTAGTGAACAAAGTCAATGCTTTCTAGGTCCACGAGAATGGAGGCCAAGAGCAAAAGTGACACTATAAAAGCATTAAGAGGTGACTGACAGTGAACGGACACAGAGATGCATGTTAAAGGATTCTGTAAGCTAGCACAATGCAAGTTCAATACATGATTATTACTGCCATTACTTGATAATGACACTATCCTCACCCAGCACCCAAGGCAGAAAGGTGAGCATCACTCCAGACTACTTCTTTTCCCACTTCCCCTCCGACTTTGAATTGTACACGTTTTCTTTAATGTGCTTTCCTCCTTACTACTGTCTTCTTATTTCCAGGATAATCCTCAGCACCTCTAATCTGTACAGCTGCAAGAATCTTCTAACTAGTTTCTGCTCCCAGGCGTCTTCCTCAGAACCCTTTCACCTTGTGTGATCTAAATAAAAAAGCAGAATATGGGCCAGGGATTTAGCTCAGCGGTTTCACTGCCTGCAGTGCAAGTGCAAGGACCCGAGTTCAATCCCTGGTACCAAAAAAAAAAAAAAAAGCAGAATGTGTGACTTCCTATCTTAAAACTCTTCATTGTCCCATCAGAAGTGATTTGCAAAGGGTATCACCTTGGAGCCTGAGGGTTTTATGGATCTCCTTCTGAGGTTACTGCACAGTAGGGACATGGTCTCTTGTTTTCTACTAAGTGGAAGAGTTACCTTTTAGGTTATTTACCTCTAAAGTTATGTTTAATATGCTGAGCTTCCACTAAAGCTTTGTTGTGAGGCTAAAATATGTTTGAAAATCACTGTTGTAAACTACAGAAGTCCAACTTCCCTGGCATGACTGATAAAGGCACCCCATGATCCAGTTGGGTAAGTAACCTCATCATTCACAGCGTGTCCCCAATGCACCACTCACTCCAGCCAGATATACACAGGGCTGTCAGGGAACTCCCTCTGCCTGGATTGTCTCTGCCCCCTGACACCTGGTGACTATTTCTGCTAAGACTCTCACCAAATGTTGTTATTCTTTTAACACTTTTTTTAAACAACTAGAAATGGCCACTCACACCTATGTACTCTATATGCAATAAACAAAGCCTAGAACGGTGATGGTGAACCCTTTAGAGACGACTGCCAAACTGCAACCTGAAACCCACTCATTTATCGCAAAGTGTCAACACTGCAATTAAACCTGAATACAGAGTTTTAGTTTAGAAAAAACAACTCTTGCTGGGAGTGGTGGTGCAGGCCTGTAATCCCAGCACTTGGAGGCTGAGGCAGGAGGATCACTGTGAGTTTGAGGCCAGGCTGGGCTCCATAATGAGTTCAAGGCCAGCCTGAACTACATAGTGAGACCCTGTCTCAAAAAACCAAAACAAAAGAAAGAAGAAAACAACAACAACAACAACTCTATATTAATATCTTTTGTCTTAAAAAGAAAACAGTAACAGAGGTGCCATAGGGTCACCACTACAGGCTTAGAGTATTTACTGTTTACCCCTTCCCTTTCCTATCCTAGACACACCATGTTCAGATCATTTGACTTCTTCCCTCCTCACTCTTAGAATGACAGGATGGACTTAAATGTGCTCCATTGTTAACAGGTAAACATACAAAAATCAGAAAGAAGAGAGCTTTAGGGTATTCACCAAGTGACTGAAAGTTTTCTAACACTTATTAGTATCATATTTTTAAATTTGAAAGGGACTTTTCTTATAAAGAGGATCATAAATCCCAAATGATGCCAAAGCAGAAAAGGTTTTGGCCCAAAGAATGTAATAGGCCTTTAGAAAATGTCAACATGTGTTTTGTTTCCTAAATCTGGAGGGTAATTTGGATGTGGATTAGTTCTGAGAGTCAGTCCCTTTGAGAGTGCTTTAGTAAGGCTGTGGGAGAGCAGAGGGAAACTGCTCTAACATGGGCAGTTCCTGGAGAGAGGAGACCCTGGATTAGTAAGATAGTTCTAGTTCCTCCAGACCTCCAGACTAGAGGAACCTCTAGTTCCTCCAGGAGTAAGGCCTGTTATAAAATAAATCAGAACAATTTGAAAATTAATATTTTCCACATTGTATTGTGTAAAACTGAGTTATTTTACTACTGTGCAGATTGGAACTGGTAAGATGGCCACTAGCCAGGTAACTCAACTAAATATGTAAAAATAAATAAATATTTTAAAAGTCTATCATTTGCATTTTCTATTTTAGTTTATTACATTTGTAGGTGGTTTGCTTGTTTTTGAGCTCAACATAAATGACATTGTACTATAATATTTTGTGGCTTCTTTGACCCAACATTATGTTTTCTGAGATTCATCCAAGTTGATGCATTTTTCACTATTGTCGAAATGTCCAACACTTATTAATCCATTCTCTGAGAAGGGAAGTTTCCCAGTTGAGTGAATATATTTTATTTTAGAAATATTACCAATTTAAAACAAATAAATACAGCTGATCTAGTTTATGTCTGCTTAAATGGAAACTCAGTGGATGGTTATGCATGAGTTTCTGGCTTTTTATTGTGTGGATGATTTTAATTCTATGTTCTAAGATTTTGCAATAAGATAAATACATGATAGGTATTGGATAGCTTGCCCTTTACTTTGGATAAAGGTTAACTTCAGATTGATAACAGTGGGTTACAATAAAGTATTCTTTGCAAGAGTGTGTATAAGGAGCACCATTTACTAATAATCTATAAAATATCCTGTGTTTTAATATTTTCCCATAGTCTTCTGTGGGAACAGTTTTATTATAAAATTGCACAATTTTCAACAGAAGCTAAGTATTACCCAATATTTGATATAATTTCTATTGTTTCTGTGTTTTGAAATCAGAACGGAACCTTTTGTATATATGTGATAAACAAGTACTGGAGAAAATATCAGTCCAAGGAAAACTGATTTTTAGTTCTGAGATATTTAAGCCAGTTCTTCAACTTCTTAAAGTTTTGTCTCTTGACCCAGCAAATGTGGATATTCACATCATTCATGGTAAGAACATAGTGAAAATTAATCATAGAAATTCTGAAATTTCAAAATAGTAGTAATGGTCAATAATAGAGCTATCTCATAAAGTTAACCTTACAATCTTTTTTTGAGAAGATTAAAAAACAAACAAAAATCTCTTCTCCCTATAACACTGTAAAACCATATAACAAAAGCACAAGTTCAGTAAGTTAGCACCTACTGGTCAAAACAGATACTACCTCAGCCATGTGCTCTAGTAACTCTAACCCTATTCTGCAATGAAGGTGGTCAAAAGTTGTTGAGGAGACTTTACTTTTTTTTTTTTTGCAGTATAGAATTGAACCCAGGGCCTTTCTACTAAGCCACATTCCCAGACCCTTTTTAAACTTTTTTAAAACCTGAGACATAAAAAATTTAAAAAGGGTCTGGGGATGTCTCGGGTCTTGCCAATCATTAAATTCCTCATGCTGGCCTTGAACTTGCCATCTTCCTGCCTCAGCGTCCCTGAGTGTTTGGATTCCAACCACGAGCCACCAATTCCAGCCAGATTTTTTAAAGATACTGGATATTTTAGTAGGAGGAAACCAGATCTGGATAAGTAGCAATACTAGTGTTAAAGGTGGAGCCAGGAATTATAAAATCAGTGTCTTCTTTTCTGCTTGTGTTAAAATGTGGCTAAAGTTAAGTGATATTGACCTTTGTTTTTCCTTTCTGTGATAATTTATTCAAAATTATGATATTCATTATGATTACTAGTACTGTCATTCATCAAAGAATACCAAGGGAGAAAAAAAGACATTTAACAGCTGTCACAGTAAGAGATTTTTCTTTCTGCCAAACATCTCTGCATATAGGGTGTTAGGTTTGGACCTCAGGTGTCTGCCAAAGGACCATGAGTTAAGGACCTGGTCCCCAGCTTGGTGCTATGGGGAACGGGTGGAAATTGTAAGCAGTAAGCCTAGTGGTAGGTTTTCAAGTCACTGGGGTTGAAGTGGATTGTGGAGCTCTAGTCTCTTCTACTTTTCTTCCTGAGAGGTGAGCTGTTTTGGTCTACCATGTGCTCCCACCATGATGTGCTGCTTTGCCACAGCCCAAGGTAACAGGGCCAATCAACCATTAACAGAAACCTCTGAAACTAGGAGCCAAATAGCCTTCTCCTCTTTATTTTATTTTATTTTTTGGTACTGGGGATCAAACTTGGGACCTTGTGCTTGCGAGGCAGGCTCTGGAACCACTGAGCTAAATCCCCAGCCTGCCTTCTCTTTAGAAGATGCTTTTCTCATGGATTTGTTAAAGTGATGAAAAGGTGCCTACAAACATGGCATGCTTTTCACTAGTCAAAAAACGAAAAAATGTGAAATAATGAGTGACTCAGTACAAAGTCATTACCACAATTAAAAATACAATTTAAAATAGATATTTATTTGGTAGCAGGGTATCTTATGTTTTTTAAGGTACTCATTTAAACAGTCAATGCTTCTAAATAAAAAATTGATTGTAAAATTAATTTCTAAATTTAAAATAATTTTCAAATTTGTAGAAAAGTTGTAAGAATACTATAAAGAACTCATAAATAACTGTCACCCAGATCCATCTATTATTTACATTTGTCTTACAATTACATAATCATATATTAATTATACACACTTATGTAATTTTACTGCAATTTTCTGGGAACTGTTTGAGAATAAGTTATAGATATAGTCTGCTATCCTAAATATGTCAGTGTGTGTGACTGGAGAACAACAGTCAAATTCTCTTTAAATCACAAAAAATAAACAAAATATATTCATATTAATGTCTATCTTAAGAAATTTCATAAATGCTGATGAGGACAAGATACCATAAAGTCCATCCCAATTTTCCTTCATTAATGACACAAATAATCCACACTCCCTACTTCCCTGAGGAATAATGAGAAAAACATGCTTCTTAACCAAACTTCTCAAACAAAAACAAAACAAAGCAATGAGGTCTGAACATACCACAAGGATTTGGGGGAGGTTAATTCTAAACTACTATAAATATTGACTCAGAGCAAAAGATCTTTTTAACTAGAATGGTAAAGGCCTTTAAAGAAACACTATAATCTAAAAAGCTTATAGACATTAGGAAAAAAGGAAATTATTTGCACATGGCATGAAAGCTTTCTATTTCATTAACTACACACATACATGCTGCTTCGCAATTCAGTGGCATGTTCTCCAACTAAGGATAAGATACACTTCCATTAAAAAATTTTAAATAAAGACAATAAAATGCTATCTCCATATATTTCACTCAAATCAAGTGTACTTAAAGCTAGATTTATAAGGATTTTTTAAAAAGTACACACAGGCAGAAACGAATTCCTATAATGACACAAACTTTATCATCTTCCCATCGGTCTATGCATTTGTTTTTTTTTTTTATAACAGATGCCTCTATTCTGAAAAAGTTATGCAAAGATGCATATTTTCCTCAAAAAACACCTATACATTTGTCTTGATATTAGATTATATTTACTGTAATCAGTTCCTTGAAGTGACTCAATGCTACTGGTTCACATTCACTCACTCATTCACCCACTGTGAATAGACTCTAGGGATACAAAGGCAAACAAGATACAAATTCCTGCCAACCATATTTTGTGGCCATTGGTTCAAGTAGGAGGGTAGGGATCTGCACAAAATACACGTATGCTCTCCTCAAGGAATATGAGAAATGGAAATGCTGAGCAGAAAGGGAGCTGGAGTGAAGTTACTCCCAGGATCTGCTCCAGTCTTAATCTACTTAGCACTGCCATCTCCTGAGGCCTAAGATTTCTCATCTACAAAATCTAAGTATTGACATCTCCTTCTGATTTTTACATGTAATAGACCATATATGTGGAATGATCTAATGGGCAGGACAGAATTATTTTTGCCCCTAAATGTCCCACTGAAAAACATGCAAGTGCTTGAAATTCTGACCCACATAATCTGTGTCTTTTGATAATGGCAGTATCTTTAAGATGTTATTTCAAAATATATTTAAGACAGTGAAGCTAATGAAGCTATTTCACGTTTGGGGAGAAGGCTGAGCAAAATGAAATGTAAGTGAAATAATTTCATGGAATGTTGAGAGTTAAAAGTAGGTTTGGTGTACAGGACGTTGGCAGGAAGGTCAGGGTCAGGTGTGGGTGGGATATGCTGTGGGAAGCAGAGGAAGCCAGGCAAGGCTTGCATCAGGTAGATAGACAGTGGGTGCCTGGTTAGCAAGGGAGAAGGAGTGAAATAAAAGACAACTGTCATTCACTTCAACATTTTATCTTTTAGTTCTAAATGAAGCTAAAAAATTTAATTCCATCAACAATGCCTTATGAAATATTTTTTAAAGCATCCTGTCTGTAATAGAAATCAGACTCAACCACATGGCACATGTGTAAGTGGGTATATATTAATAAACTTACTTACTTAAAAAATTAAAATTCCTAGCAAAGATAAGACAATTAGGTAATGACAACTCATATAGTACAATCAATGAATAACACAATAAATTAATAGTAAAGTGAAGATGATATGTTAAAATACCTATACACACACTGATCTGTAAAAAAGCACTGTCTCACTAACATTCTGCACAATAAAAAACTAAAGTGCTATATAAGCAAGCCAACCTGAAATGACACCTAGTATTATAAATGGTCTAATCTATATGTTAATACTGTTGTATCACATAACTGCAGCAAGACTAAGATAACAATATGACTTTGGGGTTTCTATGGCTACATCCTGGGCTAACGTGCTGGAAAGGGCTGGCTGCTGACACCACACAAGCATTCTGAGTGCTTCGTTTTGGTTATTTATGATATGATTTATGATAACGACAACATCTCCTATTTTCTCTCCTCCTCAGATACAATAAATTGCTATCGTTAATCACCCTTCTCAGTTCAACTATGATTACAATAGTATAATAGAGCTTAGCTATGGTAATACTGTGGATTTTTTTTTTCAAGAATAAATACAAGTAAAAAAAAAAAAAAAAGAATAAATACAAGTAGATCTCTCTGACAATGCCAATATCTCGAATATTTTAATCATCTTTCTTTAAGTCCTTCAGAACAAATTCTGTTACAACTGTAAGCCCTTGGTACAAATCAAATTTATAATCAAGCAACACACATTCACAAATCACTACTATCATGATTTCTTAAACTTACTACAATACTAACACCGTGCATAGAACACACTTTCTTGTCCAAGGCAAACAATAGTGGCTGTTTTTTCCTGTATTGATAAACTAACTTTGTTATTTCCTTTGCCCCATAGTAAGAAAAATCGGCTATTCATCTATTAGAAGGAAAAATAATAGAGAAAGAACAAAAGCCTTGTAATCATACAGGCATACATGATGAGCCTCTGCCAACTACTAGCTATATAGTTGCTTAATCATTTTGAATTTCAATTTCTTTTTATGCCAATTTGGGTTAACAGAAAGTACTATCTCTTTGGTTTGGGAATAACACTAAGACAAAGTATGTAAAGAACTCAGCAAAATGTTTAAGACATGAGTTAGATTGTAAAAAAGAAATTACTTTTCTCTCCACATCTATATCCTTTCAATGGGCTAGTACAGCTCTGATCAAGAGGTAGAGCCTCCTTGAATGTGGGTAGCTTGCTTTGCGAGGGGTCTGAAATCGGCATGTGATATAAGCAGAGGTTTGAAAGCACTTGCACACTGCCTCTTACCTTCTTCCTGATCTGGGAAACTTGCAACCACAGATCTAGGAATGAGTCCAAGTCAGCCTGCTGGAGGATAAGAAGTGTGCAGGCCAGAGTCTGTTCAAAGCATCAGGCATGTAAGCGGGGCCACCTACCACCAGCTGGTGGCAGATACGTGAGTGAGCCCAACCATGTCCAGCAGAAGAAACGCATAGCTAAGCCACCCAAAATGTCAACTCGCAGAACTGTGAGCTAACAAATAACTGCTGTTTTAAATCACTAAATTTGTAAGTGGCTTGCTATATAGCAATAGGTTACATATTCACATATATATGCACAACTAGTTTTTGTTATTTGTAGTAGTTATATATAAAGTGGCTGCGAACATGGAGTTGTGAATATTGAACTTAGGGGAAATACAGGATTAGGTTCCCGTGAGCCTCTGGTCACAACATTTTTATCAAATGATCAACAAATAAGCTTGTTTTATGTATTATTATATTTAAAGATACCTTATTTAATATCTGTTGTTGATTCATTAATTTGGAACTACCAGCTAACAGTAATACAACTCATGCCTGAAGGAAGCTTATGTTACATACATGTTTTCTTTGTTAAGTACATCACAGTCTCTTGTGCTTCAGAACAGTAGACGGCATTGGTGCCATTTTAAAGGTAAAATCATGTGCAAAACTGTAAAAAGTATACAGCCCTGCACAGACCATGAAAACGACCCTTGTTTACCATAAGTGGGATGGAACAAAGGCAGAGAGCATTGCCTTGCTCAGCTTCATGTCTGGGAACATGAACGCTAAGTGGCTCCATTTTTTGGCATTCTTCACAGGTACTCAAATGACTGTGGGAGTGTCCGAGCATCCAGGGGTGACAAGTACCCATCAGTGAGCAGGCAAGTTCACAAAAACAGAATTTGCACATAAAGAAGATCAAATGTATATAGTTTTGTGGATATAAACTCATTGAGTACTTTTATGAACTATAAATTTAAAATAAAAGATTTAAAATAAAAATTTTACTTGAAAGTAATTCCAGTTCTCGAAAATATTTCATGAAAAGTATAAATATGCTTCATGAATTAAAACACTGTGACTATATCTGGTGAGACATTTTTCCCATATCCAAACTGAGACATGTTTTAGTTTAAAGAACAAGCCTTGTGCACAGCATTCTGCTCAAACCATATGCCCTTTCCTTGAGTTTCTGGAACACGCCACGGTCTCTCCCTCCCTAGGGTCTCTATGCTCACACACCCTGGTCTCCTTCCACAGAACACACCTCCCTCAAGTGTGCTTGTGCCCACCTCCCTCATTCTATACAGGTCAAGCTTAACATTCTTTTCAAAGAAGCAGTCTCTGGTCATTCATTCTCTATCCCAAAAATAAAGACTCACAATTTGTAACTTGCATCATTAATGCCCTAATCTCTTTCCTTTACCAAACCTCGCTGAGACAGAACTAGGTTTACCTGTAGCTGTGAACTATTACAGGTTGGTGATAATTAAAGATAGTCCTGATTTATGATGGTTTGACTTGTTTTTCAATCTTACGATAGTGTGAAAGTGATGTAGCAATAGGACTTTGAATTTTAAAGTTTCATCTTTCCCAGGCTAGTGATATGCAGTAAGATACTCTCTAGAAAACTCTGGGGTAAGTAAATGAAAGATTTCTGTTTTGATGAATTTAACTAGTGGAGCATATGGGCAACAAATAAATACAAAGGATAATTCATGGTGATTTAGTGCTAGGAAGACAAAAACGGATAACTTGTGTGCAGAGGGAAAGGGCTACTTGAGATAGTTACTAAGACCTGACATGAGGCCTGGTCTGTGAAAAAGATAGTAGCCATGTGATAATGCTTAGAACAAGCATCTCAGGGAGAAGGGACCAAGGACAAAGGCTGTGCTAGAGAATCATCTCTGCTGTTGGGTGGAGACAGGAGCAGCTGCAGTGGGCCATGTATACAGGGCAGAAAAGCCTACAGGTGACCTGAGGCCTGGCCTCTGCCTGGGGCACTGTGAGAGAGTCTGAGGCTAGCGTCAGCAGGGAAGTCTGACTGGAAGAGAGAAGACCCAGGAACTCAGAGAAAGGTATGGAGAGGTCCTCAGATACACACCCTGCAGATAAACAAGACAAACAAAAGAATAGGAAAATAACAGCTCTTTATTTTACAAATGGAAAAAGGTCAGTAATACGAAGCTTAGGATGACTGGGTCAGACTTAAAACAACCATACCAATAGGAAATCAATGATTACATGAAAAGACATACTCACAAAAACTCACTAAGCAAGCATGATGAGCATTACTATCCAACTCTCACAATATGAGGCAAACAGACTTTACAAAAACTTAAACACAGTCCTCTAATGCTGCAGATGCCTCAGGCCAATGCACTTAAGAATGCACATTGAGATAGGCTGTTCATCTTTGGGACTAAGCCTAATTCTATTTTGTATATTTCCACAAAAATAAAATAAAATTACATCTACATTTATGATGTTTGATGCTATATTTTTATATTGCACATACTTGTAGTAGGTATAGAGTAATACCTAGGCTCTTAACCAAACTTTTATTCTAATTTAAGACTGTCCCAGTGCTCTAAATGACCTTGACAAAATTCTGGAGAAAAAAAAAAATCTCAAGACCTGGGGCTCTAAAGCTATTTTAGAATTAACTCTGAATAATTGTCCCACAATATGAGTTTCTTGATTAATTGCTTAAGATAAGGTCTCCTTTTCCTTGTGGCCTCCAGTGGCTCCCTCTAGTTCCCATAATCACTTTTGTCTTATTCTTCAAACCCTGGAAGGCTAAGAGAAAAATCAGAGATATACCAATTCCATTACTTGAGGATTAGCTAAGAGATAACCCTTTGTATTCCATTACTGACCATTATTTGAGTAATTATTCAATAACTAGAGTACATTTGAAAGATGCACTAATTGTTTTCTGAGGTTCACTCTGGCTTTATATCAAAAAAAAGTTATAACTGTTATATCCTTTAACACTGCAAATCTACATTTGGGTTACATAAGAAAACACAGTAACTTTTACCATATTTTGTTTTTCTTTGATTTTTTTTTCCTAAGGAAAAGTAAAAGCTAAAAAAAATAGTCTGCTAAAGATCTTACAAACTATGGGGCCAGGGATTTAGCTCAGTGGTTCCGCCGCCTCCTGCGCAAGCACAAGGACCTGAGTTCGATCCCTGGTACCAAAAAAAAGATCTTACTAACTAGAAAATTAGGGCTCTATTTTTGACCAGATTGTGTCTTCTAAGAGTCAAATTTCTGCATAATTTAGATAGAAAACTGGCAGGGGTGGCTGCTCCATCTAATTTCAGTAAAATTAGTATTCAGCCACCTAAATTTTTGGCAGTATTCCAGCATGTTTATCCAAGACAATAAGTAGCGAGGAAATAAAAGAAAATTGACAATCATGCCTAAACAAGTTAGATTCTCTGTCTACCTCTACTCCCACTTCCTGCCACCCCCCCCACACTTGTGTACAAACATTTTAAGAAATGAATTTCAAGAGTACACTTCATAAATGAATTTATGGTTTTGCTTTCTTCCTCTTATGCATATCAACTGCAGATAGAACAAGAAAAATCCCTTCCTTTTCAATGTATATAGAACCCTATGATAATAGGGTGTCTGAAATTTGGTTTAATAAGGAGTAATGATTTTTTAAAAAACTCATTTATCCTCCAAATAAAGCAAAGCAGTTAAATCAATTATTGACTATCCGTGCTAGCAAATGGAAACTTCTAAATTTACTCATAATTGCTTCAGAATATCCTCTTTGAAAAGCTGAAAATACACATAACAAATATTTTCTTATTTTGGCTAGAACTATCTTTAGTTGGCACCAAATGAAAACCCAATAGGCACAGACCATGTATTTAATGTTTACCGATCAACTATTACTTGTATATCTTAAGTTCAGAGAAAACCAAAAAGGATTTATTCTTCAAGCTCATATTAGCTTTGTATCTAGCAGTGTCCAGATTTGGTAGTTTTCAGACACTCCTGAGAGCTAGGATGGAAAAAGCAAGGACTGTAAATCATAGTATAAGATTTGGAAGCCAGGAAAAGAGAGGCAAAAGAGAGCAAAAAGAGAGGCTTCTATTCAGTAACGTTTGCTATATACATCCATGTGCTGGGTGCTAGGTGCTAAGAACTCACATATGAAAAGACCTTCAAAATGTTTATCCAAAAGAAATTTACAAACCAGAAATAAATGTACCATTTAAAATGTGACTGTTTGCAATAATGAGTAAGCAGAATAGAAAGGTATCTTAGAAATAAATTTCAAAAGCAGCTCCACCCAATAGAAATATGAACTTCACAATGTAATTTTAGATTATCCAGTAGCCACATTGAAATATTAAAAAGAAACAGGTGAAACTTATTTCAATAATATATTTAACTCAATACACCAACAATATTATTTCAACACATAATCAATATAAAAATAATTACTGAGATATTTTACTTTCTTTTCATACTAAGCTTTTGAAATCTGAGGTGTGTTTATACTTACAGTACATGCCAAATTCAGATGCTAAGTTTTGGAAATACTTGATTTATATGTAGGTTTCATAAAATTTATAGTTGAGATAAGTAATTCACATACCCAAGATATTGCAAATATACTTTAAAGTTTTTCTGCAATGAGTAAATTGTTAGTTTTAAAATTTACATTTAAAATATAAGTAAAAAGAAATAATATGAAAATCTCAGTGGCTCAGATGAGCACTTTTCAAGCACACCATATGCATTGTGGTTCCTGGCTGTCATGCTGGATGCGCAGGTCTGGAGCTCTATTAGGACAACTTAGGCTAGAGCCTTGAAGAAGATCTAGAAGTGTGGATCAAGAGGTACTGGAGAAGCAAAATGGAGAAGCAGACTGAATATGCGGTTGACTAGATGCAACTGAGAGAGAACCAGAGCAGCAACAGCAGCAGAATTAGGTGCAGAAAAAGCATATAAAGGGGAGAAGGCCAAGAAATAATGATCACGTATTAACTGTCTATAATCTACTGAGCACTTGGAACAAAATGCTAGGGCCATGGTGATTCAGAAATGTGGTGCTCTAGAACCAGAATCTATGATTCTCTAAATAGCAGTGTCTTAGGCTTCAAGCAGGAGTCAGTTTTAAATCCTCTCTGCTCGTGTGCTCACTTCTCAGATGAGCTAACTGTGATGTATTATCCTTTCTGGTTTATAGAAAGCAGTGGGTAAGTATGTTCCTTGGGAGTCAGATGGCGTGACTTCATTCAAATCATGCCTTCACCACATAACAGCTGTGTGAACTTGGGGCGCTCTCTAAACCTTACCTATAAAAATGGGTGCTATGGTTTAGATGTAGAATGTCCCTCCAAGTCTCCTATGTTCTGAGGTGAGCCTTTTAAAGATGATTGGATCATGAGTGGATTGTTCCACCTGAGTTCACGGCTAAATGTGCTGTGAGGGGTGGGGACTGGCGGGAAGAGGTGTGAGCCTTTGGACGGTGTCTCCTTCCTGGCTCCACCCTTCTCTCTTTGCTTCCTGGCTGCCACCAGTGGAACAAATTTCCTCTTCCAACATGACATTTCCACCTTGGAGCCCACTGCAATTGCAAAGGCGGCAAAGAGTGCTCAGTAGTCTCACGGGGCCTCAAGGAATGACAAGATCTGGCTCATTTGAACTGAGTAGGATCATAATAGCTGTTGGGTTCAGAAGTGGCTTTTGGGGAGCAAATAAAAAAACACGAAGAGCCAGGTGTGGTGGCGCATGCCTTTAATTCCAGTACCCATAAAGCTGAGGCAGGATTATTCCCCAGCTACACAGTGAGTTCAAGGGCAACCTGAAATACATAGTGAGAGCCTGTCTCAAAAAAAAAAAAAAGAGAAAGACAGAGGCTGAGAGGTCAATAGCTGATGAAAGAGAGTGACCATGCCTGAACCTCACAGTACAAGTGGTCAAGTGATAGGTGGTCAAATTCTCATTAAGAGGCTATGATCCAAACAGGCAACCCAAGGTTGATTCTATCATTCTTTTTTGTTTGTTTTTTATTTTTGTTTTGAGGCAGGGTCTCATTATGTAGTTCAGGCTGGCCTTGAACTCATTATGTAATCCAGGCTGGCCTCGAACTCCTGGCAAGCCTCCTGCTTCAGTCTCCTGAATGTTGAGATTACAGGTGTGTGCCACCATGCCCGGCGACCCAAGGCTGATTCTGTCTGCAAATGTGATTTCTTTTTTCCTTTGCCTATATGATGTTCTTAAACATTTTGAATTAGCTACCAAAATTTAAGAATACAGATTCTATTAAAAAACTAAAAAAATCTAAATCTGTATTAAAACATTAGATCTACCACCCTATGCCTACATTCCCACGAGGTTCTGATGAACTTGAGCAGAGTAAGGCTGTTCACATGCACTTCACTCTCACCTTATCCCTGAACTCTTCCTGGGACATGTGTTTGTAATCCCTACAGGAAAAGTGGGAAATGGGCCCACCCAGGGTACTCCCCTAGTCAGCAAAGACCTGGTTGGATTCACCAATTTTCTTTGGGAAACCCCAGCAACTTTACTGTTAGGAAAGCAAAAAAGCTTAAGGTTTTACAGGGACATCAGCAAGAATGTGTTATATACTGTTGCTACATGAGGCAATATCATACAAATCTGTAAAATATCTTGGCCAAAAAAAAAAATTTTTTCAGCTGGGAAAAATCCCCCTGGAACTACAAGAGATAAGTCCTATAAATATGCCCATGAAATGTAATTAAAGCAGATGGGTTAAAATTATTTGATAAAATATTTACCTTAAGTATCTTTTCAGAGAAGTAATATTTTTATACTCATTCTATATGGGAAGCCCACTAAAAACCACAAAGAGAATTTACACATTGTCACAGAGGACTGCTAGATTGGCTCTCATAGAGATATTTCTTCTAAATCACAGTTATAAGTTACAAGAACATAACTAACATTATAAAACTTAATAAAAACGTCAACCTGTCAGCTCTTGAAATATAACGGAAGTAGAACCATGTGATATTCCATTTGTGAAGCAAGAAACTGACCTCAGAACAAATATTCCTGACTCCTTGAAGTTGTATTAAATTTGACACTTTGGGGGAAAATGACAAGTAATTGAAATGGACCTATTAAAATGTTCCAAAGTAATATTTTACTTAATTTAAGAAAGTAGGAATATAGTGCCAGGTTCAACACTTGGCTGTCTTTCCCCTCCACTGCTTACACATGTGTTCAATATTTCCATAATGTCCATGACTGTAAAAACCCAACTACTTCATTCAACCATTTGCCTTCCCGCAACACTGTGAGCCAGCTCAAGTAAATACTTCCTTGTGTCTAGTGACTGCTTCAGAACTTGCTGTTTTCCAGACCTAATAGAAACAAATCAGTAGGAAAGATATTTTGCAGTACTTTGAACATCAGTGCAGTGAGAAGGATATCAAGGACAGCTAGAATACAATGAGACAATGGTGGCATCAAATCAGCTGAAAGGGACTCTTCAGCCTTTGTCAAGTTGCTCCAAAGAGCAACTTAACCTGACACTCAATTCACTGATTCTTTAATGCTTTACTATCTGACTCGGCCCAGCATTCACCTGAAATGTTTTTCCCCGTGGTTCCTTATAATGTCCCCATTACTAATTATAAACAGCCACCCGCCAGCTTGCCCTCTGTTTAGCAATGACTGATCACCTTTTCTCTTTCTTGAAATTCTCTCCTATTATTTCATTCAAAGTTCAATTCAACAAATACTTATTGTATGTTTACTCAATGCCAAACAGTAAAGAAAGTAAGAGACAGAGAGAAAAGAAAGAAATTTCACTGGTCACTGAGTTCTGTCCAGCAGGTAAAACTTGAGTGGATCTGCAAGATCAGTACTCCTCAAGAACAGCTCTCTGATATGACTCCTACTCTGCCTAATGAAGTAAGTAAGGATTTCTCACTGCCAGTATGGTATCTATAGCTCTCCGTACTTTTCTTTCCCAGCCTTACCCTCATTCTAGCAGCACTGGACCATTTACTTCAACAGCTCATGAGCTGTATATTTCTGATTCTAGTTATATTATTTCTTGACTGGAATGCTTTTCTATCCATGCCTCCTTATCGAACTCTGATTTATTTTATAATAGGTATCCCAAATAATAGTCCCTTCATGAAATTCTGAACTCAATCAGTTTTGAACTCCCCAGTTCCCAAATCCCCACAGCAGTTCCTAACTTTATGAGAATACTTGGGCTATATTTCATACATAGTTATTTGACTTATTCATGATTAGTAAACTGCAAGCTTGTCAAAAGCATGGACTGAGTCTTAAAATCATTTTTGTTTTCTGAACCTTTCAATTAACACCTATAAATATTCATGGAACAGTGACTATATGCATGACATCATGCTAAAAATATAGTGGGTGCTCAAATATCTTTTAGACTTAACTGAATTTTGGCCAAATCAGCTGTAAAGTTTCCTGATAAGGGATGAATGAGAAGCAGATGTTTCCAGACATCTACAGTGTCTGTATTCTATGCTATGACCTGAGAGTCTACCTGAATGCAGAGTTTAGGGCTGAAATGATGTCATTCAAGATTCTGATGGTATGTGCCATTGTCTCCTTTCACTATTGTTCTTTCCTTCTGACTCCATTATGAACTGCAATCCTTTGTGTGTGACCCTGAAGCACGTATAATTTTCTCTTAATCTCTGATGTCCTCTAATTTCACAATAATGTGCCCTGGTGTGCATCTGTATTAATTATAAGAAATTTTTAGCCTCTTTTAATATGGAGATGTATACCCTTCAGTACTGGCAAATTTTCTTGTATTACTTCTTTGGTAATTTCATTTCCTTTGGTTTCATTGTACTCTTTTCCTGGAAATCCTTTTAAGTGGGCATAGGACCTGATGAATTAACTCTGTATCATTCACCTCCACTTTTCTATTGTCTTTCTTCTTCTAACTTCAGATTAGCTTACCTTACCTGAAAATTCCTTTACAAAACTTTTTTCTTTGGTTATTATACCTTTAATTTTCAACAACTTGTTCTTGTTCTTTGACTGCTTCTTCCTTTCACAATTTTTGTCCTTATCTCTCTGAAGGCGTGTGTGTGTGTGTGTGTGTGTGTGTGTGTGTGTGTGTGTGTGTTGTTTTCTTCTATTCTTTATATTTCTCTATCTGAAGTTTTGGCTTTTGCTTTTACGATTGGACACTTTTCATTTCTGGTATTTACTGGCTATTCAAGAGGAAGTCACTGGAAGCTCTTTGTGGGATGATTCAGTCTTTGCTGACTAATGGACTTCACTGTAAGATAATCTAGCTCTCAAATGTTATCATCAAATAGTATTTTCCTTGAGACAGCTCAGTTTCCAGAGAAGAATCATCCAATTTCCTGCACAGTGGGAGCATGATGGAGAAGGGGAAGGCAAAATTCCACCTCTCAGTATGCAGACTTTCACCTCAACTCCATTTTTTGTACTGAGCCCGGATTGGGCTTCAGTTCTTGAATTCTGCCAATAAGCAAACACAAGCATACTTCTGCACTGCCTTCTGGGGTTCCTGATGCCTTCAACTCAGTAAGCTTAGTACTCTCCTATTCAGCTAGCAGATTTCAGCATCTTTTACTCTGCGCTAAGGCTGTCACTGCTTTCTATCTCTTCTTTTACTGTCTAGTTCTTATGGCTTTATACGTCTTTTTTGTACTATGGATTGAACACAGGGTGTGCGTGCGCCCCTCCCCCCTCTCTATATAGTATTTATCTATCTATCTATCTATCTATCTATCTATCTATCTATATTTATTTAGGACAGGGTCTTTCTCACTTGCTAAACTGCCCAGGCTGGGCTCAAACTTGCAAGCCTACTGACTCAGCCTCCCAGAATGCTATATTACAGGGGTGCGCCACCACATGCAGCTATACATTTTAAATTACTTTCTTCTATTATAGTGGCATTTAGGAAGGTGCACAAATAAGTGTATGGGGTCAGCCCACTATGTTTAACCAGAAATCTCAGCTCCTTCAGGATTTAACTCCACCGTTCCTGAGGGTTGGTTACTCATCAACCAACCGGCAGCCTCTTTCACCACTTAGCATTTGGCAGTTTTGTTCCTTCTCTTGAAGTTAGCTTTCACTTTAATGTTGCTGCTTCTAAATCTTTATCTTCACTTCTTTCCTCCTCTTAGGCTCATGTTCTTTGATTTCCTATGAAGCAACCTGATTTGAATATTTCCTCATCATTTCCCCATCAAAGGAAGGTCACACTCAGTTTTCTTGTCTGGCTTGCATGCGCCCTCAGTCATTTAGAGGTTTGTTTTCATTCTTTCCCATTCACCATCCATATCCAGCCACTAGCAACTGTCATTAGTTTTCCTTTTAAGAAAATCTCCTGTAAATATAATTTTCTCTTTTATTTCCATTTGCTACCTTATGCTAAGCTCTCATAATCAAATTACCCTTTAACTATAACAGTCTGATAACTGTCTTGTGTGCAATGGACCCCACATCCTGTTAACACTCTCCTTAATCACAACATCCCTCTTCCTCCATAGCCACACAAAACTCCCCAGTGCTCTCCAATGCTTGTAGTTAGTGATTTGTAAACCCCAGGAATCTACAGTAAGAGTTTCACAGATGATTTAACTTTCTTAGGAAACTTGTTTATTGTTTTAAACCATAGGTCTCTTAATCTTGTTTTGTTGAGAAAATGTTTTACCACTAAAAACATTTATATTTAATATCTAAACACCTTGTCCTGGAAGTTAAAGCACTGAACAAATTCACTACCACCTACCAAATGATCTCTAACTTACTCTACTTTTCAAACAGGTGAGTCTACTACCGGCACTGTGGCCCCAGTCAGACTAATTAGGGTTAAATGTGGATTATGTCCTTCTAAGCTATACAACCTTGAGTGAGCTACCTGGTCTTGTCATACGTAAGCTGGCCCATCTATAAAGCAGATAAAAAAACCCCACCTTTTTCTTAGCTAAGAGCAAGTTAATGCATAGAAAAGTGGAAAGCAGCACCCAGCTAAAACCATGGTGTCTGACCCACGCTATTCTTTCCTGTGCCAAGATAGAGCTCAATCAAAAGAATGAGAAGACAAGCCACAGACTGGGGAAAAAATTGCAAAAGACATATATGATAAAGAAGTGCTCCTCAAAATAGACATAGAACTTTAAAAACTCAACAATAAGAAAATAATCCAATTTTTAAAATGAGGAAAAGACTTAAACAGACACCTCACCAAAGAAGATACTATATACAGACAGAAAATAAGCATTTGAAAAGATCCTCTGCATCATATGCCATTAGAAAACTGCAAACCAAAACAATGGACTACATCACATGTGTCAGAGTACTAACACTAAAAGAAGGAGGATGTAGAGGAACGTTTCATCTGTTGCTGGTGAGAATGTGAAATGGCACAGACACTTTAGAAAACAGTTTAGCAGTTCCTAAGAAAACTGAACATACTCTCAGCACAGATTCCAGTAATTATATTTCCTGGAATTTACCCAATTGAGGTGAAAACTTATGCCCATGCAAAGACCTGTTTATAGATTTATACCTGTTATATGGATATTTATAGCAGTTCTACTTATGATTGCCACATCTCAGGATCAACATGTCCTTCAACAGTGAAGGGATAAATTGTGGTACATTCAGGAAGTAGAATATTATTCAGCATTGAAAATAAGTGAGCTAGGGCTGGGGTGTTTCAGTGGTAGAGTACTTGCATCGTCTAATTTAAATAAATTAATACATAAGTGACCTTTCAAGACATAAGAGTATGGAGGAACCATAAACACCTATTGGTAAGTGAAACAAGCCAATGTGAAAACTGTCATACTGTATGATTCTAATTATGTGACATTCTGGAAAAGGTACAACTATGAAAACTTTTTTTCTTTTTTAATTTAGTGGTTGCCAGGGGCTGGAGGGAGGTGGGGATGATAAGGAAGTGCAAAGATTTTTAGGGCAATGAAATTAACTGTGTATGCTCGATCCTGTAAGGGTAGACACATGCCATTAAGTGTTTGATAAACTCATGGATCTTTTGCAATAGCAAAGTGGTCTGTTATGGCTTCTGTCTAGATGTCCCCCCAAAGCCTCATGAGGTCATAGGTGGCTTTTTCAGAGGTGGCTGAATATAGAGTGTGGGATGCTGGGATTAAGGGCATGTGATTACTAAATCAGTACACTGATTGGTTTGGGCAGAAAAACACTGTTAAGGTCCCTTGTTGCTTTTGTTACCGTGTGGGAGCCATGAACTGTTTCTCTTCTGTGACGCTCCTCTGCCATGTGCCACTGTACCTTGGAGTCAGCCAATTATGGACTGAAACCACTATGAACTGTGAGCTAAATAAACCTTTCCCCTTTAACTTTGGTTGGGTATTTTGTCTCAGGAATGAGAGAAAAATAACTAACACATGGTCCAAGGGGAAAAGAATGAAAGGTGAGGAGAAGGGGAAGGGGAAATAAGTAGAATAAAGATATGCCACGTACAGGAACCTAATAACCTCAATTAAAGTAAACATTATATGCCATAACATGAGCCAAGATTAATAATATCAACAAGAATAAAAAATTGGATAGGCGAATTGGAAGAGGAGGGAGTGAGGGGGAGGGAAAGGAATTGAAAAAAAAAAAGAAAGAAACAAGCTGTGGTATGTACATGTAACCACTCCCCAAGATGACTGTAAGCTGCATGAACTGCAAACATGTATTAATAAAATAAAGAGAAAAATATATATATACAGCACTAAGAGTGCACCCTAATGTAAAGCATGGACTTTGGATGACAATGATGTGTCATTGTAGAGTCCCTGATTGTTTTACTCATGTCAGTTTTTGCTGTGAATCTAAAACTGCTCTAAAAAATGCAGCTCAAGTCTTTTCTGTGAAGCTTTACCCAATATGCCAATCCACAGTAATCTCTACTTTTTTTCTTTTCTAAAAGAACTTACTGACATTTCCTCCTTAATCATATAATGCTTTAAACTGTTACCAAAATTCTGACTTCTCTCCCCAACTAGAAACTCCCAGAGATGACATTTTATCACTTTTGATAGATGCCACAATGCCTATTAAATTATGGAAGGATGGTAGGAAGGCGGGAAGGGAGGGTAGGAAAGACTAGAGGGAGGGAGGAAGGGAAGAAATTTTTAATTAAACCAGACTTTTGTTTTTTTAGTTTTTTGAGAGTGGGTCTCACTTTGTAAGTACAGGCTGGCCTTGAACTCACTATGTAGCCCATGCTGCCCTTGAACTCATGGCGATCCTCCTGCCTCAGCCTTCTGAGTGCTAGGATTACAGGCATTAGCCACCATGCCCAGACTTGTTTACTTGAGGAAAATACTGTTACTTTGTAGTGTTTCATTTCCAAAGTCTTCAAAGAAGCAGGTATGTAATTAACACTACGTTTCTGAATCCAATTTACTCTATTGGTCTTTGTCTGGATGTGTTTATTATTCCAACAGAATCATATCATTCCTTTTTGATACACAACTAGACATTACCATCTCTCTTCTAGATGATTCCCATAGCTCTTACTGGGTCTTGCTGCTTCTATGCTTGTGACCTTTACAGGTCAACATCATGTTTGTCCTCCAGAGCAGAGCTTCCTAAGGCTTTCCACCTCACAATACTATCTCCTGCCATTGTCACAGTCTACCATTTCTACCCCCCCCCTTTTTTTGAAGACAAGATCGATGTAGTTCAGGTTGACCCTGAATTCACTATGTATCCCACATGGGCCTTGAACTTGCTGTGATCCTCCTGCCTCAGCCTCCCAAGAGCTGGGATTATAGTCTCTTTTTAAATCTTACTCTCCTTTCATTGGTTCAGGTCCAGACACACTTGCCTCCTCCTTGTTGCATAAGTCAAGGAAATGCATTCTAGCCTCAAGACCATTGGTTTTGTCCTTCCCCTACTGTATGGCCCCTCCTTTAGCTCCTTTTAAGTCCCTATTAATTCTCACTTATTAGAGATACCCTCCCTGAACATCTAACTTAAGATGGTAACCCCTATCGTTCTCTGGCCTTGTATCTATGTTTAGGTTTATATATCTTTTCGGTCACCTGTCACCTGGCATTAATATTTACTGTCTTCTCCTCAGAACATAGGGTTTTGTTTTTTTTTTTTGGTACCAGGGATCAAACTCTGGTCCTTGCGCTTAGGCAGCAGGCAGCGAAACCACTGAGCTAAATCCCCAGCCCCAGAACATAGGGTTTGTAACAGTAGAGACTTTGGTTCTGTTTTGTTCACTGATGTACTTCCAACTTCTAGAACAGTGCCTGCCTCACAGTAGACACTCAGTGACATGAACAAATAGGCTAGTTAGTAAACTGCTAGTACTTGTGTTTTACAGCAATGATTACTTCTCAAAAAATATATAGAGTGAATGACGATTGCATTTCCTTGAATCAAAAAATGTCATCTATTACAAGACACATTTACTTTATGTACTATTAAGGAACAACAACCCTGTTAATCAAATTAAGACAATGAATTTCTATTAGGAGTTTCATTTTAGAGCAAGCTGTTCTAGACTTACTGAGATTTTAATATATCACTCAACCTTACCTTAAAAAGTCAGGGCCGGGGATTTAGCTCAGTGGTTTTGCCGCCTGCTGCGCAAGCGCAAGGACCCAAGTTCGATCCCCGGTACCAAAAAAAAAAAAAGTGAAGTACACTGGATAAGGCAGATCTAGAACTTCTTTTCTTTCAGTATCTGATACCTTTGAATGATTTTTCAACCCTTAGTTATTGGAATACATGTTTTACCACATAGTATCCACCTCCATACTATCAAGAATGTTAGAAAGACAGCGTTTTGTGCTCAATGGGTATCTCTGGGATTTTCTCAAGCCACTGACACTCATTCTGCAAGTTTTGGTGCATGTGTGCAGGCGATGACAACTGTGTCATGACAGCTGCCAGGCAGTAACCACAAGATCCATCTGGATTTCAAAAATGTGAAGATAGGAAAAATCATGCATGTAAGAGCCCATAAACCACCCCTCCTCATATACACTGCTCAAAGAACTGGCTTAAGATGTTTTCCATAATTTTATAGTTTGGGCTGAATATTCATTTTACGCATGATTTCCCTCCTCCCTTTAAGAATTATAGCAGGAAGAATAACCTCGAGAGACCTATAAAAGATAGCATTGATGTGCACACGCACATGTGTGTAAACGCTGAGATTTTTACTATTACTTTATCACTGTGAGTAGTGTCCTACTTTTCTTTCTATTTGGATTTAAGATGGAGGGAAAAAGGAAGGGCACAAGATGGAGGAGAAAAAGGGAACCTGACGCAAAAATTCCCTTGGAGATATTATCATTACTGGAAAAGTCACTTTTAGTCACAGGCTGCTCTCCAGTGGCCCAAGTGAGGTTTCATCAAAGGTTGCATCAGAGCTTGCAGCGCAGCCCTTGGCTCTCCACAGGGTATTTCCACTCCTTAGGCAGGTGCCATAAAGCTGCTGCGCTGGGGAGATGTATACATGAGCCTGGTGAGACAGACTCTTTCCATTGTGTGCTTTGAGATGGAATTTATTTCATGTAACCACTTGCACTGCCAGTGAACTGACATTTTATAAAACAAAATGTCATAGTGTTTGTGCTTTCAGAGTAAGGAAGAGTGTTTCAATAACATAAAATATGCATGAAATGAAGGTAATCTTGAAGAAAATTCATACAATAAATTATTTTAGAGTAACCAGTTACTTTTAGTTTGTTTTGTACTAACTCCCTCACCTTTTAAGGCAGTAAGGCTATCAAATTCAAACTATAAGGCTTTAAGCAGAATCAGGTTTCTTTCTAGCCTTGTTCATTTAATGTTAAGTGGAACACAAATCAACATCAGGTAAACATTTGTATTTTGGGTGTAGAATGAGGTTAACACAATGGTCTTTAGATTTGGGATTACTCTATGCTAGAGAACATAGAAATGTTTTCATTTTATTGGTGATTCTGGATTCATACTTAAAACACATAAACCCAGACTCATAATTCATCTTTCCCCTCCCTCCTTCTCCATTTGCCCTCTCTCTGTCTCTCAACTTTTGGATGTCGATGCAGAAAACTCTTATGTTTGTGCTATTTGAAGGAATTCTGACTAGTGCAGGTGCCAGTCTCTCTGGTGGACCCGATCCAAGTGTGGTCTGTGCATTCAATATTCAGTGAAGGGCCAGGGATTGAGCTCAGTGGTTCCGGTGCCCGCCTTGCAAGCGTAAGGTCCAGAGTTCAAACCCCGGTACCAAAAAAAAAAAAATTCAGTGAGGTTTGTTTGTATATTTTCTAAAAGGGGGAAAGAAAATTATCAGCCTGGGTGAAAACTGAGCAGTTTTGGTGTGGCTCTGTGGCAGAGCACTTGCCTAGTGCTAGGCCTGGAGTTCAGTGGGGGAGGGGAGGCACAGACAGATAAGGAAAACAAGTAAAAACTAGGTAAATAATGCAGTTAACTGCAAGTTGGTTTCATTTTACTTCTTTAAAAAAAAAATCTAGTATTCACTTAGTATTAAATATGTTCCTAATTAAATTTCTAAGACTATTTTTTTCCAAATAATAATTAAAATATAAATCCATAGGGGATCTATCTTTCCATTGTTACATCTCCATACAGAGTAGTATAATAATTTTCTTGAACTACAATAATTTATATAGAAAGTATATTCTGTAGCACCTTGCACTTCTCAAAGACCTTTTTATTATTTCATCTACCATACTGATTTATAAATATCCACTATGGTTTTTTTTTTTGTCTTATCCTTGAGGCTAAAGACAATGCAACAGTGCTACAGTACTTTGAGAAGGTAGGAACTATTATAATCATTTCTGCAGAGCCAATACCTAATATACAGTAACTACCCATAAACATTTGGGGAACAAATAAGATAAGCACTCAATGTTTATACTTGTTGCCTGACTGCCTAGAACTAATTTACATAATCAAATTACAGAACATGCAATGCTATCATAATGTAAGATTTGGCAACATGGGCCTTTTATCTAAGATATTCATTTTGAAATAATCAAGAAATAATTGTCATCTTTTTAGAGTTTTCATAAAAACCTGTGTTCCATTTATTTATAAAGTCTTACTGTGTAAGAAATGTAGAATAACTGATGGCCTGTTCTTGTGGTCTACCGAATTCAAACTGTAGGCTTAAATTTCCTGTGAGCCAAGCCCACAGTTAATAAAAAGTTTAAAGATCCATGGAAAATCTACCCTAGAATGAAAAAGTAAGAGATCTCCATCTGAAATGACCTTCAAGATCAACAGGAATATAAATATTGTGTAGTGGTTAGGAACAGAGCTCCTTGGGGCTCAAAGTTTGCCACTGATCAGCAGCAGCACAGGGAAAAGTGACTTGAGTTCTCCATGCTTCGTTCATCATCAGGAAAATGAGGACAGTAACAAAACTGACTCTGAGTTACAGCAAGAAGTGAATTCAATGAGACAACACATGCTACATATTAAACACTCAATACATTCCAACTGTTATGTAGGTTATTAGGTGGATGAATCAAGTATAACATCTAAATAAAACCAAAACCAAAAACCAGAAAAACTAGGCAATGCTACTATTACTACTATTATAAGATGCTGTTACTAGCAACAAATGGCAATAAACAGACTTAACTGGTTCAGTCAGTTCAAATTAAGTTTTTGTTTTATTTGTAGTGTATACCACCAATTAGTATAGATACAATTCTGTAACGAGAAAGTTGGCGGCTGCATAAAATAAGCTGACTATCACAGAATCCCCTTAATATTATACAGTTAAACTGTGGCACATTGTCTCTTTAAGATGCTGCTGAAATTTTACAGAATGTAGCTAAAATAATAATGATGGCAGTTAAAAAAAAGTTAGGGATTTACAAATTTCCTTTTTCCCTTCAAATATATTAATACAGTATTTACATGCTACAAAAATACAAATCCTTATATGTTCTTATGCTAATTTTGTAGAATTAACAGGGGAAAAATGGATATAGTATCAAACAGTTCTATAATACTGCTGCCTATAAAAATTAGTTATTGAAAATTATTTTCTCAGATGAATTGTTTCTTATCTGATCTTTTCAAGTGTGGTGCTTTAAAAAAGTGACTATATTCAGGTACTTTTTGCTTTTTTCCCTTTGTGTTCTAGTATAAAATAAATCTAACTACAAAACTATGATATAGAATTAAGTGCGGAAACTTGTACTGCAGACTATTTAGTACACTACTCAGGACTTTAGAAATACACTGAACATACGCTTATACCTTTTGTTCAGGTGATTGTGTTACGTGAGCAGAAAAATCAATTTGTACTCGCTAATCTAGGAACAGAGCTGGAAAAGTGTGACCTAGCATTTAACGTTATCCATTAATAACTTATTCATGGGTGATCAAGAATCATATATATAATTCAAGTAAGTACAGTCAGCTCTGTGGGTTCCATATCTGTGGGCTCAACATGTAATAAATAGAAAATATTTGGGAAAAAATTACAACTGTACTAAGTATGTACAGACTTTTCCCACCTGTCATCATCCTTAGGCAAGACAGTACAACAATATTTATATGGCATTTACACTATATGAGTATCATGTCATCTAGAGATAATTTAACCTATATGGGAGGATGTATGCAGGTTATATACAAATAATACACCATTTCCTATAAGGGACTTGAGCACCTGGGAATTTTGGTATTTATGAAGGAGGAAAAATCCTGGAACCCATACCGGATGTGTGTGTGTGTTTTGTGTGTGTAATTACTTTTTTTTTTTTTTTCCTGGGGATCGAACTCAGGACCTTGTGCTTGCAAGGCAGGTGCGGTGCAGCTGAGCTAAATCCCTAGCCCTAATCACTCTTTTTAAACTGTTATTGTTTATAAAACCATATATAAAATCATATATATATATATATATATGTACATACATACATATCCTTTTTCCCCCTTTTTATCTGCCTACCTCATACCTAAACATTATCTCGCCTATGTAATTTCTGTTCTTACACTTGATCTTAGCCAAAAGGCAGAGGAGTGATATATTTTCTATTCTTTCAGGATTCTCTTTGACTGGATCTTTACTATTTATACAAACATGATTTCTTACTTGGGCTTGTTCTGAACTCATTGGTTCCTCCTCCTGTCACATGTGGGCTTTTATTTATTTTTTTTGGTGCACTACGGATCAAACAAACTCAAAGTGTTGTGCATATTAAACAAATACTTTAGTGAGTTAAATCCAGTCATGTCTGGATCTTTTTTTGCATCTTACTACTTTGGAATCACTGTAAATTTAGACTAAAATCTAACTCCTTAATGAATACAAACAACTTTTTTATTTATTGGTAACACACTGACTGAATGGCATAAGTTTGTTTTTAAAAAGTAGGAAATAAAGACAAGCAATGTGAACTTAAAAAAAATACATTAGTCCTAACATCCAGAGGTATTACTTCCTTGTGGTTATTCATTCACACAATTATTCCTTCACTGCAAAAATGGAATTGAATTGGTAAAAGTAGGGCCGAGGATTGAGCTCAGTGGTTTCACTGCCTGATGTGCAAGCGCAAGGACCTGAGTTCGATCCCCGGTACCAAAAAAAAAGAAAAAAAGAAAAAAAAAGAAAAAAAGAATTGGTGAAAGTAATATAGATTTTGGAAGTCTTATCAAAAACAGAAAAAAAATTTACTTCTCACAATACTCACCAAGGGATTGTGATTCCACAATATTTAAAAACCAGGTATTGAGGATCTGAGATCTTAGTGGAAAGAAACAAGACATTCAGGGAATGGGGATACAGGAGAAACACAGGCAGAGTTGAGAAATAATCTTTTATGTTTTCATGTGTAGGTTTCTGATCTAACAATTCTTCAAAATTTAAAGACAACTAGCAAGGGCTATTCAAGTGACTTCCAATTATCAACATGTTGGAAGGTGTTCAGAAGATGTGGAAAAAGGAAATACAGCTGGAGAATGGAGAGGAGACTGACAATGACAGAAGTTTCATGGGCACCACAGATACACACAGGCAAGACAATTTGTCCTCATTCCCCTCCCCTTTTTACACAAACTGTTCAAAATGATTGGAAATTAACTTTAACCCCAATGGATTAGAAAGGTGAATACTAAACATTCTCCGAGCTTTCAAACCGAATGCACCCCCTTCTCAGTATTTAGGTATGACCAGAGGCCATCACATCCCCACCACTTAGTAAGCCACAGTTCCGCACTATAAACACTTTTTTTTCCTGTGTTGATCCCTGTCCTCATCTATATAATAATTTCAATGGTAGGCCATTTTATCTTTGTATCCTCAACATGTAGAATATCACCACTGACAACATCTATGCATATCTTAAACCCAACAGAAAAATACCCTAATTTTTGATGTTAACATTAAAATCCTGCAATAAGCTAACATGATAAAATCAATTTATCCATAATTAAAAAGTGGTAAATTTTTAAAAATACTTCTTACTATTCTTGAACATGTCAAAATTGAAATTTTAATTTTAGATACATTGAACTCAAATGCAGATTATAAAAAGGAATAATAGTGAAGTAACTGTACTAGTGAATAAATTTAAGACTTAACATATTTAATTTTGCAACTGACCAGAATAAGTATTCAAATTTTAAAAGACTTATCAAATAGATGTAATGCTGAACCTATTTAATAAACAGAAAATAACTCATGTATAATAAGCAATGACAGCTCACACATAAAACACTAAATCATAAAGCCTTCTAACAGTTTGGTGTTTTAATTGCTAAAATACAAGCATTCTGCAGTTCTGTTTATAATATACCTAGAAAACTTTTTCCTCATTAGGATGGTGAAAGAGGGATTTTCATCCAACTAAATCACCAAAATTCTGAATTAACAAGCTTAACTTTTACTCACTCATGTGTGGCAAGTTACTGAACATTCACAAAATGTACAACATTACAGTAGCCAATCCACTTTTTCCTTGACTTAATAAAAAGGTCTGATAGATTTAAAGATAAGCCAATGAACAAATGATGGCATTAGTAAAGACAGAGAAATATCATGAAATTATTTGGACCTCTCAAAGAATACTTACAAATTAATTCACCTTTCTCAAATCAGTAAAATCTGTAATTAATTTGACTGGTTTATTTAAAATATTATTTTCAGGGGACAACCAATATCTTGCTAAATAAAAAGGGTGCCTATATTTGCTGTTTCTTTCTGTGTATGTGGTGTGTTTTTGGGACAAGGTCTTACTATGTAGTTCAGACTGGTCTTCAACTCACTATGTAGCCCAGGCTAGCCTCAAACTCATGGTGATCCTCCTGCCTCAGCCTCCCAAGTTCTGGGATTACAGGCCTGTGTCACCACACTCAGCTAGTGTTTCTTTGTATTATTTCAGATTAGTGATTTTCAGTATTTATAAACAACAAAATTCTTTTTATTTTATTTTTATTTATTTATTTTTTTGGTACTGGGGATCAAACTCGGGACCTTGCGCTTTCGAGGTAGGTGCTGGAACCACTGAGCTAAATCCTCGGCCCACAACAAAATTCTTTTTAAAGCAAAGTTTCATACATAACTTAAGCTTAACAGCTTACTTTGCAATTTCAGGATATTCTTTAGTTAAACAAATCAAGGTACTAAAATAGTAAGAAACTTAGTTTTCAAAGATAACTGCTTATATTCATTATCATAAATATCTAGTCAGACAAGAAGCATTCCATATTTATAAAAGAACCTAAAACCTCCAAACACCAATGTCATCAAGACAAAACAAATTCACATGCATTTACTGGTTACTTCATGGCTAAGCCAAGCCGCAAACTCAATGTTCAGCTCATGGGTAAGTCTCCTGCTCAGCTGGTACCTGAGGGGTGCACGTACCCGTGCTGCAAACGCAGACTTCCTTGTTTGAGTTTCATGAGGGTAAAAGTATAAGGAACATAATTCTTTAAAAATCAGTAAAGAATCACAATTCTAGTCACTGACACATTTAGGAAGTTTAAAAATAGAGCTTTATGACAAAGTTGGCAAGAAACATGCTAGGCTGACAGTGTTAGTTATTAACTTGGTGGCCTCCTTAGGTTAAAGGGGTTAAAAAGTTTGGTACCCTACACATTTGAACAAGCAAATTTAAAACAAGTACTTAAATAGTTTGACTGTTATGCTTCCAGGGTATTCTCACTTTTAAAAGCATAAGATAGTAGGAAAATAAAGTATCAGGAAACAAACAGCACAATTACCCAAAAAAAATCTTTAGCAACAAATGACAGTTTAGCTTTTAAATGGGATATAAATGTATTGGTTAAGTCTTTCAGGAAGATACCTTGGAGGGGAACATCTGGGTCAAATACAACCTCTAGTTTTAGTTTTTTCTGAGGAATCTCCACACTTATTTTCACAGTGCTTGTAACATCATACCACAGTGATACATGCATACCCATGTTTATAGCAGCACAACTTCTAACAGTTAAATCTTGGAAACAGCCCATATGTCCATCAAAAAATGAATGGATAAAGAAAATGTGATATTTATATACAATAGAGTACTACTCTGCTATAAAAAAAAGATAAACTTGAATCATATGTAGGTAAATGGATGCACCTTGAGACCATAATCTCAAGTGAAATAAATCAGACACAAAAATTTAAATATCACATTGTTTTCTTGTGTGACAAACCAAAGAGTAAATAAGGAGCATAATGGAGGATAGATATTGGGAAGCAGGAAGAACACATTCAATTAGGAAGGGGAAAAAGGGAGGGGGAGGGGGAAAGGAAAGAAGGAAAAAACGGAAACAAAACTTGTGTAAATGGGGAGGGGAAGAAGGGTTGAAGTGAGGGGGAATGGGAAAAAAAGAATTAAGATATATTATGTACTGGTACAAATTCCCTACAATGAACGTGATCAATACACATAACAAGTATGTACCAATTAAAAAAATAAAGCTAGAAAAAGAAAAAAAAAGAATAAAGACAACCTACAAAAAATTTGTGTGCTATGACAAAGTAAAACTAACATGTTAACTAGACAAGAAGGGATTTCCTCTTTTAAAGTAGGTCTTCCTGCACAAAAGAAAAAAGAGAAAAAATGTTTTAATGGGGTGAAGTTAGAGTGTTTTTATTTCTACTTTTTAATTTTTCTGTAATATGTATATTTTAAAAATATTTTTAAACATTAGATTTTCAAAGAATGTTTGCTCACTTACAGAGTTCCTACTGTTTTTTTTTTTTTTTTTTTGGTACCAGGGATCGAACTCAGGTCCTTGTGCTTGCTCAGCAGGCAGCGAAACCACTGAGCTAAATCCCCGGCCCTATTTATAGAGTTACTACTGAAATAGTGAACTCAACTTTTATCAGAAGAAATGAGTTTAGTTGAGAAGGGATAAAGAAAAAAATGGTAGACATATTCATTAAAGATGTTTAAATGACCTATACACTTGACTTCTCTGTTTGTTACTGTCTGATAGGCAGATCATTGGACTCCACAAGCAAAGCTCACAGGGAATTTCAAACTCCTAAATGAAAAAGAAGCACAGATATTCACTAAGTCACACCAACTACATTATAGAACAAAAAATCCATACTACTCAGACATTCTCTTAAAATCAAAACATGCCAAGAGAAGATTGGTGCTTCTGTACCAATATACTTTCCTGTCAGTTTAGCACAAAATAACCAAATTTGGCATGCTCTATCAAAAAATAGCTTTAGCTTTCTATTTCTTCTCACACTTTCCCAACTATCCCAGCACCAAGTATAGAACACTAAATAGCAAACACCGTCTCAAATGATATCCAAAATTATTCATATTGATATAAAAGACATTGAATATTTCTTTTTAATGGCATTGTTTTTATAAAATGATAGTCTAAACACTATCAACTTCATAGTTCAAGTGGCCAATTTCTTTGGTTTCTATCAAATACTCTAAAATTCAAGTGTGAGCCATCCATGGTGCCACACATCTGTAGTCCCAGTACTCTGAGAGGCTGAGGCAGAAGGATCACCAAGTTTGAGCCCAGCCTGGACAAGTAAGCAACCTATTGAGACCTGTCTCAAAATAAAAAATTTAAAAAGGGCTGGGGATGTAGCTTAGTATAAAGGCTCCGGGTTCAATCCTTGGTACTGGGGGAAAAAAAATCAAATATGAAATGTTCTTTATACCTTGAAATGCTCCATTATTTTCAAAATGAAAATAAGCAATTTCATTATTACTTCATATCAAATGTTAACCTTACACAAATTTCTTATTCAAGATACCTAGCCTTGAGTTTTGTATAAGAAGTTAATCGGGTATGCAAAAATTCAATTCTTTCCCCCATTTATTCCAATACAATGGATGATCAGCTATATCAATATTTGTGTAGCGAGTCAAAATTACTGGGGAATGGAGTCAATATTTTGTTTGTATTTCAAGTATACTTTGTGTTTATCATCATGCATCAACTATTCTATTTAATTCTGAATGAGCACCAAAGCAACTAGGAGTGGTGGGGAGGGGCTATATAGCAAACATAATAATACTAACTTTAAAAATAAAATGAAGCCAGAAAAATTGATTAAGCTCATTCTGAAACATTTTACATGGAACAATGTGGCAATACTGTGAGACTAAAAATTTAGTATTAGTTTTCATGCAAGCAATATTACAGAATACAGATATCATACAAAGCTTCATTCCCATCCCAAAATACATAAGAGTATTTGCACGACAGAAACACACAATCTACAACACAATAAACACACACGAATGCTACTTATATTAAGATGTGACACAAAGCAATTTAAAATAATATCTGATACTTCTTCCTAGCATGAGTCAATTTTTGTTTATACACTATGAATCAAGGATAAAGAATGTCATTGTTCATCTTGAATTGAAATTTCTGTCATAATCATATTAGTATGTAAATACAGTTGCTCATATTTTGATAACTTTTATTTATCCATATGTTACATAAAAATTTAATAAAGACAGCTTGAGAAAACTGGAAGGTAGTATATATACAAGTGATTCATATACATTAAGAACAACTAATGTTACAAAAAAAAAAGAACAACTAATGTTATTAAGTGGGTTAAATGTATAAGCTGGGAGATGCAAACCAATAGGTACTCCAATTATGCATTTTAAGCTGCTTTTGTTATCTCTAAAGTGATACAGTTGAGAGAAAATGAAATCCAAGTGGTTTCTGAATGTTTCAAGGAGCAGTATAATTACTGTGTAACTTTTTCTATGTGGATGTGACACTGGCATTTGATAGTCAAAACACCAATAACTAATAAAGTATGATCAAGGAATTGCTAGCCATCCGCCTTATAAACCTATTATTTAACGGACAGCAGAGTACATCATTGTTTTGAATCAACAATCAAATTTCAATCACCAGGCAGAAGTTTCCGTATCTTTCACTTTTATTCTGATTGTACTTAACATAAGAACATTTGCCCAACATTATTAATCAGTATGTTATGCTTTGCCTATGTCTTGGGGATATAAAAGGATATTGAAGCATCTGTTTGATACGTGGACTATGACTTGATTATCATCTATGTTTTACAGAAGAGAAAGAACTTTGGAGAAATCAAAGGATAGGAGTATGATGGTACAAATTTCATAATGGAAAAATCTCACAAGTGAAATTGGTCCTCCCTGATCCCAGAAAGAGCAATGAAGATATCTATCATATCAGGACCCCAATATAAAACTAGTGCAGAATGTTTTAAAAGTTAACAATAGTCCAGGGTTGGGCTGGGGATTTAGCTAAATGGTTCCACTGCCTGCCTCACAAGTGCAAGGACCCGAGTTCGATCCCCAGTACCGAAAAAAAAAAACCACCACCAACAACAAAAGTCCAGTGATAGTTTCTCTAATGAGTAGAAAAAAATCCAAGTAGGAAGAAGTACTTACTCATTTATAAGCTTAAGAAATCTGACAACATTCATAGGGCACAAGGCAAATTATTTGCTTTAAAAATTTCTTTGAGTTTGAACACAGAATGAACAGGCCACTATTTTTGAGGAGATAAAGTAAAATAAATACAAACATGATGTATTCCAACACAAGGTGGCTAAAATTTGACTGAGATTTCTTGGGGAGAGAGTTGTACCTTATAATTTTCAATACCTATTAATGAGTATGTTATTCTTAAATGTTTCTTGAGAAGATAAGCATGATTTTTACTTAGCTCAAGTAGTTCAGCTTTTGATCATGGGACAAAATTAGAAAAGAAAAATCACATTTGAAACAACATAGTTGCATTAAAAATACAGTCTTCTAAACTTTTTCTGAAGTATTTCAACTAATGATATCAGTTATAGAGCTAAAAGTTCAAGATTTTAAATATACAAATACTTATTTAAAAGGGCTGTAAAACCTTTACCTAAAGCATTCTCTGTAGTAAGTTTACAATCTTTGATGATGAAACAGTAAAAATTTAATTTCCCACAGATAAATTTAGATTCACACAGATGTATCTGTAGAAGTGCAACAAAAGTATCATGAAACAATACTTTTACTATAAAAATACAATCTATTTAATTTTTTAAAAATGCTGACTGTAGCCCACTCACTTGATTTAACAACCTCTTAATGGGCCCTGACCTGAAGTTTGAAAAACACTGCTCAGAACATCTCAAAAAGTTTAAAATGCGGGGAGGGGGTCACAGGGAGTTAAGAGAGTAACATAGCTTACCTTTGAACAAATATATTTTGAATAAGTAATAGATGACTAAAAAGGAAGAATTTTTAAATGCACTATAGCAACAATCTCAGCCCTGTAGTTTGAATGCTATATATTATATACTGAGCAACTAGCACTGAAAGGACAGAAAAACTACCAAATAAAACAAAGCTTACCTTCTACTTCAAAGTAAAGTTAATTATGCCTTCTACTAATTAGATTTCCAAGAGACATAGTAGCCATTATTAACAAAACCAAGGAAGAATTAAGAAGTATGTGATGTCTACGACAGCTTCTGACCTAGAAAGAGTGCCTGACAATTATCCAGGGATTCCAACTTTCCTGGAAGAGAACACCACTAATATCCTCCAGATTGGCAGCCAACCCCTAAGCATCTCAAAAAATTGTTTACATTACAGCTGGGTTCAAATGGAAGGTCAGGGAGCTTTCAGATTTGGGAAATGACCAACAGCTTTCCAGCTACAGTATAAATAACTTTAAAAAAATGTATTAACTTTCTAAATTGTCAAAAAATCTTACTTGATTTCAATGCTACCGAGTTTCCTTGAAATACTTGGTAAGAAGAAGGTTGTATTTCAACAATGTTTTAACTGCAAATAAAAAGGCTTTTCAGGTTTTGCCATATTGGGAATGAAAACAATTATCTGTGATTTTTATCTCCATTCTGACTTTAAAAATAAGGTGTTTATATTACACAAATTCAGACTTGTCCTTTAGAAATTGTTTCTGTGAATAACATAGGATAGACGAGATTATTCTCTATTTTATTATATGTTACACAAAAATGACTAGGATAAGATGGAAAGAAATACATCCTATCATTTATATATCAGAATGAAATGCACAGCATGAAAAACTCAGCATTATAAACAAAGATTGTAATCACAGAAATTTGCCCATAGCATTCATCTAACCCAACAAATGAACCAAACATTCATATACAAATGTTTTTAAATTTTAAAATTTTCTTGACATTAATATCAACAACTGAATAAACCATTACAAAATATGAGTGGGGACTGGAAATGTATAAATATTATTCTGTGTACATACAAGGAAAAGACATCATTAAGAATATACTATAACCTATTCCTTTTTTGGGTTCTGTGTAGTTATTGTTCCTATATCTTAAATACTTGCAAGACTAGAATTATCTCCATTTTATAGGTGAAAACACCAAGGCTTGGGAAGGCCATGTGATTTCTGACATTGTACAAGTATCACACAACAGCACGACAGCATATTCTGCAGGACTTAAGCATGGATTCTTAGTATGCCCACTCCTCCACTGGGCTCAGCTCTCTTTACTTGACTATCAGAAATTGCTTTAGAGGCCAAGCTCTGGAAAGGGCCTATATAAAACAGATTATCATTTCCCCCTATGAGCAAAGCAAGGCTAATATATCTTATGTCCCCTATTATTTTAGCCTCCAAGGACACCGTTTTATCACCACTTGCATTCTGATCCCACGTGGTCTTCCAGCCTGGTCTGACTCAAGCTCCCAATTTTCCCAGACTCTGTGCCTGCTAAAATTCCCAGTCTATCATTAGCAAAATCCACATGCCCAAAGTCTTCTCTAAGTGCTCCCTTCAGCTTCCTGTTAAAATGATGAGGGCACTGCTTCTTCCACTGTAACCTCTGGGCTGGTAGTGATTCTTACTTCCTTATGTCACACACCCAACTGTTAGGAGGCGAGGTAAGCTCCTTTCGCCTCATTTTGCTTTTCAATTACACCACTTTCCTTCCTTTCCTCCACATTTCCTTCAAAGCAGAAGCGATCAATCAAGCAACACTACCTGCTACTCTTCTTCTAGCAGCCATCTTTGGGGCTGTGGAGTCACTCTTCCTATCTGAGGATTTTAATGCCTGCTTTACTGTTCTCTCCTCCACTATTCAAGGGACCCTAGGCAACAGAACGTAGATGCAGTCTATGAATATACCATAGTGTAACTCGACTTCAGAGGACAGTGCCCAGATCTGAATTCTCAGTTCACCCTTCCCTGACTGGCACACTGTTCCACCTCTTTGTGCTTCTGCCTGGACATCCATACCAAGGACAATTGTAGTTTGAGCCCTCTACACACTCAGCACCTATAGTTCCCTTGTGCTTAATCTTCTGCTCTCAGCTAGAATCCACAGGTCAACCCTAATCACCCCTTCACCTGGCCCTTTCGACACCTTTGTTCCTCTTTCCCATTATCACATGCACCTGCTAAATCTCAGCCGTGGTTAAATGAAGTCTAGGCCTGTACCCAGCCAGCTAAATTTGGCTGAAGGAGACACTTGAGGGTCTTACTGCAGCCTCTGCAAACACAGAAGGGTGGATTTCAAATAGGGCCAAGCACTGCACAGTCATCCTCCATTTCTCTACATAATTCTTTCTCCCAACCTTCATGAAGAATATTTCATATTTTTTCCTCTCTCTTCAAGCCTTCAACAACTCCCTTCTCTCATTTTCGGTCATTAACTGTTTCTTTGGTCACTCATTTTACCTGTAGAAGCAACTAGAACTGCTATTTCTTTTCAAATTGGTGAACTGATTCAAGCCCTGTGCTCTTCTACTTATTCCCATCTTAGCCATTAACTGCCTCCTCCCAACCAGATCTTTCCCATCAGCATATAAGCATGCTGTAATATCTGAAATCCTAAAAATAAAATAAAACAAATAAACAATAAATCTCCTGGGTCCAGACACATTCCCATTTGTCTGTTCTTTGTTATGTCTAAACACGTGGACACTGTCTACATGTACTTCATTTCTACTTCCCAATATTCCCTTCCATCTTCAGTCTCCTCCAATGTGACTTTCACGCCGCCCCCCCCAACTCTCTAAAACTGTGAGCATCTGGTCATCAATGTTCTTTATCTTGCTCAATGGCCCACTTTCATCCTTTATTTTACATAACTTTTCAAAGGTATTTCCTTGATAGCTTCCCAATCTTCCCTTCTCAAACCCCATGTCCATCCCAGTAGCAAGTCCACTTAACTGCCACGCCAGAGCTGTGCCACCACCTGATGACCACCTCCAATCCCAACCCCTATCTCTGTCTTCCACATAACAGCCAAGTGAGCTTGTTTTTAAAACATAAATTAGATCACATCACTCCCCTGACCAAAACTCCAGTTAGATTAGTAAAATATCCAAACTCCTTTCCATACTCTGTCCCACAAGGCCCTCTAGGATCTGGTCCCTGCCTCCCGCTAAGCCCAGCTACCTCCCCATAGTTGTCTATGACATTCTCTCTAGCCTCTATTCTGCCAGAGACCACCCCGTCATTCCTAGAAATGCACAGCTGGCTTCTGTGAGAAGGCAGCTGCACTTGCTGCACCCCCTGCCTGGACCTCAGGAACCTCAGAGATCCACAAGGCTTTCCCTTCCCAGAGCTGCCCGAAGGCCACACTGACACTGTTCCGAAGCAGCCCCTTTCCCAGATCGAAATCCTCACACTCTTTCCCCACCTTGTTTTATTTTCTTCACAGCACTTATTACTACCTGAATTTTTATCCTTTGTTTAATTATTTTTATATTCTTTGTCTCCCCAAGTAAAACGTAAGCATCACTGGACAAAGAATATTGTTTGGTTCACTAAAGTATCTGCCATGTCAAAAAATATGCTTATATTGGTGAGCACACAGGAAGTGCTCAAGAAATACGGGTTGACTGAATGAACCCTGTGAGCAGAGGGGAGGATTCGAACCCAGGTCCCCATGATTCCTAAGTCTATGCTTCACAACACACTGTCAGTATTTCTGAAGAAAATGTGGTACATGCATATGAGTCTAGTTAAATTTCTTTTTGTCAATTATCTTCAAAAATATTTATTATACATTAAGGTAATGAATATGCCTCAGTAAATAAAACAGAAAATCACTATTGTTGAAAAAAGAAAATTATGTACACTTCCGTGCTGTTTAAGGCAAAAACATATGAAAGCCCAAATTTATAAACACAAAAATAAAACTGATATTTAATGACTTCTTTAAATATCAAAATGCACTTGATTTGATGTGCAAATTAAATATATCTACTTTAATTTAAAAACCCCATCTATTATGAGAAAAATGCCTTTGAAAAGTTTAGCTATCTTGAAAGTTCCATTAAATAGAAAATTATGCGTTAGATATGGTGATTTTTATAAATAAAGTACACTAAAATTGGGGCATATGTAGGCATATTAAAAACTGACATGTTTTTAAAATTCAGTTCTTATAAACTGAGTTCCTCTATTTATTACACTTCACAGCTAAGGTACTATATATCATGATGAATTAAATGTGGGTGATAGGTACATTATGTTAATTACACTATTCTACTTCTGTATATAGTAGTTTCTATGTATGCATGCAACTATAAAATGTGGTAAACAAAGGAATACATCCATTTATAACTTGAAGAAGATTAAGACATAGACATAACAGAGTAACCAATTAACAAAGGGAAATGTCCAGTGACTGAAAAGGTTTCTGCTCTGAAGAGAGCCTTCCTAAGTAGGGGAGCCTCTAGGCCAAGTCCTGTGGGTAAGGTGGAGGAATTATGCTGAAACAATGTACCGTCCGTTCACTCATTTTGACATAATGGATGCAGAAGACTGTTAGACTCTTAACAAGGCTTGGCTTTAAAAGCTCTGTGGTATTAATAAACTTAGGCTGACACAGTTCCTTAGCAGCCTAAAAAGACCTCGCTCTACACTCCAAGAGAAACTCGCTCTCCTAAAGAAGAGCAAAGGAAAGAGAAATAGGGTTTTTTCACAAAGATGTTGGTGCAGTAGGAAAACCAGCTTGTGCTAAGCACAAAGGGTGAGAGGTACCTGTTGTAAAACACATCTATTTATTTAATGAAAAGCTCAAAGGGTCAATGATTTAGTAATAAAGTTTTTATTCTACCTTAAACACAAGAACCAACTATTAAATTACTATGTAGAATGTTTCATATTTGAATTCTCAAGTACAAAAGCATAGGCAGCACCTAATGTTCCTCCCCTCAAAAAACAGCTAAGCAATAGCTGAACACACAGTGATGCACCCCTGAATCTCAGCTAATAAGGAGGCTGAGGCAGGAGGATCATCAAGTTTGACTCAACTGTCTGGGTAATTGAGAAACTTAATGAGAACTTGACTCAAAAAATGAAAAAGAGCTGAGGATATAGTTGAGTGTGAAGGCGTGGGTCCAATCCAGAGCATGAAAATAAAAGCATAGACGTTTACAATAAATTTAACAATTGACAACAAAAGTCCAAATTAGGAAACATTAAGATGCAGACATTATATGAAATTTCATTACATGAAACCAAATTCTTTCTTATTCTTTTTTTTTTCCCAGTACCGGGGATCGGACTGAGGACCTTGCGCTTGCCAGGCAGATGCAGCACCACTGAGCTACATCCCCGGCTCTCATTTATTCTCTTGATATGTATTAACTGAAAGCTCACCACGTGCTACACACTCAGTGTACCAAACTCTTGAGTATCAAACAGCCAACCAGAGTGACCCCTGTCCTCCTGCAGTTTATACAGCCTGGCATAAGAAACACAGTAAATAAACTGGCATTCAATTCTTACCCACAGCTTAAGATAAATGCTAGAAACCAACCAACCAGTGAAGTGATCAAAATTAATGGGATGGGAAAACACATGCTTTGAAGCCTCCTTCCCTGCCAAGAAGGTACTGTAAGGAAAGATCTGAAGGAAGAATGACTTTTTCCCTTTCTTATCTCTGGTATATTTTAACAGAAATCTTAGACATTATATGATTTTTACCCATAAATACTTCCATATGTACGAGTATCTCTAACAGGAAAGACATTTTATGCATGTGATAACCACAATGCCATTATCACATCTAGTAAAATTAGTAACAATTTAGAACCCACTGAGTTTTTTTTTTCCCCAGTATTGGGGATTGAACTCAGGACCTTGTGCTTACAAAGCAGGCATGGTGCTACTGAGCTAAATCCCCGGCCAATTAAGAAAACCAACTCTATATACAAAGTTCCTCAAACATTGCCCCCCGAAAGCAGACATTTTAGTCAAATTCCCACAGTCAATATCTAAAGTAGAACCATACATTGCCGCCGTGCTTAGTGGCACACTCCTGTAATCCCAGCACTTGGGAGGCTGAGGCCGGAGGATTGTCTTGAGTTTGAGGCCAGCCTGAGCTACATACTGAGTTCAAAACCAGCCTGAACTGCATAGTGAGACCCTGTCTTAGATAGATAGAAAGACAGATAAATAGACAGATAGATAAATAAATAGACAGATAGATAGATACAGACAGATAGACAGATAGAACCATACATTGCTATTGGTAGTTATGTAACAGAAATCTTACTTCAGCAATGTACAGTTCCCTTTCCTCTTTTCATTCCATGCCATTTATTTGCTGAAGAAATTGTATATCACATTCTGGATTTAGTTGCTTCCCTCCTCGTGGTAGTACTTGACCATTATATCGTTTGTATTTCCTGTAAGCATGTAGCTGACCCGAAGCTTTATTTACACTCAGGTTAAAGTTATTTGGCAAGAACACTTTATAGATGATGAAGTGTACTTTGTAAAATGTCACACCAGTGGTACAAATGTCTGGCTGTGCCACTTTTAGTGAGATCAAGATTCATTAATGGACTGAAAAAGAGAGGATGGAAGAGTGTCCCTGGTGCAGGGGACAACTGTGCATATTCTGAGACAAGGACTATTCCGGAGATAAAGGGTTACCAATGAAGCTGAAGCACACAGGTTTATACAGATAAGTTTGTAAACTGGGTGGAAAGTTCCTCATCTAAAAATTTAAAAATTCATCTTAAAACACAGTGCCAAACTAAGTAGGATGGCAACCTTTTAGACACATGATCAAGCTTCTGATTCCTGTATTTCTATTATTTGTGAGATAAAGGAGTAGAAAAGGGATATAAAATATTACCTGGAGAGAGATATGAAATACAGTAAGTCCCCGGCTTAATGAACATACAAGTTTCAAACTTTCACCACTGTACTGTATAAGATCCACAAGTGTACTCTGGGAATGGAACTTGATTTTAAGTCAGGGACTTACTGTAGCTGCTGTGTGACACTGAGTTCCTTTTCATGTCCAACCTGCACGTAAAAGAAACCTGTTACTTCTTTCCTCATTTCCATTTGTCATGGCCTGAACTGAACCCTCCCTCCAAGTTCCAGCCCTAACCCCCAGTGTGACTATCTGTAGAGATATGGCCTTTACAGGACTGATCAAGGCGGCAGGAGGAAGGAAGTGTGGACTGGTATCCATTAAGGAAGAGGAAAAGACACCAGGGGCATGTGTACAGAGACAGAGTTGTGTAAGGATACTGAGTGTTATGGCTTGTGCATAGATGTCCCCCCAATCAGAAACTGAATCTGGAATGTGTGATGCTGGGATTAGGACGTGTGATTACTAAACCATGACAGGAGTGATTGGTTTGGCACTGCCCTAATCCCGGTAGTCTGGATGGGATAAAAGGGGAAGAAAGACACTGTTAAGGTTCCCTTGTTACTTTTGCTGTCTTCTGCTGCCATGAACCCGTGCCCCTGTCACCCTGCCTTGGGGCCAGCCAATTATGGACTGAACCTCTACAAACTGTGAGCCAAATAAACCTTTCCCCCTTTAACTTTGGATGTTGGGTATTTTGTCTCAGGAACGACAGAAAAGTAACTAACACACCAGGAAAAATGTGGCCATCTGCAAGCCAATGATACCTCAGGGAAAGCCAAAGCTGCTGACACCTTGATGTTGACCTTCTAGCTTCTGGCAGTTATGAGAAACAAATTTCTGCTGTTAAGCAGCCACTTGGTGACATTTTGTTTTAAAAGCCCAAGCAAACTAATATACCATCTAAAACTTAATACGTGAAAGTACTTGTAGAGGGGATTCTGGAATCCAAGTCAGAAAGAAAAAGAAAAAAAGCACCGAGGATGCAGTACACTCCCCAAATAGGGCTTCTGTAGCTACAGAGGACCTGGACCAACAGATTAAGCTGTTGTCAACTAAGCACTGGACTGGATCTAGATTTTGGGGAAACTATGAAATGCATTTCTATTAACTACTGTCTGCTAAAGTTTCTGAATAGTATACCTGCAAATTCTCAAAAATTTTTACTTTTAGATTTACCACCTAGTTTCAGAAATGAAAACTACAGTTTTTCATACCTGGAGAGGTTAGACCATCCACTTATGTGGATGAAACCAAGATTTACCAAAGTTACTGAGACTATAAAACCTGTCCCAGGACAAAAGCATCTTAAATTATTGTTAGTTCCACTATACCATATTGTTTTTCTATTTATTTATTTATTTGGGTTTTTTGAGACAGGGTCTCACTGTGTAGTTCAGGCTGTCCTCGAACTCACTATGTAGCCCGGGCTGGCCTTTGAACTTGTGGCAATTCTTCTGCCTCAGCCTCTGGAGTGCTGGGATTGCAGGCATGCATCACCACACCCAGCCATCATGTTATCTTCAACTCATAAAAACTAGCATTTTAAGAAATTTCTTTCTGAATGGCTGCTATCATGAAATCAACCAATAACAAATGCTGGCGGGGCTGTGTGGAAAAAGGAACCCTGCTCTACTGCTGGTGGGAGTGTAGACTGGTGCAACCACTGTGGAAATCAGTATGGAGATACCTCAAAGAACTAAGACTGGAAGTCCCATTTGACTCTGCTATTCCACTGCTGGGGATCTTCCCCAAAGAATTAAAAGAATCATACCACAGTGATATATGTGCGCCCATGTTCACAGCAGCACAATTTGTAATGGCTAAAACTTGGAAGCAGCTCTCCATCAACTGGAGACTGGATAAAGAAAATGTGGGTTTTTTTTTATAAAATGGAGTGGTACTCAGCCATAAAAAATGAGAAATTAGAGACATTTATAGCTAAGTGGATGCACATTGAGGCAATGCTCAAGTGAAATAAATACGACACACGTATAAATACGAAATAGTTTCTCTAGTGTGAGAAACTGAAAGTGTAAATAAGGACTAAAAGGTATAATAGATAATGTGAAATAGGAAGAAAAGGGGCAAAGGGAAAGGGGAAGTGGGAGGGGTAGGGGATAGAAAAGAAGGGAATGGAAGTAATATGAGAAAATGAAAAAATGGAAACAAAGTCTTTGTAAATAGGGAGGGATGGAGGGCTTGAAGGGAGAGCAGGGGAAGAGGGAAAAAGAAGAACCAAGAGAGACTGTGTAAAGGTGCAAATTTCCAGTGATGAATGTCATTACATTGTATACCTAAAATGTACCAATAAAATAAAATTTTAAAAAAAGAATTTCTAATTATATACTTAATTTAATTACCACAGACTGATTTCATTATCTTATTGTATCTATAACTCTATTTTTCTATTTCAATTCCTCAAGAAACATGTTTCCTGAATGACAAAATAATCAGTATAATACCTTTCTTATTTTAAATAAGGAATCTCTTCAGACATATGAACATAAAAAAAATAAATTATGTATAATCATTATGATTTCAGAATTCTGGACGATATGATTACTTGGGTTTTGAGGGAGTGTTTGTGACAGGGTGTAGTTCAGGTTGGCCTTGAACTCACTATGTAGCCCAGGATGGCCTAAAACTCACAGCAATCCTTGTCTCAGCCTCCCAAGCACTGGGAAGACAAGCGTGTGCCACCACACCTATCTTCTGGATGATAAAATTTTAAACATGAATATGACCCCTTGTGATAGTCTATGCATTTTTAAAATGTAAGGGTCCCAAATCCATATGCCCTAAGGACTAGAAAAATGTAGTAAAGAAATAAAGTACGCTGGAAATGATAGAGAAAGGAGGCCAGGGCACTGTGGCAAACTTGAGGGCGAGTCTCAGTTCCAGGCAATTCTGGTTGTAACAGGAACAAAAACTTAATGTTCTCAAGTCTTTCAGTTTTAAAGAAAAACCCAGAAATTGGTTATTATCTGTGTAAAATTTATTCAATTTTAAAATGCTGGCAATAAAATAAAAACTTTATTTTTAAGGCACCTACAAGGATGCATTGTGCCCCACACTCTACCTCATTTGCAGACTCTGGTAAATGTCCCGCTGCAACCAGCCACTACAATCTACAAAACCAAGGGAAGACTGTATTTTCTAAATATTCTCATAAAACTACTAGATCTGTACCATCACGCTAAGTACAACATCACCTGCTAAAATGCATTATATATTTTATTAACCTTGAATCTACTACCCTGCCACACAGCAGAGGACTTGTGATCTGTGAAATTCATGAGCAAATGTTTGTTTTTCATATATTTTGGTAACTTATTATCTCTTAAATATCTAAATTTTTTTTAAACAATTACTATGCCAGACTAGCATAGATTTCATTTACCATCTAAATATTATCAAATTACCAGTTTATAGTATATATGTTTAGAAATAGTGAATATAGGGAAGGGATTTTAATAATCATTAACACAGGGTAGCAAGAGTAAAGACTTTTTTTTTTTTTTTTTTTTTTTGGGGTACTGGGGAATCGAATTTGGGTCCTTGCGCTTGCACAGCAGGCGGCGAAACCACTCAGCTAAATCCCCGGCCCCTAAGAGTAAAGATTTTAATGACATATAGACGTGGGTTCAAATCCTGGCTCTGCCAATTCCTAGTTGATTTTTTTTGAGAAAGGGTCTCATCGTGTAGTTCAGGCTGGTCTTGAACTCACTATGTAGCCTAGGCTGGCCGAGATCCTCCTGGCTCAGCCTCCCAAGTGCTGGAATTATAAGGATGTGTCTCATGCTCAGCTCCTAGTTGATTCTTATTCTGAAAATGAAGATATCTTTACCTACTTTGCAGGTGGTAATTCTCCACATTTCTAAGAGAATCAAATGGGACCTAGGAAAGTATCTGACATATACTAGACTATTAAACAATGTCAGTTTCTTTTTCTCCTGGATTTAGTGCTATTAAGCACAAATAATCTCTGAAATTCATTATCCTTTCTACATAAGTGATTTATTCTCCCATGTTTTCATTTTCTGTACCTTGTACAACTCTTTTGAAATGTTAAGTGATGCAGCAGTTCATCTATTGATACCAGTACAGCGGAAGCCAGGGAAATTTCTGGTCAAATTCAGGCCTCTTCTTTGGTAAAAATGCTGTCATGTGGGAAGAGAGTGGTGGAGGCCACCCCTGATAGTGGTGAACAGAATCCTATCCATCGGAATTTTCTCAAGTTAGCCCCTTTCTTTCTGCCTAGCATATGCGCAGGCCAGCAGTTCTCAAATGTCCATAGGTATAAAAACAACTAGGAGATGGGCACAATGGTGCCTGTCAGAACTGGGAGGGCTGAGGTGAGTCCAAGAGTTCAAGATCAACCTGGACAACACAGCAGAACTCTATCCAAACAAAGCAGAGCAAAGCAAAGCAAAACCAAAGCACACTACAGATCCTGGGCCCCAGATATTGTCATTCAACAGATCTAGAATGGGGCCCATCAACTTGCATTTAGCTGCAGCTGATGCTGTGGGTCAGCAGGCCATGCTTAGCCAGGCTCCCAAAGTATCCCAGACAAGGGGCTCCAGGGAAAAGAAACAGTCATAGGGATGGTTGGTATGTAAAATGTTTTCTGCAATTCTTTGGCTTTCAAATTAAATCTCCTGAAATATAAAACAGTTAACCAGTAGCATGAGAGTTCTGGACTGTGGTTCTCCCCAGCCCCAAGGCCCCACTCTGCCCCTAGCAGCACCAGGTCACCAGGGAACATCAGAAATGTAAATTTAGAGGGCTCCATCTGAGACCTACTGACTCAGAATTGCTGGGGTTGGGCCCAGAAATCCTTGCTTTAATAAGCCTCCTAAATGATTCTGATGTAAGCTTAATTTTGAGAACCACTGCTCTAGGAGAGATTCAACTACCCATAACCACTTCAAACAGGGCAGATCCAACTTAATCTCTCTTACATATCAGGTTTCCATGTAATGTTTGTTGAAGAAAAGGGTTCTGTGGCTTGAAAAATGTTTGATATCAGCTTCTGTCTCATTATGTGTTTTGTGGCTCTGGCAGCATGAACTAAGGGTGTCTGATATAAAAACGTCCTGTTTCTTTTCTTCAGAAGCCTCTGTGACTCAGATTTAGAAGGAGAAAAGGGGGATATAAGGATGGGGATGAAGACGATGATGATGTATAATGACAGATGATGGTTACAGGTGTTAGGTACTCGAATAAGATCTTTGCATTTATTAACATTTAATCTTCATAGCTACCCTATGAAATAGCTGATAAGACTTTCAGATAAAGTGTCCAAAAACGGAAAGATTTCAACGAATAATTTGAATTTTTCGTCTCTTTTTACAACTGAAAAATAGAATGTGGACTCCTGAATGGGAAAAGGCAGCTGGGCCAAGCTCCCACTCCACACAGAAAAAGGACTCTCCAGTTCGAAGATCCCCACCCCTGGTCCACCAAATGGTTACATTTGCCTAACAACAACTGTTCCTGGAAGACACCTGGGTTTCTGATGGGTGCTTTGGGGGAGGGGGACGACAGGTATCTATGTATGGACAAGAAGGGATGGCAATGGAGAAGAAAGGGAAGAGTGGGATTAAATGCAAGTTAGAAAAGTAGAATAAAGACTTCGATAAGGAATTACCTATAGCTGTGGTCACAGGTCAACTTCTACAGGTTGCTTTGTAAATGAGTACTAGTTCTAAGTATCTCTCAAATGGATCCCTTTATTTCTATTCCTGACACCACTGCTGTAGTTTTGGTCCTCACCAACTTCTGCTGATTATTACCTCTCCACTGCTTCAGACTGAACTTTCTGAAATACCAATCTAATTATTTTGCCTACTTTTAAATAACTTTTCATAGTTCCACATTTTTGTAATAGTGGCTTTCAAACTAAGACACACAACCCTCTTTCTAAAGAAAAGTGCTATATTAAAGTGCCCGAGGCGATGGATAAAGTACTGTGTAGCTCTGCTACAAATCACCTATTTAAGTTTGGGTAAGCCATTTCTGTCTGGGTTCAACTAAAAAGAATTTCCCAAACTTCTGGCATTTTTGTATTATCTTTGTAATTTTTGCAATATCAGAGTAACATTTGAATTATTCCTTTTCTCTTAAATTGGCTTAGTTTTATTTACATATCCTTTCCCCTCTTATTCTAAGCAATATACTGTACACAGGATCCTGGTATTAATTTCATTTTTGTAATATACATTGAAATAGAAAAAAATACATCTAAATGTTCATTTTTTACCTAAAATGGCCTCATTTGCCAGCAAGGATATGTGTATTGAACTTTGGGAAATAATGGAATCCAATGACCTCATCAAGCATTCAATTGTAAGATCTGAGTCCAGACTCAAAGACAAAGCTCCTGAAGGTTGATTCTACAAGGGTTCTGAAGCGCTGGGGCACAAGACACCAAGCAGAGACGTGGATCGATATGCCGAGGCTTTAACTCTTGAGGAATTCAATGTGCACTAATGTTATTCCCTGGGTTTGAATTCTACAAAAATTGTTAAGCATTGTTCAAACTACTCAGGCCTACAGGAAGCTAAGCTTCGTGGCCCAAGGAAAACTGTTCATCCAGTGACATTAACTTAATGTCAGTCCAAAATGAATGGCAGAATGTAAAGAATCATGAAAAGGCTTCAGATGCAAAGCTCTTGGATAAAAACATGCTATTGGCAGCTGGGTGTGACAATGCCTGCCTGTAATTCTAGCACTTTGGGAGGCAGAGACAGGACTGCAAGTTCAAGCCCAGCCTGGGCAACTTATGGACTTAGCAAGACCCCACCTCAAAAATAAAAATAAGGGGGGGGTGCAGGTTGAGACTATGGCTCATGGTAAAGGCCCTGGGTTCAATCCCCAAAATAAATAAATAATAAAAATAAACATGCTATTGTGTTAGGGGTGTCAAGAGGCTACAAGATAAATAAATAAAAATTTCCTTTTTATTGCATAAAGCAAGGTAACAGCAACTTAGCAGAAACCTCTACGGTTTCATAAAATAGTCACCTTTCTAAATCTTTCTATATTTTTTTGGTTTTTCTCCTCTGAAAAGAGAAGACAGCTTTAGAATAACAATCTTAATCAGCAACCTGCCTCTCCAATCAAATACAGGGTTTTTCTTTGAATAAGAATGTAGCTGTAGTTACTACATGTTTCTGACAGCTTTTGTCACTAAGCAATGGATCCTGAATAACCTAGTCCTGCTTCACCTAAATCTGGCCATTATCAGGTATCTTGCTTGTTTTATCTCTTGGTTAGGAACATGTGCCAGTAACTGAGAATAATGTTCTTAGCCAATATTAAAATTAAAGATAAGCTACTATGAAACTAAAATTTCAGGAGGAAAAAAAATTAAAGGAACATTGGAGATAGAAATTAGACAAGAGCTGAAATGCTATGGATATATTCTAAAGTACTCAAACAAAAGAAAAACCTTTTCAAGTACCATCCTGGGGGCATTTTTAATTCCCCCTGACACAATTCACTAAAGTACATTCTATTAAATTTTCTTTTGCCTGATAGCAGTTGCCAAAAAATTTCCTGCCTAAAATTGGTGCGTTTACCACATATTTTTAAAAGTACAGAGTATATAAAGCAGAATCTTTGCCTAATTTTAAGTTTTTAAAGGAATCTTATTCCCTTGTACTACTCTTGCCCCTTGACTTGTAAATTTCACCAAAAATAAACTATTAAAAGCTATGTCTACTATCTGAACTCTGGTTAACCAAACTCAACAAGTGAATGAGTTTGGATAGCAAGGATTAACTTATATTTTCATCGTGCATAAAAATAAATGGATTCTATCTAAAAGAAAGAAAACACTGAATAACTTATTTGAATTAAAATTAGGAAAAAACGCTAATGTTAAAATCACTGTCTCCCCCTAGACAGTGTAGGCAAGGCAGCGAGAAAAAAGGCAGCGAACTGCAGTGTGTTCCACCCACAGGGGGCGCAGCGGGTGTGCCTAGCTTCTGCCAATGAGGACCGTCCAGTGTCGTGAGACCTTCGTATTTTTCAGGTAAACCCAGAAAAAACCTAGGTTTTAAATGCTGACAGCTATTTAAAATCAATCTTAAATACCACAGAGATTAACACTGTGTGCAGACTCCACAGGTCCAGCCCACAACTGCCTAGGGGCAACCTCTGCTTGGCCTTGTTCTCCTTATTCCAATTCTGCTGTCAAGATTATCCACATGTAGGGTTCATCGGTCTAGTCCTTTACGTATTCTTTCCTTTGTTCTTTTTACAGATTTACTTACTCCCTTTCTGATTTACTTAATTATTCAACAAGTATGCAATAAATAATATGCATCCGGTTTTACTAGGTACAGAAAATATAATTAGGACAAGACAGGCAGGGTTTTTCCTCAAGGCATTTACAATGTAATGGGGAAACAAATTTTATTTTATTTTGAGATAGGGTCTCATCACATAGTTCAGGCTGTTCTTGAACTCACTGTGTAGCCCGGGCTGGTCTCAAACTTTCCATGATCCTCCTGCCTCACTCAGCCTTCTCAGTGCTGGGATTACGAGCATGCACACCATGCCCAGTGGGGAGACAGATTTTTAAAGCAACAGCACATCAAGGATTATTTTGTTATTTATATTGGGGCAATAAAACATTACGTAAACCACAGACCAGTCTTCCCTGTTTCGGGAGGGCTCATCACAGAAGCATCACCATGTCCCCTGTAAAGACCTCTACCACGTCATCCAGGTAGGCTCCATTTCAGATTCTTCCCACCACTTCTGAAGAACATGTTCAAATGTCATGGCTAAGAAATAAACAGGCCTTCATTGTCCACTGAATTTGAAATAAACTTAGCCTGAAATTTAAGGCCTTTCTACTGGTTCCCTCATTGTGGCCCTGTTTCCAGGTAGACAGGTCTAACTCAAACATACCATTAAACTTCTGATATCCTGAACTAGATTTGATCTCTATTTTCTGAATCCCTACAAAATCTTAGAAGATTTTGTAATGCTCTTTGTAGTTTATCTCACATTATAGATATCTGAGTACTTGATTTCAATTTTTATACATTATGTAGTGCCAAGCATCATCTAAGCAATTTCAAAGTTTGCTTTATAGATAAACATTATTTCCTAAGATAAAAACATACTAAATTGTAGGCTGTGATATAGTTAAATACCCATGTCCTTTTAGACATCATAAACTTAGGGAAGAGAGAGAGAAGGAAGTCAGATAACAGGAACCAAAATATAGCTAGGAGAACAAAGTCCTAGTATTCTACAACATAGTAGGGAGACTACAGTTTGCAACAACTTATTAAAGAGCTAGAAGAGTTCGAGATAATATATAAAATTTTAAAACTCAAACTTTTTGCTAAAAACCATTTTCCCACTAAAAAGAGTAAGGCTGTTTCTCAGGCTGAGACAAGACAAGGAAGTATACAGCGAGCCTGGAGCCTCTAGTTCCAGAAAGGTTAAAAAGTAAAAAAGGCCAAAAAAAATGGATGGGGCATTTGTCAAAGGACACCAGATGGAGCTGTCATTTGTCAAATTTGGGACAATTTGAATAGCAATACATAATGATAGAAGTGGATTATTACCTGAGTAAAAACAGAATTCTAAACTCAGTCTAATAACTAAAAAAAGGGCACAGAAGTGGGAGAAAGGCAACCTTTTATTTCATAGAATAATTTCAATGTAGAAGTAAATCAAATCATCAGAAAATCCACATTTTACAATCACTATTACATATAACTACTTAAACAAAAAAATCAATGAATATTAAATGAATGTTGAAGAATAAAATATTATCAAAATATCACTATCCTTCATTAATTATTAAAGGAAAAGGCTACCTTTACAAGGAAAACTATCTGGTATACAGCACATAAAGTGATCATCACCCCCCAAAACTGGTAAACTGACGTTATATACCCGACATACTGCACCGAAATGCAAATGAACATCACCTACAAAACAACCTTGTAAGTTTTTCACCTGATTTTTTAATGAAGAGGAAACAAGCACACATCTATATTCACTTGTACTCATCAATGTCACTGTAAGAAGAAATTTTAAAATGGAGACTAGAGAGGTAGGACAATATAAATGCAGAATATGACCTTTGACTAGATACTGAAAGGAGGGATAAAAAGAAAGCTGCAAATAGCATTACTGGGAAAGTGGGGAGTGCTGGACATTAATTTCTCAGTGATGTTAAATTCACTAATCTGTGGTTATGTAGAACTGTCCTTGCTCTTAGGAAATACATGTTGAAGTGTGCAGGGGTGAAAGGTCACAGGGTCAGCAACAGTGCTCAAGTGGTTCAGAAAACACAGTTTGAGTGGATGTATGTGTATGCATACAGGTGTGTATGTCCAAAAAGAGAGAAGCCAATGGGGAAAATTTTGGAACAAAGATACAGTATTCCTCCTTTAACGACTATTCGGATTTACTACTGAAAGTCCTTACTGAGGACTTACTGAGGTGTCTTTATTTGTTTGTACAGTTCTGTACATCTTGTTTATATGGCCTCAATGTCTTTATTTTGGTACAGTATGCCTTGTTTATGTAACACTGTAATTTTTACTTATTGTACTTTACAGTACAGTACTGTAGTTTTATGTTGTTACATATTACAGTACCACATATAAGAGTTATGTGAATAAAACCAAAGTCATCAAGCTGGAGTTTCCTTTGACAATTTCTTTGTTCTGAATATTGTTATGTACATACTGTATATAACTCTCAATTTAGCGACCAATTCAGTTAACGACCTAGTTGCAAGAACCAAACTCAGTCATTGAACGAGGAATGTCTGTATATCTTCCTGTTAAAATATCAGAAAGACATACATACACCCATCTCCTGAAAAATAAAATTTAAATGTGACTGTCATAGGCCGTAGTCAATCAAGTATAAAAGTTTTTAAATCCCATTACTTTTTTGAAGTGTTTTAATATGAAATACTAATTTAAAGAATTTTTCCAATTCCCAACAGATCTGAGGTAAACTCTCTTAACACTAAATACACAAAACAAGTGTTGCTCAAGGCATACCTCTCAGTAAGTCTAAAATATAATGAGCCACTGAATTCAAAAATCATGGGAAAAAGCTGATGACCAAAAACTGACCATCTAAACAGCCACACACACAATGTTTTCTACTCTAGCCCAATTTCAAAGGAAAGTAGTTTTCAATGGTTGGCTGGTCAAAAACAACATTAAATAGCAAGCACTAGAAAGTTAATTGAATGTTTGCCAGAAAGAGTGGAATCATTTTCATACTGGATAATTAATTTCTTTGTTTTTATAAGAATTTTAACGAGTGACCAACATGCACCCTGTGGGTAATTAACTTCATTCAAGAAAGACTTCTGACTTTTGCGGCATGGACTATGCTGAGGTTTGGAAACACTCCAACAATATATTTATTTGTTTTAAATATTTTCTTCCTATAGTATTTTTTTACCTGAAAAATATACAATATAATGTTATAGTATTTAAACTCAATTACAAATAGCTTTAATAATATCAATGACAGCACAAACCTAGAGAAATTTCCATAAAAGTACATGTACATAATATTTTTCTAAATTAATGATAATCAAATGCAATGGACCTAACTTTAACTATGTAACCTAAAAGTTAGTTTTTAGATCATTGCCCTACATTTAAATAAAAATCTAAATATCTGAAAAGCTGCCATAAGCATGCTGAAAGAAATCAGAAATATCTGCAAACACAACTACTTCAGGAAGCATCACTTTGAAAAATAACTTATGTACACGTACCAACTCCCTATGATGAATGTAATCATTATGTATGCAAACATGTACTAAAAGTTAAAAAATAAAATAAGTAATTTAAAAAGCATGACATCCTAAATGTGAAATGTTTTGTAATGAAGCTATTAAGATTTTT
>NW_004624775.1:2813990-2856503 GCF_000247695.1 Heterocephalus glaber | reverse complement strand
TGTGTGTGTGTGTGTGTGTGTGTGTGTGTGTGTGTGTGTGTGTGTAATCTGCTAATTTAGGATAAAATTCATATGTTTCCAATTTTTTTTCTCAATATGAATCCTAAAAGGGCAAAGAGTCTCAAAAAACAGAATTAAGTTAATTAAATTAAATACTACATTGTAGGTTCTTTATGTACCCTGTCCCCAAATTGGGGCAATTACTACTTAAATGTCTTACAAGTGAATATATTTTTTAAATGTATTTTTATTAGTGCCTACTAATTTTACAAAATACTGGCTTTCTAGATAGTATTTTCATACATGCATATGTTTTGATCATATCTTTTCATTATCCTCCTTATAATTTCTCCTCCTTTCTCCACATTCCTGTCCTCTTATCCAGTAACAGGGCCCCTTCTACTTTCATGTCATCTATTTTAGATTCCACGCATTAGGGAAAACATCTCTGACTTTCTGAGTCTGGCTTATTTTCCTTAATATGATGATCTTAATTCCATCCATTTTCCTGTAAGTGACGTAATTTCCTTCTTCTTTACAGCTGAATAATACAACACTGCATATATGCACCACATGCTCTTTGTCCATTTTATCTCTTGATGGGCACACCCAGGCTGGTTCCACATGTTGGCTACTATGAATTGTGCCACAATAAATACAAGTATGCAGGTATTCCTATAACATATCAACTTTAATGTTTTCAGGTATATAGCAAGGAGTGGTAAAAGAGAGTCATATGATAGCTCTATTTTTAGTTTTTTGAGGAATTCCCATAGTGACTATACATTAACACTAGCAGCATAGAAGGGTTCCTTTTCCCCCAAATTCTTACCAGCACTTATTTTTAAAAATCTTTTTCTTTTCTTTTTTTTCCCTCGGGGTACTGGGGATTGAACCCAGGGCCTTTTCATGTATATCCACAGCCCTTTTTAAAAGTTGCCCAGACTGGACTCAAACTTGTAGTCTTCCTGCTTCAGCCTCCCAGAGTGGTAGGACTACAGGAATGTTTCACCATGCCTAGCTCTTTTTTTTTTTTCTTTTTTCTGTATTCTCCATGACAGCCATTCTGACTGAGATGAGATGGAATCTCAATGTGGTTGCATTTTTCTAATGACTAAAGACACTGAACATTTTCTTATTGGTCATTTGTACTTCTTTTAAGAAGTATTCAATTTATCTGCACATTTTTTAATTGGGCTAGTTGATTTTTTTAGTTTTTTAAAAAATATATTCTAGATATTAATCCTCTGTCAGAAACTTCTTAGTTTCATGTAGTGCCCATTTGTTATTGTTGTTTTGTTTTTTTGATTTGAGGCAGGGTCTCACTATGTAGTTCAGGCTGGCCTTGAACAGGCTGGCCTCAAATTCACAGCAATCCTCCTGCCTTAGCCTCTCAAGTGGTGGGATTATAGACAGAAAATAGGCATCCAGAAAATGAACTCCAATTTAAAACAGATAGAAAACCACTGTTCCACTTTCAAGGGTTCAATATCCAGTCGTCAACCAACAATCAGTTATATCACTTGCATACCACACTACACTTCTCCACTTTAGAGATATATCAGAAGCCAGACAGCATTGAGACATAACAGAGGTGACTGTTAGGTGGTTGGTCTCTGCTTTCTATATAATACTTTTCCACCTTATGTAGTTAACTTTTAAAAATTTGTTCTTCCACCGAATTGTGTTCCTGGGGGTTAATTATCCCTGCTGACAGTAATTATGCTATTGAAGACTGCGTATCAATTAGGAGGACGAAAACTTTAAAAAATGTGCTGCAGTCCAAAGGCAAATACAGATAAGTATAATTTTGGATTACATAATATTACTATTAGCATGGCTAACTGCCAATTTTGAGTTTACTATAGCAAAACACAAAAGTGGAAAGGAAAAAGGATAATTTTAGTACTGATAAAACGTCATTCCTTTGATGAAATGTGTTAGGAGATTATAACTGGGATATTCTGAGTTTTGTATCTACTCTGCTGGCAAAATATTAGGGTGAAGACAGAAGAGGGAGAAATAGATACTGACTGCCTTTTTCTACTTTCCTAAAATAGTTCTTTTGAAAAGGATTACTAAATAGATATGAATTACACAGAAATATTATAAAAAGTGGTATTTCACTTATGAGGATCAATTTATATATTTTTATATAAATCCCTAACAGGGATTGAGAGTATCTGATAAAATGTTGATATGGGGCAAACAGGTAAGCAGCTGAAAGTGGGAGAGCAGGGGAGAAAGATAACCTTGGTGAACACACATCAGATAGGATAGGACAATGCGAGAAGCAAAGGGATCAATGAGAAGGAAGTGGCAAGTCAACGCAGAGGAGGACCAGAATAGATCTGGCCACAGAGTCAAAACAAGCAACCAAAACAATCAATGATATGAAGGAAAGCAAGCAGCTAAGGCAACAAAAGCCAGAGCCATACAGTACAAGATAGAAAGGAAAATACTTGAGAATATGATGAAAATTTGGTATAATTAAAGGAAATCTTGGCTTAGAAGGACTGACAGGTTACAACACAGGAAATACTTGGAGAAATGTATAAACTATACAGTTCCTCCCTACTTCTTACCTTTACAGCTACCTATAAACTGTTAGCATTTTGTAAGAAACAAGTGTTGCAAAAACCAATCTCAATTTTATGTCAGGATTGGTAATTAAAGATAATATATACTTTTATTTTAACAGCCTGACAATATATTTTAGCAGGTTAAGATTTCAGTATTTTAAAACATTAAAAGACTACAAAATACCATTTGCTGCTTTAAAAAATCATTTTGTATTGTAAGAGATGAAAAACTAGAGCAATGAATCAGGGCTTCATTTGTTTTTTCATCTTTTTATTATAGTTTTCAAAATTTCTCTAATCAAGTAGAACAAAGAAAGGTAAATTATAGTATTTTCACATAAATTTTTATTTGAAAAATGGAATATACATTATATGAAGTTGAAAGCTTCTCAGGAACATACCCATGCTGAGTACATTCTCCAGTCCTTGGCATGTAGTATACATCGCTTAATGATATTTTTAGTTATTTCTTAACTGAACCCTCACGAAATAGATAAAAGTACATAGAAAATCCAAAACTCTTCCAGAGCAAAGGTGCAAAGGAGGTATTCATGATATACATCTGAATTTTGAAATTATTATAAAGTTGTATGCACAGCAACTGCTCAATAAATATTGAGAGAAGTGATTAAACATCTGGGTTTTGGAATTAAATTTTTTAAAGAGGAAAATATCCCATTTTTTAATATAAAAATATTTGCTGATAAGTTAACTATTAGCAAGTCATTCACTGCTGCAATTTATATACATATTGTAATACCATATAACACTATCATACTTGAGTTAACAAGCAAAGTACATATCCCATTTATATTGGCAATGTTCCACAAACAACAAAGCTAAGTCCAGTAGATACAACATTTTCAAAATGCATGTAAACTATTTAGAAGAATTCTTTCTGCTGACAATCCCAGGGGAGAAAAGGGAAAATGATGTTTTACCCTAAGAGCTCAAATCTCTCTTGGGAGGTAATTCAATTGAAATTTTACATTCAGTCTAGCCAAGCAGTGATAAACAGATGCTTAAATTAGCTGTCTTATGCCATAATCAAATATCTGAAGAAAAAAATTCCTAACAAAAATATAGAGAAGGTGAAGAGAGAAAAGAGAAAAAACAAAACATAAATAGGCTATTATTCTTAGGAAAAAATGTTTTTATAACTTTGACTTCTTCTGGAAGCAGTATACCATAGAAAACAACCATGCTTCTCAATACATTTATAGTGGCTAGTTTGTACCATGGTGCAAGCTGGCGGAACACTAATAATCACTTAAAATATTTTTATACTAAGCTCTTCAAAACTGACATGATAAACAGGAGTTTGTCTTAAAAGGTGGCATGGACAAAATTTAACTCGCATCTTTATCTTTTACTATAAGCATCTTAAAATTTTTTCTGAAAGTAACTGCACGTGTAAATAAAAACTAAATCGATACAAGATGAAAGGGTTAAAACTGACTTACAAAACCATTTCCTTATGGTAAAACTATACAGTCAGCTTTTAAAATTTACCCAGCAATCAAACAATGGAAGATGGCTTTACTTAAAAGAAACGAAAACGAAACCTGTAATCTCCATTGACTTTACTCACTGGATAGGCTCGTGCTCACCTCCCCCCAATAAATCAGCTGACCAAGCAGTTGGCAAAGGGCAGAGGTGCACTTCAATAGTTCCATAAACACTGGCAACCACTAGTTGAGCTACATTCTTACCAAAAATCATTCCTTGCTGTTCTCAAACTAGTGTTTGTCCATTGTATTTGTTACTGTAGTAATGTTACTTAAAAATTAACCAAGCAATATGAATATAAAAGAGACTTGTTTCTAATGAAACTAAATTGAATGCTTCAGAAAGACCTGACATAGACTAACCCGCAGGGAAAACAATGCTTTTATGATGTAGATATGAACAAGAATTTAAAAAATAGAGAACTAGAAGATAAAATTTAGAAGGATTCTGTACAGATTACTTTGTAAGTTTTTAAAGTCTGACTTCACTTTAAAGAAACAGAAACTGAAGATCATATTTGATGTACTAGAAGTGTGTTCTATGAAAGAAAGGAAACATTAAATTCCAATCAAAGAAGAACCAACATTTGAAGAGTCTTGCCCACACTTAAAAAGATAGGTTGAATGTACATTTACGTGTTTTAAAATGCTTAAGGTTTCCATATACAAATCTTTTAAACAATTATCTACTTAAACTTTTCTATGATTAACTGACCAACTAATAGGAAAAGAGGCTTTTAATCTATTATGTTTGAACCTAGAATGTTAGAGCAAATGCAAGTTGTTCACTAACTCATGGGTGATGCAATTCACTATGATTAAGTATTATGAAAGAAATATGAACAGGATGCTAGCAGCACCCAAGTAGGCTTGGGTAGCAAAGAGAGATTTAGAACAATCTGAAATGCATCAAGTCTTAAATGGGATATATAAATTTAGCCAGCAGATAAAAAGAGGTTCTTCCAGGCCAAAAAAAAAAAAAAAAAAAGGCAGGTGAAAGTCCGGTGAATTTAGGCTGGCTGCCATCATTTAGGCTATTGAGGAAGAGAAACGGTATGTAAAGTGAAGCTGGGTAGAGGCTAGATCACAAAAGGACTCATATGCCAAGGTCATGAATTTGATTTTTATCAGGAAGGCAAAATAATTTGAGGGATTTTAAGTACAAAAGTGATCAAATAGATTTCTAGTTCAAAAACACTGTTCTGGCTACAGTATGGAAGATAGAGCAGAGGAAGGAAGAAGATAAATTTGGAAGAGTGACTGTAAAATCAGCGATCCAAATTAGAACAGGGACCATGGGATTGGAAAAGAATATGAAGTTAAAATTTAAAAGGTAGAGTTGGTAGGAATTAGAGATGATGCGAAGAGTGTAAAGAGCCTATAGAAAGACCCCCAGGTTTCACCATGTGAAAAGACATACAATAAGGCTATTTAACAAGATATCATACAGGCAAGAATCAGATCAATGGAGGAAATAATTCTGTCTTGGATATAAAGAGTACGGGGTGGAATTTGTCCAGTAAGCTACTGAATATATGAATCAGGACCTCACAAGAAGTCAAACCTTGAGGAAGAAGAGATAGGAGGTACACATTAGCCATGCACAAGAACAGTTAAAACATGTTCTTTGGAGCCAGACTGAGTGTAAATTCACTCAGTCAGGTACTGTCTCCATGACTGTAGGCAAATTACGGAAGCCTTCTCTGCTAACTCATCTGTAGCAAAGAGATAAGAATAGTACTTACCTCATAGGGCAAGGCCATTGTGAAGATTAAATAAGTAGATATGAAGTATGGAGAACAGTGTTTGGCATGTGTGCCATTATATATTAGTCGTTGTTACTAAAGACTTTTGGGTGGATGAGATCATCGCCCAATGTGGACAGTAGGAGGACAGCCAAAGATGAAATCCTAGAAACACTAAGATTCAAGAAGTAGAAAAAGCAGAGCAGAAGAGCGAAGAGTACTGTCATAGAAGCTGAGAAAGTGTACAGTTTCAGAGAAAGGAAAAGTCAGTATGTTGAAAACCACAAAGATATGAAGTAAATAAACTTCTGAAAATGTGGATTAGAACTGAGAATAAAGAAGTACTGGAGATTCTAATAAAAGCAGTTACCATAGAATGGTCTCCAAGCTTTTAGAACTGTATACCCTGGGAATGAAAATATAAATACGTACCTCAACTATCCTCTCTTTCATCTTTACAGATCATACAGCAGTACTGTCATCATGGGCACAATATATACCCGAGGCACAATATATACCCGAGGGAGTTTTCACACATCGACAGTAGAAGGGAGAAAACTCTAATTCAAATATAGTTTATTAGGAACTTCTAATCTTGGGGGACAGTTTCTTATTAGATGAGATTGGTTGGTCTTTTTAAAAGCATGATGTGAATAAAAACAAACTTGGACCAGGAGTGGATACGTAAAGTTCTACCGTGATCAACTGTGCTTATATATTTTAAGTAGTACAGGACATTCAATCAAAGGGTTTTAAGCTTGCATTTGTTAAAGATACTTTCCCTCTGGTGAGGGCACCTACATAATCCATGCATGTACTTGAGTGGGCATGTATAAACTGTCACACACTGCAACAGACTTAAGGCAAACAAATGACCATGCTCATCCTCTTAATGTTGCATGCAGATCTCTCAGTCTTCTTTAAGAGACCTTACATATGTTATGTCAACATGACTATTATTTACTGAATAAGGGGTTAGCAATGTTTAAATGTACTAAATGTAAATAAATTAAACATACCAAAATATACTGAATTTTAAGATTTAAAAAATACAAGTGAAGCCAGGTGTGATGGGGCATGCCTATAATCCCAACACTTGGGAGGCTGAGGCAGGAGGCTCAGCATGAGTTCAAGGCCAGCCTGAACTACATAGCGAGATCCCCTCTCAAAAAACCAACAACAATAACAACAAAAATACAGGTAGATAAAAATAAATAGAAGTTAAATATTTTCTCCTGTGTCCCGATAAGTCATCTTGTGTGTTCCATTTTGAAAAGGGTAATGATGGTTAAAAAGTTAAACAGTGAAGAAGAAAAAGAAACAAAAACACATTTGAACAGTATTTCAGGAAGTTTGGTTGTAAAAGAAGGGTGTAGATTTTGGCCTAGGGGAAGACAGAGTTAAAGAAAAAGTTTAAACATTTTTCTTAGGACCTAAGCATGATTGCAGGTGAGAGAGAAGAGCCAATGGAGAGAAAGAATTGGGAATGAAAGGGGATGGGTTACAGAGCAATAGACCCTAGACCTGGCAGATGGTCACATTCATTGTGATGGCCAGGGTGGCAGGGTATTTTAAAATATGGATTCAAAGGCCTGGAAAGCTCCATTATAAAAAAAAAGTTCCTTGAATTATTCTAATAGTACTAGTCCGTGGAATGGAGGGGAACCACTGGGCTAGAGCTCTGACAAAGGGTTCTAAAAGTAACAAGTTTACAGAGCTTCATTTTTAAAACCCTATAATTTACTTTGCTGTTCTTTTTTAAGTGGCCAATGAAAGCTATAAAGAATTTTAATCACCTGAAAGGTACAATCAGGTATCTTCTGTAATCCTTAACTTTTCCTTTATCATCTCCAATTTTAGCTTGGATTGAAAAGCCTTTTCCTGGGGTTTGTTCTCAGACTTCAGATGATTCAGCATCAAAACACTCCTGGGGCTCTTATCTGTTTCAGTCCCAGGCAGTCAATTCATCTTGCCTAAACAGTTTACAGTTATCACCAGGAAAGTCTTACGTTGAATTTTCATCTACTCTGCTCTCTGATCTCCTGCTTCCTTTTCCTATAAGCAGCAGAAGTGGGGAGAGAAAAAGGAAAATAGAGAAAAGGAGAAGAACTACAGAGTCTCTTTACTGTGAAGAATAAAGCCTTTCTTGACTCTCAGAATGTAACACCAGCAAAAATTTTATAAGCAAAATTTCAAGTTAAGGTCACAGCTAAACCATTTTACATAAAATATCAAGTCCCTATGTCACCTAACTTTCCTTAACAATCCCTTGAGTTAATAAATTGCTTTACATTCAGTTTCTTAATCATTTCTTAAGCTTGTGTTCAATAAAAAGAGCGTATTTCAAAAAAAAATTTAAAATACTCTTAAAGTACTTAAATTAATTTCAATACAAGATTAATTTATAGTATCTTGTATGAATTCATGGGTATAAGTTATGCTTCCTGGATAAGACTGACAGAAGTACCTGAAAATCAGATATCATGTTGAAGTGTTCAAGTTAAAATAAGTATTAGTACTAAGGTGGCAAACGAAGTGACCCTTCACTGGGTATCTGCTATGTGCCATGATATATATATGTTATCTCATTTAACTTTTACAGCAACCCTAGGAGTTATTACTACTCTCATTTTACTGATAAAGAAGGAGGGTTAAGAGAATTATATATCCATGAAGTGTTCAGTCCAAAGAGCCTCCATTTAAAGGTAGCAGTGAAGACATTCACCAACAGGAGAAAACACATGGATGTTTGCCCTTGAAAGGAAGAAAGGCTGACTTTATGGGGAAGAATAAAGACTGTGGGAAGTAAAAAGATCAAAGGCAAATATACTTGAATTAGAAACACTTATAATAAAATACAGAAGCAAAGGAGAAAATGAATATATAGGAGACAAGAAAGGTAAAACCCAAACTATTATGACTGGTTGCCCACAAGGATGGAGACAAGAAGAAAGAATTGCGAGTGTTGGGACTCAGTGTAGATAAAGTGATGGAGGTACCTTTCTCTTTTATTGTACAAGTCCCATTTTTTGGCATCATAAAACTAAACGTGAAGGGAAAAGCCCAAAAAGGAATAGAAATAGATATAAATGATTCACTATTTTTAATGTAACCATATTTCAAATGAATATCAATACTGGGGGTGGAGGAAAAGGAACTAACTCAAGTAACTTTTTGTGTATTGTGTTAAAACCTATAGAACATAAGATCTGCTATTTAAACTGTTTTTAAGTATCCAATTCAGTGGCACCAATTAAATTCACAATGTTATGCAACCATCAGTATCATCTACTTCAACACTTTTCATGAACTCAAACTGAAACTCTGTATGTAACTCACTAAGCAATAACTTCCCACAAACCCTCCCCGTAGCCCTTCCAAGTAATTTTTGAACACAAAATTTTGACTATACAGTAGTTCTCTCTTATCTAGTTTCACCTCATGGTTTCAGTTATCTGGTCAACTATGGTCCAAAAACATTAAATGGAAAATTTCAGAAATAAACTATTCGTAAGATTTAAGCTGCACACTATTCTGAGTATGGTGATGAAATCCCACTCTATCTTACCCAGGACATAAACACCCCTTGGTTCGGCACAGCCACGCTGCATACACTACTTGCTGGTTAGTCTCTGATGCAACTGCTACTTGTGCTCATCGGTCACTTGGTACCCTATTGGTTACCAGATCCACAGCAGTGGCAACACACTGCTGATGTTCAAACAACCCTTGCTATACTTATAATTGCTTGGTAGTACAAGAGTAGCAATGCTAGAAATTAGAGCATATCAAAGAGAAGCCATATAACGCGTCCTTTAAGTGAAAAGGTGAAAGGTCTTGATTTAAGAAGAAAAAAAAAATCACACGCTGAGGTTGCTAAAATCTATGATAAGAACGAATCTCCTATCTATGAAATTGTGAAGAAGGAAAAGGAAATTCATGCTTGGTTTTTTTTGGCAGGGGAGACAGGGTCTTACTGCGTAGTTCAGGCTGGCCTCAAACTCACTATGCAGCTGAGGCTGGCTCTGAACTCGCAGTGATCCTTGACTACCTTGCTCGCTCGCAAGTTCATGAATGGCAAAGAAAGAGCAAAGAACAACTAAAGAACTAAAGAGACAGGCAACATGAGACTCCTAATTGTACACTGGACCAGACAAAATTTTCTCCTCTTTTGCAACAGAGGATATTACTGGAACAACTGATGTAATCTAAACGTGGCCTGTAGATATGATAGTAGTATTACAGCAATGTTAATTTCCTGATTTTGATAAATGTACTGTTATATATGAGAAACCCTTCATTTATGGAAAATACACACTGAAATATTTAAGAGAAAGAGCGTCAAACTTCCAAGATACTTTCAAACAGTTCAGAAACAAGTAACATATACAGGAATAAAATGATAAAGCAAAAAACAAAACAAAACAAAAAAAAGAATGATAAAGCAAAGAGGTAAGGTGTTAAACATCTGGGGAATCTAGATAAATATCTGGAATTCTCTGTGCTATTTTTGCAACTTTTCTGTGTCTACAATTATAAAAAATGACACAAAATCCTGTGGTATACTAATCTACCCATTCCTTAATATTTTCTGCAAGGCTGACCCTCAGAAAGTGACCACTGGAGGAAGGACGGCTATCAGTTGTGATTTCCCTATTCACGGCCTTCTGATACGAGCACTCCACCTTTAGACAATGTGATTGTTAGAGAATTTATGTTGAATCCAAACTTATCCTAGTATATTTTTCATCCATCAAACCTCTGTGCCTTTTCCCACGGTTAAAATGTTTCCTTAAGACCTTTCAAGAGCTTTTACCATTCTTAAGATTTAATTGTAATATATTTTTTCTATGGGGGCCAGACTTCACCTTCTCATTTCTTGCTTCTGAAGATTTCTTTTCTCATCCCTGTAACAATATTATTTCCTCTACTATAAAATGAAGTAGATAGAGCAGATGACCTCTAAGATCCTATCAAAAGACTGTGAGCTGCTTGGAAGCAAGGACTGAGCAGTGTATGTGTGGCTCACACTAACATGTCCGAAAGGAGGTGTGCTGGATTGACCAAACTTCTAAACCTACATGCTTTGATAATCCCCAGTAAGCAGATCTCTGTACTCCACCACAGATTAAAACATCTTCCAGGATCTGTGTAAGAAATCTCCTTTATATTTCTAATTGTTTCCCCATAATCTGATAAAATATATAGTGTATCACTGCAGGAAATAGCTGTGTTTGTGAAGACTTATGGATAAATCAAATTTGCTTGGCTTACAGTTTTGAACCCATTGCAGTTGCCTAATCAATACCTGTTTATGAACTCAATCTACTACTTCCTTACACTATTCAGTCCAGGACACACCTGTGAATTTATAGGAACAGTCAGTATAGAAACTGACCATCATCTAATATAAACAGTTTCTAGTGATATATCTGCTTAAGAATCCCAAAATGCAGCCCCTCCCCTTTAAATGAGTCAACTAGGTTATAGGGAAAGCAGGCAACTCATCCAAAGTTAAGCAGTGAATTATATGTAAAGTTGGAATAGGGCTAGGAATGCAGCTCTGTATTAGAGCATGTGCTCAAGCAAACGTGAGGCTCTGGGTCTGATCCCCAACTCAACTAAATAAAAATACTAATACTAATAATATTGGAGTGGATCCAATATTAAGCCAACCTTAAGGCTCCTCTGACAAAGCTTTTTCTACTTCACCAACTTCATACTAAAATGCTTCCTTTAAGACAATTTTTTCTACATTTAAATGTGCAAGTATTACTCTATCTCATTTTGAGAGGCTCTCTAGAAATTCAAGGTATCTTGCTCTCTTGTCTGTAAACTATGCAAATATCTATTTGATATAAAATTTATCAAGTTCATACTTTACTGCTAAGTTTTGGTCCTAAACTTGCTGTTTTATGTGTTTGAGAGATAAACATCTTTTATCTTTTTCCTAATTTAATTAGATCATCTGATTTTATAATACATGGTCCTTTTAAAGAGAATTCTGAAATTTTGATACACTGCTGACTTAAGAGGTATTAATTAAAGGCAGCTCTTGAGGGTAAGGGATTTAAGATACTGAAATATAACTCAAGACTCTTGTAACAAATAGTGGGAAAATAGCACATTAACAAAGCTAACTTTTGAAGCGATTTTTTTTTTGTTATGTGAATAATTTCTCCCTAATTAATCTCTCTGTTCCTTTTGTCACTGATGTGCTGGATTTGTGGAAAACTAGATATGCTAATGTAATAGGGTATATAGTTTAAATGTTTCATATTCTACAGTACAGGTCCTCATGACAAGAGTTGGCCAAATTACAAAATAAATGGCTTGGTGATGAATAGTGAGGACTTGATCCTGATAACCTTGGTCAGAAAAGAAACTACCATATTCAGAAAATGCAGCGAGATGAGGGCCATGAGGGCCATGAAGGCATGGAAAGACATGGCTGTCCCATGTAGAGTAGCTTATTCCAGAAATATGAATGCATTTAAAAGAAACTGCTCTTAAAGGAAGCAATGATGGCAAAATGGTACCCATCATACACTGAGAGAATGCAAACAGCATCAGAAAGTTCTGATATTGCTTCTATTACCAACTGCTGTTGCCTTCTCTTAAATCCTTCTGAGCACTGTTTTAGACCACCAGAGTTTGGTCAGGGTCCACCAATTTCCCCTGGACTCCCACCCAATCTATTAAATTTCATGACAGATTACCATATAATTAAAAAGTACTTTTTGTTTTGAGGTACATAAAAAAGTGTTAAATGAAGACATCATTTTAAATTTTATTTTTCCCAGAAGACTATGGATGAATTTTTGCCTTTATTTTATTTACTGAGTTTTATTTCCCATGAAAGTCTAAGGAAAGAAAACACAAACCTGAACTTTTTTTTTTTTTTTGGTAACAGAGATCAAACTGACTTGTGCTTGCCAGCCAGGCACTGTGCCGCTGAGCCACAGCCTAAAGACCTGAACTTTAAAAACAACTGTTAAAACCCTAAATATATATTTTCTTTATATGTATTATCTTTAATGAGACAAGTTGGTAAGAGTAAGATTAAGAAACAAGGCCAAGGGCTGGGGATTTAGCTCAGTGGTGCCGCTGCCTGCCTCACAAGCGCAAGGTCCTGAGTTCGATCCCAGGTACAAAAAAAAAAGGAAACAAGGCCAAGATCAAAACAATATTTAAAAAGTCACACATGAACCCAGAAAAGTAAATACCTGTGGTCTATCTGATGAACAAAGTGAGTTACTCAGTAAATAAAGAAAAGCTACTGTACTCTAAAAACATTTTTCATTATTTCTAGTGCTGTTCGAATTATCTTACTAAAAGAACCTGTAGTTACATCTTGTATTTTAGGAGTCCATTTTAGGATTTACTAATATAACAGATTTCTAAATGTTTTCTAAAATAATACTATTTTCCAAAATAAAAGTCAGTTGTTGTTGAGCATTTTAGTCTTATGACAAAGATGAGGGTGGGTATTATTATTTCATTTCACATATAATGAAAGTTCTGATTCAAAACCTTACAAGATAAAATACAGAATCAAGTACAGTACAGTATGTATGAGTATGTTACCAGATGAAATCCAAAGTTGCATTTCACTAATAGCATCTAATTTAAAAAATCTTTTATATACAAGTTTGTAATTAGTAACCTACTATACAGTGTATTATCACTGATAAACATAATTTTATAATAAGATACAGTCTCTTGAAAGGGCCAAAAAGAGAAAATAAAAGATAAAAATGCCTTATTACTCTATTTGAAAAAACTACTTTAGGGCTGGGGATTCAGCTCAGTGGCACTGTGCGCCTGCCTCGCAAGCCCAAGGTCCTGAGTTTGATCCCCAGTACCAAAAAGAAAAAAACCACACTACTACTTTAAAAACACTAAACATGGACATACTAGATATTTCATAAAATTACAAATTTTTGAACTTTTCATATCAAAAGAATTTCTGTATAGTATTAGAAATAGCCTAAAAGTCTGATAACAGCAAGTCAGCTGAATTAATTATAGTGTATCAAGAGGAAGATTTCCTGTATGTTAAAGGCTTCACACATGCATGGCCCTCCCAAGACTATATACCTGATACTAAAACTTTAGTACAATACACACAAAGTACTGTATATTCATCCTACATGTGCAGCTTGAGGACTTTTCAAAGGTGGAACACACTCAGATCAGGATGAAGCTTATCACCAGCTCCTTCCCAGGGCCCCCATCCTCTCAAAGCAGCCATGGCTCAGTCTTCCACCAGCAGAAGTGCTGCTCAGGCCTGGATTCTTTTGCTCCACTCAGTAATGACTTTTCCACACTGTGTGCAGTTGACGATTCTTACTGCTACATAACATTTCACAATATATTTCTGCATTTTACTGATGATAGGCCTTTGAATGTTTTGATATTTGCATTTTATATTACTTTCTTTTAAAAGAGTCCCCAAATTGTACAAACTTTAGGCTTTACAAAATCAGGGTGTACTATATAAATACCTGTATTCTTTCTGAAACTACATTTTAGAATAATTTATACCATGAGGTCAGATGCACAGTATTTGTGACATACCACTACGTATACCAGTGCCACACAGTATGTGCTAATGTGTACTGAGTAAATCCAAGTTGGAAGATCCAAGTCTACGCAAAGGACACCATGACACGTATGATGACAAACATTAGCTTCAAAGTATTTTGGATTTAAATTGCCACTATAATACAGGAACTGCAACTCCAGCAAATCCCTTCTCAAAATAACATAAATGGTATAAAAGGGACATTTGAAAGAGACAGAGGCGTTTGTCATACATTTCATTTTAAAAATGAAGCAAGAAACAAGAAATCTTATTCTATCTCAGTTTTGGTCACTAGCTTTAAAGACCTTGGTCACGTCACTTCATCACTGTAAGTCTCAGCTGCCTTGGAGTTGTAATCTCAGAAGTCACCTCTGCTTTAACCTTCTTAGATTCATTCTTACTAGATAATAATAATAATAAAGGGAATTTATATTGTTTATTTTATTTTAAAATTCTGATAGTACATTATATGCCATACCTTCATTATATTTTCATATTGCGAAGATTTAAGAATGAAATAAACAAGTACCCTTTACATTTTTCTTTGTTTCTTAAAGAACTGAGTCACAAATTCCAATTTATTTTCTTTTCTTTTGGTACTGGGGATCGAACTTGGGACCTTGCACTTGCCAGGCAGGAGGCAGAACCACTGAGCTAGATCCCCAGCCCCCCAATTTCTTTTCTTAACAATTGATAATTCTAGACTAAGGAATGTGTCTGCTTCTTTTACATTAAGTTTTCAAAATACTGGGAATTTAATTAATGTGAAGTATATTAATATAAATTCAATTAACATGAAATATATTCAAATATGAACAGAAAATAAAACCTCTTAGACATCCACACCCCTACTCCTACCACCTCAAACCTTAACAATGATTTCCAAAGCTGGGCATGGTGGCTCATGCCTGTAATCCCAGCACTCCGGAGGCTGAGGCAGGAGGATCACTGTGAATTCAAGGTGAGCCTGGCCTACAGAATGAGTTCAAAGCCAATCTGGACTACACAGTGAGACCCTGTCTCAAAAACAAAACAAAATAAAACAAACAATGATTTCCACAGTTGAAAATTCAAATATCTTTAAAAATACATATATAGTCCGCCAAAAAAAAAATGTACATATCAGTAAAAGAACAACTTGTATAAATATTTTAACACTAAATTTATTGAGACATCATGAGATTAATAAAGTTACCTTTGGCCTCTTTTTTACAAGATGTGCTCAATGTGGTGGCTATTAACTTCCAGACATTTATTAGTAAGGTGAAATGCTGAAGTATGTATACATTTTTGGGGGGCGAACTCTGTATATAAAACTAGTATTAATTACTTCTAAAGACTGAGAGATTGGAAATATTCTCATTTATTCTATAAGATTCTCAACCAAATTTGTGGTTACAAGAAAAGAGTAATAGATAGTTAAAAAGCACTGTAAAGGTATGTTTTAAATCCAAGAAAGGACAGTTACAGAGTAAGAAATAAATGTCAGTTGTGGACTCTCTATTAAAAAAAAAAGTAGTGAGCAGACAGAAAAGTGAGCAATTTGGGTAAAAGAAGCTCAAAGAGAGATTTGAAAATCAGGCTGACAGTTTTATTTAGATTTTCTAAAGATAAAGGGAGCAAATCAAAGTAAAAGTGATAGGTTTAGCATTGTCCTATTTCCAGTACAAGAAAAAAGTCTGGAAGAATCAAGCACTTCCCAAAGTTTAAGCCATCCATCTGGGGAATGAAAAAGTTTTTCTAGGTGGAAGAAAATTTAAAAACACAGATGAGGGTTTCAATAGAAATAATGATTTCTAAAAATTATTAATTTTATATATTATATATTTTACATTATATTAATAAAATTTATTAATTTTTAATTATTAATTTCTAAAAATAATTAAACCAAAGAACTATCTCAACTTTTTGGATATCTATTTTTTTAAAAAAGCTGATTAAATATACAAAGAGTGAGGTAACAATTTACATATGTGAATCTGTAAGGCTGTCAGTCTTTTCTTTTGCCTATGTGGACAACTCATTTCTAATAAAAGCACTTCAGTAGCTACTGTTGCAATAAATAAGTTGTTCTTTTATATTTAATTCCTAAAGACGAACAGAAAAAAGTTGTAGAAAATATGTATTTTAAAATACTAGCACATGGCCTATTTTATTCAAAATAAAATACCTCTATATACAAGTTCCTAGTTAAATTTAGAAAAATCTAGGTCCCAGCCTGAAATATGGGGATCCATAAACATGAAGCTAAAGTATTGTTTTCAAGAAACAATGAATCTTTTTAAAATAAAAGGACCACTTTATATTATTTTAGAAAATTAACTCCAAACAATGGTCTCATCTTTCTCTCAGATTTTTTGATTTAATGACTATTCAGGAACAAAGGAAAGAAAAATATAAAAACTACACAAACTAATTTATCACGTGAAAATTTTTCTTTTGGTCATTAAGCATCTCCCTTTATTATGCAGAAAAGACAAATCAAAAGTAAAAAAAACAAACTTCTTTTTTTCAAATATAAATTTAAAACATTAATAGTTATATGAAATTGCTACGGCTGGTTTGGAGTTTATTTTCTGTCAGTAAAATTAATCCTTTGGGGAAAAAACTGAATTTAAAAAATTTGCTTCTTGTATTGCCCTCTTCATTAAAGTAGAATTAAAATGTTCTCCGTGAAAACTTGCCATTTTTTGCTATGTACTTTTCTGTTAGTAGATAAAGATTTCTCTTTTTCTTTTCTTTTTTGAGTAATTAGACACCACAGGTTTTGGGGAGTAAATTCACTAAACTAAATATATTTTAAAAGGACCATTGTTCTATTTTTAAAGCTCCAATTTTCTTAATATTGCATTAGACCTGCCACACAAAGATAACTTTTGAAAAGAGACAGTCAACTTTTCTTTCACGCTACTTTCCCTCTGGAGGCCAGCAGCACCCTTCATGCCTGCCCGCTCTAGAACAGCAGCCGCTTCTCTGCGAGGTTTCCACACAGTCCCTCTCGCCTTTGCTTTTCCTTCTCACAGCACAACCTACCTAATCTAACAATGAAATAAACCCACTTAGTGTTGAGTACAATTGTCACATCTCAGCCTGAAAAAGAAATGGCTAAGTAGATGGAAATGTAGACCCATATGACAAAGATTAATCAATGTAACACTCAAAGACCACCATTTATAGGAAGTTTCAAAGAAAACAGTTTCCGGAAATGATTCCAGATGCTGACATTGCCTTTAATTTAGAGGGTTAAATAAGCAATGTATGAAGTATCAAGAAAAGAGAGAAAAACAAGGAGGGATGATTATGATAGCAAGAATCTACTACTTACTACCATGCAAATAATGACTGTAATACCTGAAATCACCATGAAGACTGGTTTCAGTTTCCTTAACTCAACTAAGATAAGAAAACTTCATTTAAAACAAGGCAAACCTACCAATTGATGTCTCCAAACGAGCGTCAAGGAAAAGCTCACTTTTGGACAATTAAGAAACATACACACACACAGAGAGCAAAATTCCAAAGCACAAGCCTATGAACTTTCTTTTTAATACAGAAAATGGTAAATGTAAATTGTACACAATTCCTTTATTTTATGTATTTTGAACATTTAGGTGGTATTTTTGGGTATGGAATCTGTAACAAAACTTTTCTGTGTAAACTGCACCAAGAAAGAAAAATAAACTCGACGCACCTTTCTTTTAATGTTGTGGTCATGTTACTGACAAAAAATTAACTTAAAAAGAAAGAGACAAAAGATCTTTTCAGAGTCCATGTTTAAAAACATATCCATGAATATAAGCCATAAAAGTATTAGTCTGAGAAAGTCAATGAAAATGTTTATAATATCATATGTATGTATATATATTTTCAGAATTTCTAAAATAATGACATACTTGCTATATCTTGGTGTATGTTTTTCTCTCCCATTCCCCAACTAAGAAAGGAGAAATCTCACTTATGCAGCAAAGCTGATATGTAAGATATGTAATGTCCAAGTGACTAACAAGTGAATTCAAGTTACATTTGTAATTTATAAATGCTTTCTAACATTCTTTTGTATTTCTTTTCTTTAAAAAAAAAATACTAGACTCTGAGACTTCATCGGTAGAGGCATAAATGTAGAACAATTAGTGATTTTCTAAAAATGTTGCTTTAATCGGTTCCTGTTTTTTTACTCTTCTTTAAAATAACTGCAAAATTAATTGCTCTCCTGAGCGCCAATCAAATAGAAAAAAAAAAACCCACTAAGTGATATATTTTACATGACAAGCTCACAGCTTTAAAAATTCATTAAGAGCTTGGCAATTATATTTTCAGTGCATTTTACTATTACCTATCAATTCTAATGCACTTGACTTATCTGTATAGATAAAACTTATCTTGACCTTGCTGAATACAAATCAGCCTGGACTAAAACCTGCGGGACTCTCTGGGGAAAACAGCACTAATTACCAAGAAGATGCGGGGACCTGTAAGTGCTCCACAAAGATGCTTCAACCAAATGAAAATCCGTTTTATTCTCACTTTGGCAATAAGAAATTACAAAACAACAGTTTCACATATAAATAAGCATTGTTACTTTCTCTAATCCACCTACCATATTTTAATCAAGAAAGCAGTGCAGACCTTGTACTAACAATTTGCCTGGTTCTTCAAAACACCTGGCCCCATCTGTTTGCAATGTATCCCAAAGCACAAAGGAGTACTGGGCTCATTTGATGCAGGAGAACAAACTAGAATGTCTTCCTCTGGGGACAGCTACGACATCAGAGAAACTAAAAAAATTCTAAAATTACACCTACAGTGACTAATGCATAAAAGATACTTCTTAATGTTTTTCTTAAGTTACATGATAATGTCTGTAAACAATGTTACTTTCTCTCAAATTTTACCCCTGCAATTTTTGTTATCAAAGTAAATAGCTAAGAAAAAGATAAATTACCAGTTCTCCTTTCCCAAGTCTATTATACAAAATCAGCCAATACAAACCCTTTTCATTTTTTAAATAAAAGCCTATTTTGAGAGACAGAATCATCCATTTCAGCAGTCAACTGGACTCTTACCAACTGACTGTTGAAATACTTTAAACTGTTATTTATCAGTATGTCATGAGTTTTTAAAAGTTCTTTAAAAAAAATCCTAATTTCTTGATTTTACATGACCACCAATTAAAAGGTTAAAAAATAACTCATTAAGATTTTTAATTCTCAAATAATTTTTACAAATATTAGAGCACAGGATAAAATTACTTTCAAATACATTAAAATTACTATTTATAATTTTTCAGTTCCAAAAATCACACAGCAAATGATTTGTACTTTGGTTTTGAAATAAGGTTTATGTTTGTTTTTTAAACTATTCATGGAGACTTTGAGATTTATGGATGAATTATAACTTCATAAATTACACTTCTGACAACTTAAAATTCAGGCCTGGATTCTCTCTAACTTCACTGCCCCAAACATTTCCCAAGGCAGATAGGCAATGAATGCACATTCAATGTCATCTTATGTAACATTTATGTTCTTTTAAGAGAGGTATAACTTTAATTGTGGTTTAATATTCAGTATTTTAGTACTTTGATATCTAAATACTGTATGATTTTAAGGAAGCATGAAAAAGAAATTACATAGAAAATTTGCTAAGTAGATCAGTGGTTTTCTCAAGCAGTACACTAATGTGAATACATTTTTTTTAAATGCTGCAAGAATTAGTTGTCCTCTATTATTATTCAGGGCACCTGAACACAAGATATTATTACTATGGCACATTAACTCTGCTATTTCTCAAGATAGAACCAAGAATTTTAAACGTTCCGTATCGAATAATTTGCTCAGAGCACCTAAATGAAACATACTATAATTTTATACATATCCATCTACAGTATTGCTTAGTGCTGATAAACACCAATACAACTTTCTATGTTTTAATAGGTGACAATTTTGGCATTGGCTATAGATGAGCACAGACCAAAAAAACAACAAAAAAAGAGCCATCCCCAAACTCTGCCACAAAGAATAAGGCTCAATTGCTAATTATACAGGGAACTGATTTTAATTACACAGAGAACACTGCTTTTAAAAACACTCTCCTAACTGCAAAGGCAGAGAAGTTAGTGGCTCAACACTTCTATCACGTTACAACAGTGCCCTCTACTGGTACATATAGAACTTTACAGATTAAAAAAAGAAAAGCCAGGAATTATGGAAAATTTGCTGCTTTTCGTTAATGTAAATAGTGAAATTAAACTTTTGTCACTTTAAACCTAAATAAATATTTAACTTGACATGTGAAAAGCTGCCTGATTTAATTTATAATTTTGAAATAACTGAATTTAGGAAACATGGTTTCCAACTATATATGACCTGGCTAAAAGGCAAACTATGTTTAAGTTATGAACAAATATTAGAAATATTGTACTAGTTTAATATTTCTCAATCTAAAATTCAGATATGCAGTAAAATATCATTAAATATGTAATTTTTAATTTCTTGGCCTGTCATACATATGTCAGTGTCAAATAACAACAGCTATCTAAAATCAATTTAGACTCAGAAAAATTTTATTTCTGTACTTAATTCTTTTAACTAGCAAGTATTTCTCTTTTTGTACTTCAGACCTCTTTTATTGGCTTTGAGAAATTACAGGAAACTCTTATCTGCTGTTGAGTTTATTGTTTCCATTTTCTGCAGTTTATACAGGAGTGCAAGCTCATGTTTTCAGGGGGCCACTGTTACCAAAAGCCAAACGAAGACAAAAGGGAGTTAGAGCCTCAGGTGGGTCTCTGAAGAGGCCTCTTTTCTCTCCTTCCCTACCCTGGAGGAAATTTTTTTTTTTTTTGAGACAAACTCTCACAAATATTTCTTTAAATGAGTAAATATTTCTATTAAAAAATCCTGGGTTCAGTAACAATTAGTAATGTATGGTTAGCAAACAGATATCAATAACAAATTAACCATAATTACTGATACAGTATACAGTAGTTCCTTTGACATAAAAACTATCACATATTAAAGTCTGATAAGAATCACAAGACTTCAAGTGACATTAAATGTAGTATTTGAATTTTACATTGTGAGAAATTTTCAGAAGTAAATAAAGAACAAGCATATTAAACTATGTACCTCAACACATTACTACTCTACTATTTGCTATGTGTAGACTGCAGAAAATTTTGTTTCTTTTCCTTACATATCGACAGCTTTTTTTCCATTACAGAAGCAAACAACCCAAGTCACAGAAATTTTAATTTTTAAAAGCAGTACAAGAACTTTATAACTGGATAGAAAACAATTTATTAACATATAATTGAGCCTCAAGAAAGGTAATGCCTCGAATCCATCCTTTCAGCATCTTAAATAAGGCAGGTTGGGGGGGACAAGTAGAGGAAGCGATCAAGAATACAATAGCCACTGCAGGAAGTGGTCTGAGAAGAGCATGGAGGTTGTTGCAACACTCAAGGCAAGGACTTAGGGCGAGAGAGGTAAGCAGAAATTAGGGACCAGTCGGGGTTAGGGTTAAAACTTTAATGTGAGAAGAGTCTGTTGATGGTTTAGGAAGTTACTGTCTTGACTCTTCTTCAAAAAATGACCTCCAATTTTCACTAACAGTTAATTTCCAATTTCATAAGGGAACTCAATAGAAAAATGACATTTACACTTGAGATTTTATTTCATAATGAGCCACCTGAAAGTATCTCCTGGGGGGCAATACTCATGTAAAGAAATTATATTCCAAATGAGCAGTGGAAGGAAATACAAAACAAAACAAATTCTGAAGGTAGCAGAGAATTACAATAGAAATAAAAATGGGGACAATATGAAGTTGCTTTATTTTAAAGGATATATTTTCCATAAAAGCCAGAACTGGATTCTGAAATATAGTAGCTCTGAAGCACAATGACTGATTAGAATTTCAGATGTAAAGGATGAGGAATGATGGAGTATGAAAAGGAAAGATCAGAGCTTTACTATCTGCTATTTGCAAGAATGAGTTCAAAGCTACACCTTTATCCAGCTAGTAATGGGAGAGACAAGTTCTTCCAGCAAGGTTATTTTTTAGAGTGCTAATACCTAATTACTATTTATATCATATTCCAGACCATCTTTTGTTTTGCTCTATTATCTAAAAATTTTTTTAAAGTATGCTCATCTGAAATCCCTAAACTTAAACATGTAAAAAGAAATTTTAAAAATTTAAATTTCTGAAAATTATCTCTTCTCCAGGCTAACCAAAATTCAAGTCAGACCTGATAGAATGGGCAAAAAATGAATTTTTAAGGCAATTTACCATAGAAAAATGTAAATAGCTTATAAACATAAACATATTCATTGGTAATCAATGGCATGTAGGACACAACTAATCAGTCTGCAAAGATCAAAATGAATAACCCTACCAATAGGTGCAGTGTGGGGCAAGAGGCGGCTGTGTGCTGCTACCAGAGAGCACACTGGCACGGCCTGTCTGGGGGGTGATGGGGAGGATGTATCAAAAGACTGGAAAATGTGGCAGCCCTATAATCAAGTCTCCAATTCTACTTCTAGGAGCCTTTCTTAAGGAAATTATTAGGAAGTTCAAATAAGATATGTGTGAGTAAAATGTTAATGAAAGCACTGTTAAAATAGTAAAAAATTCTCAATAATCAAAATCTCAAACCAGAGAACTGGACAAATGAACAGCACACCTACATAATGCACTATTACATGGCCATTAGCAGAGATTAGTGGACAAGGTGGGGAGACCCAAATCAGATTGCAGAATGTATGGTGTGATCTCATTTTGGAAAAAAAAACCCTGTGTGTGTGTGACACAATATACCCACACACACATGGAGATGTCAGGGAGGTTACACCTCATTATGCAGCAGGATTATAAGTGATGTATTTCTTTTATCATATTGATATTTTTAAATTTTTATCTGCATACATAATATAAAGTTTTTATTTTTAAAATAGCAGTAAGATATGAGCATATTAATGTGAATCTTCAAATTAACAACAGTAAGAACATGAAAGGGGAATTGTTCTATGATGTAGTTATTCTTTTACATTCTGAACTCTTAACCACAGTCAGTCATCTGAATCCCAATCCTGGAAGACCTTTTTTAGAAGGCAATCTAGAGCTACAATTAAAAGCATGAATTCTGGAATCAGACCTTCTCAAGTTTAAATCCCACCTCTATTTCCTAGCTGTGTGACACAAGTAAAACTTAAAGTTCTCTGTATATGTCTTTTTATCTAAAAAATGGGGTTACTAATACTTGCCTTTGGGATTGTGAATGCAGTAGATAACAATATAATTAAAATAATTATATTAAAGATATATTGTTGATACTGTTCACTCTTTCTAGGTGCCAAAAGACACGGCACTAAGAATTTCACATAGATTCTTTCAGCTTCATTCTTTCACCCAGTGGTGAGTACTACTTATGATCTATATTTCATATAGGAGGAGATGAGACCTGGAATGTTTAAGTAGCTCCTCTAGTAAAAACATAACTACTAGGAGATTACTCCAGAACTGGAACCCAACACTGTGTGCCTTCGAGGCTTAAAGTTTCAAACACTATGATACACAGCCTCCACTCTTGAATGGTCATTATGGTTATGTCAGTGTAACAAGAACACTTGCTGCTATTACTATTATTGGATGATGATTTTCTATTATTCTCAATTCAGAACATTTCACTGGTGAAAAAATAAAAATTGAAGTCTTCATTTTGGCTAATATGCCAATCTTACTTCAAATTAAAACCTGTGCAAGACTATCGTCCTTACCTGTAAACTTCTAACAGCCCTCCTATCTCCTCTATAGTTAAAAACCATATGAAATGAATGTGTATCTTCCTCAACTTTTACAAATAACCCAGCAAACCAAAGATCCAGTCATGGTAAAACAAGCAATTTGGCTAATTCAGAGCTAGAGTGTGATTTCAAATTAAGTGCAGAAATATTTATTTTTTGAGCTCTAATTTAAATGATTTCCTAAACCTCATCATTACCATTATGAATTTAGAAAAAATAAATGAACAAGTACTAATTTCTTCTTTTAAAATACAACTTAATATTAAAATGTATGCATGCATACTTGAAATCATGTCTTTAAAAGCTTTTTTTTCCAGCTTGGAATTTAAACTGTATCTAGAATATAGATAAATACAGATATATAGATATACCATAATTTGTTTGCTTGATTGTTTTGGTGGTACTGGGGATTGAACCCAGGATCTCACACATACAAAGCACATGTGATACCACTGAGCTAGATCCCCAGCTCTAAAACTTAATTAATCTTTTAAACTTAGAGTCATTAATTAAAGTAAATTACATTTTAGAGTGTACCATAAAAATAAATAAAGCTCTTTTTAGTCTTCCAACTATGCATCAATCAGATGCTCCTAACACTGCAGAGGGTTCTTGAAACTTGCTTCCAAACTGGACTTCCTCAGTTCTCCTTCTCATCTGGCAACTTCAGCTTTTTCTATTGCTCAATTTTCTTTCTAACCTAAAACTCTTCAATGGTGTCCCCTTGCACGTAAAACAAAATCCTCACTCCTCTCCCTGATTACCAGATAAGAACTGACCCCTGCTTCATCTTATACCACTCTCCTTTGCAGCAGACTCTAGACACACTGGCCTTATTGCTGTTTCTTGAGCACATCAAGTTTAATCTTACTTCAGAGCTTTTGCACCAGCTCTTCTTTTGTCCAGCACACTCTCCTTTGTTGATCTTCATGACTGGCTCTTTGTCACACTGGGCTATCAGCTTAAGTGCTCCCTTCTCGAAGAGCCTTGCCCTGAAATTCCACAGGCAATCACCATCACAGGCCCTGTTTTCATTCTCTAAATATAGAACACTTAGCAACTTTTCCTATTTTCTCATTTAGTGACTCTAAGCCCACACTAGAATACAAGTGCCTAAAAGTGAAAGACTGCCTGTTTTTAATATATCACAATCCAAACAAACAGCTATTAGTATTTTCGTGTATCCGTCACTAAAATGTTCTTCACTACCTTCAGGGAAAAGATGAATGGGATATATTAAGAAAAACAAAAAAGCAAAGGCAGACCACTGCACACTGTATGATAGAGTCTGGGTAAGAAATGAAGGGGGAGGGATAAATACAGCTACTTTTATCTACATATACAAACACTGACAAGACGCAAGAGACACACACGAGAACGTCTACAGGGAACAGGAGGGAATGAAATGGAATGGGAGTTTGGCAAGAGAAACTTTCTCAATGCTGTTTGGATTTTTGATCTAAGTGGAAGTTCTGCCCACTTACACGTAGTTTTACTAATTCACTTGTCTGTTTCACTGTTGCTTGTGAAATCTAAAAGAGGAAGCCAACTGCAACTTTCAATGTGCCTGCATCCAAGTTGTCAGAAGTAATGTGCGCAGGCCTGTCCCTCTCACCAGCCTCCACGGAAACCTCAACGTGGCTCGGTCACCGCATCTTCCTATTCTGCTTGCTTTCTTTCTGGACCATGAGCTCACCTTCTCCGTTCTTCTTAAACTTATCATTCCCAGATAATTCTGTTCTCAGTTCATCACTGGGAACCACTCTTCAGTCAGAAGAACTGACTGGGAATTTCCTAAACATATCTTTAAATCCATGGATCTATCTGAATCTCTACAGAAATGCTTCCCTAACAATAGACAATGGTCTTATCTAATAAGACCATCTCTCCACACACAATATGGTCAATTAATTGTCAACAAAGGAGCAAAGGCAATTCATTAAGAATGGATTGCTTTTCAAGAAATGGTACAGGAGATAATTTGACATCTGCATGCAAACAAAACAGAAGCCTCAACTTTTTCTGACACTATACACAAAAAAAATGAACTCAAAATAGGTCAAAGACCTAAGTGTAAAAGCTAACACTATAAAACTTTTAGAAAAAAACAAGAGAAAAATCTTTAGGGCCTTGAACAAGGCAAAAAAGTTTAGAACACAAAAAAAGTACAAATTATAAAAAAAAAAGATAAAACCGAATTTCCTGCTCCCTGAAAGGTACTGTTAATAAAATAAGAAGACAAACCACAAGCTGAGAAAAAATATTTTCAAAACACAGGGCTAAGGATGTAACTCAGTGGTAGAGCCTAGCACTTACAAGACCCTGAGTTTGATCCCTAGTATTCCAAAAGCTTCGGGGGAGAGGGGATAAAATATTTACAAAACATATATATATGACAAAGGACTGACGATCAGAATAAACAGAATTCTCACAGCGCAATAATAAGTCACATGAGCTGGACATTCTACTCCTGTGCATTTATTTACCCAAGAGAAATGAAAACACAAATACAAAAACCTATACATAAATGTGTCCAACAGCTCCACTCTTAACTGTCAAAAACTTTTAAAGAAGTGCCCATCAACTGGTCAATAGGTAAGTAAATTTTGATATATTAAAAATAAGGAATACAATTCAACAATAAAATGTGATAACTACTAATACAAACAAAGTAGATGTCCATTAACAGGTTCACGGTAAGCAAAGTGCCGTTTATACACATAATAAAATACTATTTACTATTCAGCAATAAAGAATAGATTATGGTTATCTGAAGCAACTTGAATGATTCTCAAAATAATTATGCCAAGTGAAAAAAAAGCTGGACCAGAAAATAGTACATACTATTATTTCATTATTTGTAATTCCAAAAATGTAAGGTAACTTATAGTGACAGAAAATAGGTCATTGAATGGCTAGGGATAAACCTGGAAAAGTCTGGGAAGGCTGGGCCTGGTGGTACATGCCAGTAATTCCAGCACTCAGGAGGCTAAGGCAGGAGGATCACCATGAGTTCGAGGCCAGCCTGGGCTACATAGTGAGTTAAGGCTGGCCTGAACTACATAGTAAGACTCTGTCTCAAAAAATGAAGAAAAAAAAGAAAGAAAAATCTGGGAAGGAGGGAAGAAAACACAATAAAACTCACTGGGTAACAGATATTTAATTATTTTGACAATGAGAATAGTTTCAGAAGTATATACATATGACAAAACTTAAATTGTGTAGGGCCGGGGATTTGGCTCAGTGGTGCCCGCGCCTGCCTCGCAAGCGCAAGGTCCAGAGTTCAATACCCAGTACCAAAAAAAAAAACAAAACCCCAACTTAAATTGTATACTTTACAGTTTACTGTACATCAGATATGTCAATTAAAATGAAACAAAAGGAAGTGTCCCCCTCAAACACACACGCACACCCCAAATCAAAATCTAAAGAGACTTCAGTTGCTACTCAACAGAACAGAAGACACACTTGGGGAGTTTAAGTTTAGTCAAATTACTTCCCAATGAAACAAAAAATATCAATACTCATGAGACAAAAAAAATCCATCAGAAATTTATAGCCATAAAAACAGAGAAATGTAATAAAATATACAGTCTCTACAAACTACCATTAACAATGTCAAAATTCTAATCAGAAATTGTTAGATGTATGAAGACACTGCAAAATCTGAGCCACACACCAAGGGAAAGGCAATCAATTCAAACCAACACTAAGAAGCTCACAAAAACTACTACTATGTTCAAAACATAAAAGAAAATATGCTCATTGGCAATCTCAGGAGAAAAAAATTATAAAAATCAAACAATAATTCTAGACCTGAAAATACTAAAATACTGTATTTGAAATTGAACATTAACATCATGGGCATCAGGAAAGTCAGTGAACTTGAAGACAGATCATATCTGAGGAACAGAAAAAATAAAGAAAAAAAGAGTTCCAATGACCTAGAGAACATACCAAAAGGCTTAATATGTTTAATCGGGGGTCTCAGAAATAGATGATAGAACGAGACCAAAATATTTCAAGAAATAGCTGAAATATTTCCAATTTGGCAAAAGACATAAATACACATTTTTTTTTTTTGTACCGGGGATTGAACTTGGGACCTTGCGCTTGTGAGGCAGGTGCCGGAACCACTGGGCTAAACCCCTGGCCCTATACACTATTTTTTAAAGCTCACTAATCCCCAATCACGATAAAAATTAAGAAAGCCACATCTACATACATCACAATCAAATTGTGGAAAACCAGATACAAATAAAAAGGCTTGAAAGCAACAAGGGGGAAAAAAAACCACATTAGATCCCTAGAAAAGTAATATAAATGACATCTGACTTATTATCAGAAACTATGTCAGAACACAAAAAATTACAAATTAAAGATAAAATTGTTCTGTTTTCACCATTCTGACAGTGAAAGGTTATCTGTAAAGTGCTAAAAAACAAAAGACCCATCAATACAGACATTTATATCCATAAAAGCAAAAATTTTTTAAAGCAAGGCTCATTTGAGAAGTGGCTGATTTCAGACCTAAGCCAAGAAACGTATTAGATGAGCCTGTACCATCTTCACGTAGACAGCAAGAAACCTATCAGTAGTAAGTAAAATCAAAACAAAAGGAATAAAGAACAAACACAAAAAGGTTTCTGCTAGCTAAAGGTTGGGCAGTTGGGTTCTAACAAGGATAAGAATGAAATGGCTTAAAACCTATGAAATATGTTTAAACCAATGAGTGGATAATGATATAAAATTTAATCAGTACCTATGGAAGTAACAAGGAATCATTTTGTTAATTTGAAGACTGAGTATACAGAAAAAAAAAATCAAGCATTTATCCTTCATTTTTTTGGCATACCAACCATACCATGGAGTAACCAAATGTATATGAGGGGAAGGGTCTTTTTATAAAATAATTACAATGTATAAATCAAATGTGGCCAAGTGTGGGGGGAGCATGTTTGTAATCCTAGCTACTCAGGAGGCTGCTGCAGGAAGATCAATGCCAGCCAGGACAACTTAGCAAGACCCATCTAAAAATAAAATTAAAAAGGCTAGGGATATAGCTCAGCAGTCAAGTGCTTGCCTAGCATGTGTGAGGCTCTGGGTTCAATCCCTAGTACCATCAAAAAACAAAGAAAAGCCAGGGATTTAGCTCAGCGGTTCCTCCACCTGCCTCGAAAGCACAAGGTCCCAAGTTTGTTCCCCAGTATCAAAAATAAACAATCAAACAAACAAACAAGGCTTCAGGATTTAGCTAAGTGGCACCAAGTCTGCCTCGCAAGCACAAGGTCCTGAGTTCAATCCTCGGTACCAAAAAAAAAACCAAAAAAAAAAAACCCGCAAACAAACAACAAAAAATTATCAGTTACTTTTGGAAGAAGGAAGAGGCTGTGATTGGGATGGGGCAAAATAACCTAACAGGTAATTTCAATTTCTGTTCTAAAGTTCTAAATTTGTTGGTGCTGATGGTACTCAAACATTCTCAGCTCAGAGTCCCCTTAGCGTCTCAGCAATTTGGGGGACCCACCAGGGGCACGAGTAGTGTCTAACAGCTCTAATTGTTAAGTAGTTATGTTCAAACACCTTACTAGTTTTGTAATGACAATTTAATAGCTGTTTAAAATCATATGCATGTATTTTTAAAAACTTAATTTTTCATTCCTGGATTCACAATTACTATTTGGGTCTGTGAACAACTTCTCTAAGCTTGTGTTCAGATTGGACACAGTCACCCTCATTTCCTGTTCTGTAGCAGTTCTTAAACAGTTCTTACTTTTTATCACAGCACCACTAAAATTTTAGTTCTGCAAAGATATGACATCATCAAGAGATTTAGCGTGATTTAATGTTAAAACCATAAACTACCTTGTGCTAGAATTATGTAAGTGTCTGACAGATGTAAAAGTATATGTATTTTCTACTGACAATTTAAAATTTCCTTTGCCGCCGGGGATTTAGCTCAGTGGTTCCGCTGCCTGCCTTGAAAGCGCAAGGTCCCAAGTTTGATCCCCGGTACCAAAAAAAAAAATTCTTCCGGCTCCCCTGTGAGTGCACTGTGTCAGTTCAGAGAGTTTCAACACAGTCTGTGCATGGCATGAGTAGTCCACTATGGACTTGCTCTTATGTTATCAATAAGTTAGGTGAATACACATTTTAAACGTAACAAATTTATTTTTTAAGAAGTACTATTTTATTGCATCACAGATCATACAGCCTCATATATCCCCACAAAACATAATTTTCAAACAACTGTCTTAATAACTCATATTTTGAAACAAAATTTCAAACAGCAAATTTCAACCTTTATACAGTAACTGCCATTAGTCGCAATATTTAATATGATGGCCTGGAAGACACAAAACAAGGATGCTAATGAGACAGTGTGCATAATAATCATTATGAAACAATGGAAGAGCCATTTGTTCAACAAACATTAAATGAGTACCTACTAGGCATTGTATTTTAAGTGCTAGGAATAAAATGGACAAAATGCCTTCTTTTGGATTACATTCTAATAGAGAAAGAAAACAAACTGAGTGAAATCAAGTGCAGCCCTGACATACCATAGGGGTAGATTATAACACAAATGGCAAATGAATCCCTATATCCTTGCCTCATTCTCAAATGGAGGACTGTCTAAAGTTCTTTTCCTTGTCACGAGCAAAGATGTGGGGGTACAGATGGAAGAAGGGAGATCAGCTCAGTAAACAGTGGGCAATCCCATCTCAGAAATGGCCTGAGGAACTGGGGATGGTGGGATCTTGGTCTGAAGTGAACTGAACTAAAAGCCCATATCAGATGACCTGGGAAGTCAGCATGGCCCTCCTGGAATCCCGAATGGATAGAGAAGGATTTAAAGATTGCATGTATATGTGTACAATTTTCAACGTATTCCAGAAGAGTATCAACATGAAGATAAAGTATGAATAGAAATCTGAAGAAGGCAAAGGATCAAGCTATGAAGCCTTTGGTGTCATCTTCACAGTCTCTAGTCATTTAACTTAAACAGAAGAGAAAGAATACAATTTTTAGAATCCTCTGTATCCTGAATTATCATTCCTGTTTTTTCACTACAAGACTAAGAAAAAATAAAAATCTGGGCAGTTGAATTAAGCCTGCTTTATAGCTTTGATCTCCCATGTAAGAAATGCCCAATCTTAGACAATTACGTAACTTCCCTGGGCCTCAGCCTTTTCATCTCAAATGGGGATAATAACCTGAGAGAGGTTGTGAGCATCAAACAGACGCACTTGAAGCAATAAGCACAGAACATAACACTGGGTGGATGTTCATTCCTCAACTTCAATACTAAAAGTTCTGCTCACAAAGCCAATAGCAAATGCCACATGATAAAGGTGACTATTGTATCTGAAATATGGTGATATCAAATCTTTGAAATCATATACTGTCTGAAGGCACTGTAGGTCAAAATTTTATTACAACAAACTACAGGAGATCATTTTTTCCTTTTTTTCCTTATACTGGCTTTCTGGTATATACCATATTGTCTGGAAAAAGTGGGCTACAAGGGCTTGGTTATAGTTGGTCAAATAGCATTTTCAATGAAAGATATAAAGAAGAAAAAGGGTGGAATTGTTTCTTTATAGTATCAATAAGAACAACTTATTTTAATTATGTTGGGGGCAGAGGAATGGACTGCTTATTTCTCAGTCCTTTCCTATCTGAGGGTTCTCAGTTTTCTAATTTACCCCACTTTCAAGAGAAATGGATTCAGATAAGTAGCAGAGCCAAAAGTGTAACTCTGTGAGCATTTCTCGTTTTTCTCTTCTAAAAGTAAAATGGTATTATAGATGATCAAAAACAAAACACACAGACACACCAAAAACAAAAAATCTAAACGATAGTGATGCTGCTGTTGCTGACATTAGAATAACAAATAGCTATTGATATATCCTGGGCACTAGCTCATGTTGCAGGTACTGTTCTGTGTTATAGATATTAAACCCACAGCAACCCTAAAGTAAGCTCTTATTAACAACAGTTGTGCTGAAAAGTCAAAACAAACAAAAAGACCAAATTTGGTTAATAAACTAAGACAGGAATACTTCGGGATCAAGTTAGATTTTTCTGCATCCCACTTTAGTGGAATAAGAAAGCTTAGAGTAGTCTAACTGATCAGTAAGGATCAGAACAGGTGAAAAATAGTTAAGTGTATCCAAGAACAAACAACCTCTGCCAATGATAACTGCAGTCTACATAACATAAATGAGTATGTCATCTAGGAGGTTCCAAAGCAACAAATGTCACAAAAAAATTAAACCTAATATAAAATAGAGCAACAGAACCAGAATGGAATTCCAAATCATATAAAACTACCAGAAACCACTTGTAATATAAGTCATTTCTTTGATGATTTATAAATCAGTAGCTTCAGAATAAAGATGAGGATTTTATTATTCTACTATCAAAATTCCTTAGGAAAAGCCGTGTCTTTTAATAGCCAGTCCAAACACTATTTTGAAAGAGTAGTTCTTTTACTACAGGACATTTAAGGAAACTAAAATGATTTCATACCCCTGTTTATAATGAAATAGCTCAAGTTAATACCCTAGTGAAGTCATTCAACCCTATTTGTAATCTGTCAACCCCACAAATCCTTAAATTCCACTCTTCCCTATTCCTACTTCCTCGAAATAATTCAACTGACAGATCAGATTTCTAAGAAATCCCTGAGGTTAGTAGGGGGAAAAAAAATTCAGAAATGTTGAAAAGACCCCTGGGGTGTGTTATAGCTGAAAATCAGTTTTCTCCCACTGAATGTAGAAAGCTAATAGTAGTTTCATAACTTCTCTAATTTTCTCTTACCTTTTTCTTTCTTGAACTTAACAAAAACATCACTTAAGATGCTGAGGCAAATAATCACGTAAAAAAGTTAAGAGAAAGCTAAGAGTTTTTCTTAGATATTTATATCCGTGTGAAGGAAAAAAATCACTATTTCCCTCAAATCAAAACACAATTACCCTTTCATGAAATAACTCACTAATAGGATGAAGAATTCAAGCAACATAAAATCAAAATGTCTTTTAAAACTTTAGAACTTTATAACAAGTCTGAGTAGAGTCCTGTGACAGTCCACCCAATAATACACTATCCAGTGTCCACTTTAATGTTCCAAAGACTTGCCGGCACCAACTCTCTTACTCTCTGGAGTACCCATTGCTATTCTGTAGGCATCCTGCCAATTTCTCCTCCAATTCCAGAGAACTTTCTGCTGGACATATCATCTAGAGGAGCAGCTCTAACTTGGTAATGGGATAAATCAATGTACCTGTGACAGGAAAGACAAGGTTTCAAAAAGAAGTGTTTATGGCTTGCTACAATCCTGCATTTTATTTCAGTTAATCTTTGTTTTTTCTTTCCTCTTCCTTCACAATCACTAATTTTAGGTGCCTGTATGACCACTCAGTTTATATCACCTTTGAAATAAAGTGCTTACCCACATAAAAAAAATTTTTTTTGGCAGTACAGCACTGGGGATTGAACTCTGGGCCTTTGCACTGAATGACCTTCCCCATTTCCAACCCTACTTTTGACTCTGAGAAAAGGTCTTGCTAAGTCACTAAATTGCCCAGCCTGGGATCAAACTTACGAGCTTCCTGCTACAGCCTCTCAGAGTGCTAGGATTGCAAGTGTGAGCCACCACGTACGGCCTTCAAAGTTTTTTGAATAAAAAAAGAAAAAGGATCTGGTTCCAAAAAGAAGTAAATTCAAAAGAAACTTCAGAATATTAACTAGAGAATTTACTACTTCTTTTTTTTTTTTTTACTACTTCTTAATGTATGTTTTGGTATAGAACTATAACATTGTTATGATGTGTTTTAAATACAGTACAGAGCATTACCTATCATCCCCCTAGCAAATGAAAATTTCAAGAGAGCTCTTTGGTTTTGTGGTCTTTATGAACATATGGCCCTCAAAAAACTAATCTGAAACTAGGAGATCATTACTTATTTTGCAGAAGTATTTATCACTCTACAAAGGACTGAGGAAAAGTTTCCCTTAAGTAGAGGGTATTCTGTCTTGATTTTAAATTCTATTTCTAAAAATTTGTAAAGCATCAACTTTTTCAGATATATATCTATTATTACAAAAAGTGAGATCTATCAATGGTGTGGTGGAATAGATATAGGAGATTAAAGTTACAGCATAAAAGCTTACAATTTAATTATATCAAAAGCAAAGCTATTTCAGACTCACAATTCATTATGTTATCCTTGAGTTACTGACACCCACTGCATCTGAATGATACAAACAACAGTTCCAGCTGCAGTTCTCTTCCATACTACAACCAGTAGCATCCCACTGTGGGCTGGAAACTGGACAAGGTGAGAGTATTTACACCACAGGAATCAATAAATGCTACAAAATAGTGTGACTTACTGTTGTGTTATCAAGATGTAGAAAGTTAAAAAAAAATGTAGAAAGTTGCAGAAAAAATGTTGAAAATGCAGATTAAATTTAAAAGTGTGTTTTATCTGCAGCCATTCCATTATCAGCACAAAAAACTGAGGAAATATTCTAGCAATTCAAAGACTAGCACCCAACTCAGAAAAACTATCATTAACAAATGAGGGCAGTTTTGACATGAAATTTTACTTTGTCTTCCTCATTAACATAAAGGAAACATCAACCAGCATTCCCACTGGAACTACACTCATTTGCCACTTGTGATGTGGCTAACAGATATGAGAGTTCAGTAAATATTAACAAAAGCATTCTTTTTTTTTTTTTGGTACCCAGGATTGAACTCAGGACCTTGCGCTTGCAAGGCAGGCATGGTGCCACCGAGCTAAATCCCCAGCCCAACAAAAGCATTCTTTAATAATGTTTAAATTTTTGTACCTTACTGTGTCTGGCATAACTGGGCACTCAAGAACTGTTTAGGGACAAACGGTTCCTTCTAATTATCTTTTGGAAGCAGCGTAGGGGCTGCTATTGCTAGAAATCAATGACAAACTTAAAATCTAAACTATAAAGTAACTTAAAATATAAACTATAAACTATGAAAGTCTCCAAATATGCAATGGATGACCATTTCTTTGCAGTATTAATTACTCCTGATCAGTCACTGATACATTTTCCCTAAAAACCTGATCATTCTTGCTTCTTACTCAATTTTCAAATCTCTCATCTAGAAGGAAGAGTCACTTCGGTAATGAAATCAGTCACTGGGTCCATTTGCTAGATGACAGTTCAAGTGGACCGAGTGGTGTGCTGGTAAATGTTTAACTACTCTGGGGGGTGGGGTGGGGAGAGGTGCTTGGCGGGGTGTGTGCATATTTAAGGATTATTTATATAAAGGATATATAGAACATAACAGTACTACAAAAGTTACATATAGCCTACTAATTGGTTCTCATACTATGTTTTTTTTGTTATGTGCCAAAGTTATACATCAGTAGCAACTGAGGAATGGATGCGTTTCTGAGAGGAATCTCAGTTTAGAGGACAGCAATTTTCTAAAGAGCCAGATAGCAAATATTTTAAGCTTGTGGGATTATATAGTCACTGTTACATCTACTCACTTCTGTCAGTGCAGCATCAAAGCATAAATAAGCATAGCTGTGTTCCAATAAAATTTTATTCACAGGGGCCAGGGATTTAGCTCAGTGGTTCCACTGCTTGCCTTGTAAGCGCAAGGTCCCAAGTTCGATCCCAGTACCAAAACAATAACAAAAAAAATTTTATTCACAGAATTGGGCTGCTGTCCAAAGTTTACTGACCTCTGGTTTAATCTAAAGCAAAACAAGGAAGATGTCTACCAGGAGTTTACTTGTCATTGATGTAAGCAGCTTCTTTAACCATGTAACTGTTTTAGAATATTGGAAGACCATTTCTTTATTTCTGATACTACTGACAATGGAGCAGCTATAGACACTATACATTTTGAAATTTTTAATGAACATTGTTCAACATTTTTCACCATCACTTGCTTAAATCTAGATGATTAACAAAACAGTACATCAAACCGTGATCTGTGGCCTTTGCTGACTTCAGGGACGAAAATACTCCCACAATGTCAATTTCATGCTATCTGAATGGGGAGTGGAGAAATATTCAGTAACATGTAGTTATGTAGTATTTTCACCATACAACATGATAAACTTAAATCTCAAGAATAAAATTTCTAGGAAGTGATGAGTTTTCAGTACCTTTTTTTTTTTTATCTGCCTACCTCAAAAAAAAAAAAAAAAAAAAACAGGGCCAGGGATTTAGCTCAGTGGTTTCACCGCATGCTACGCAAGTGCAAAGAGCCAAGTTCGATCCCCGGTACCAAAAAAACCAAAAAAGCAAAACAAAACACCTCACTATTACAATGCTATAAGCACACTTCACACTATGAAAAACCACACAGAACAGAGCAGTTTCTGCAATAAATATCTAAATGCAAATGAGAAAGAAACAGAAAGGAGAGCAAGAGAGATATCAACTAGTCACAATATGTGCAGATATTTGGATTCATGTTTCAAACAATATATAATAACCCAACAAATATTTAGATTTGAGAAAAGAATTTTGAAAAGGACTACTTTACAATATTCAAGAATTTTAAAGGTATGATAACACTATAATCATGCCAAAAATAGCTCTTATTATATAGCAATATATATCTGAAAAAATACAATGAAATAAGACAATGTAAGAGATCTTCTTCAAGATAATATAAAAGGAGGGGAAGTGAATGAAATAAGACTGCTGTGAGTAGATGTTGCTGGATCTAGGTGAAGGACACATGCAAGGTAATTGTCTTAGTCTGTTTACTTTTGTATACTGGAATTTTTTTCTACAATAAAAAATGTTTAACATGCTTCAGTCCATGTCACTGAAAATAAAAGTCAAACTCGCACACGGGCCTCCCGTACTGCTGGCTGGAGTCTGTTCTGGACCTCTACCCCTCTGCCCCACCCTGCCCGCCTCCAGTCTTCCTGACCCTGATGTGAACAACATGTCAGCCACCTGTCCCAGGCCCTGCCCTGGATTTCTCTCTGCTTGTGCTCTTACCTGAGATGTCCTACTCTTGTCTCCCTCTTATCACTTTTAAGTCTGATCAAATGTCCTTTTCACAATACTCCTGTGACCACCATAATTTTTTTCACCATATTTTAAATTATAACTTTCTCCCCAACATCCTAGCATTTTAATTTCCCTTTATAATGATTTTTTTTCCCTCAAGAGTACTTATCCCCTTCCAAAAATACTATGTAATTTTCTTATTTGTTGTGTTTATTACTTCCTGTCTGTTCCACCCACTAAAATGTAAAAACACAGGAACAGGGATATTTGCCTATTTAGTTCACGTGGGTTTTTTTCTGTGTTCACAATAGTGCTTGGCACACACAACCAGAGGATAGTAAAATTGTGAAGGAATTGAATAGTACTGTTTTTTGTTACTATAACAAAATATCTGAGGCAGGCTAACTTTAAAAAGAAAAGAAGTTTAAAAAAAAGTTTATTTATATCATAATTCTGGATGTTCAAAGTCTAAGATGCGGCAGGAAAGGTGGTATTGGTGAGGAGGTGGGGGCCTTGGTCCAGCCTTCGTGAAGGCACTTAAGGGCAGTTGGTGTCACAGTGATGGGAGGAAGAAATGACATCTTGAAACAAGAAGTCAGAGAGCAGTTCAGAGGTCAGGCTCACGCAAAACAACTCACTCTCACAAAAGCTCTATGAGCACTAGTTGAATCCATTCTAGCCCCTTAGTGCCCCAGTTACCTAAGGACCCCCCCCAGTAGACTCCATCTCTCAAAGTCCCATCAACTCCCACATCACTATACTGGGAACCAAGCTTCGAATACATGCATCTTTGAGAGGCACATTCGAATGATGCCCAAACCACACAATACTATAACAGGAAGATGCACAAACTACCATAGGAACACACTGAAAAATAAATCTAAAACCCTAAACCTTTATTTCTGAAATACTAGACTATGCATGGCAGTGCAGTATTTTCAACGGTATTAGTGTTTAAATTTACATGTGGTATAGATTCTGCCTCCTGTATATGGCTTCTCCAAAGTGACAGCATCAGTTGTGCTATCAATCCCAGCATAAAATGGATGCAGCACTTTCTCATTCATGAGCGATCAATGAAAGAACAGTAACTGTCAAGTTGCCTTCTTAATTAAAACACAGTAAAGATTTAATCTACAGGTACATCAGAGAACAGAAAATAACAATGAGTTTCACTGTTGTTGGTTAAGCAATTTACCTGGACCAGAGAGAAAAGTATTTATCAGAAGACAGGGATTCAGACTGAAAGCAAAGCAACTAGTTCTAATAAATAACACCCCTCTTTTACATCAAATTACCTCATAAACCCTCAATAATTGCTAAGTTTTAGTATATACTGTTATGGCTCGTGTTTAGATGTCCCCCCAAAGCCTCATGCAGTCATAGGTGGGGCTTTTTCAGAGGTGGCTGAATCTAGAGTGTGACGCTGGGATTCACTTATGGTGCAATGCTAGGATCAAGGGCACCAGGATTAAGGCTGTGAGTGCTACTGCCCTAAGTAGCCTGGGTAAGATATAAGGGATAGAAAGAGCTGTAGTTGTCCCCCCTGTTGCTTTGCTACCTTCTGCCCATCATGAACTGTTTCTCCTCTGCAATGCCACCCTCCCCTGGAGCCAGCAGATTATGGACTGAAACTTCTACGAACTGTGAGATAAATAAACCTTTCCTCCTTTAACTTTAAGTATTGGGCATTTTTTTCTCAGCAACAAGAAAAGTAACTAAGACATATACAAATTGGGAAAATGTATGACAAAAAGCCATGAACTAAGCCATACTAAATGGACTTGTATTTTATGAACCACAACAACTGTTATATATACTTAATACAATTATGTATGTGATTAGCCTATAGACAATGCTTATGTATCATGAATTTACATCCCCCACGCAATGACCCTAAGTCTTCACAGCAATCTAAGACACATCAATGGGATTAAATGAGTGGCTCAATGTACCCCAAATCTTCATTTTGTTTTTTATTTTTTTGTTTTGCTTTTGCAGTGCTGGGCATGGGGCCCAGGGTCTTGTACATGTATAAGAGGAATATCACAGCAACAGATTCTAAGTAGAAAAATAGCTCAGTAATTATTTTTTTTTAAATAGTTCTTTAGAGTCAGACTGTCTAGATTCAAATCCTGGATCTCCCAGTCACTAACATGTGACTTAAAGTTACTCAGCTGAGAAAGGTGGCACTTGCCTGTAATCTCATGTACTCCAGAGGCTACGGTGGGAGGATGGCTAGAGCCAGGAGTTTGAGACCAGTCTGAGAAACATAGCAAGATACTGTCTCTAATGAATCAATCAAATTAAAAAGTTATCTCTATACCTCATTTTGCTCATGCATGAAATAAAGACCACAATAGTACTTACTTTCTATGGCCTTTATAAAGATTAAATGAGTTAGTTCATGTAAAGCTGATGAGTGTATGACACTCAAGTAAGAGTACACAACTGTTGGTTTTAATAAGCTTCATCAAATCCAAAATTTAGCCTTTTTGGCCCTGAAGGTATATATGATCTAACCTCACGTTTTATTTCCTTTTGTTAGCAAAATATAGAAAGGCAAAGTTAAAAAAAGAAAATCTCAAAAGAACCCTACTGTGAAACATGTAACACTTGTTAACTACAAACTTGTGTTTACTAATAGGCTACACTGCCATAGTAGGCTAAATACCAGTTTCACAGGCTTGGCAATTCTGCAGTAATTACAAGAGGAGTTATGATATGTACCAGATACACATGTAAAGGTTTAGAATTTTATCCCATTCTTTTTATTTTCCCACAGCATTTTTCTTAATACCACAGAGACAGTTCTAGCTATCCTTTCCCTCCCCAACAAAGCCAGCTTTAATAAAACCGAACGCACTAACAGCTACATTTGAAGTTGAACTTGAAGAAATCCTTTAGATGCACAAGTCAGTCCATCCCTGTTTCATATTTAATTTGCAATAGGATATCTGGCAGCTGTCAAGGGAGTCGGGAAGGTCTGTTAGCTGATGACTGGATGCCTGCTGAGATGGGCTCCACACACAGGTACTACTCAATTGCAGACAAAATCTCCTGACCTACCTCTCACTCTCCTTTAAAGTTACTGTGAACACACTACATGAAAGGAAATGAAAACTGAGTTTTTCTCCTTTACTGTGGCCCTGGGACTTCCTGAGTTTTTCATTCCGTTGTTGATTGGTCCAGAAATACTATTTCCTTGTAACTATTCCCAATTGTGTCTGCCAGCCATAATTAGGGTTATACACTAAAGAGAGATGTTAAAACATAATAATGCCATTAGATCTGACAAGTATTTTTTACTTTAACCCTCAATATAACAGGAAAAACTATCATTTAATAAATGGGTCCAATAGAATCTTTATATTTTAAGCCATTTTGTGCACAATTTATGAAGTATAAAGGATAGTAAAAACAACTTTATTGAAAATTTAATTATAAATCTGAACACACGAAACCCTTTATATAATGTAATACTTGGGGCATAACAGCATAAAATATTCTAAAAGTACCATCCTACATCCTTTCTAAACAGGACGATTTAGGTTCTTGTCGCAAATTATTGGATGATAAAAGCCCTTCCTGTTGAGAGACTAGAGAGACTATATTTTTTTGTTTGTTCTTAGAAATATATCAGTTCTTGAATTACAAAGAAACCATACAGGATATTGTCATTGACAACCCAGTGTCTGCAATTTCATTTATATTATTATCATCATCATCATCATCATCATCATCATCAAAGGCCAGAAATGTCATCTATTTACTTTTACTTTGATTTGTCTAGTAATTGTGAAACTCCAATTTTTCTCTTTTCCATTAAAGAAAATAAAAAATTCTAAGTTTTCAACTGTGATCAACTGAAAGCTAAAAGTAGACCAAAAAGCTCGTATTTCCAGTCCATGTTAATGTACTTTTTTTTTATTGGTACCAGGGATCGAACTCAAGACCTTGCACTTGCGAGGCAGGCACAGCACCACTGAGCTAAATCCCCAGCCAGTTAGTGTACTTTTTGAATATAATATTGTAGGTCTCACAGTAAGAAAAATTAAAGATGACTATTTTTGGACTGGATTAACCTCCTCTTGGCAGTTTAGTTTTTCCATTTTCTTATTATTTTAGATTCTTTAACACATTTGGAACAGACGAGTAATAATTCTTATGATGATAAAATAGCAAAATACTTTAAGATACAAAAAAATATGGTTCTCCAAATCCCATGTCTTAGACTTACAAAGGGCCCAATGGACATATGTTAATAACAAGACAAAACAAACTTTATTCAATTGAGGGGGAGCAGGTTCGAGACAGTGTCTTGCTTTGTAGTTCAGGTTGGCCTCCAACTCCCGATGATCCTGCTCTCAGCCTTCTGAGTGCTGGGATTAAAGGCCTGGGTCACCACACCCAGATGCTCAAATTTTTTTAAAGAGTAAATTTCTCTTTGTTCTTCTGATAGTCTCAAAGGAAGAATAAAAGTCATGAAATGCTAATCCTTTCAAAGAGTCAAAACTCCTCAAAAACAAAACTTAAAAAAATCGGAACCAATGGACCCTAATAATGTACCAAGGGTTAAAAACATTATCCCAAATTATGCTAAATATTAGTACAAAAGCCAAGCATGGAGCTGGGTGTGGGGGGGCACAACTATAATCCCAGCACTCAGGAGGCTGAGGTAGGAGGATTGGCGCCAGTTTGAGGCCAGCCTGGGCTACATAGTGAGTTCAGGGACAGCCTGAACTACAAAGGGAGATCCTGCCTCAAACCTCCTCCACAAAAAGAAGCCAAGCATGGTGGCACATACCTATAATCCCAGCATTCATGAAACTGAGACAGGAAGATTACTGAAAGTTCCAGGCCAGCCTGTGATACACAATGAGTTCAAGGCCTGCCTGAAGTATACAGCGAGACCTTGTCTCAGAACAAAATATTAGTATAAAAAGAACTGAAAATTTAAAATACAAATAGAACATCTATTAAATTTGAAACATCTAGGTGTGGTGGCGCACATCTGTAATCCCAGCACTCAGGAGACTGAGGCAGGAGAATATGAGTTCAAGACCAGCTTGGACTACGCAGAGGGACCCTGTCTCAAAAAAATGCCCATCAACTGGAGAATGGATAAAGAAAATGTGGTTTTTTTATAAAATGGAGTACTACTCAGCCATCAAAAATGAGAAATTAGAGACATTTATAGCTAAGTGGATGCACATTGAGGCAATGCTCTTAAGTGAAATAAATAGGACACAG
>NW_004624775.1:2789747-2812870 GCF_000247695.1 Heterocephalus glaber | reverse complement strand
AAAAAAAAAAAAAAAGTAATTATTGCAGTGGTATTTAAATAAGTTAAAAATTGGAGGTCTCATTATTCAACACTTAAGCTATTTGAAATACAGTCATTTGAAATGATGGTTATAAAGACCACAGCAAATATAGAATGAAGTTCTCCCTTTAACTCAGATAAAACCCCTCAAATTTCACTTTAAATCTGAACAGCTAGAAAGCATTGTGGTACATATATGAAATCCCTGCTACTCAGGAGGATGAGGCAACCAAATTCAAGATGGAGGCAGCTTGGACAATTAGCCAAGACCTTATGACAAAATAAAAAATAAAAGGGCTGTGGGCTGGGGATTTAGCTCAGTGGTTCCGCTGCCTGCCCCGAAAGCCCAAGGACCTGAGTTCGATCCCTGGTACCAAAAAAAAAAAAATTAATGAATGGATAGCATATAGTAGGTGAATTAATCAACTGAAAAACACAGCATATAAAATTATGCTATAAATAAACAATGCTAAAATAGGCACTGCACACATACACATTATACACACAAACACTACACACACAAACACACACAAAAGACTTGGAAGATTACATCAACATAGAATCAGTGGTTATATTCTAGTGAAAGATTTTGGTAGTTCCCACATTTCAAGTAAAAAATTAAAACAAACGACCCACCCCCTCCAAAATGTTTAAGCTAAGGTAGTAAAAAATTATACTTGGAAATTCAATTCCAGTGGGACTGGTATAATCACACATTCATTATAGCACTGTAAACTGATACAATTCTTTTGAAAAGCAATGTGTAATATGTGTCAAAAACCATAAATGTGTTTATACCTTTGACCTAAAAACTCCTGGGAATTTATCATAAGGAAATAATATAAAAGAAAAATATGCACAAGCATATTTGATGTGACATTATCGTATTTTAAAATAATAAAAACATCGAACAGTGAGAGAATATCTAAATAATTATGGTACATTTTTAATAGGAAATACAAGAAAACACCATAACAAGCAATACTGAGTATTTTAAAAAGAATATAGACAATGTGAATAAAGAGGAAAACTCTAAGTTGTATTAATTAGTTCAATTAGTTAAATACTCTTCATAGTGGAAAATGAGATGCACACACTACAAATAAGAAAAACTAGTGTGTTAGAATGAGAGAAATGTGTTACTTTCTAAAGTATCTCCCAGTGGGATTTTAATGATAATATTTGAATATAAAAACATGGAGGAAAAGTAGATAATAATGGATAACAATTTCAAATTTTGGAAAAAAAATCTATAGTTTCAAAAAGTAAAACATAAAGCCTTTGTCAAAAAGAATTCTGTTCTACACATAAAAGTTTCCTCAAGGCAAAATATTAAGTGCAGTATATTCATATGACACTGTTTCACAAAAGGTAAATTATGACAAAATTATTACTCTTTCTAAAATAAGCCATGTATGATTTAAATTGTGTAATTCTTCCCAAGGTTTTGAAAACATCCTTTAGCATTTAATTGGATATTCATTAACTTGAACAGAAAGGAAAAGAGTGCCACCTACTGAATTGTATCGCCTTTTCACATAAAAAGGAAAGAAATCAATTTTATTATTTATACTACAGAATTTTAAGTTTTTTCTAAAAAAGGTAAAGTAGATATAATAAAATATTACTAGCAATGTCAGAGTGTATTTAAAGATTACATTTTTTACTATATAATACTTGATAAAAATAGACCATAAATTGTAACCAAATCTGACCACATAACAGAAATGGTCAATTAGCTCATGTTAATTGTATACACGGCACTATAACAAGCACCAAATACCACCAATTAATCAATGCTGCAACATAACTTATCACAGTGCTTGTAGTGAAGAAGGAGAGAAGAGAGATGGCAGAGGCAGGGACAGAGGGTAAGAAAAACATGAATATTTTTCCTGTGGTAAAATTAGATGCATGACTACATTTAAATATCATTTAAAATAAAAAATCTTAAATATGTCTAAGAGTTGAAAAAGATTAAAACTTATGAAAGCAGATGAGGAAAATTAAAGTCATCATTAAAAAATAATGGAAGGCAAATACAGAAATTGGAAAGGTAATTGTAAAGATCAGGCCAAAACAACTTACACAGTCATTCGTATTTTCACTTTGCTTCTGGGAAAGCCAACTCCCTTTCCAGCCTGAGCTGTGCTCTGTCTGGTCTGTGTCAGTGGAGACAGCTTCCAGGGAAAGGCAGTTCAGAACCTCATTCAACCAGACTGTGGGAAGGCCGACGAAAGCAAAATCCTACTATGTGCAATAGCACTTTACACAGCAAGGTGGAACTCCCAGATTATAAAAACCTAGAGCAGACACTATTACAGATTTGCATGTTTATGGTACTGTGGTTTTTCATCAAACATAGTGAGACAATCACTACACTTGGTACTGAGATCTTCAGGAACAAACTGTGTGCGTCTGTCCTCAGAAGACCGTATCTAGGGCCAGGGATTTAGCTCAGTGGTTCCACCACCTGGCTTGCAAGAGCAAGGACCTGAGTTTGATCCCCCGTACCAAAACAAAACAAAACAAAAAAACCAAAAGACCGTATCTAAGACCTATAATAATAAATACCTTTTTTTTTTTTTTGCATTTTTTGAGACAGGGTCTTGCTATGTAATTCAGGCTGGCTTTGAACTCACTATGTAGCCCAGGCTGGCTTCGAACTCAGGGCAAGCCTCTTGTCTCAGCCTTCTGAGTGCTAGGATTTTGTGTGCCACCATGTCCGACAATAATAGATAACAAACATATTATTATCATTCAATTATAATAATCCCATGGAGGTATTTATTCCTATTTAACAAACCAGTGCTTCATAGAAGACATATATAGAGATATATTTGGGAGAAATTTTTTAAAATGGTTCTTTTTTTTCTTTTTTTTGGGTACTGAGGATCGAACTGTCATTTTTCAGTGAAATGCGAAGCTATCAATTTCTGATAGTCAAAATCATATGACAAAAGTGGATACTAGAAACTATTGTATAAATGTTGATAGGTACATAACTTTAAACCCTAATACAAAAAACCAAAGGTTCATGTTTAATCTTTTGCAACAGAACTGATTTTAGTTTTATTCCAGCAATTTCTGTTCTAAAAACTTTAAGAATATTAATTCACTATCTTACTATGAACACTGACTCATCTTTAAATCTTTTCACTGACTACAAGTTGGGGCACAGCAAGCGAGGTGCTCAACCAGAGACCAGACTGCCACCCAGAGTTGGAAGTCAAGTGTCTGCTGCGCTTGATCCTCCGGGGTCCAAGGGTCTTGTCCCATTATATGACTCTGAACGCTACCTGATTCCTAGTTTTAAAAAATAAATGGAAGGTTATGTTCAAGCATTTCCTAAGGGATAAGAGGATCACTATGAATTTTAACTCCAAATCTGGCCAGTCTGTTTAATGCCTGGATATTTATTTATTTAGGTACTAGGGATCGAACTCAGGACCTTGTGCTTGTGAGGCCAGTGTGGCACCACTGAGCTAAATCCCCAGCCCTGGATATTTAGATATAGGATCACCCACACGGTCTCCCAGTATCACACTGTCTACAACTTCTCTATCACCAAATCCTGTCCATTCACATCTCCCTAATCTGCTCCTTCCTATGATCTCTCCCCCAGATGACTACAGCGAGCTATCAAGCCTCTCTTGCAATGCTATCTCCTCAGTGGAGCTCTTGTTACCATCACCATTTCCTAATCTAATCTTTTTGCCCATACTTAAAAAAAAATCCACTGATTCCTCAAGCCTCATAACACACTAAGTTAGAAACCTTGATTCTGACAGTTTTGGTGCCCACTCTTTTTCCTTAAACATCCCAAATTAAAACTCAACATATAAACATCAATCTAATCTTTTTTCCTCAAGCAGACCACGCGCTCAGAAAGCTCACATGAAGAGAAGATCCAGATAAAAGTGATAGAGGAAAACGAGCAGAGAAAATCTCCCCTAATGAGCTACCACATTTTTGATCATTACACAAAAACAACAGAAGAGGGACCTCTGTTAAATTAAGGAAAACTACCTTGAACCTCCTTCTAAATGTTCAGAAAAACTCCACAATTTAACAGGGGTTCAACTTAGTTTTTGACTTTATGATGATGAGACAGTAAGAGAAACAGGTAAAAATGCACTTCTAATTTGAATTTTGCACTTTCCCATTTTGATAGGTGGTGTAATATTCTTGTTTGTTTGTTGTTTTTTTTTTTTGGTGTAATATTCTTGAATGCTGGGCAGGGTTCAGCTCCTAGTCAGCCACATGATCTCAGCTGCAGGGTCCTATGTTGCAAAGCCAGGTGTTTAGTAGGTTAGGTGTATTAAATGTGTTTTTGACTTGTGATATTTTCAACTTACAATGGGTTTATTGTGACACAACCCGAGTGTTAACTTGAGGAGCCTTTGTAGTCAGACACACAATTTCTATAAGAAAAAGGGGATTAAAAACCAGAACAACATCCCTATAGACAATATAAGTAAAAGATAAACACACATTCAAAACACAGAGGAACTCTGACATCTTCTGCTGTGGTCTGAATATACTGTTTGTCCCCCAGGGGTTCATGTGCTCTGTCCCTAGTGCGGTGATATAGGGAGATGGCAAACCTTTAAGAGGAAGAAGGCCTAAGGCAGAAGAGGTAGGGCATACCTAAAATCCTGGCACTCAGGAAGCTGAGGCAGGAAGTTCACCATGAGTTCAAGGCCAGCCTGGGCTACACGGTGAGTGTGAGAACAGCCTGAGAACCTGTCTTAAAAAAAAAAAAAAAAAAAAGAACAGGCAGTGCCTAGAAAAAGGTCATTAGATCATCTGAGGCACTGCTCTCAGAAGGAATGAATGTACCTCTCAAGAGACGCTGGTCAGTTCTCATAAGTGGACTGTATCAAAGAACAAGTCTGGCCCAGACCACTCTCTGGCTTCCCAGACTGTGAGTAGAATAAATGTGTTTTCTTTATAAAGTACCTGGCTTCTGGCACTTTGTTACAGCAATGAAAAATGGACTAATCTATGTTTTACTTTAAAATTATCCAAAAGACATAAAAGAATATAAATCAAAATTAGAAAAACTCAGAAACAAGGTCACAGAAATCAATGAAGTACTATAAGATCTGATGAAATATCTATGATATAATTATAGAAAATGGGAGTAATAGAATAGTAAGGCTTAGTAACAGAACAGTAAGGGTTAGATCTTCAGCATCACAACAAAAGTAACATTAAATAATTAAAATTAAGATTGAAAAATAAAAAACAAACACTACTTCCCAGGAAACTAGTTTCTTGGGGGAAAATGATCAATTCAGGTGTAGGAAATGAATATACAAGATAAGCCCAGAGTATTTTGATATCCCAGGGAGTGAGGAGATTGTCAAAAGGACTCAAGGCAGACCGAAAAAGCTGCCACTGGTCAAAGATGGGACAACTGGAGCTGCAATAAGAGTAAAAGAATTGTAGCCAGGCCTGTAATCCCAGCACTCTGGGAGGCTGAGACAGGAGGATTACAAGGGTAAGCTCAGCTGGGGCAACTTAGTGACTTAGAGAGACCCTGTCTCAAAAGGAAAAAAACAAAAGACTAGGGAGGTAGCTTACTATGAAGTGTCTATGTTCACTCCCCAGTACTGGAAAAAAAAATTATAATAAATGAAATCTGTCAAATATGTTTAAGTTTATGAGTTCATAAAGATGTATTTTTTAAACCAACATATTATCTTAAAAGCTGGATATATAAAATAAAATAATCAAGTATCTTGCTATTCCTATAAAAATCATACCACTAACTTACTACATAGTGGATGAGGATGAAGATTTTTCTTATAAAATTATTCCAGCTAAAGAATAAAAAAAGACACAACATTGCTATTTTGCACCCTTAATGAATGGCTAATACCATAAAAATAATATAAAAAAAAGGGAAAACCAGACATTATCAGCCTATCAAATAAAGAAGACAATACTAATTATGCCTCACAAAAGGCATGAAATCTGAGTGTGGCCAAGCCTTGGATTCTCACTGCCAATTTGCAAAAGAGCACACTGAACAGCTGCATAGTACACAGAGCACAGGATCAACAAAATCCAACTGTAGTAAATTCTAAGACAAAGAAGGAATGTAGTTGGGGTGGGGAGAAATCTGCAAATTAAAAGAGACTTGTGGTGCATGTCTGTAAATTTCAGCACTTGGGAGGCTGAGGCAGGAAAATTGCCCACCATGAGTTCAAGGCCAGCCTGGGCTGCATAGTGAGAACTTGTCTCTAAATAAATAAATGAAATGAAAATTAAAAGAGACAAAAACATGAAAAAAGAGGAGTGTGAAAAACAGTAAATTAATGGGTCTAGCGATATACATTTGATAAAAGTCTAAAGCAAAGAATTAATTTCTATAACATCAAGATAGTGGTTCTTCGCTTAAGGGTGAGGAAGGAGATATGACTGAGGTTGGGGCATTCTGTGACAGGTGATAAAGTTCTCTTTCTTGACCTGGGAGGTACTTAAATAGGCATTAAATATTCTTTTCCTTTTGTTTCATTTCTTTTTTCCTGTATTAGAGACTGAACCCAGGACCTTTGCACTGGCCTTTTAAAATCTTGAGACAGGGTCCTGATAACGTGCCAAATTGCCCACGCTGTTGTGATCCTCCTGCTTCAGCCTCCCAGAGTATTAGGATTACAGCATGCTCTAGCATGTTCAGCTTTAAATGTCCTTTTGGATCACCCATTTAGATAGTAACTGGTGACCTCAGTGAAAGCTGTTTCAAGAAAAGGTCTGTTGCTTATAACAAAATGCCCAAAGACAAGAAAAAAACCAGACTGTAATAACAATCTTACCAAGGAAACTGAGGTGAATAGAATTTTGAGTCAAACGAGTCCAACAATATCATCTGAAGAGATCTAGGATTCACAACTGTTAATAAATAAAGTTATTGGGGGCGAGGGATTTAGCTCAATGGTTCCAGCGCCTGCCTCACAAGTGCAAGGATCTGAGTTCGATCCCCGTACCAAATAAATAAAGTTACTCTTAAACCAGGCCTGGAGGTGCACACCTATAATCCCAGGACTCAGGAGGCTGAGATGGGAGGATCACCACAAATTCAAGGGCAGCCTGCGCTACAAAGTGACCTCAAGGCCAACCTGAACTACCCTGTCTCAAAAAACCAAAATAAAAAACAACAACAAAAACCAAAAGGTTATTCCTTATGGGGTTTTTTTGGGGGGGTACCGGGGATCGAACTCAGGGCCTTGCACTTGCAAAGCAGGCGCCGGAACCACTGAGCTAAATCCCCAGCCCCCAAAAGGTTATTCCTGGGAAATGAGAGCACAGAAACGTGAGGAGAATCTTTCTTGTACGCTTTAGCTATCTGGGGCACTTTGTGTGCAGCAGTGCTGAGGGCAACCTCAGGGCATCTCATGCTAGGCAAGTGCTCTACCGCACTGACCTGTGCCTCCACTGCCCAGGGCTTTTATTTTTAAATAAGCTTGTATTACTTTTTTTTCAAACATGCAAATATTTACTTTTAAAAAGGCTTCATAACAAAAAGAGAAATAAAACAAATACACCAGGTATGCTGGCACACAGCCCTAATCTCAGCACTTGGGAGATTAAGGCAGAAGGATTGCTGTGAGTTCAAGAACAGCTTAATCTACATAGGGAGACTGTCTCAAAAACAACAACAGGCCGGAGATTTAGCTCAGTGGTTCCGGCCCCTGCCTCCCAGGCGCAAGGTCCTAAGTTCATCCCCAGTACCAAAAAACAAAACAAAAGAAATAAAACAAATACATACCTATGCAAAAGAGTTACAAATGGTTTGTGTTATATCCCACCCTCACAGAGGGACCTATAACTCCCTGTTTCTTAATGCAGGCAACTTTTTTCCAAAGAGCAGAGTATAGAAGGAAGGGCAAAAAGACTAATTGTACAACCAGGGTTGGTGGCACACAACTGTGACCCCAGCACTTGGGAGGCTGAGGCAGGAGGATTACTGTGAGTTTGAAGCCAGCTTATGCTACAAAGTGAGTTCAGAGCCAACCTCAACTACATAATGAGACCCTGGCTCACTGCCCCCTCCAAAGAGAAATTGTACAGTGGAGAAACCTGACAAGTACTACCTCAGCCAAGTGACCCAGGCTACCTTCAACAGAGAAACCGGGAATGAGGATTTAGCTCAGTGGCAGAGTGCTTGTCTAGGAAGTCCAAGGCCCTGGGTTCGATCTTCAGCACCAAAAAAATTAAAAACCAAAAAAAAGAGATCATGTTGACTGCATATGTCCTTTACATATAATGTGATAAAACAGCACTTTATCTCTGTAGTCTTCCCCCCCAAAAACCTCATATTCCCAGTCTAATCATGAAAAATAATCAAAAAAATTCTAAAAGAGGGGCACCCTATCACATACTTGACCAATAATCTTCAAAACTGTCAAGGTCTTCAAAAACAAGAAAAGTCTGAAAAACTATAGCAGCCAAGAGGAGAGTCTAAGGAGACATGACAACTAAAGGTAATGGGGTCCTGGATGTGACCCTGGGGCAGAAAAAGGACTTTCACAAGAGCTGAAGACAGCTGAGCCAGGCGCGGTAACGCATACCTGTGAGGTGGCGCATACCTCCTTCAGGAGGCTGAAGCAGAAGGACTGTTGTAAGTTTAAGGCCAGCCTGAAATACACAGTAAGACCCAGTCTCAAAAAAACAAAAAAAGAAAGACAGGAGAAAAAAAACAACAACTTACATACACAGGAAAAAACTAAGGTAGCTGAACAAAATATGGACTTTCATTAACAAGAATGTATCAATATTGGTTCACTAATATAACAAATGTACTACATTTGTGTAAGATGTTAATAAAGGAATGTGGCTACAGAATATAAAAGAACTGTTGGTACTACTGTCTTTTTTTTTTTTTTATAAATCTAAAACCGAAATAGTCCATTTAACCTGTTTAAAACTAGAAACCCTAAAGGCAGCAATATCATGTATTTTTTCTTCTTCTTTTTTGGGGGCAATAATGGTGACTGAACCCAGGACTGTTGCATTGAGCTACATCCTTACCCCTTTTTATTTTTTATTTTGAGACAGGGTTTCACTAAGTTACCAAGTTGTCCAGGCTGGGCTCAAACTTGGGATCCTCCTGCTTCAGCCTCTAAGAGCGCTGGTCTAACAGGCACAGACTACCATGCCAGGTGATATCTGATATTTTGGTTACAATTTCTTGGCAGTATTTAAGTATGATAACCATAACTTTAAGAGAATTTGACTGTAAAATATTTTCATGCTATAAAAATAAAACAAGAAGAACCAAATGGTACAAATACATTATTAATAGTTAGGTTTAGTTTTCTTTTTTTTGAGACAGGGTAGCTCTGGCTGGCCTTGAACTCACTATGTAGCATAAGCTGGACTCAAATTCACAGCAATCCTCTTGCCTCAGCCTCCCAAGTGCGGGGATTACAGGCATGCACCACTGCACCTGGCATAGGTTCAGTTTTTGATAGTCTGTTTGCTAGGGCTTAATACATTATAGAAAAATAAATAACTTTCTAAATAAATAAATCCAGGTTTTGCACAGACCAATAATTAAGTGTGTACATGAAGCATGGAGTGAGATTAAGCGAGGGGCCAGGGCTACAGCTCAGTGGTAGGGAGCACACTTAGTGTGCAAGAGCCACTAGGCTCAATACCCAGCACCAAAAAAAACCAAACAAACAAAAAATCAGTCCAGTGTTGTTCATCTGAGTACTTATTTTTGGCACACTGGGAACTGACCTCAGCAGGCTAAGCAAACACTACCACTGAGCTAACACCTCTAGTCACTTGAGTCTTAAGTTTTTTAAAAATATAGGGAAAAAACCCCCTCAAATTATTAAACAATTTAACTATTAAACTGGAGGGGTTATCATAGGAGGTAGAAAATAAGCAAACCACAAAACAGATTTAGAAAGGTCCAAAAGGCACAGAGAATACAGACTAAGACATGCCACCAGATATTACACAGAAGTCTCAGTAGTTAAACTTGAGCTAATTCACTGACAAAACTCATGGATTCTTATCATTTTAAAAATCACTTAATCAATTATTTTAACATTAGTATCTTTAATTTCTTCCTCTAAATTGCCCCAAATTTCCTCCCAGTATGTGATTTCAGTTCATGTTTTCTTAGCATAATTACAAATTTTGTGTACTAATCAGTGGTCTTTCAGCTAAACATTTCGGAGCTATACATATTAGTTCTCAAAGTACAAGAAGACGTAATAGATTGATGATAACACAGTAGTACTTTCACAAAGATATCTAGGATGTTTAATAAATCATATTTAAGGACAAGAACAGAAAGAAGGAAATCTCAGGTTCACCTGACATCCACTCCCTCTCTGTAAGAGAAAAAAAGAGTTCTTTTCAGTCCATCTACTACCAGGCCTCTGCCCAAGAAGTCGTCCTTTGATACTGTTGGTATTTAAATGCATTTGTTACATTTTAAAAGTAAATACATTTCTGATTAAAGAAGCTATAACAGCTGCGGATTTAGCTCAGTGGTGGGGCCACCTGCCTCACAAGCACAAGGTCCTGAGTTCGATCCCTGCTACCAGAAAAAAAAAAAAACTGTAACAAAAGCAGCTTCTAAGATCAGAAACACTGATACAAGGGGTGACCGAAATTTATGGTGAATGTTTAAATTTTTCAAAATTATTACAGTTAAAGATGTATTGCTATTTATCCCTCTCAAAATACTCCCCCTTGCTTTGAACTGTTCCCTTTACAAGGATGTAGTAACCTTTTTTGTCTCTCATAATTAGTCTTGGTTTGAAATCCATTTCATCTGCAAACCGAATAGCTACTCTGGCTTTTTTTCAGGTTCCTGTTGCATGGAGTATCGTTTTCCACCCACTCCCCCTTGCTTTGAACACATCCCATCATTCTTGCCACTTTCTGAAGCATTGCTGGAAGTCTTCTTTCATGAGTGTTTTTATAAAGTGTGATGAAAAACACAGGGAATGCTGCTGCTAAATGCCATCCAATGGAAAGGCAGGCTCATAAAAACATGCTGTGTCCTCATTCACCTTATTCACTGAATGTGGTACGGTATGACTTCCCCAAAGTTAAAATGGCCATGAAAAGTAAATGTTTAAAATCAATTTAGGACCTCGAGGCAACCATGACAGCATAAAGACACAAAAAGAGGACTTCCAGAACTGCTTCAGAAAGTGGCAAGGATGATGAGATGTGTGTAGAAGTGAGGGAGAGTATTGTGAGGGAGATTAATGGTAGTGTGTCTTTTACTATAATAAAATTTTAAAAATTTTAAATATGCACTGTACTTTTCAATCACACCTTATATAAGACAATGATGGGGTTTCAAAAGAACTTTACAGAGGAGAATATAAACAGTAAGATTTCCTGAAAAATAAAAGCTATAAATACAAATAAATTCAAAGCAAGGGAGGCTAAGCAGTTACTGAAGGAAGCTGGAGATGACAGAGGTGAACCTGTATATTTCTAAGTCCCGCTGTTAATAGTATCCTTAGGCCTGGACTGAAGGAGCAACAAGGAACTTCTATAAGTTAGACTACACAAACTATGTATAGCTCAGTTCAAGAATATTTGCTGAAGATAAACTTTGTTCAAAGCACCGTCCTTCCTAGGCCCTATTGATACCGATTCCTGGTTTTAGTCAGCATTAATCTCCAAAACCTTGAAATGCAGAAGTGCTAAGCTATGGAGCAGAGCCCTTTCCCAAGGAACTCAAACCAGAAAACGATGATAATTTTCCAAAAGGTTATAGCAAACACTTTCCATATAGCCATGGCTATTACCAAGTGTGGACACAATGCGTCTTTTCAGTACACTGACAGCATCTGATGCTCTCCCCATCTACAACAAAGCTCTACAACTTAGGTCCAGTTTGCCCAGTTTTTCAGATGAGACAACAAGAAGACAGAGATTATAAAACAACTTACTCCAACTTTAAACAGATTGCATGAATCAAACAGGTAACACTTCAAATCACTAGTAAAGTGAGTAAGAGATTGTAAGAAATGTACTGCAAAAAACTGCAACACTTAGACATAGCTGGTAGGAAGGTAAAATGGTGTAGCTGCTGTGGAAAACAGGATGGGAGTCTTCAAAAATAAGGCAGGGTGTAGCTCAGGAGCAGAGCATGTGCTTAGCACACATGAGGCCCTGGGTTCAATACCCAGCAGCAAAACAAACAAATCAGAGAATTAATGTATGTTCCACTTCTCAGTATAAACCCCTAAGAATTGAAAGCTGGGACTTGCACAGATTATTTGTGTATCATTGTTCAAAGTAGCATTATTCACAAGAGTTAAAAGGTAGAAACAACAAGTGTCCTTTAACAAGGTAAAAAATAAACAAATGTGGAATATACATATGTCACATTATTCCACCTTAAAAAGGAATCAGTCCTGATCCATGCTGCAACCTAGATGAGCCTTAGAAGATACTATGCAAGGTGAAATAAACCAGTTACAATTAGAAAAACCATGTCAGCCATGGTGGCGCAGGCCTGTAATGCCAGCCACTCAGGACTGCCGGCCACTGCCGAGGCAGGAGGATTGCTATGTGCTCAAGGCCTCGGCCAGCCTGAATGACATAGCAGGATCCTGTCTCAAAAAACAAAAACAACAACAAAAAACCAGACAAATTCTGTACAATGTCACTTATAAGAGGTACCTACAGTAGACATTTCAGGGACAGAAAATGAATGGCAGCTGGCAGGGCCTGGGAGAAGTGGAAAATGGCGATTTATGTTTAACGGGGACAGAGTTTCAATTTAGGAAGATAAAAAAGTTTTGGAGATGGATGGTTCTGAAGGTTGTACAATAACATGAACATAGTTAATGCCATAAAACTGTAACCTAAAAATGATTAAAATAGATAATTTTCTCTTATGTACATTTTGCAATAAAAAAATCATACATAAGGTTTACTCCTGGCTTATAAATATCATCCTGAAGTACACCAGTGGCTTTAGACTTTTAAAAAAATCAAAAGAAATGAATGAATTACACTTTTTCATTTTATAAAGAAGTATTTTTTGTCATTATTTAGAGACTTACAAGTTAAGTATGTTTAGAATCTTGGTGAACTTAATGATCAACATGTAAAATCATGCAGAAAGAACTGAACTATGCAATAGGACTGACCACTGTGCTTAACTAATATTTTATACTCAAAAATTCCAAATGACCAAACAATAAACAATGCTATTCATCATTTCAAATGAAGTCTGCATACTACCAGAGGAGGTTCACAACCACTCACTCCTCACTCTGGCTACACAGCAACGGTGTTCAACTCACGTTAATGGTAACAAATGGGGAGGAAAAGAACTACCCCAACTTTCTTTTTATTTCAAAGATTTTGTGTTTGTTTGTTCGCTGTTTTGAGACAGAGTCTCACTATGTAGCTCAGGCTGGGCTTTAACTCACTATGTAGCCCAGGTTGGCCTTGAATTCCAAGTGATCCTCCTGCCTCAGCCTCCTGAGTGCTGGGATTACAGGCATATGCCACCACAGTGGGTTTCAGTGGTTTTCTAATTTAGTTGCTCCCCCATCTGCATCTATTGAAAGGGCTCTTTCTGTGGTCATATTCTGTTCTCCCCTATTTAAAATAACATAACCTTGATCATACCATGGCTCTGCCTGGTAATGCTAGTTACAAGTCTGTTGGTTTCAGGGTTAGAAAAATTTGTATATAACATTAAAATATTTGGATTGTATTTCTAGAATTCATGTTGGCATATCAAGGAAAGCTAAAAAGATTAAAAATCCATTAAAATAGTCATTAATATATGAGGAACAATCAATGACAAACCTTCTTGAGAAGACACAATGGGTGGCAAGTAATCCGGAATGTATTCTTTTCTTTCCTCTGCATCTTTACTTCCGGGTTGCGGAAACTGGAGTACATTGTTCTTGCTAACAGGAAATGAAGGGATTTGATGTGGAAAAGTGACAGGTTCAATATTGTGAATATAGTCTTCTAATTCATGAAGACTGACTCCCATAAGCTGGAAAGCTTCACTAACGTCATCCAATATTGGGTCTGTTCGGCCATCTGAAAGGCAAGAGCAAACTGTTACTTAGAGAAAAAAAATGTTTAATATTTCTAAAACACTTTAAAGGTTGCTAAATAAATGTTAATATGAGCATTTAAAAAACATTAGGCAAATATGCAGCTCTGAGTCAAATACATTATATATTTAAAACCTAGTTACTAGAGAGACTTCAACAGTCTTTAAGCAAAATTTCACATTAAATATTAGAAAGCTGATTACTGAAGACAATTTTATTATTTTTTTATTTTTTGCTTAAATTCTTTTATTGGTACATTTTAGGTATACAATACGTTTACATTTATCATTGGGTGCTTGAACCTGTACATGATATATCTTGGTTCTTATTTTTTCCCCATTATCTGTGCGCCCTTCCCTATTTACAAAGACTTTGTTTCCATTTTTTCCTTTTCTCATAATTTTTCCTTTCCCTTCTTTCCTTTCCCCTTCCCCTCCCACTTTCCCTACCTCTTTGGATCTTTTCTTCCTATTTCAAATTATCAATAGTTCATTTTAATCGTTTTAATCCTTATTTACACTTTCAGTTTCTCACACTAGATAAACTACTCGGTACTTACACGTGTGTCCTATTTATTTCACTTAAGAGTATGGCCTCAATATGCATCCATTTAGCTATAAATGCCTCTAGTTTCTCATTCTTTATGGCTGAGTAGCACTCCATTTGAAAAAAAAAAACAAAAACACCACATCTTCTTTATTCAGTTTCCAGTTGATGGGCACTTGGGCTGTTTCCAAACTTTAGCTATTATGAACTGTGCCGCTATAAACATGGGTGTACATATATCGCTGTGGTATGATTCTTTTATTTTTGGGGGAAGATACACAGTAGGAGAATAGCTGGGTCAAATGGGACCTCTAGTCCTAGTTCTTTGAGGTATCTCCATACGGATTTCCACAATGGTTGCACCAGTCTGCACTCCCACCAATAATGGAGAAGGGTTCCTTTCTCCCCACACCCCCGCCAGCATTTCTTATTGGTTGATTTCTTGATAGCAGCCATTCTTTCTGGAGTGAGGTGGAATCTCAGTGTTGTTTTCACCTGCATCTCTCGAATGATCGGTGATGCTGAACATTTTTTCATGTTTATTTGCTGCTTTTACTGCTTTGTCTGAGAAGTGTCTGTTCATTTCAGATGCCCATTTTTGAATTGGGTCTTTGAATTTGGGGCGGTCTGATTTTTTTTTTTAGTTCTTTATATATTCTAGATAGTAGTCTTTTGTCTGAGGTACAACTGCTAAAAATTTTTTTCCACATTGTAGATTGTCTCTTAGCTGTTCGTGGTTTCTCTTGCAGTGCAGAAGCTTTTTAATAAGATGAGATCCCAGTTGTTGATTCTTTGTGCTAGTTCCTGTGCTACTGAGGTTTTGTTCATAAAGTCTTTTCCTATGCCAATGTCTGAAGACAATTTTAAATACGACTTAACAACTGACCAAAACACTACTCATACTACCAATCAGCTAGTACAGAAACACTATCAGCCAGGTTGTGCCATTTGTAATTCCAGCACTTGGTAAACTGAGGTAGGAGTTCAAGGCCGGCCTGAACCACACAGCAAGACCCTGTCTCAAAACAAACAGTATCAAAAGTAATTTATGAATGGTCAAAGCATTTAAACAAACCAGACGTGATGGCCTGTAATGCCAGCACTCTGAGACACTGAGGCAGGCGGATCACAAGTCTGGGCCCAGCCTGGGCCACTTATGGACTTAGATTCTGTCTTAAAATAAAAAATAAAAAAGAAGGGGCCGGAGATTTAGCTCAGTGGTTTCGCCGCCTGCTGCGCAAGTGCAGGGACCTGGGTTCGATCCCTGGTACCAAAAAAAAAGAGATGTAGCTCAGTGTGAAGGGCTTGGGTTCATTCCCCAATACCACTAACAAAATAAAATCCACAGTAGTGGCTGACAAAGTATATGCCCAATAAATATTACTATTATTACTTTCCTCATCAAATAGCTAGTATGCTGTGTTGAGTAAGTAAATGTCCGTTACATTTTCTCTGTGATTCACCGATGCATCTCTGAACCTTTCACAGTGCCTGACCCATGATGGGTGCTCAAATAAACACCTGTTAATAATTATACCACTGAATCAATGTTTTAAATCCAAGAATATTTACAAGGAAGAACTTAGATCCTAAAGGCAATTTCTATACAAAATTTCAAGTCTTATTGGAAGACATTACATAAAATAGACAAACGAAAAGATAAAGAGTTAACTATAATGAGGTTTTCTTCACAAAAGCCAGGTGTGGTGGCACACACCTGTAATCCCAACACTTGGGAGGCTGAGGCAGGTGGATCACCATGAGTTCAAGGCCAGCCTGGACTACATAGTTCAAAACCAGCCTGAACTACATTTCGAGACCCTGTCTCAAAAAGTAAAACAAAACAAACAAAAACAAATGCAATTTTTTCTTATGACTATCCTTGGCAGAACTTGAGGCTCCTACATGTTTATAAATTTCTATAAGACCCAGGCATGGTGGTACACATCTGTAATCCTAGCATTTGACAGGCTGAGGTAGGAGGATCACTAGGAGTTCAAAGCCAGCCTGGGCTACAACATGTGTCCAAGGCCAGCTTGAACTACAAAGTAAGACCCTGTCTATAAAACCTTCCAGTTTCCAACTTCCAAACAGCTTAAAGGAATTTTTCTTTCAGTGAAATCTTCTATGATCACTTTAAACTCAGTATGTCTGAAATTAAACTACACTGTAAAATGAACAAGAATCCAAATTTGGCATGAAGTAGGTGTGTGTGTGTGTGCTCAGTCTGGAAGGATGCAGAGTCAAGGGTTTGTAGGTCAAACGAATGGAAGCTACAGTACAAGAAAACAACGTGGTTGAAGCAAGAGACTTTGCTCCTAACTTCAAACACTTCTGCACTCCTGGAACTTTCTACAATATGAGTTACTTTTTGATGCATAAAAAAGAAAAACTAAAGAGATCATTTCTGCAATCCCAGCACTATGGGAGGCTGAGGCAGGATGATCACAAGTTTGAGCCCATCCTAGGCAACTCAGTGACTTAGCAAGACTTTGTCTCTTTTTTTCTCTTGGTACTAGGGATCGAACTCTGGACCACGCGTTTGCAAGGCAGATGGCGTAACCACTGAGCTAAATCCCTGGCCCAAGACTTTGTCTCAAAAAACAGAAAATAAAAAAGGGGCTAGGAATGTAGCTCAGCGCAAAGGTACTGGGCTTAACTGCCAGTACTGCAATAAAATAAACACTATTAATTCTCCTTACTAAACACAGATATGCATTTCAACTCTTCTATTCTTACATTATTATCACTCTCTCAGTATAAAAAACAGAACCACCTTAAATTCCCCATGTGCTCTCCAGTCTCAATCCAACACCTTCTGGTGCTGCCCACCCTCCCTTTTTCTTGCCATAGTTCTGATTTTTCTTACTCTGCATTCTGTGATCACCACTTCTCTACACATATCCATAGAGGATACATTTCCAAACCTTCAAAATGCCTGAAACCTCAGGTGGGGCTGAACTCTACATATACTGTTTTTTCCCTATACATATATATTTATGATATAGTTTAATTTGTAAAATAGGCACAGAGATTAAGAACAATAAATTTTAAAACAGAACAATTATACTCTAATAAAAGTTATTTAAAACGTATGAATTGTTTATTTCTAGTAATTCCATTTAATCTTTTCAGACCACTTTGACTACAGGTAGCTGAAACCTTAGTAAGCAAAACTGGATAGTAGGGAATCATGTAGTTTCATGTCTTGCTGCCTACCAGAATCTCTCTTAGATTTCACTCCAATACCATTTCCCTAAAATACTACTTTCTTCATAGTATTCTCCTACTTAAGAATATGCAATGTGTTGTTTTATTTAAGACAGGGTCTTGCTATATAGCCCAGGCTGGCCTCAAAGTCAGGATCCTCCTGGCTCAGCCTCCCAAGTGGTGGGATTTCAGGTGTGTACCACCACATCTGGCAGGAGTATGCAACATTTTCTACCACGTTTTACTTCTTTCATAAAGCTTTTAATTCCTTCCATAACTTGATTTCACTCAAATATTTTCCTTGCCTCACAGGTGGAGCTGGTCACCTTAATGGGTACTTTCACTTTTACTTGGACATCTTATTTTATGCTGTTCTCTAACCTAGAATTCTCTTGAGCTTTACACAACCATATTTCATAGCTCAACTCAAACCTCACCTTTTCTGTGAAGTAACCCTAGCCTGGAATCCACAGTCCACAAACAAATGTCCTCTATCACGCTCTTTTTCTGAGCTACATAGTGAGACCCTGTCTAAAAATTAATAAAATAAAATAAAAAATTAGAGGGTAAAATATAAGATTACACAGTTGTGATCTGAGGTTACAGAATTCAATTTTAAAATAAAGACAACATAGAAAAAAAAAAGAATCTTAAAATGTTTGTGTACTTAATAGTATACTTAAATTAGCATTTAAAAAAATTCTCCAAATCACCATAAGGATTATAAACCTGAGGCCGCGGATTTAGCTCAGTGGTGGTTCGACCGTCTGCCTCACAGCGCAAGGTCCCAAGTTTGATCCCCGGTACCAAAAAAAAAAAAAAAAGTGACAATTACATTCTCACTAAAATCAAGAAGACTAGAGAAATTGACTAATGAGGAATAAGGCCCATGTTAACACATCCTGCCAACTTGATCTACTGGTGGTGCATGCACGACCGACCCGTCCTCCCTTTGTACTGTACCACCTGATGGGACAGTCGTGCATGTACCACTGGTGTTCATGGCCACCTGGCATCAAGACATGAATTATGGCCCCATTGGGAACATGTTAAAGAACTACAACAATCCTCTGGTGACTTTAGAATACCAAGTTACTTGAAGTGCCAACACACATTCTGCTTCTAGGCAAAAGGTATGAAAGGTAACTATGTATTCAGGGGATGTTTTGGCCTCTGTCAAACAACATTTGTCCTTATTTAGGCAAGTTGATAGAAAAAATATAATCAAGGGTACCTATAATTTACATTACATTCAAGGAAAGGCAGCCTGAAGGAAAACAAGTAAAAGCCAGGAAAGTATTCAGGTGGTGGGCTACTTTCAGGATAATGATGAATGAATGCCACTTTACAGTTCCCAATTTAGAAGTACTGGTGAAATCAAGCATTAAAAAAAAAAAAAAAAAAGGCTGGCACATGCCTATAATCCAAGCACTGGAGGCTGAGGCAGGAGATCACCCCAAGTTGGAGGCTAGCATTTTAAGAACCCAAAAAGTAAAGTCAAGCTGAGTGTAGTGATACATGTTTGTAATCCCAGCTACTCTGGAGGCTGAGGCAGGAAGCTCAAGGCCACCATGGGTAGCTTAGCAAGTATCTGTCTCAAAATAAAATAAATAAATAAATAGGACTGGGCATGTAGTCCAGTGGTAAAGCATCCCTGGGTTCAATACTCGGTACCACGAAAAAAAAAAAAAAAAAAGGAAAGTCAAAAAATAGCTGGATTATCAGTTCATTCATTCATTCAACACATATTTCCTGGGTGCCTATTATATTTTGGCCTCATACTAGATCACAGAACACATATATAATCAATTTGTCTCCTGGGGAGGGGAAGAGACATACAGATAATCACAAAACAAGTTGATTAATAAGGGAAATATGCACAGGATTATAAAAGCAGATAATATGAGTTTCCTAAAGCAAGACACAGAGAATCTTCAAGTAAAAATGGTACTACTGGTGGACTAGGGAGGACACTGGGAAACAGCATGCATTTAGGACTGAATAGCTTTAAATGTTTTGGAAAAGGCAGGTAACTCAGCATGGCTGCAGATTAATATGGCAGGGTGGCAGAAAGATAAGAAAAATTAGCTCATGACAGAAACTATGCTGCTAAAGTTGAGATTTTTAGCCTGTAACCAGTGAGTGGAATTGAAATATTTCTAAATAGAATAACAGCATCAGACTTGGGCTATGTGCAGTATCTGATTTGTGTTATGGACAGCACTTTGGCAGCACTACTGAAATGGAATTTAGAACCTAAGAAATACAAGGCATCTAAGGGTCTCCACTTCTTAAACCTAGGAACCACTTTAACAAAACATTCTATGGAACACTTCACCAAGTTTGCCAATTTATCAATTTAAAAACCACAATCTGAAATTTAATTGAGTGGTACCCCCTCAACACATACATATACGTATGTGTCACACATCAACAAAATGATGCGGGGCTTTTGTTAAAATAATCCAAATTATTAAATAGCGCCAGCTATAAATACTTCCAGACACTCACTCAAAACCCGTAAAAACTGAAGCCCAGATTACCCGCGGAACCTTGAAAATTACCTAGGATCCCCCTACCAGACTGTGATAGCCACTGACATAAAAACTATAAAGGAGGAAGACAACGGGAAACTGAGATGTAAGTGAAAGTTAACCTAATTAGTGAAACTGACCAAGTCTGCCTTTGGAAACAGTACGTAGAGATGCTGTCTGTGAAATGAACAGATACAGAAAGAAAAAGCAGGGTCCCTAACGGAGACAGCTGTCAAAGAGTCGGGGCAGTGAGAAGCTGCTGGAGAATGGACAGCCTGGTAAGAAACGGCCGGTAGACGGAGCGCCTGTGACAACTAGTTATAGTAGTTTGCGGGCAAGGGAGGAAAAGGACCAGGGTAAAAGGGTGTAGGGCATTCTGGGGGTGATTCCATCCGCAGCAAATACGAGACAAGGAGAAAGACCGAGGCACATCGCAGAGCGAGGAGAGGAGAAAGTGTGGAGCCGGGAGCGGAGCCCGGGCGCCCGGCTGGTGGCGGGAAGTTAGCGAATGCAGGGGAGGCACCGAGAATGACTGGAGTTTGCAAGAGCAGTGGAAGCCCAGGGGCGCTGGAGCCGAGAGGGTGGCAGATGTCGGGGCGGGGTGCAGACGGCAAAACCCTGGGACGCCGAGGGAGGGACGGGGAGACCGAGATGTCACGCGTGACTCGCCGGGGCAGCCCTCCCGCGCCCAGCCCGGTACTCACAGAGTTCAGAGTACCGATGGCAGCCCCGGCCCAGCTGCTGCAGATAGCGCTGCAGCACGTCCGTGAGGAGATGGCAGGCGCTGAGCTGCACCGAGTCCCAGCCCAGCGCCTGGCAGATCTGCGCCACCGAGACCCTCAACAACGACCTGGAGTAACTCTCGCACATCCCGCTGCGTGGACGCCACCGCACCCCTTGCTGCCACTTCTCTCCAGCCCCGCCGCCTGACCTTAGCAGAGCCCCCAATTCATTCTCTGGGGCCCTCGCGGCGGGGAAATCGTCCCCCGAACAACCCGGCGACCACCTCAAAGCCCGAGCAGCAAGGAGCGCGCCAGCCTGAGAGCCGCCATTTTGGGCTCGCTCCGCCTCCCGCTGGACGGCCGCCGGGGCGAGGCAGCACGAGTCGAATGCCGGTAGCGCCGATGAGAAAGCTCCGCCCCGTGAGAGCAGAGCGATGGTTTCGGTATCGACTCTCGGGCCTGGAAGTTGGCCGGAAACGTGTGCGGAATTCAGGTGGAGGTTGCGCCCGGGGCCAGCAGGTACTGGGGGTTAAGAGAAGGAAGAGGGAAGAAAGTCAGAGGGAGCTGGAATACAGCAGTGAAATGTTAATATTACTGGAGATTTAACTGTTACGGTGGTCCCCCAAACGAGGGTCTGGTCCGGTCCGGTCTCGCCTCTGCTATAGGTAAATAAATAGATAAATGGAACCTGGTGTAGAAGTGGTCGCCTGTAATCCCAGCAGTTGGGAGGCTGAGGCAGGAGGATCCGCGCAAGTGTGAGGCTAGCCTGGGCTACATAATGAGTTCAAGGCCAGCCTGGATTACATAGCAAAACGTTGTCTCAAAAAAAAAAAAAAAAAAAAAACCCCCCCCCCCCCACCCACCCCCGCCAAACAACAGGTGGGCTGTCCCCGGTTTTGCCGGTTCAAGATTTGTGCGTTGCCAGCCACTGTGACCTATCCAGGGCATGGGGAACTCACTTTCTCACAGAAGCCAAAGCAGTTCCTGAAATCCTTGAAGCAGGCTGTGTCCCTGGCAATGGTTGCCTACGGCAGAGCCTTCTGCGGCTCCAGCCAAGAATCACTGAATCTTTCCAAGGTGTTGGAAATTGAGATGTTGTGATAAGTAATTTGTTTTTTAAATATTGGGAACAAAATTGTGTTCTTTTGTTGAGTCGAGCTGTGTTGCCCAGGCTGACCTGGAACTCCCGGGCTCCAGTGATTCTCTCACTTCAGCTTTTGGTGACACTAGGACTACTAGGTACATGCCACCACACCCTGCCCTCTAGGAACACAATTGAAGTTTAATTTACAAGCCACACTATTCCCACAGTTAAGCTACATTTAACCTGTGAGTAGCCAGGTTATAATGGCTGATCTATTCAGTTTCGTAAATACGCCCTTCTGAGCTGGAGTGGTGTCACATACATACCTATAATTCTAGCATTTGGGAGGCTGAGGCAGGATGATTGCAAGTTTGAGGCCAGCCTGGAGTACATAATGAGACACTCAAAAAACAAAACAAAACAAAATGAAGAAACACTCAAACAGAGCACCTGTACTCCAGATATTGCTCCCCCCCCCCCCATACACACTGTATGAGTAAGGGCAGCCAGGCCTTCTAATCGTCAGGGCCAACTGCTCCTACCAAGATAGTGACTTCCTTCTCTGCTGCTGTGTCTTGGTTGTAGTATCCAGGTAGCAACTGTAGCTAACATTTCAGCAGGATCCCTGCTTTGTCTCCTTGTGAAAGTGTTATTCCTTTTGGAAATCAGATGCAGTAAACCTGGAGACCCAGAATTGCAAGAACAAGAACAATTTCCCAAATGGGTCACTGGTAGTGGTGGTGCCTAGAGAAACTCCTGCCTCCACCCCATGTCGTCTGCCTGTTGAGAACCCACCCACAACTGTAGAAAAGCCATGGACTTAAAGTGTGCATGGCATAAAAAATGAGAAATTAGAGACGTTTATAAGGCCAGGGATTTAGCTCAGTTGTTCTGCTGCCTGCCTCGAAAGCACAAGGACCCTGGTA
>NW_004624775.1:2753595-2768376 GCF_000247695.1 Heterocephalus glaber | reverse complement strand
AAGGTCTAAAGGAGAGGGGAAGTGGGAGGGGTAGGGGAAAGGAAAAAAGGGAAAAGAAAAAATATGAGAAAAGGAAAAAAAATGGAAACAAAGTCTTTGCAAATAGGGAAGGGTGGAGGGGGTGAAGGGAGGGCAGGTGAAGGCGAAAAAATATGAGCCAAGATACATCATGTAAAGGTACAAGATCCCAATGATGAATGTAACTATTTTATTTTATTTTTTTGGTGCCAGGGATCGAACTTGAGACCTTGCGCTTGCGAGACAGGCACCAGAACCACTGAGCTAAATCCCTGGCCCCTGTAACTGTATTTTATACCTAAAATGTACCAATAAACTTAATGGAAAAAAATTTTCAAAAAGAAAAATGCTTGCCAACCCACTAGGACATGAAAACTACACACCTTGGAAGGATAACATCAAATAAAATAAGTAAAATCAGTATCCTAAGGAACTATTTAAAAAGAATTCCCAGGGAACAAAAGGGAATAGAAGAATTACAACGTAAAGTTGGGGAAAATCCCTTAAAGTAGAAGAAAAAGATGGAAAATCCAAATAAAAGAACAATTTGTAGCTAGTCCAGAGGTTCAACAAACAGAAGTTCTAGGAAGTGGAGTGCAGAAAGGAGAAAATCAACACATCTGAAATAATTGATGAACATGTCCCTGGAAGCTGAGAGCAGTATGCATACCTATAATTCCAGCCCTCCAGAAGGCTGAGGCAGGAGGACTGCAAATTTAAGCCCAGTGTGAAGGCCTTGGTTTCAATCCACTACTGCAAGGAAAAAAAGTACTCCCTGGACTATAGATTTTTATTCATTTGACTGTTTCCACAGCTAAAAGCTTAAGTGTTCGATTTAGTATAAAAAGGATCCACACCAATGTCATCACTTTCAGCTGAGGACAGAGACCTAAAAGCTTTCAGAAGGGATTGATGATGTAACTCAGTGACAGTGAGCATGCTTAGCATACTCAAAGCCCTGGGTTTGATCCAAAGCACCACCAACAAAAAGTTTTCAGATAAGAAAAACAACAAAGTTCAGACACCAGGTATGTGGTGGCGTACTACTGTAAGCCCAGCTACTTGGGAGGCTGAGGCAGGAGGACTGCTTGTGAGTTCAAGGCCATCCTGGGCTACATACTGAGTTAAAGGCCAGCCTGAACTACATAGGGAGACCCTGTCTCCAAAAAAAAAAAGTCTTAGGGTCTTCAAGGTCTTAAAAGCTCTCCCTGCCATCATGGAGGATATGTGTACCACTAAATGGAGGGAAAATGTGGGACAGGAAATGAGACACCACCCAGAAAGGCAAGGGGAATTCTCTGGGTGGCAGTGAAGGCCCAGGATGCTGTGCACTAAGGGACCACTTGTAGAAACCACAGCATTCAGCCTCTAGGCAAACTGAGGTGTTAACCTGGGACCTCATGTCCTCTCCTGAACTTGGACAGACTGCCTGCCATACATCAACCTGACAGATTATCATGTTGGTTGGGTTCAAATTCCCGTTTTTCCTCCTTGCTTGCTGTCTAGGAAACTCAGTTCAACCTCAAACATGTGTTGTTACCTGGAAATGGCAGGTGGGCCATTTGAAGCAAAATACAAAGTAAATGGACAGAGCACCGCTTCCTGCCAATATTCCTAAGGGTACCTGATTACTTGGTTCACTCATACTACCTGTATTAGTCATTTTTCCAGTTGCCAGATACAATGCCCAACACCTACAACTTAGAGGTTTAGTTTGGCTCATGGTTTCAGGGGTTTTTGTCCAGTCAGGCTCCAAGAACATCATGGCAGAAGATGAGCAGAGAGCAGCAATCCCAGAAGGCATGGGACCAGATGGAGACCCCGAGGTAACACCTCCATGACCTACCCAGACACACCCAGAAGTGCACTACCAGTTCTGGGGCAGGTCAACCCTGTCATACTACCTCTCTTCCTGGAGCCTCAGTTGTGTTTGGCTCCTCAGTCTGTGCCTAACCCATTCAGAAGTGGCTCCTGTGAACTCTCAGGGGAGCTACAGGATAACCAGGTTGTCATGTTTCTTCTTGCACCCTTCACAGTAGAAGCAGCACTGCCTGCCCGCCTTATGGGTTTGTGCTTGCTACTCAACTATTACATTGATCTGTTTAACCCATTGGTAAGGGTAGAGTTGTTGGAAAAATGAAGAATCTTTTCTAAATATAACCACTCATTCAGTGGCTTTAATCTTTTTGGTTTTTTTGACAGGGTCTGGCTTCGTAGTTTAGGCCAGTTTGGCCTGGAACTCACAGCAATCCTCCTGCCTCAGCCTCTTGAGTGCTTGGATTATAAGTGTGAGCCACCATTCCCTGAAATTTAGTGGCTTTAAAAGTTAAGAGTGATATATATCAACTGTTGAGAATGGATTTCTATATTTTGTAATTTTTGGAAGTCATATTACATTTATAATTAAAAATATTAAGCATCTTATTTTATACTTGATCTTAGCCAAAAGGCCGAGCAGCAATTTTTTTTTGTACCAGGGATCGAACTCAGGATGTTGCGCTTACGAGGCAGGCATGGTGCCACTAAGCTAAATCCCCAGCCCCAAAGCACCTTATTTTAAACAAATAGGAAAAAAAGCTGCCATTTTGGCATAATCAACTTGGTTTATGGAATCAGTTCAAGCATCCATTCTTAATGGTTATCTAAAGGGAACTATAATCCTTAAATGTTTTATGTGTGAAAAAGGCATTTAAAAAATTCATTTAAATTAAGTATATCCCTGGAATTCTGTATTTTATATTTAAGAAATGGCAAATGTTGTGCCAGGGATGTAGCTCAGCAGTGCCATGCCTGCCTTGCAAGTGCAAGGTCCTGAGTTCGATCCCTGGTACTGGAAAATTAAAAATAAAAAAAAAGAAATGGCAAATGTGTATAGTGGCACTTTTACTTCATTTTGTGTGCAACAGAATGAAAGCCCAGAGGCTAGGTTTTTTAAGGTTGGTAGAGAACTATAAAATCAGGAAAGCTCCTTGAATTATCTTCCACTTAAAATTTTAATAATAGCATGTTAATATTTTAAAATGTTTTAACATCGTCTCATTTGGAAAACTACAACTACTGTCCTTATATAATAAAAGAACAAACAGTGATTTTCTTGTTGTAAGTTGTTTATTGTAAGGTAATTTATAAAGATCTTGCTGTCTTCAGTAATTCAAACAGTGGACCACTCTTCTGACAAAGACAGCAGTAAGCTAAAAATAATCAGCTTGATGAATTTTCCTGTTTTACCTGAAAAACAAAGTACAGAACAAGTAAAAATCAAACCGTATTTTTTTGGGGAAGGAGAAATTAATATTAAGAGGTAACAATTTAAATGGGGCACAAAGAACTAAATTTACATAGTAAAATAAAATGTTCCAGTAGTTCTTGTATTTTGACCTGTGGAACCTTTCATGGGTTCATGAGAATAATGTTATTTATCTGCTTATTCTCATTGTAGTCACACAGTACACAATTATTCTACAGAGGATATATGACATCACAAGAAAATGAGTCCATAAATAGAAGAGAATCTAGATGTCTTCTGTTAAATTAGACATTAAGGAGTTCTGAGACCATTCAGTTTAAGAACCATCTTTACTAACCTACATTTAATATCTCAATGCTAATTCTCTATCCTTAAAACTTAATTCCTATATCTACACTTTCTACAGTCAATATTATTTAATAAATGTAAAAAAACCACTAGTATTGCCCATGTGCACCCACAGATTGGCTGCTGTAAATTGGCCCACTAATCGAAAATCTCTTAGAGAAGTTTTATTATTGCTAAATGAACTTCAATTATATTTGGCTACATTTCCTTTCTGAAAGGGAATGGAAGAGTGAATAAACTTTACCTCTTGTCTGAGGATGGAACTTGATTTTCATTAATCCCTGGTTATTATATTAGAAGAAAAAGACAAACACAAAACAAGCAGGTCAAGAGGCATCCCATGCTAGTTAATCACAGTCATTTCTTTAGATGCTTCCTTGAGTATATCATATAAATACTTACCAAAACATTCCTTTAAAAACAACTCAATGAAATAAAAAGCTAATAGATTCCAGTCTGGTTAGAAGCAATAAAAATATGTTCATGCACATAGGTAAGACTGAAAATATAATTTAAATGACTACTTTTTCTATAAGGAGCATATATTAAAAAATTTTAAACTGGTAGCGTATACTTATTACCACAAATATTATGATTAGTCATGCTTTTAATTTTATTACTAAATAGCCATATGTATCTGCATTAAATATTAAAGTTTTAAACCATAAAAACAAACATGTTAGAAAGCACACAAGTCCACTCGCATAAATAATCCAACCTTGGAATATACAACTAACTTTTCAAATAAGGAGGTAGACTATTTTCTAGAGAGTGAAAATTTAATAAGTAATTTTTAGTTGTTTGAACTCATTTTTCTAAATTCTTAGTTTTATGTCCCTATACCCTTCTACTCATTTTCCTTGATTTTGCCACTTTTAGTAAGGTTTCCACATTTCCTAATCACGAAAGAGGAACCTGGTCCTGAATTTTACAGAAGTTGTATCCTACAGTTCAAACCTAACATTCCTTTTGCAAAAGCCAAAAAGAACCTGGACTTCTCTGGATTCCACGCAGCCCCTAGGCCTTCAGAATGCAGTTCCTCCCCTGGGCCTTCTCAAACTTAGCCTCCAAGAAGAAGTCAGCCTAGCAGCAGCACAGGACTTACAGTGAGGAGAATAACGAGTAACTATTTAATCCTTGTATTAGTTCCCATTTATAAGTGACAGAGCTGAATCACAGGGTGTCAACCAAGTTTATCATGCTGGACATTGCGAGACTGTCCTATGATGCCAACAGAACACTTGCGCCCAGGCCAAGAGATGGGACTGTTACCAAGAAAACCAGGCTTAGGAAGCAAAGTAAGAGAAGGAAGAAGAATGGTTAGGATTGCAGAGCTGATAAAGTCAAGTAGCAACTTACATTGTTATCTTCATTGGCTCAATTACTTTTAGAACACGATCCTACCCTGGCCTCAAGCACATGGATAGATCAAAAGGCCATTCCTGACATAAAGTCAGAAGTGTGAAGATAAGAGGTGGCACAGGATAGAAAGGTACTGCACTCACACCATCAAGGAGTGTCTTCTAAGAGAGAAAGTTCCCCTCGCCCAGTTAGGAAGAACAGATAAGAGGCTCTCAGATGAAGAATCAAACCAACAGGAGGAACAGAATGGCATAAACTGGCTGTGGTGGCACACAGTGGTAATCCCAAAGTGCTGAGGCAGCAGGATTATACTTTGAGTCCACCCTGTGCAATGTAGTGACTTAGCAGGATCATGTTTCAAAAAATAAAAAAAGGACTGGAGATGCAGCCCAGTTTGAAGCCCTGGGCCACCTCTTGGAGATGAGAGAGGCGCGTGATATATTTGAAGAGAATGATATATTTGAAATAGATGAAGGTGGGTGAGGTTCAAGCAAGCAAGAAATGTTAAGGGATTAGCCTGGAAAGAGTACTGATGGCCAGAAAATATATGATCACATATATCAAGCTTATTTTCCTCATAATATACTCTCAAAGATCAGCAATCTTTTTTTCATGTGAAGGGCCAGATAGTAAATATTTCGGGCCCATGGGTCACACACTCTGTGCACCCTTCCCTACTTTAATAGCCTTTTAAAATGTCGCCATGTGCCAGTTTGCTAACCTCTGCCTTCTGCTGTAATTTCTTATTTAGTATCTTCTCTGTTAAGTCTTAGCTCCCTAAAGGCAAAGACTGTCAGCATTATAGTGTCAGTATTTAGTACATGGCCTTGCACTTAAGAGGCACTCAAAATTGAAAAAAAAAATCTTTTTGCTAGGTGTGGTGGCACATGGCTGTAGTCCCAGCTACTGGGGAGGCTGAGGCAGGAGGACTGCTTGGATCCAGGAGTTTAAAACCAGCCTGGACAATGTGGCAAGAACCTGTCTCAAAACAAAATAAAAAACTCTTCAAAACAACTCTTATTTTCTAGAAGTTGATGACCAATTAATAGGAGGTAAGATAGAATGAATCAAAGATAACTCACTATACATTTTATCTTTCATCACAATTACCCTGTTTTCTCAGTCTATTAAAATATAAATGCCTTGAAAGACAGAACCAAATCCTAAACATTATGCCTAACATTGCACTTTGCACATAGATCTTCAACTAAATAACTTTCTGAATAAAATTTTCATGATGCCACCCTTTGTTTCACAATATGTCTTGACAATCACAACATTTTCTTGAGGAAAGCAGTGTGTTTGCTATCTTATGGTTCTGATGTAGAAAAAATAATTTTAAAAATTCCTGGACCATTAAAACCAAATGCGAAACTAGTCCTGAAATTCAGACAGCTTGGCCTGAAACACTTTAAATGCCAAAGACAGAGCTTACAAATGGTACTGAATTATTCACATCTTTACTCCTAACACTTTAGGAAAGTGAGAGCTAACAGTATACTGATCTCTAAACAGAAGAAACTAAGCCTGAATGTTTCAGCTGAAACAATCAGAGTAAACCAGAGAGCCTAAAGAGTCAAAAGTCAGCAATGAATCCTTTTCACTTTAACAGACAAACAAAAGAAAACATTCACATGCAAAGGTTAAGCGGGCAGACGAGACAGAGGTGAAAACGCCCCAAGAGTGACAATCTACAGTTACTTACAGAGCTGCCGCACCAGAGATGATCTCAATCAACTCTTTGGTGATGACAGCTTGTCGAGTGCGGTTGAATGTCAAAGTCAACTTATCAATCATCTCAGCTGCAAACAAAACAAAAAGACTGAATGACAAAATCCCAAAGTAGAAAGGGGAGGAAGGACTAGGAATTTAGCTCAGTGCGAAGGCCCTGGGTCCAGTCAATTCCCCAGTACTACAAAAAAAAGAAAAGAAAAAGAGACTGTTTCTTTTGGATTCCCAATTTTATGAAGACATTATACATCTTCCACTAGATTACTTCTCACATTACTTACAAGTCTACTTACTACCTGTGAAGTAAGATGTACTTCCCTCCAAGGCAAAAAACATTTTGTTAGCATGTTTGAAGCTACTCTGGGCAAGAGACTCTTGTCAGCAGAAATGCACTGTGAGGTTCACTAATTCTCCCCAGTGCTGTCCATGCGCTGTGCAGCCCAGCGCAGCGCTAGCCCTGTGTGTGTCCATGCCTGTCCCCTGACGTGCTTACAAGCGTTCTTGCTGGCGTTGTCCATTGCTGTCATCCTGGCACTCTGCTCGCTGGTGGTGGATTCCTTCAGGGAGTAGTAGATGATGTTGGCCAGATTGTACTCTTGGTAATTTTGCAACACATCAGCGTCAATATCATCATAGATGCTCATGCTTTCTGTTAAGAAAAGTGATGATTTGAAGTTAAATGGACTAAACACTGATTTCATCAAAAACAACTTACTGCTGGGCTGGGGATTTAGCTCAGTGGTGCTGCCGTCTGCCTCGTAAATTCAAGTTCCTGAGTTCAATCCCCAGTACCAAAAAAAACCCAAACCAACTTACTACTGTAAAAATCCTTACAGTTATATAGCAGAAGTCATTTTAACATAAGTCAAATAAATCTGTTTAATAGCATCTTATTCAGCAAACTAATGTGACATCAAAACATCTGATCTTAGGGCCTGGGATTTAGCTCAGTGGCACCGTGCCTGCCTCTCAAGCACAAGGTCCTCAGTTCCCAGTACCAAAAATAAAAACCCAAATATCTCATCATTTGGAGTATTATTTAATACTTAAATATTAAGAAGCTGACATTTAAAACAGCTACTCAATTTCATGGTTATGATATCCTCTGGATAGAAACTAGCAGCATCTGGCACAAATCCAGCAAGCACTCAATAAAATGCTTTAAAAAAAATTGTCAGGTAATAGAGGCATTGTAATTTCAAGGATGTTAAAATGTAAAATATATACAAAAAACAGATCAAATATGGTATATACAACTGGAAAAAACACTTGGAAAAAAATAAGTTCCAGAATATTATTTTTAGGAAGCTTCACTGAGCAAAGATGACTTTATTCAAACAAAATAAGACTTGAGTGGATCAATGTAAATCCATTGTGAACACTATTCAAATCTCTACTCCAGAGCTTCTGACTGCACTGTACTTAGAGTTCCCACACAGACTGTAAAGCCAGTTTCTAGAGAGGCACTTCAACCCTGGAAGAAAGGGAGCATGCCTAAGGATAGCTCTCAGGAAATACTGTCTGTTCAGTTCCTGAAGAAACTGAAGAGCAGTTGTCAAACAACTGGAATAAGGCATGGAAGTCACTAATACACAGTGCTCCTTAAAAAAGCCCCAAAAGGTAATGGGGCATCCTGACAAACAGTATTTTCCTTAGAGTACAAAATTTCTCCTTTCCAAATCCCAAAATACTTGTCATATACTTACCAGCACTTGCAATAGTATTAAGAGAAAAGATGGGTTTTTCTTCTGTCTTATAGGAGATAACAGACCTAGAAATGACAAAAGCAAATATAAATCTCAAAACAGATATTTAAAACACAAACATAAAAGCACTTTGAATTCTGTTCTTGCCTGAATCGATTAAAGATGATAGAGCCTTCATCAAACTCATATCCAGAATTTAATAATTCAAGAGCAACGATGGATGCATCTCCAAAAGTAGGGGGCTTTCTTCCCACGTCCTTGAATGTCACCAGAAATTGGTCAGAATGAGTCCTAGAGATCACATAAATTGTTTAACGGAATACTTATGTTGAAAGAATATAGGGAGTAAGGGAAAAAAATCCTAATAGATCAAGTTTTGTTGTTTTTTGAGACAGGGTCTCACTATTTAGTTCAGGCTGTCTTTGAACTCATGGAGATCTTCCTGCCTCAGCCTCCCAAGTACTAGGATTACAGGCATGCATCTCTACACCTGATTAGATCAAGTTTTTTGGGGGATGTGGGTGGTGATGGTCGCTTGAGTTAAGCTGTTCCACACATTATCATTATTCCTTTCCTTCAGCAAAGAACCAAGGACTAAAACTTTCACTTTTCTTATTTTATATTCTCTTTATTTCTCTCCTTTTAATACTAATGAACTATTGTTCCTTTCTAACATTTACAGGCCATAACAGCTCCTCAGATTCCTTGTTTGGCTTAAGGCCTATATCCTTGGTTATTTTCATTGTATTCAATTATGTTGTGGATGAAAAGAAAAGGAAACCAAAAAGGTTTAAAAAAGTGGGGGAAATTATATATATTTCAATATATCCTGAAAAATATGAAAACAAAACCTGTGAATAAAAAAAAAGTATTTGCTTAATATCAAAGACACCTCCATTTACTCATGCCTGCACCTTCTGAACATGAACATCTATTTAACTCACCTAGAAAGTATGCCCCTGATTTTATCACCAATTCCAACGAGCATGACCTCCTTTCCAGCTGCTGTGAGTGTCACCACCTCACTTTTCATCTGTTTAGCGACTGAGGAATGAATCGCACCACAAAGCCCTCGATCTGAGGACACACCGATGAGGAGGTGTTTCTTCTTGTCTTCAGGTACCTTAATATCAGCTTTTTCATACAGAGCTTAAGAACAAAAAAAGGCAACAGTTTTTAAAATATGCAACTCATTAAATACAGCAATAATCCTTAATTTACAAAACAGCAAGCTATTTTCAAAATGTCCATTTAAGTCTAGGTGGCACTTGACTAATATAATCAAATGTCAGTATACTTACTGCTTACAACCAGGCAAAAACCCAAAAAGGTTTACATATCTATAACAAAGTTTCCAAAGGGTCAATCAATGGCCAATTAAAAAAAAAATGTTGACTAAAAAAAAATTCTAGTCAGGTGTGGTAGCACACACCTATAATCCCAGAACTGGGCAGGCTAAGGCCTGAACTACATAGTGAGACTTCCTCAAAAAACCAAAAGCACCAAATAAAGCCAAATAAAAAGAAAAAAATTCCTAGTACAATTAAAAACTTATAATAAAGAGGTAGAATTATGAAGGTACCTACTTATCTAGATATCAAGATACTGGACATCTATAGAATGCAAACTTCTAGTATACAACTAAAACAGAAGGAAACAGTATTTACTGAGCTGCTCTTATAAACTGCATATCAATTTATTTTATTTTATTTATTTTTGTTGTTGTTGTTTTGTTTTTTGGTACCAGGGATCAAACTTGGGACCTTGTGCTTACGAGGCAGGCGGCGGCACCACTGCGCTAAATCCCCGGCTCTCAATTTCTTATTTTTAAAAAACTGGCTGGGCGTGGTGGTGCACGCTTGCAATCCCAGAACTTTGGGTGGCTGAGGCTTTGAAGTTTGGCACAGCCTGGGTAATCTGGTAACTTAGCAAGTCCCTGTCTCCAAAAACCCAAAAAGGGCCAGTATGTACTGCAAAAACAAAAAACAATGGTGATACAGAATAACTGCCAGTTAATTTTTGGCATTACTTTACCATCTTTGTTGGTCTCATCTTCCAAGACGCTGAGCCTAAGGGCAGAGTAAATGGGATTAAAGATACATGATCTTACTAGGTGAAATGGCTCTGAGAGGAAACGAGAGGAAGCTGAAAGTGGCAGAAGAAGCTCATACCACAGTGCATACCTGCCCTGGGACAGGGAGGAGAGGAAGAATGGCAGGACAGCAGCTTCCTGGACCACTGTCCATTTGAGAATTTCAGTAAGGCGGCTGGGGAGCCCCCGAGTCTCCCAAGAACAGCCTGCCTTAGCACTGGCCTGTGCTTAGTCGCTGGCTGGGAGCAACCCTTGGTTAGCAAGGTCTGGGCAAATGCGTGACGGGTTTCAGCAGCTGGCCACAGCCGGGGAGCTGGGGCTCCCTGTAGCAGCAAGGTCCATTATCATGGCTGCCTGGTTCACCCACTTCAAGAAAAAGGCAGGCAAAGGGCAGTGAATCTCAGATTTTAATTCCTTACTACCCCCATCCCCCAAAAGCAGAGAGGAATAAATATTCAACTGCAAAGTTCAGGAACTGCTAACTTCTGTAAGTCTCTTTTTAAATTTTATTTATTTACTTTTTGGTACCGGGGATCGAACTCGGGACCTTGTGCTTACAAGGCAGGCGGGTGCTGGAACCACTGAGCTAAATCCCCGGTCTGTCTCTTTTTTATTACTACTGTACTACAAATACTCTAAGAAGATATCAAAGTTAGTTTCTCCTTTTTTAGATGAATAATTTTATGTTATAGTCTTTTGAGGGGAATGAATTTATTCTATTTATTAGTATTAGCAAGAAAGTAAGTTTTTTTTTGAGACTGGTTCTTATTTTCCCAGGTTTGCCTTGAACTGGTGAAATTCCTGCCTCAGCCTTCCAAATAGCTGGGACTATAGGTGTGTGCTACCACAGCCACCTAAGGAAGTAACTTTTAAAGAATACTTTTCTTTCCCCAAGTTAACATATCCATAAGGAAATTCAATTTTTTTTTCTTTTGGCACTGGGGATTGAACCTAGGGCCTTTACACAGAGCTATATCTCCAGCTCTTTTTTATTCTTTGAGACAAGGTCTCGCTGAATTGCCCACACTGGGCTCGAACTCTTGATTCTCTTGCCTCAGTCTCCCAGAGTGCTGAGATCACAGGCATGCACCACCAGACCTGGCTAGGAAATTCAACAGTTAACGGACTACATTAGGGGGTTGGGGGGTAGCTCAGTGGTATATGACTTACTTCATCTGTGTGAAAACCTGGGTTCAATCCCCAGCACCGCAAAAATAAATCAGAATTATATGGAGATACAATTATTGAGTGCTCACCACACATTTTACATGTTAGGTGTTCAAGGATACAAATATGAGTAAGATACAGTCCCATATACACTGAAGATCAGTGTCCTACTCTAAGCTAAACTTGTGTGTGTTGACTGAGGAAGCAACTCATGGCAGCCAATAGGTGGGCTCTAGTAAGGATGGCTAAATCCTAAAATACCAATTTTGTACCAGTTAGCTGATACTAAATATGGCATTTTTAATGTATGAAGCTATTTCATCTGAGGCCTAGTGCTCGATCACTTTCTCACATAAAATCTCTTTAGCTAGTGGTATAAACACATGTTTAAAAAGATGTGGGAGTACAAGGAAAATTATTACAAAAGGCAACTCTAGATATGCTGTTTGTAATACACAGATATACACAGACGTGGGCCAGGGATTTAGTTTACTGGCACCGCACCTGCCTTGCAAGCACAAGGTCCTGATTCCTGGTACTAGGGGAAAAAAAAGGCATACATAGACATTATCTTTAATTTGGAAATAAGCAAATTTTGCCTTCTAAGTTGATGTTTAAACACTCTGTTTGTGGGTTCTGTTGGTAAGAGGATCTTCTTTCAGCCTCAGTCACTTGTGTGTTTAAGGAGCACCCACTCTTCTAAGTGCTGAAGATGCAGGAATGAAGCTTCTGTGGGAGAGTATTAAAAAGGCTGGATGGAATATGGCAGGCAGTGATGTGTGAAAAAGCACAGTCCCAACACACCGAGTGAGACAGAGAGATGCCACCACGATATGGTGATCGGAGGTCTCCAGAGGAGACAGTTAAGCAGAAACCCGAATGAAGTGAGGGAGGAGCATTCTGAGCAGAGGAAACCAACAGCAGCATCGTGGGTGCAAGGCTGCGCGACAGGAATGAAAGTGTGTAAAGAGTGGAAGGCTGTGACAGGGGACCATTTTACTCTAACTAGAAAGAGATTTGGGGGTGGGAAGCATGAACCGATTCACATCGTAATCATTCTGACTGCAGGATGGAGCAGACTGTAGGGGGCAAGTGCAGAAGCCAAAATAGCAACGTGCAGGCTACAACAGACTGAGCAGTAGGGACTTGCTTCTTATGCAAAGTATTCCTTTGGGAAGATACCAGCCCCAAACTTAAAATTTGGAGACTTGAGCTGATAATGTAAGGCTAAAGAGTAGATAAATGGGGATTCACTATATGATTTTACTTTCACATTTGCCTATTTTTTTCATAATATTAAAAGCCTTAATTCAGTATGAGGGAGGGTGATAAGCCAAGAGTTTATAGACACTATAACCAGAGGTTAAGATGAGAACTTTCCAGCTTTCTGCAATTTTGCTTATTTCCAAAAATACCTAAAACAAAGTATAAATTCTTTCCAAAATTACCCCATCAAGGGTTGGGGATTTAGCTCAGGCACAAGGTCCTGAGTTCAATCCCTGGTACCAAGAAAAAAAAAAGAAACTATCATATTAGTTTTCTCCATTAGGAAGATCAATCATGAATGGATTATGTAAAATTAGAAAGGAAAAATGGTTCATGCCTTTGAAAGGTAAGAGTACTGATTATCTTAAAAATGAAGGCTTGAAACTGTTTTTCCTGCTTCTACATCACTCATATCAACATGCAAGTCACATCTGTGACCAATCAACTCTCCACTGCAGAGTGCCTCCTCTCACCACCCATCACCAACCTGTGATGTCCTCAAAAAGCCCGCCCCAAGACAACAGCATGAAATCAAGCATTTGCGTCTAATGCACTGTTTCTAAGTGTTTTTGTTTTGTTTTTCTGAGATGAGGTCTCACTATAGTTCAGGCTTGCCTTGCACTCACTATGTAGTCCAGCATAGCTTCAAATTCACAGCGATCCTCCATCCTCAGCCTCCTGAGTGCTGGAATTATAGGCATATGCACCACATCCAGCACCAAGTGTTTTTAATGGTATATTTAATAATGTAAGGAAAAACTTCAGAATGTTTATAGTTAATATAGTCGCACACAATGGTTAACAGGTTTTGATGACAACACATGAAGGTTCAAACAGACTTCTTGTCCATTTATCTAAGACCATGGACAAGTTACTTAATTTCAGTTACAAGGGCCCTAACAGTTCCTACCCTCACAGGATTGCTCAGAACAAGTACTCTGAGTTGGCCTGGCACCACAGTAAGCACTACATAAAAGTCATGAGTATTCTTCTTTACTGTAAACAGTTCTAGGTAACTTGTGAATGACCATCTTCTTTTACCCAAAGATCCTACTCCATATATCCGAGCCGGTTTCAGCTCCCTCTCAGCTCGGGCATATTTTGCTGCTGCTACCATTTTCATAGACTTGGTAATTTTCTGGATGTTTTTGATTGACTTTAGTCGCCTGGTAACTGAAAAATTGAAGAAGTTTGTTAAGAAAGGAGTTATAGTAGCATTTGACTGGTAAATTTCATCGAAAGAGTTTTCAAAGTGCAAAATGGACTAGTTCGCATTAGGCCATCAATAAACAGCATAATGCTAAACCAGTCATAATGTTTAAACTAGTATAAAAAGGGGAAGTCCAGCTGTTATTTAGACAGGACAAGCAAATGGTAACATAAGACAATAATAGTACATCATATACTTTTTTTCATTATGTATTTAAAACATTAAATGACATTAAAAGTCGCCTTAACCTTATATTCAACATTATTTTTATGTATACATAAATAGTATAGTTTTGTTCTTTTTTATTTTCCCCTTCGGTACCGGGGATTGAACTCGGGACCTTGAGCTTGTAAGGCAGGCAGCAGAACCACTGAGCTAAATCCCCGGCCCTTGTTCTTGTTTTTTGAGACAGGGTCTCACTATGTAGCTCAGGCTGGCCTCAAACTCATGATCCTCCTGCCTCAGCCTCCCCAGTGCTGGGATTACAGGCGTTTGCCACCATGCCCAGCTTATAAATAGGATAGTTTTGGGGCCAGGGATTTAGCTCAGTGGGTTTGTCACCTGCTGCGCAAGCGCAAGGACCCGAGTTTGATCCCCGGTACCAAAAAATAAATAAATAAATAAATAAAAAGAT
>NW_004624775.1:2731407-2753495 GCF_000247695.1 Heterocephalus glaber | reverse complement strand
ATTTAAAAAATAAATAAAAAGATAAATAAGATGAAATAGTAAGAAAATAATAAGCCTGCTCAATTGGTTTGAGTTAATCTGCTTGCATCTTCAGTCTTGGCAAAATAAGCAATTAGGGTTAGTTATCTGAAAATAATAAGATAATTTAAAAAATAAATAAAAAGATAAATAGGATAGATTTTCTAGTTATATCATTGTCATCCTACAGACCTTAGAGTAAGAACAAAACTTTCTCATGTATCACCTCATACTTGTAAACAAGTCCAACGTCCCTCACATATAATGTAAATTCACTTTGTCAATTTTGACCAATATACAGTGGTATATAAAAAGTCTTTTATTTGTCAAAATTTTGTTTTTCTTGATTCAAGTACCAAGACAAATAACATACTTACTATCTTTCAAAGTTGCCATATTTCGGACTTGGATCCTGAGAATAAAGGTTTTAAAAATATTTCAGTTTTTCTGAAAAATAGCTTTACTAGATAAGAAAAAAAATTCAGAATTACTTAAATGCCTCATAAAAATAATCTATCAAATATAAGGCTCTGAATGTATATAGACATATTTATATATGTAAATTCCCAATACTGATAAAGAGGCCCTGTAAGTATCAAGGCCTCACCTTGACTCTAACACAAGCCTTTTGGGGAAGTCATGATGGTATCACAAGTGCTCTATTTCTACATCTATATCTTGGCTTAATTTCTAGGGCAAAAAAGTCCTTCCCCTTGTTACGCTTTCTATTATACTTAAAGTCAAGGTCAGAACTGTCTAAAAGCAACCCTGACTTCCTCAGCAACCTTCAACAATAACAGAGTCAGTGACAGCCTAGCTTACCACAAGTAAGGGATTACACTAACACAGATTTTTAACTTTTTCAATTCATTTCAATAAACATTCACTAAGCAACTTCTATGTTGTAGGCACTGGTGAATAAGGCATTGTCTCTGACCATAAGAGACAGGTTATCATCTCACTGGCAAGATTTGTGAAAACTCAGACTTATGTAAAATGTAATCAAAGATTTGTCTATTAAAACTAAGTGCTAATGCACAAGAATAAAAATGATCAGACTTAAATGTTAGTGAAAGATGAGAGGACTCCTGCTCTCAACATCATAAAATCTTCAGGGCTCTGAATCCATACACAGTACTTGTGCTGGCAGGCAGAGCGTCATGGGAGATGTGAAGAATCAGTAAATCTAACATAGGAGGCCCTGAGGAGGGCCTTCTCAGAACTGGATGTAGTTTTGAAAGATAATATCATGTTCAAGGAATTGTAAAAAATGGTAGACAGGGAAGACAGACACAGGTTGTGCTTAAATATTATTTTAAATATTGAATATATTTAAATACTAAAAAGTAAATCAGAGTAATACTATTTTGTAGGTCATAGGCTTTGAAAAGAATGTTTATTAAAAAAAAAAGAATGTTTATAAGCCCACAATTCAGCTTAAGTTTTCAGATGGCAGTGACAAGATGAAATGAGGTTACAATGATGAATTTTCACAGCATGGAGACATGAGCATCCACACACAAGACAGCAAGAACCTGGGCCAGGCTGTGGGCAAAGCTACAGGAGACCAGACCTGAGAGCAAATTCTTAGTGGAAAGGAAAACAGCAAGACCGAGCCAAGCTTTCTAATTCAATGACTCGAGTGGATGGTGCTGCCATAACCTATATAGAAAAACTAGGTGGGAAGAAACTCCCTGGAGATAATGAATTTTGAATAAAATAAAGTTAAAAGACTAGAGGGTAGGTGGAAATGTAGAGGGAAACAAGAGGTTCTGAGAGTTCAGATACACATTTGAGAACTATCAGTAACATGGTTGTTGGTGCTAAAAGCCCAAACCAAAACAAACTACTCAACAGCAGCAAGTAGAATTAGAAGCAGAAGAAACAGAACATGCTAATTCTCTGAAGCAAGATAAAGAAACTGTAAGAAATGGAAACTAGAGACTCCCATCTCTCATAAACATAGATGCAATAATACTCACCAATGTATTAAAAGGAATTATAGCCATGCCATAACCAAGTGGTACTTATTTCAGGTATGGAAAGTTCATTTAGTGTTCAAAAATTAAATAATATGATCCATTACATGAATAGGTTAAAGATAATCAATAGATACAGAAAAAGCACCTCACATAATCTAACACTCATTCATGATAAAGTCTCTCAGTAAATTAGGAATAGAGCTTCCTTAGCGTGACAAAAGAAATCTACACAAATCTATGATTTAACAGTGAGAAACTAGAAGCTTTCCTCCTAAGGTAGGGAAGGAAGCAAGATTTTTCTCATACCACCCTTATGCAGTACCATCGTGTAAGTCCTAGCTAATGCAGTAAATCAAGAAAAGGAAAAGGCAAATAGATTGCCTTTTTATATACAGGTGCCTCTTGGTATCCAGTGTTTGGTTCTAGGACCCCTTGTAGATGTCAGAATCCTTGATGTTCAAGTCGCTTATATAAAACGGCATATTGGCCTTTGCACTGGTGCATACCTATAATCACAGCTACGCAGGAAGCTGAGGCAGGAACAAGGTCAAAGCCACCCTCAGTAGCTTACATCCTGCCATATACTTTTGTGTTCTTTTTTCCCCATATACTTTAAATTACCTCTAGATTACTTATAATAATGTAAACAGTTATTATACTGTGTTAAGGAATAATAACAGAAAAAAAAGCATCTAGGTATGTTCAATACAGATGCTTTTGGGGGGGGCGCTTTTTGAGACATTCTCATTATGTAGTTGTTTAGAATGGCCTTGAACTCACTATGTAGCCTAGGCTGGACTTGAACTCGTGGTGATCCTCCTCCCTCAGCCTCCTGAGTGCTGGGATTACAGGGGTACACCACCATAGCAGGCTCACAATACAGATGCTTTTTAAAAAATATTCTTTATCTGTAATTGGTTGGATTTGCAGATACAGAACCTGCAAATAAGAAGGGCCCCATAGTATAAGGTACGAACAATTAACTGTTTGAATTTAAGAAAACTTAAAAAATTGTACACTTGAAAATCATTTAAATAATACATTTTATATTTATTTTACAATTTAAAAAGCACTTATAAGGTGACTCAAATACAAGATCTACACAAGGAAAAGTACAAAATACTGGTAAAAGAACTCAAAGATCTAATAGAGGGGTTCCATATTCATGGATAGAAGTTTCAATGTTGCAAAGATGAATTCTCTCCAACTTGATATATAGATTTGTTCTGGTTTGTATTTAGATGTCCCCCAAAGCCTCATGCAGATGAGGTGGGACCTTCTTTTTCAGAAGTAGTTGAATCTGGAATGTGTGATGCTGGGGTTAAGGGGGTGTGATTACTAAACCACTGCACATGAGTGATTAGTTTGGCACTGCCCTAAATCCAGTAGTCTGAGTAAGATAAAAGGGACAGAAAGATGTTGTTAAACTCTCCTTGTGGATGCCATACTGATTCTGCTCTGCCATGCTTGCTTGTCATTCCTGCCGTGGAGCCAGCAATTATGGACTGCAACCTCTATGAACTGTAAGCCAAATAAACCCCTTCCCCATTTAACTTTCAGTGCCGGGTATTTTGTCTCAGCAACGAGAGAAAAGTTACTAATATAAGATTCAATACGGTATTTGCACAACTGAGCTAAAAACTTACAACCACATAAAACCTGCACCCAAGTCTTTACTGCACCATTATTCAGCATGGCCCAAAACTGGAAATCACCAAAGTAACCAAGGTGCTTTTCAATATGTGAATGAAAAGAAAACCTGAGGCTCCCTGGTACATCCATACAACAGAGTATTACTTAGCGATAAGAATAAATGCACAGGGCCAGGGATTTAGCTCAGTGGTTCCGCCGTCTGCCTCGCAAGCACAAGGTCCCAAGTTCGATCCCCAATAGGAAAAAAAAAAAAAAGAATAAATGTACTATCAAGTCATAAAAAGACAAGAGAAATCTTAATGCATACTACTACATGAAAAGAGGCAGTCTGAAAAAAAGCTACATATTATTTTATTCTAACTATATGCATGCCAGAAAAGATAAGACTATAGCAACAGCAGACAGCAGCGGCTGACAGGGATGTAGAGGAAGGGGAGAATTTTTAGGGCAGTGAAATGGTAGGATGGAGAATATATGTTCTTATGCCTTTGTCAAGACCCACAGAACTGTATAACAAAAAGAGTGAACCTTAATGAAACTACTAACTCTATTTAGTAATAGTGTATCCCTACTGATTGGCTCATTAACTATATCACTATAAAGCAAGATGTTATTACTGAGAAACTGTTCGGAGTGGTAGATGGGAATATGAACTCTCTCTCTTAAATGCTCAACTTGAAGTCTATTGAGTCCAGTTTTTAAAATGTAGGTTCTGTAGCCAGGTGTGCCTGTAAACCCAGCATTTGGGAGGCTGAGGCAGGATTTCAAGTTCAAGGTCAGCTCAGTCTACTGATCAATTCAAGGCCAGACTCGACTACAACAAAAAAACTACAAGCAAAAAATGCAGGTTATGAAGTAACATATGTTGGATGATATCATTTTTGTGATATGTTTGTGTATAAAATATGTCTGGAAGTTCATAACTAAAACAGTTGTTTTTAAAAAAACCTCTTGGCTTAGTTTAATACTGCTATTATTAAGTCACAGAGAAAGAAAATTAAGGAAGTAGACTATATGCAAAATATTAGCTTTGGTTGTAAGAATCAATGTACTAAAGGAAAAAAAAAGCTGAACAATTGAGAAAACTGCTACTTCAGAGTACAAAGTACAGGACATGACTCTTCTACTAACAATCTTTTCTCATAATGGCATCTGAAACGTAGCATCATTTTCAGCTGGCTTTTCCTGACATAATGACTTTTCCAATCCAAATACAAGTGTCTTGCTAAACAATATCAAATGGAACAAATCTGAATTGTATATAGCAATTTGGATGAATGTAATGTTTTGGTTTCCATAAATATTCCAAGTGAGAGATTATCAGGTAGAAGCATCATCTATGATTCTTTTTTTATTTTTTGAGACAAGGTTTCACTATGTAGTCCAAGCTAGCCTTGAACTCGTATGTGTTGTCCGTACAGGTGTGTGCCACCATGCCTGGCTTCATCTGTTATTCTTTATGCTGTGCACATGATGTCATTTCATGTTTAGAAGAGCTCTCTTATTTAGCTTCCACTTAGCTCTAAAAATGACCGTTACTCCTTTATTTTTTATGTATAATTTGACCAAGCAGGCCAGGTGTGGTGGTGCATGCCTGTAATACCAGCACTTGGGAGGCTGAGGCACGAGGATCACCATGAGTTTGAGCCCAGCCTGGGCTACATAGTTTAAGGCTTGCTTGAACTACATAGCGAGACCTTGTTTCAAAAACAAACAAACAAACAAACCAATGAACAAAAAATTAAATAGCCATGAGCTGCCTGACTGCTCCTTAGGGATAGCTCAATCCACTCAACTAGGCACTGAAAAGATTTTGCATTGAGAGGATAAAGTTCTGAGTTATTGCATCATGTCCTGGGAAACCCTTAGGAGGTTTTCTGAGCAGCTTGAAATGTATCTGATATAGTGGAGCGAGAATCACATGAACTGTAGATGACCTGTGTCTACTATCATCCTATAGCAGTTACCAGACATGAGAAAGAGCAGAGGGAGTCATGAGTGATTCATTGTTCAAAGAAACTGCAGTTTGACTTTTGAGGAATATATAATGCTATAATATAGCATAAAAATTAATGAAGAAACAGTATCAGCAAATTCTTATGAAGTACAACTTATTCTGATACTGAAGCTCAGTGCAAAAGTCCATCACCTGCCTCTACACCAAAAAGTGACTGCCTCACACTTCTCCACCCCTTCCCATGACCCTCCTGGCAGACAAAATGCCCTTACATATTTTATGTAGAAACTATATTTATAACCTTGTTTTCATTTTTTCAACTGATATACTGGATCCACACCTGCATTTCTCCCAGTGTCCTAGGTTCTCTGCAATTATTCACGTAATCCTTACATTAACTCAACAAATTGTGTATTATTATTATTATTATGTCCATTTAAGAGGTGAGGTACCAGCAGCACAGACACTAAGTAACTTGCCCAAGGTCTCACAGCCAGGCAAGTGGTAGCTTAAGATTCTAAAAATACTAAATGATAACAGTAATGCAGTTAGATGAGAAGGATAGAAAAACAGCTGATTTTTACTGAGCAGCAGTGCATGCCAGGGACTGTTCCAAGCTCTGTTTGTTCAGATTTCAGCACTCTGCATGGTGCCCACTGGTGCAGGCCAGGCACTCAGCAACTGTCTGCTGAATGGTTAACAAATGGGACAACCTATACAACTGAGAATAACTACTGCGACTTAATTCCCATGAATATTCTTTCTCAATATTGCGTGACTGAGGTACTGGGGACTGAACCCAGGACCTTCCACTAAGCTACATCCCCAGCCCTTTTCTTTTTTTAGTACTGGGAATTGAACTCAAGGCCTCGAGCTTGCCAGGCAGGCTCTGTGCCACTGAGCTACATTTCCCGGCCCCACCAGCCCTTTTACAAGGTGTGCTTTCTCAATAGTAGGAAAAAAAAATCTTATTTCCAATTCTAATCCACCCCAAATTTTATGTAGATAATTCACATTATATTTAATTTCCTTATTACCCTGAAAATTAAAAAATATATTCTTCTTGAAATATATTGCTGTAAATTCTTTGTGTAATGAAAGACCTATCTCAATTAATGCTTTATAGCCCTTTGTGCAAATTAGGATACAAAACCTAGCATAGTGCTTTAGCTGCTTAGAAATCTTCTATATTGTAAAACCAGGGAATTTTGAGGACACAGCCTATACCTAATAATCCCCTTAGCATTGTGTCTATAAAGTTCTTTCAGATTCCCTAGCTTCATAACATTTCATCCTGTTGTACAGCACCACCCACAAACCAATTTTACCTGTCTCTTCCTAGGCTTCTAATATGCATTTCTGCCCCAGAGAATTAATGTTTGAAATCGTCAAAACTTACAGCACCCTTTAAATGTCATTTAAGGCGTATGTATCTCTTTTTCCTGGGGATCTTGGGACAATTTCATGACCTTGCCGGGTTAACTGCTTCAGCATATTTTGAAGATAGGGCTGGACGTCTTTCCCTTTCTCACCAACAGGTCTTTAAAGTCCCTTCTGCACCCACGACCATCAGCTTATCAGACACTTAATTTTGTTCACCTCCATTTCTCCAGTATTCAGCAAACCACCTGCTACACTGTGTGTACACTGAAACGATGAGATCTTAAAGGATCACTCTGCCCCGCACTGGAATGCTTCAAAAGGCATCAAGGACACACAGTACAAATTGGCGTCCCCCTTGGCTTTTTCTGCATATCCATCACCTTGCCGGCCTGCTAAAGACTTCCCTGGCCTTGGTGCCGAGTACGCAGCAGAAGCTGAGGAGGTATTTATCAGAAGGATGAATTCAAGATTGCCCCAACATTAACCTGGACTGAGGGTTCAGTTTCGAGGTCCCAGGGGACCCTCCCAGCCTCAGCGGACGTAGCATGACCTTCCTTGCTCCTCTGACCCCGGCTCCGTCCCTTGCGCGCGCCCTTCCCGCTCTGGGGCCGCTTCCTGCAGCCCAAGCAACCGGGGTACTGCTCTGCCCTGCGACCCTGGGTCCGTCCAACACGCCCCCAGCCCTTCCATCAGCCCATATGACTGAGCGTTTCCATCCCTCGCAATCTTCCCAACCCTCCCGCAAGCTGCCATACCATTGAGGCTGCAAGGCCCAGGCCGACACCCCAACGACGTTCGCCCGAGAGAACATGGCAGCAGCTTTGCTTGAAGGTCGGGCAGACAAACCTCGTTGCGCACGCGCCCCTCCCAACTTCACTCGCGCCTTCGATCTCGTTTCCTAGAGCCTGAAGAAGGGAAGTCTCGCGAGAGTTGGTGTCCGGCCTTTCCAGGCCCTACCTTTTTCGGGCTGTCAGCTTTGTCCCGCCTACCGCCGCAGTCCACTTCCGTTTCCGGTCGGTGGGGTTCCCTTCTCCCGAAAGCAGTCACCTCAGTAGTTGAGATGGGGAAGTCAGATTTTCTTACCCCCAAGGCCATCGCTAATAGGATTAAATCCAAAGGGCTTCAGAAGCTGCGCTGGTATTGCCAGATGTGTCAGAAGCAATGCCGGGACGAGGTAAGTGGGCTTAGGATGGCCCCATGTCTCGCGGAGGGCCCTACTGGAAATCCAGGTTCAACTCCGGACGCTGATGAGCGCGCGCGTCTCGGGTTCCCGGTCGTGAGATTTCTGGGATTTCTGACGGAGTCAACTATTCGACCCATCACAGCTGTCTTTTCCTGCCATCTGCAGTCCTAGTGGGGCCCCTGTGGTCTGTTACACCTTTTTCTTCGTCGTTCTTCCTCCAAAAGAAATGAATCAAGAGGTCTTGCAGCTTTCGTAGAGGCTCAATTAGCGAGTGTAGTGCAGGATGCCCGGGAATTAACAACAACCATCATCTCTGACTTTTGAGAGAAACAGGATGATTAGGAGTCACACCTCTTCGGAATCGGGTGAAAAAGGAAAACAAGACTCAACTAAAAAGTGTTTATTAGGCACTTACAATTCAGGGTCCAGAATAACACTGTGTTTAAAATGATGGACTGACCTGGAGTCAGACCGTCCCAATAATGAAGTCAGGCGGCGCCACTTTATAGCGATATGATCTTGGGCTAGTTGTGTTCTCTTTACTTATCTGTAAATCGGGAATAGTATTTGTACCTACTTTTAAAATTGTTATTGAGTTTTAAATAAGTGAATTATCTATAAAGTGCCTCAGAGTCAGGTAGATCTTGAAAGGTTTTATATATTGTGCTGTGGAGTTTGTACTTTGTCTCATTAATGAGGTGGGTGGTGGAGCCCCATTGAGGAGAACTGAGAGCAGGCCACTTCATGGGGCATTTTTCTCTGGGGATTGGATTGAGCAAGAGTGGAAGAACACTGAGGCAATAGGACAAATCTAATCCAGTGCTTCTTTCTTTCATTTCTCTTTGTATTTAAGTCAAGGTGCTGTTCTCATACAGAAAAGTAGACACTGGTACAATGACTGTACATACATCCATTCCCCTGTATCTCAGTCTGCCTGGCCTAGTGTAACAATACAACAGAAACTTATTTTTCACAGTTTTGGAGGTTGGAAAGCCCTAGTTCGGGAGGCTGGCATGGTTGCATTCTAGTGAGAGTCCTCTCCCTATTTCTGTAGACCTCAGTTCCTCTGGAAATAAAAAAAGAAAAGCATCCTTAGGCTCTTGCAAGGGCCCTAAGCTCTTCATGGGGTTGTACCCTCAGGGCTTTATCTAAACTTAATTACTTCCCAAAGGCCCAGCTTCCTAATGCCATCCCATTGCAGTTAGAGTTTCAGTATATGAATTTTGGGATTCCATGATGTCCTGACATGTCATTTTTTGCCATATGTCTTAGTTACTTTTCTCTCCTTGCTGAGACAAAATACCCAACACCCAAAGTTAAAGGGGAAAGGTTTATTTAGCTCACAGTTTGTAAAGGTTTCAGTCTATAATCAGCTGGCTCCAAGGCAGGGTGGCACTTGGCAGAGGGGCAACAGTTCATGGTGGCTGGAAGACTGCAAAAGCAAAAAGAAACCTTAACAGCATCTTTCTGCCCCTTTATTCAGATTACTTAGGGTGGATAGCACTCATACCTTTAATCCTAGGGCCCTCTGTGCCTAGCATTGCACCATGAATCAATCACACACTCTAGATTGAGCCACCTCTGAAAAAGCCCCACCTAAGACGGCATGAGGCTTTGGAGGGAAATCTAAACACAAGTCATATTTCCTTTATTTCAGAAACATTTTAAATATCAAGATATTTCACCTCTAAATACTTAAATATGTACATAAAATCTCAGTACTTTTGATATAACTACAATATAGGTTAATATATCATCAATATAACAAAATTAATAAAATTCCTCTATATAATCCGATACAATGAAGGCGAACCTTTTAGAGCTTTCACTGATACAAATAACCCACTGTAACACACATGGCATAGGTTTGCCACCACTGATCTGATACATACTCATTCACAGTTCCTTAGTTGTCCCCCAGTTGTTTTTTAAAGCAGTATTTTTCTTTGGTACTGGGGATCAAACTCAGGACCCTGCGCTTGTGAAGCAGGTGGCAGAACCACTGAGCTAAAATCCCCAGCTTAAAGAAGTTTTTAAAAACCAAGATCCAGTCAAAAGTCCTGAATTGGATTTAGTTGCTGGGACTTTTTGTTCTTTTTTTGAAATATAAAATATCTTTATTTAAAGTTTCTGGAAAAACGAATTATTTGTAAATGGCATACAAGCTAATAAAAAACAAATTCCAAATTGCTAGACATGCAGACTGAGTACAAGGAATGAATTTGTAATGGGCTCTGAGCATTTTGCCCGACTGTCAGATTTCTTCCCACATGAAAACTATCACTTGATACTTACATGTCCTAATAACCTAATATCTATGTCCTTTAAATGCCTTTTATATCTTATTGTACTGCATTCATTCACAAAATTTCCATGTCAATAGATGCTCCTTTTGTGCCAAGTTTTGGGAAACTAGGTTCAATGCAATTAAATACTCTGAAGAGCTTATATTTCTAACAACTCTGTGGTTTTTCTTCCCCTAAACTGGCCTAATCTGTTTAAATATTTTTTTACTTTTATACAGGGACACCAAGTCTCAAGGGATGACATTACTCAGATAGCCACAGTTATATATGTGAATATGTGAGGCTCCTTGTTTCGAGCTACTACTCATTGGTAGAGGAACTGAGCTCCCACCTAACCATTTCTTCATCTCTGACGTGGGAGAACAGTACCTACCTCAAAGATGTAAGAGTTAAGTGAAAGAGGTCCACGAAGCACTGCCAAATTGCCCTGTCGCCACCAGAGCTGTCCTCCTGCTTTAACTCTTGTGGCTGTGTATGTACACATTTTGCACTCATGTTCAAATCTTTCGTTAAAGTGCTTTGGACAGTACCACAAGAGATGTTCAGATCTTGAGAAATTTTCCTATTTGTCAGGCATTTATTTATTTGATCAAATCATTTTGCTTACTCTTTTAGCATTCTCTTGGGTTTTTGATGTTGAAGGACGTCCCAATCTCTTTCTGTCGTTAACAGATTCACAGCCCTTACAAAATTGCTCAAACCACTTTCTTGGTTACTGCAGATCACCGTTAACTAATTTGAACATTTCATGTGTTTCTTTTGCACTTTTTTTTAGTTTGAAACAAAATTTCACATTAATGTGTTTGTGATCCATCATTTATGGCACTTTTTAAAAACACACCTTCTCTGCACCATAGCTCAGACTGACTGAACAAGTTGAAACTTGTTGCACACTGTCCCTAAGGTTCCATGTACTCTTCTCCTGTTGAATGTCCATGCCTTTCTGTTGAGTGGCCAAATGTGTTCATTGTTTTATAACACCACATACGTTTAAGAATAGCTTACCTTGTTAGAGGCACTTTCCTGTTGTAACTATAGAGTGACAACTGCTGTCAGCTGAAACACCAGCATGAGTGCACCCCAGCTTCAGTAGCTTGTAGCTGAGATTTTCAGCCTGCACTCAGAACTCAGGCTGTGACCTCCGCATATGTTGGAGACAAACTCCCAGGGCCCAGGGTTGGTTACAAGGTCTACCTGGAACCTGCTAAAAAGTACTGGTGATAAAAAATAAAAAATAAATTTAAAAAAAGTACTGGTTGTGGGGTGGGGGAAGAGGGTGGGTGGGTGGTGTTAGCTCAGTGGTTCTGCCGCCTGCCTTGTAAGCGCAAGGACCCGAGTTCGATCCCCGGAACCAAAAAAAAAAAAAAAGTACTGGTGGATCCTCCTGTTTGTCCCAGAACAAAACAAAAAAATCCCAAACAGGAGCCTGTGCATAATACTCTATGAAGTAGCTGCTCAGTAAGTATTGGTTAAATGAGTCCAAAAAATAAAATGACCTTTCTGTTACTGTGCTTAGTAATGTTTGTTATTAACATCTGTTTGTTTGGGGTTTTTTTGGTACCGGGGATTGAACTCGGGTCCTTGCACTTGCACAGCAGGCGGTGAAACCACTGAGCTAAATCCCCAGCCCAACATCTGGTTTTATGCAGCATTATTTTTCAATCTCTCTGATCTCAGAGATTGTTGATTACCAGATTTCCAAAACTCAACTTCATAAAAAGTATAAATAAAAAAACTATAGGGTGGTTGTTGCTAGTGACTAGATTTTTATGATTTATCATTAAAGAGCAGATTTTTTAGGGCTTAATTAAATACTTCTATTCAATGTCCAGTTTGATGATATAAATCATAATTTAACTACTACTTTTTTATTTTTTGTAGAATGGCTTTAAGTGTCATTGTATGTCAGAATCTCATCAGAGACAACTATTGCTGGCTTCAGAAAATCCTCAGCAGTTTATGGATTATTTTTCTGAGTAAGTAACTCAAAGACATCTTTATCTCATAAACTTGATTCAGTTAGACATTTAATGGGTGTTTGATATTTCACATATTGAATGTCTGTTATTCTTTACATGTTAAAATGATAGCTGTTTTCTCTGTGCTCAATTTTATCTTTTAGAAATTTATCTTAGTGTGAAATTGTTACAAATGTGTCCTCTCATCTAATTGTCTTTTCTTCCTTCCCATTTCAAATGTTCAAAACTATAAAACTACCTTTCATAGAGGAAAAACAGCACAGGCTGTTCTGTCAGCTCTGACTTCAAATCCTGCTGTACTCAGGAGCTGTGGAGGATCCCTCTGGATGGGTTTTCTGTGTTTAGTCTCCTTATGTGTGAGATGGCACTAAAAATATACCCCTTCCATGTATTGTTCATCTTTCGAGGGTTTTTTGGAAAATCAAGTTAACACTGTTAAAATTCCTAGAAGAGTACCCAATACTCAATTAAGATTAGCTGTTAATTATTGTCATTACTATTAATGTGCTTCTTTGAATCTTTTTGTTTCCAAACTTCTAGACGTCTTGGTCTGAGAACCCTTTCCACTTATTGATGATTGAAGACCTCAAAGAATTTTTTTTTTTATGTGCGTTGTACGTATCAACACTTAGAAATTAAAACTGAGAAATGTAATATTTTTTATGTACTAACTCAGGTTCAAATAAATGTTTGTGATGAAAAAATATTTTCTGAATAAAAAAGCATATAACATTTTGCAAATCTCTTTAGCAATGTTTCACTTAATAAAAGGCAGTTGCATTCTAACATCTACATTTAGTCTGTCATGAAATGGTGTCTGGATTGAAGCACATAAAGAAAATCCAGCATTTACTTAGATGCATTGTTAGAAGGGGGAAGTATTTTAATAATCTTTTCAAATATTCTCAGATATTCTTCTTTGATAACTACATCAAAACACAATGTGTGTCAGCTTCTCAAAGATTAGTTGCAATGTAGAATCTGAAACCAGATCTGTGAACTTTTGTACTGTTTCCTTAAAATCTATGAGTCTGTCTTTTGAGCAGACCTTGTCCTCAGATATGACATTGTAATGTATTAGTCATTAAAAAAATACAGGTTCACTGAGTTGCCCAGATCTTCCAAATGGTGACACATTTCACCTTACAGTGTCATCAAATCATATTCATTAATGTCAACATTGATGTCATCAGAACATCTGTAGGTATTGGGAAGTATGGCAACATTATATTGACAGATACTGGTTTACCAAAATTCTCCTTGTTGCTTGAGAGCTTAAATTTTATCATTGGCAGCAAACACTGTCAGTTCTTTTCCTTCATGTGTAGGCTCTCTTTGTTTATTTTTCAGAAAATATATTCCAAATGGCCAATTTGGAACAATGATAGTTTATAAGTCAGTTATCTTTTCAAGTAAAAACTAGTGTCCCGTGATAAATATTTCAGCTCACCGCTCAGTCAAGGTACTTTTCTCACGACAACTAATGTACAGCAACAGCAGCCACGATGGTTCATTCGTATTTCTCATTTCAGCACAGAAAATTAGACATGTTCTTAAGAGCTGAGATTTAATAATTTATTTAAAATGGAATTTTACTGCTTCACCAAGGACATTCTAGATGAAATTAACTATAGCTTTTCTTCTGAGTGCATGATGTTGAAGGATCCATCATCTGTTGGTGCAGTTTGGCCTTAGCCCACTTCCTTGGCTTCTATGCTGAGCTGCTAGCATGTTTGCCCTCCACTGCTTGTCAGTCATCAGTGCAAGTAGCACAGTGACAAAGGAAAAATTGCTTATCCATGACCCACCTAGAACTGCATTGAAGACCAACAGGCTACATGTGCTGCACTTCTGACAAGGCTGTCTCTACTCACTGCCTTTCTTCCCACTTCCATTCACTTTGTCTGCTGACTTCTTCCCCTTTAGTCTCCGGAAGAGTCACTTGTGCCTTTTTCCATCTTCATCTTTCTTGATCTTTCTGCAGTGGATAAAGCTTGTAACTCTTCACTGGAACACTTCTGTTTCATCTTCTTTCATGGTTTTCCTGCTTGTACTTCCTTTGTACTTTCTCTCTTCACTAACTCCTGTTTTAGCCTTAGATCCTCAAATGTAGAAAGGTTCTTCAGGGTGCCCCTTTGACTTCTTTTCATCCCATGCCACAGTCTCCATGACTCACAGTAGTCTTTTAACTGTTACCTTTATGCTTAGATGGCTCCTAAATTCTGATGTTCATCCCTGACATCTTTCTTAAACTAAAGATATTTTTTTCCTTGACCACTCTAATCTGTATTTCTGAAGACTGTTTCAGAGCCAGCATTTCTAAAATTGAACTCAGTATCTCCATCTCCCCTGGCCTATTTCTTACCCTGTGTTGTCTAATAACTATTTACCCAGACTCCTGAACTGTAGACGTTGAGTCCTCTTGGAATCGCTTCTTGTGGATTCTCCTTCATACTGTCTTTGAAGCATTTGTGCTTCCCGTTCTCACAGCCCTAGTAAGTACTTCTCACCATCTCTCACTGAATTTTTCAGTGACTTCCTCACAGCGTCCTAACGTACACTGTTGGCCCCTCCTCTGTGTGTTTTATAGCAGTAGTTCACAAATCACTGTGAGCATCAGAACCAGTCAGTTGCAGTGCTCAACAGTGACAACTTCTGACTCCGCAAACCTGTCCACTTTGAGTGACAGTGATACAGTTGGTTTGGGGACCACAAGTGGAGAATTGTTGTTCTCTCCACTGTGATTATCTTTTTAAATTACAGATCTTAAAAAATTAATTTCCCAACTAAATTATTTAGTCCTTTTCTATTACCTTCATAAAATGCAACCTATTTAGCATGACATTCAAGGTGCTGTAAAAAATTATTACCTTCCAGTCACTTTCTGTCCCTTAAGTCTATTCCACCCCTACTCTCAACCTCATTTTTCATTGCCCTAACCTTTTGTCAAAGTAGCTTAAATGTCATTTCTCAAATGTGTTTTGCTTCCAGGGTCCTTTGCTAGCTGGGAATAGCCTTCCTTCCTTTCTGTGTATAAAAATCTTATTTATATTTCACCATCCATATTAAATTATCTCTTGGCATTGCCTCTGCTCTTTTAGTAAGATATTGTTACATTGCTTTTTTAGTTTAACTTGTTATTATTGGTTCTGCTAGGTTATAATCTGCTTGTTTACATATGTTTATCTGGCAGTTAATACAGTGTACTTATTTCAGAGGGGCATATTAAGTGGCATTTTCACATGGAATAAGGACAGTTTTGTATCACAGGTAGAATGGACCTATTATATCATGCTCAGTAGCACTGACAGACTTTGTGAAAAACTCTCTGTAAAGTGAGGTGGTAACTTGTTTTTTTTGGTACTGGGGATTGAACTCAGGACCTTGTGCTTGCCAGGCAGGCGCAGTGCCGCTGAGCTAAATCCCTGGCCTTGAGGTGGTAACTTTATTGTGGCTGCTTTACCCCAGGACAAAATATTCAACTTCAAAATGACTTTTACCATTAATCCTTGAAAACTGTCATCTTTTGGATTTTTTCCTTGTTCACATTTTGCAGGTTCCTAATAATCAGTTAAATTTTTCATATATCATTTGGACATTAAAAGTGTATGACTGCACCGGGGATTTAGCTCAGTGGTTCCACCGCCTGCCTTGCAAGGTGAAAGGTCCTGAGTTCGATCCCTGGTACAAAAAAAAAAAGCATATGACTGCTTAAATTTCAGGAAGATGATGCTATATATTTATAGAAAGTACCTTAATGCTTTCCTTTCTTTCTTCACTAGGGAATTCCGCAATGACTTTCTAGAACTTCTCAGGAGACGCTTTGGTAAACATCTTAACTACTGTGTAAATAATAACTTCACAATAGTATAGTCTTCTTAGGATCAACAGTGTTGTATTTCTTCTTAGGCACCAAGCGAGTCCATAACAACATTGTCTACAATGAGTACATCAGCCACCGAGAGCACATCCATATGAATGCTACTCAGTGGGAAACACTGACTGACTTTACGAAGTGGCTGGGCAGAGAAGGTAAGAAGAGATTATTCCAATAGTTGTTATTGACAGGAGAAAAAAAACCTCTCAATTCTAAATTCATACAAAAAAGAATGCATAGGGCAATATAAAAACTGAAGGAGAAGTTGGGAATGGTGGTGCACACCTGTAATCGCAACATGCTGAGAGGCTGAGGCAGGAGGATTACAAGTTTGAGTCCAGCCTGGGCAACTTAGCAATTTAGCAAGACCCTGTCTCAAAATTAAAATAGGCCTGAGATATAAGCTCTGTGTGAATCCCCTAGGTTCAGTACCCAGTACTTTAAGAAAAACTGGAGGAGAACATACTGTCCTAGGGTTGATTTTGCTTATTATAGTTGATCATGAATATTTGGAATAATTCTTTTGACAATTCAAAGATTTATCACTAGAGCATCTTTTAGGTGGAGAGTTATTAGCAATCTCATCCATTCTTCCCTCCCATATATTTTTTTTTTGGTACGAGGGGTCAAACTCAGGACCTTGTACTTGCCAGGCAGCCACAGCACCACTGAACTATATCCCCAGCCCCTTCCCTCCCATATTTATTTAACTTTACCAAAGTTTTCTTACCCCATCTTAAGGTGATTTTTAAAAATATTTTCTTTTTCCATTTCCAGTCCTCATACGATGAGAAGTTAGGAAGAGAAAGGAGTTTTAAGCCAGTGTACTTTTTATTCGATGTGTTACTTTGTTCCATTTCAAGTTAACAGAGAGCATCATGCTGTCATTGGATATTAGATGCATAGGTGTGGGAGAAAATTACTATGTAAGATAATGCTTTTTCATGTAGTTCCCTTGTTTAAATATGTTGCCTCAGTGCAGCTATGTAAAAATTATGATAGTTTTTTCTGTTTAAAGAGATAAAATGCTACTTGTATCTGAGTTTCATTACATGTAAATATGAAAATTTCATGTGCTTCATGAGTTGGTATTTGATGAAATGAGAAAATATGCAAAGATGGAACATGTTTATATTTACATTTTGCTTTGATTGTATACAAATTTATATTGTCTGTTGTTTTCTTAAGGCTTGTGCAAAGTGGATGAGACACCAAAAGGCTGGTATATTCAGTACATAGACAGGGACCCCGAAACTATTCGCCGGCAACTGGAACTAGAGAAGAAGAAGAAGCAGGACCTTGATGATGAAGAAAAAACTGCCAAATTTATTGAAGAACAAGTGCGAAGAGGTCTGGAAGGGAAGGAGCAGGTGGGCAGCAATATTATTCAGAAGGGCAGTATCAAAATGTCTAAGGAAGTAAAATTGCTTGTGTTTTAAAACATTGAATTGAGATTTAAGTGTACCTTAGGGAGAGAGGGTGGTGTGATGTAAAAGCATATGCTTTGGAGTTGAGGCAAACTTTACTTCAATTCTTGACTTACTGACTTCATTCTCTTGCATATTTATATAAGCTTTCTGAACCTCAGTCTCCTTAGCTCTAAAACAGACAGTACTTAGGGAAGACATAAAAGTAGATCATTTCGGCTGATCGTAATTACCGAAATGCTAGAGATAAACAGGTGTGGGTGAACATTATTTCATTCCAGAGAAGGCAAAGAATGTTTTAAGGTAGATGAACCCCTGAGCCAAGGTTTTTGAAGAAAAAATGGATGAGAGTCAGGTAAATGGGCAAAGGAGGGTGTGGTAAAGGGGTTTAGTGTTAGAATAATGAGACCAAGACATTTATTTCTGTAGATATTTTTGGTGCCTCTTGTGTACCAGGACTCTTCTAGGTGCTGGGGACACACAGTGAACCAAAGATGTAAAAATCCTGCCCTCATGGGGCTTGCATTGTAACAGTTGTGAGCAGGAAAATACAGCCTGATGTATAAGTGAAATTATTAGTTATTTGGTGTTTGAAAGCTTTATTGAGCTCTAACAAAGTTGCAATAAAGTGTAAGACATTCATTAATCTTACATGTATAGTTTATTGAACTTATGCGTATATGTAGGGGGGAAGAGAGAAAGAGCAAGCAAGCAGGTGAGTGAGGGAGAGCCTGTATAGTCACACTAGATAGGCACAGAGCATTTTTAGTATCCCAGAAGCTTCCCTCATTCCTGTTCCCACTCAACACTCCATTACCTCGAAGTAAGAACTTTCTGATGTGCCACTTTTGATTATTGGTTAGTTTAGACCATTCTTAAACCTCGTATAAATCTAATCATACTATATGTTCTCTTTTGTGTCTCAACTTTCAAAACTCAAACATAATGTTGTGCATTTCATCCATTTCTTTCTTATGTTTCATTCTTTTTTAAAATTTTGTAAACAGATGTATAAAAGCATAAAAATTGTGTATATTATTGGGTATCATGTAATGTTTTAATACATGTATACAGTTGTATAATCAGGGTAAATGTATTTATCTCCTCAAACATCTCATTCTTTATTTTTAAATTGGTGTATGATAACCCATTTTACGATTCCAATGTAATTAATCCATTTTTCTGCTGAGGAATATTTGGCTAGATTTCAGTTTTTCACCAGTATGAAGACTGTTGCTCTGGTCATTATTGCACAAGTCTTGTTGAAGCCATTTAATGTAGAATGGTGCAGGAAGTAGGAGGCAGTAAGACTTAAGATACCAGTTTATCAGTCACCTTTTATATCATGTTAATTGAGCTTCTTATAAGTGAAAGTGTTCATTATGGTATACTTCCATCAGTACACATGTATTCACATAATCCTTAGGAGTTTTCAACACTAAACTAAAACAAGAATCGTTTAAAAACTGCTGAATTATAAAATTTAAACAACTCCTTAAGGTGAAAGCTCTTTATTCTTGAAATTCCCCCCACCTTTTTAAAATTTAAATTTCTGTTTTCAGTTAATCAGAGAAAATTTAATTTCATATTGTGGAAATTAATAGTCATATCTTCTTGTATAGAAGAAAGTGGGGAAAATAGTTTACTTTTTGGAATAACATTGTTTGGTAGCATTTTACTTACTATTGCTAAAACTTTCAAGTTATTTTGTACTACAGCTACAAATAGTATCTTTATAGAAAGGCAGGCATCCTCATTCAACATTTAAGTATATCAGTTATAAGTAAGATTATTTTCATTTCTCTTGCCATGTGAAAGTTTACTATAGACATGACCTAAGAAAAGAATATTTTAGTTAGACCTCAAGAATATCTTTTTTTTAATTAGTAGAAACAATTAATATTTATAGATCACATACTATGGAAAACACTGTTAAGTGTTTTCTACATCCTTTATTTAATCCTTCATAATGGTCACCTTTGGGGCCGGGGATTTAGCTCAGTGGTTCTGCTGCCTGCTTCATAATCACAAGGTCCTGAGTTTGATCCCTGGTACAAAAAAAAAAAAAAATTGCTATGCATAGTGGCCACCTTTCCACTTGCTAGGACAAAATACCTGACACCTGCAACATAAAGAAAGGCTTATTTGGGCGCCCAGTTTCAGAATGTTACAGTCCATGGTTGGCTGGCTCTAAGACTGAACCATCATGGCAGAGGAAAGCTGCTCAGGTCGTGGCATCTGGGAAGCAGAGAGCAGGGGAAGACCACCAGAGAGGACTAAGCCAGTGACCAGATATAGTCCCCAAGTTCACACCCCCCTGACCCACTTCTCCAAATAGGCCCCACCTCCTAACAGCCTATTCAGCTATGAACTCATTGATGGCTTAGCCCATTGATGGGGTTAGCACCCTCAATATATGAGTATTTGCAAGACTCTTCATATTTAAACTATAACACCTCCATGTGTTAGCACCTTGTGCCTCCTTCTTAATAGGGGTAATAGCATTTAAAGTCTACTCAAATGGGAAAATCTTTTCATCTCAAAATCTGTAACTAAGTCTGATTTTTAGAAAGCCTTTTTTCCAAATACGGTAGCATTTATGGATTCCAAGGGTGAGGATTTGATATCTATGAGAGTCTACTTAGCCTGCTGTATTCTTATGTCAAGCCTTGGTATTATTGTTAGTAAAATATTCGTTTTATTTGTCCAAGCTCTGTGAATTCTCTCATTTATATTACTGTGTAAATAGTATCACAGGTAATAGAATTGAAAGACTCATCTAAATTTTTTTCCCTGAGATGATGGTGTGTATTTATAGGGTTGGAGATCTATTCTTCTGCCGACTTACCTCTCATATATGTAAAACTTAGAATGAACAAAATGATGTAGATATTAAAATGGGCATTTTAGGTGATGTGGAGGCATAAAAGTGCTCTCACAATCTAGTCACCACCCAGGAGTTTCTTCAAGTTGTTATCCCATTTGAAAGATTGAATAACTGAGACTTAAGGAAGATGATGAAACTGAGAGAGATTATAAAGCTAATAAGTTAGAGAGGTAGGTTTAATATGCAATTTTGTTTTAGTTTAGTCTTAGGCTCTCAGTCATTATACTAGATTATCCTACATCCAGAAGTTTTGCTTTTTAAAGTAGTTCTGTAGTTAATGATTCCTAAAGTTCATTGCCTTACCTTTTTGTTGTAGTTTTACTGTTTACATTGTAATCAAAACAAAAAGTGTAGGCAAGCCTCTGCAGTTTGGTATTAAAAAACTATTTTTTTTTTTTTGCTTTAGAATAATTGTTAATTGGGGAATATCTGCTGTGTATATAATTTCTTAGTTCTAGGATCATAGTCACCTTAGAGTTTGCCTCATAACAAGGTAGCAAGTCATAATGTAAGCTATTGAATGTGGATACGGTAGTAAATGCCCTGTAAACCAAATTGCTCTTGCTCTTTCTCTCTTTCAGGAGGCCCCTGTCTTTACAGAATTAAGCAGAGAAAATGATGAAGAGAAAGGTAGTTTAAATTTTCCTTCCGTTTTTTGGAAGCTTAGATGCTTTTGTATTGGCTTTGCTGAAAGCTAGCAGCATGTCTAGGAACAAGACATTTACTCTGTCAGTTACAGTGTTCTTATCTTTAAAATGAAAAAATAATATTATGAATTAGAGGAATGCTTTCAGACATAAGTAACAAAATGGACTGAAATTAGCCTAAATGGTGAGAAATTATCTTGCCATAATAAGAATCCCAGAAGTGCAGTGATTACACATGTCCTGCAGAACAGGGTAGCTGCTGGCAGCCCTCACATCCAGACTCAGCATTTCCCAAAGGATGGCAGAAAACATCTCTTCTGCAGCCCATAAGGGCAAGGAGGCTTTTCCTGAAGCACACTTCTCTTCCCAGTGGAATTCTTTTCAAATGTCATTGGCCAAAACTGCATCACATGTCTACCTTAAAAGCAGTCACAGGGATTATACTGATTGCTTTAGTCAACCAGAATTTACCCCAGAGCTGAAGATAGTGTTCTGTCACTTGAACCACTGGCCAGAGGTGTGGACCCCTAAGCAAAGCAAGAGTACTGGTACCAAGGGAAAGCGGGGGTGGAGCAGCCAGGCAGCCAGTGTTGTCTGGTAGCCAGCATAATGTGTAAGGCCCTTCCCAGCTCACAGGCATCAGGCAGGGAACTTTTATAGGAATCTGTGGCCTCTGGAGAGGAGCATTTTAGCCTCGTTTATTAGAAATATATGTGAATTCCTATGTGAATACCTAAGGAATATTATCTGAGAAGTTTTATTATAATCCCTCCAAAAGAAATATATATA
>NW_004624775.1:2711577-2731166 GCF_000247695.1 Heterocephalus glaber | reverse complement strand
TTTGGTACTGGGGATCGAACTTGGGTCTTTCTGCTTGCGAGGCAGGCAGCGGAACCACTGAGCTAAGTCCCCGGCCCAACTTTTTGTGGAATATTGGTTACTGTGGTTTAAAATATTGTGACTCATTTCTTTCTGGTTATAGTTTTATTTTCAGTTTGTGTTTGTTGTTTGATTAGGACTTTATTTTTTCTTTTATGAAATGATTCTGTTTTGAGGAATGACTCATTTTATTTTTTTGAAATGGGAATCTCACCCATCTGTGCCCTAGCTGGCCTGGAACTCCTGGGCTCAAGCAATCGTCATGCCTCAGTCTTCTGAGTAGGTGGGACTACAGGCAGATGTCACTGTATTCAACTTGAAAAGGCATATTATGATGAAATGCCTCATATCAATAAATGTACAGTTCTCTGTGAATTGTCCTCTAATTAATGGTTCTTTCTGCATTACAATAATAGTATTTATTTAGGTATCACAGCCTACTTCCCACAATTTAAATGTTAATTACCTGTACAATTGTGATTTCCTGAGAACAGAGAGTAGGTTATCAACCTATCTCATTACACAGTGCAGTATGAATTCCTGTAGAATAATGGTGTTTATTTGGGAATAGAATAACATTGCAGTAGGAATATGCATACCATAGTAAATTATAAGAGTATTCTAGGAGGTAAAGGCAAGGGGACATTATTAAAGGCAAAAATAAAGAAGATTACATAAAATATTTTAAAGCAATACTCCTCAATCACATAGATTAATAACAAGGATGGCACCCTTCACTCAAGGTTGCACAGTTGCTAGGCAGGTATCTGTGCAGAAGCATTTTTTTGTATAAGGTTGCAGTAGCCATTGTAGAAAGTTGTGATTTGGGCAGAATTTTTATGATAATTATCATCAGACAGTCATGCATAAGGACATTTCTAGCCTTCATAACCTCTTAGCTTTATTTTTTAGGGTTGATACAAATGACTCCATTTTTATTCTGATAACTTTCACACTTTCCATTCTTTTCTTTGTTATTTCTCTGCATAGATGAGTATGTATTAAGATTGGTTCTACTGGGCTCCAAAATTGATCACTCTTTTATTAGTTTTATGTGGCTACTAATATGTAACAAATTACCACAAACAAAGGTGGCTTAAAATAACAGAAATGTGTCTCTCTAGAGGGCAGAATTCTGAAATCAGAATCACTGGGTTTGGCGTATTGTGCTCCTTCCAGATCCTCTAGGGGAGAATCTGTTCTTTGTCTCTTTCAGTTTCAGTGGCTACTGGCATTCCTCAGCTTGTGATTTCACTCTTCTGGTCTTCAACACCAATATCTTCAAACTTCTTTTCTCTATCTTTACATCACCTTCTTTATTAGTCAGCTTTCTGTTGCTGGGACAAAATACCCATTATAAACAACTTAAAAGAAAATCGTTTATTTCAACTAATGGTTTCAGAGGTTTCAGTCCATGGTCAGCTGGCTCCAAGACTGATTCTGCTTTTTCTTTATAAATTTGACTGCTCTAGGAATCTCATAATTAGTTGTGTTGTTTTTTTTTTTATGGTACCAGGGATCAATCTCAGGACCTTGTGCTTGCCAGGCAGGTATGGCACCACTGAGCCACATCCCCAGCCCACCTCATATAATTAGAACCATGCAATATTTGTCTTTTTGCATTTGGCTTATTTCACTTAGCATAATATCTTCAGAGTTTACCCACGTTATAGCTTGTGGCAGAATTTCATTCCTTTTTAAGGCTGGTATCCAGTTGTATGGATATTCCACATCTTGTCATCCACTGATGGACATTTGAATTGTCTCTGTCTTTTGGCTATTGTAAATACTACTACTATAAACCCTGGTGTATACAGACCTGTTCTGAGTTGCCGTTCTCAAGGTTTTTTTGCATATATACACACAAATGAAACTGTTAGATGAAATAGTCATTCTATGTATAGTCTTTTGAGGAACTGCTATATCATTTTCCTATAGCACCTGCAGAATTTTATATTCCTGCCAGCCAATTCCCAAGCATTCCAATTTCTCCACATCCTCACCAATACTTTTTATTTTATGTTTTTTTTATAACAGTATGAAGTGGTATTTTGTTGTAGTTTTGATTTGCATTTCTTTTGTGAACAAGTGAGGAGAAGGTGTAATCACTAAAATGAAAAAGAATCACTCCTAACTTCCTTTTTGCCAGATTTACTAGTGGCTAGTGTATAGATATACTGTTACTGATGATTGAGTTCCTGGCTTAAGGTACATTTAAACCTAAAGAGAATTTGAGTAAAAAGTTGAGAAGTTTCTCTGTGTGTGGACATAATCAGTTCAAAACCAAAGCACATCATGTACAATTGCGCTTGGGAATCAGAACTTAAAAATATGTTCTCTAGATTGAAGTTGTGAGACAAATCCTGTAAATGAAGTTTAAAACTGACAGTTTGGTAGAGACAACAATTTCTATAAAGACAAAGAGGAGAGTCTTGAACTATAATGTATTATATAGAAAAGATATAGGAATTTTAGTTGACTTTAAAGTGAATGTGAGTCATTAAAGTATCCTGGCTTCTAATAAATTTAATGCTACCTTTAAATTCACTAAAAATAAAAGTCCAAATAAAAGAAAGTAATAATTATATTGTGTTCTCTACCAACCACACTTTTTAAATTTGTCGTCTCCATGGTAGCTTGGTATAAATATGACACATTAACTAAATTGATAAATTTACTTTGTGAGCAAATATTAATTAAGTACCTATTTTATGCAAGGTACATGACAATTACTGATACTTTATAGGATCAAAGAGGGTGTGTGGTTCTTCCTCTATCATAAGAGAGGAGTCATAGATACAAGGGATTGTAATACGAGGTGGAGAGTGTGATTCATGCCACGAAGTGCTAGGACAGGACAAGGAGAAGACCCAGGAACCTTCATGAGTAATAGATTGTAAAGAATTTTAACAAATGGAGACTTTAAAAATGATTATAGGTATAAAAACATGTGCAAGTTTTCAGAGGCGTGAAGCACATGGCATGGTCCAGTCAATAGCAAATTGCTCAGAATGACCAGAACAGTGTTCTGGTGACCACTGTATGTTGGCACCAAAGAATTTTGTATTTACCCTATCAACAGGAGACAGGAACAATCAAAAACTTTTGATAGGTTGAAGTCTTTGCTTTTAAAAAACAACTGATAGTAAAGTGTTAAACTTCTACCAATTATTTAAAAACATCTCATTCAATCTGCATTCAAGCTATGCGTTGGGTTATATTTTTATTCCTGTGTATACATGAGGATCTGAAGCTTTAAAAAGTAAATTTCTAAGGGTCCTAACGCAAGGAGCCTCAAAACCTGCTGTTTCCCAAAATGAAGCTTTTTCTACCACCATTCAACTATGCTAATTATAGCAATATTAACCAAAGGATGAAGAGAAAAGAAAATGGAATAAATGATAGGACAGGGTAAAGGTTCTTTTGTGCCAACTGCCCTGAGAGATACAGACAGATCTTTCTTCCTCCTCCTCCTCCTCTTCCTCTTCCTCTTCCTCTTCTTCCTGATCTACCCAAAATGAGCCATGTAACATTTATTGTGTATTGTTAATTTTGCCCATTATAAAACCTGCGCCTGTGTGTAGTTCTTACAAACATGCACGGTTCTTCTTCTGTTCATCAGTTCTTTGGGGCCAAGTGCACTGAAGGTGCTCGGGAGTACAGCATCAGTGAAACGGAAAGAATCTTCCCAGAGCTCAGTTCAGACTAAAGAAAAGAAGAAAAAGAAATCTGCACTTGATGAAATCATGGAGGTATGGTTTATGAGCTACTCCTTATAGACACCTGGCAATTAGAGGAATGATACAATTCAAACCTAAGGAAATTGGCATAGTTTTATCATTTATTAGATTAATATAAAGTTATAAAAATGTTTGTACATGAAGTTAGGGAAAAGAAACCTGGTTGCTGTTTGATCTGGACAGAGCCGCCCCCTCAGTATGTTTATTTCCCAGTCCTAAGTGCTGTCTTTGAAACTCCCTATGCAATTAGATCAGTAGTGTTCAGCTAGAAGGACTTAGTGTAACTGAAATGGGATCTTCTGTGGATGCCCTACTTCCTCCAGCTCATACTCTTCTATTGCCTCTGATTTCCACGTATCATGCCCAAGCTAGCAAGAGAAAGCTGGGATGTTTTTAATTTGATTTAACCTGGTGGCTAAGTTTATGTAATGAAATATTAAAAATATGAGGGCTGGGGATTTAGCACAGTGGGTCCATCGCCTGCCTCACAAGTGCAAGGTCCTGAGTTTGATCTCCGGTACCAAAAAAGAAAATATGTGATTATCTGGAGTTAGGGCCAAAGTTTGGCTTTAAATCTACCCCAGACTGTAAGGAAACTGCACAAAGTTCCTAATGTGTTCTAAATATTCTTTCTGTCTTTCAACTCATAGCTTTCAAGCTTACCTTATCAATGAATTTATAAAATAAGTAGAAGAAAAGAGAAAAGTCAAGGAAAGAGAAAGAATGGATATAAGAAGCTAATTTTTTCCCCTTTAGTATTTTTTCCTACAGTCTCTCCATCTCTTCATTTGTGAAGGAATTGCCTTCTCTCTTACTAGTCCTCATACTGTGCAGGGCAGCCTAAAAGCTTAAAAAAAAAAAAAAAGATGGGGGACCGGGGATTTAGCTCAGTGGTTTCGCCGTTGGCTGCGCAAGCGCAAGGACCCAAGTTCAATCCCTGGTACCAAAAAAAAAATGTATATTATATATACACACACACACATATATATATACATACATATACACATACATATATATATATACACACATATATATACACATACATATATATATACACACACACACATATATATACATACATATATATATGTATGTATATATATGATGGATACACTATTGCCAGGTGTGGTGGCACACACCTGTAATCCCAGCACTCGGAAGGCAGGAGGATCTGGCCACGAGTTTGAGGCCAGCCTGGGCTACATAGTGAGTTCAGGGCCAGCCTGAACTATAAAGCAAGACACTGTCTCAAAAAACTAAAAAAGAAAAAATAAAAGATGGATACACTATGAAATGATGTAATTCCATCATGCATTGACTATCAAATTGCTGTTGTGTAGTGGGAAATGTACAGAGTCCTTGGTCTGTATAATAGCAATAAAAATAGTCTTGTTCATAATGTGGAAGCCATTCTGAAAAGAAGTAAACGAAAAATAAAACTGTGTAAGACCTAAGTGCTAAGGAGGAATATAGGTGAGGAATTGGGAGAAAAGGCAGAAAAGATCACGAGTCAAGTAGCTGGAACGTACTAAGCTCATGATGGTAGCATTTAAAGTAAGAGAGAAGTAGGGGCAACACTACAGGGGTCTCACATGCCTTAGGGAATTTTAAAATATTTTTTAATTCAAAGAAAACAGAAAGCCAGATCTGTCTACTGTATATACAATACATGCTAAATTTAAAATATTCTTTGTTAGTATTGGGAAGTTGAAGAATTTAAATGAGCTTTGGAATGAACTAAAGAATAATGTCATTGGATCCCATTGAAAGTTGGTTGTGGGGTTAAGTTTAAGCAGTGGAGAAAGTTATGATATACAGTATAGCCCTAAGAGCCAGACAGCACTTTATAGTGTTGGTCACTGTTTAATTTACATCTCTTCCTTTTCATTCATGAGCTTTATTGTCATTGTCAAACTGGGAACCTCCTTTTTGTTGTCAAACTACCTCCCTGACATGCTCTTCTCAGTTGGTCCACGTATTGTTACCACATGAAAAAGTCACCTGTTTCCAGGTCGTGACACCCACATAGGAGGATAGGAGGGCACAGGGAGGGCATGTATTAGTCCCGGGAGATGGCCTTGCAGTATTGACTGAATAGAGTTTTTGTTTTGTTTTGTTTTGTTTTCTGGGTCAGTTAATTTGTTTTATGACATACATTTTAATATTCAAGGTTTCTTTTCCAGTCAGAAACTAATTACACATAATGTTTATTTGTGTTTATCAGAGCTTGCAAATTATGTCATTAGTCTTTGGTGGAATATGGGTTTTTGTTTTTATTTTTTTGGCACTGGGGATCGAACTCAGGACCTTGTGCTTGCGAGGCAGGCAATGGAACCACTGTGCTAAATCCCCGACCCTGGAATATGAGTTTTATGGTGTTATTTTGTAAAACAGAAGGCCATTTTGAAATAAATTAAGGATTTTAAAGAGATAATCTTTTGAATGTCTCATGTGTTTTACAGATTGAAGAGGAAAAGAAAAGAACTTCTCGAACGGACTATTGGCTACAGCCTGTGAGTATTCAATTGGAAATTCTTAAGCAATATGTTCACATTTAGTGAATGACTTAAATGATTTAACTAGCATTTAGTCTAACTAGCTTAATGTCTCAAATACATGTAAGTTATAGGTTAGTTATAACTTACAATGACTTTCTTCTCTATTGGACCTTTAGCTATTGAATGCAGTGTGTTGGAGGGTTACTTCATGTTTATGGTCTGGTAATGTAGCTTGAGTTTAGTGCTAAATTTGTTGATGGACATCTTGAATTTGAGCCTGAAATTGCAGGCGATTTTTGCTATAAGGCAAAAGAATGCATTTTTAGAAATGAGATTAAAAAGTAGAATTGTAAACACTAAAGTATTGGTTTTTAATTTATGGCTTATTAAAATACCTGTTTAGGGATGTTATAGAAAAAAATCAGGTCTTAATTTACAAACTCCAGGAAGGTCTATGTTTAACTGCATATTGATTATTGCTTATTTTAAAATTTAAGGTAATTTTTAAACATTTACTATAATTTCTTAAGTTATTATTTACCAGTGCTCTACTTTGGACTGAGATGTGAAGTTTTCCTACAACTTTGAGCCCTTTAGTTTTTCTTCAAGCACTGATTTGATCAACGATAGGGAAGTGAAAAGTAAAATATTATTTAGATAATTTCTGATTTGGGAAATTAGGTTAAAAATCTTGAAAAGCCATGAAGTTATAATGCAATTCTTCATAGTCCTTCTCCCTCTAGTGTGAAAATACTTGTTTCTATGTGTTGATTTATCTTTTTCATGATGGGAAGCACTGTGATCAAGTGAAGGATCATGAAATAAGTTATCTAATGTGAAAATACTTGGTGTGTTAAATGCAAAATAAACATTTCATATGAATTATTTTAATTCTCATAACAGCTCTCTAAGATCATTACAGTTATTACTCCCACTTTACATATAGAAACTGAGGTATAAAATACTTTTTCCAAGGTCGTCTATTAAGTGAGGAGTCAGGGCTTCTCTGGCAATCTTAATTCCACAGGTTTGCTCTCCTTGACCGTGTAGTTCTGCCCACTGATGGCTTGATCTTGAGTAAAAGTTTAGGTCATTGGAAACTCAGGAATATCTCATGGGAGAGAAAAATCTAATTTTCTAACTTAAAAGATTGGTAATGAAAGAACCAATAGGGAAGAAACAATCTATGAATTATTTAGATTTGTTTTCCCTGTTAGAGCAGCTGGCATTTGAACATTAATAGTTTCATTTATTGTTTATAAAAACAAACAGTATAGAGAATTTTGCTTAAAGCAGTAGTTTAACCAGAGAATAATTCAAAACTTCTTAAGAGTTTTTTTTTTTGTAAATACATGTATTCCATACTACTGCATCCAGTCTCCTGGGGTGAAGTACAGCTTTTTAGCCACCTCCCAAGTGATCCTGCCTTGGCTAAGAACTGTTGGTTTAAAAGAAAGAGAAAACCAATAAAGATAGGGGAAAAAGGCACAGCACTTCAAGTTTTAGCCCACAGATTTTCTTTGTGTTGGCAATATTTGCAATTAAATTTTATTTTCTATTGGATAATTTTCTTCTACTGCAAGTGCATATTTTTCATTGTTCCTCATATGGAGTGTTACGGTAAAAGTCTTACTTACTCTGCCAACATTGCACTAATGACTCAGTGTATCTCCTGCTTTGGAATGGATACCAAGTTTATTAAAATAACCAGCAGTTCACAGAGACAGACTTGGAGGGCTTTATTTCTTAAACTCAGAAAAAAATAGTTTGAACAGATCTATTGTAAGGGTCAGTAAGAACAGTGATGTGGCGAATTATCTTCAGATAACTAGAGTATTATCCCATAAGAGTCTTTGAGAAATTTAACCTAGAAATATTATGGTTGAATCAGAGATGTTTGGGTATTAATTGGCCTCAGTTAGAAAGTCTTAGCAGAGTAGAGCCATAAGAGTAAGACCGTTGATGTTTTCTGTTAAACATGTATTTCTACTATTAAATAGCCTTCCCCTGAAGTGAATATAGGCAATTTAATTGCATTATTAGCTTTTAGATAATCCAAATCACAGAAACAACAATCAAACAGCAAATTTAGATTTCATTAATATGACATAAGCCCAAATTTCTCTCTTATTCGTGATGAGATTCTCAGAAGAACAGTAGTTTTAGCTAAAGCTGATCTGGAGGGATCCATTTATATGAAAAATTCAGAGAAACCTAATAAGAAAAGAACATTGTGAAAAGTATCATGCATAAGCTCAAAGCCTCTTTACAATCCTCAGTAAAACTTGTAATCAGTTTTTATTAGCAGCAAACACCAGAAATGTGATGTCCTTGGCACTTGTCACTGTCTTGAATGAACAAAGAGAAACAAGCTATCTATGGCAGACAGGAACTAAAGGGGTGGAGATTCACAGATAAAAGTCCTAGATCTTAACTGAGCATGGCAGCACATGCCTGTAATCCCAGGACTCTGGGAAGCTGAGGCAGAAGGATTGCAAATTTTACCCCAGCATGGGCAATTTAGTGACTTAGTAAGACTCTCTCAAAATTAAAACTAAGAAGGGCTGAGGATGTAGCTCAGGGTGAAGGCCCTAGGCTCGGTCCCTGGTAACACACAAAAAAAGTCCTAAATTTAATTTCATTGTAGAAATCAGCGATTTTATGTCCCTTCACCCCCTTGATAACCATGTGAAGCAAAAAAGAGAGAGAGAGAGAGATTACTAACAAAAGGTTACACCATCGGGAAAGATTAGAGCTCCCTACTTGCTTATTTAGTAGACCAGTTATATTTTACTATGATTTTTGGCGAATGTAGTTTAAAAAGAAGAAGTAAAATATAAAAGATAAATTTATATCATTTCATTCATTTTTAAATATTTATTTTTGTTGCTGTTATTTTCTAGGAAATCATTGTGAAAATTATAACCAAAAAACTTGGAGAGAAATACCATAAGAAAAAGGGTATCGTTAAGGTGAGGACATGAAGTTATGTACTGAATTTCTGAAAAAAGCTGGTGAGTAACCAAGTGAAGCTATTTTGAAATTCCTTGCAAATTAAATCCTTGTAGCCCAAGTTTTGTGTCTAGGGTTCTGATTATTCTATAAAATGAAATCTGAATACATACTTGTTAGAGAAATGCTTCTCGTCCAACTGTACTTAACCTTGGTCTGTTTTCTTGCTGGCCAAATAGTGTATATGAAATCCCCTAGGTACCACTTAAAAAACTCAGCATGCATGTGTTGCTAATTCATTAGTAAAAACCTGTTCTGTTTAATGATGGGCAATATTCCCCTACCACTTGAACAAGGACTTTCTTGTGTAATGTTGTGGGAACTATCTTGGCTGCTCCTGATTTTGAAATTGCAGCCCCTTCTCTTTTTTGATTTTCCTAAATACAGTTTCATTCTAAAACCCAGCCTTGTGCATATAGAAACTGCCCTTTTGCTCTGGGCAAAATTGCCCCTCCTAGGTTTCTTAAATTTAAATTTCTTAAATTCTTATTCTAAGATGACCGTTTTCATTTTTTTTCCAGCTGAAAACTTTAAGCTTTGAATTCTTTATTGAGAACTGTAAGAGTTAACTCTTATCATCTAATTAGAATTTCATTTGCTTTTAATTTTGTCCTTTTAACTTCACATTCACATATTTCTTCTATTATAAAAGTATTCATTTTACACAACAGGAAGTAATTGACAAATACACAGCTGTTGTAAAGATGATTGATTCTGGAGACAAGCTGAAACTTGACCAGACTCATTTAGAGACAGTAATTCCAGCACCAGGTAAATCTGTTTGCAGACCACTTAATACATGTGCCATCAAAATGAGAGATTTAATTCTTAAAACCGTAGCTTTTGGATATAACTTGATGGTTGTAGACATGGTTCCCTTTCAGAAATATTAACTGCTGAGGTAACAAATCCCCATATGACTTCAGGGAGCATAAGAGTCATCTGATCAAGAGATTTTGTGCTATAAATGTATTTTCCCTTTCCAGAATATATCCCCCACCCCTGAGGCCAAACACAGATATATATGGATAAAATCAGTCATATTAGACTTATTAGTATATTTGGTTAGCTACTTGAGATAGTCAGAAGTCTGTTCTACTTACTTTTTCCTGTTTTTTCATATTAAGTGTAAAGCGTACTTCGGTTAGACAGTTTGCCTCTGACTCAATCTTCTTGGGGATATATATCATTCTGGTACATTGATGTCAGTCTTGGAAACTTCCACTTACATATTCTTTTTTATTTTTGGTACTAGGGATTTAACCTAGGGCCTTCACACTGTGTTATAGCCCCTGCCCCTTTTTTTTAAATTTTTGAGACAGAATCTTGCTAAGTTGCCCAGACTGGGCTGGAACTTATAATCCTCCTGCCCCAGCCTCCCAGCCTCCTTGCAGGTGTATGCTACCACTCCCAGCTCCACTTATATTCTTTATTCTTTTTTCTTCTAAAATAAAACTCTTCTTATAAGTTAGAAAAAATGTATTGTCAGCTTTATTGACATATATACCAAGTGATGGTGAACTTTTTTGAGCTTTCAGTGATACAGACAGCCCTATACACAGTAAATTACACTTACATCAAAAATGCACTGATCAGTTTTCAGATATGAATAATCCATTGAAACGATCAGTATAATCAAGATAAATAATATCCACCTTTATTTACCTTTCTGATCTCTCTCTACCACCCTCTACTCCTGCTACCTTGCCTTCCCAGGCAACCGAAGATTTGCTTTCTGTCACTCTAGATTAGTTCATATTTTTCTAGAATTTTATATAAGTCAAATCATATTATGTGTCTTGTTTTTTCTTTTTTTCTTTTGGTCTGGCTTCTTTCACTTCACACAGTGATTTTAGATTCACCCATGTTGTTGTGTGTATCTGTTATTGTTTGTGTTAATTTTATTGCTGAATAATATGTCACTGGATAGGTATACCACAGTTTATCCAGTGACCTGTTGATAGACATTTGGGTTATTCATAGTTTTTGATAGATATGGATAAAACCACTATGAGCATTCCTCTACAAGTCTTTATGTGGATATATACTGTAATTTGTTTTCTCTTGGGAAAACACTTCAAATAGTTCAGTCATATCGCTTAAATATTTATAAAACTGCCAAGCTATCTTAAGAATTTTGAAAAGAGACAAAATAAGTGCTAAAGTAAGCTAAATTTTTCCTGAATGCTTCTGGGCTCTGAACATTTTCTCCAAGTGCCTTGAACTCTTTGCAATCTAAAAACCTATTCCTTTAACAAATAAATGAGAAATGAGTCATATAATGTTAAAGTGTTTACAAAGTACACTCTAGGATACTACCCATTTCTTACGTGAAGAACTTCTAAGAGAACAGTTTCAGTTTTCATATGTTCATTCAGTGTAAGGCATTTTGGTTTAATAGAGTAGAAAAAAAGTACACATTTCTTTGCATTAAATTTTATATTCTTTTCTACTATAGGAAAAAGAATTCTAGTTTTAAATGGAGGTTACAGAGGAAATGAAGGTACCCTAGAATCCATCAATGAAAAGACTTTTTCAGCTACTATAGTCATTGAAACTGTAAGTTTGCTCAGCAAAGACAAAAATCTCAAAATGTCTTAAAATATTTCTCTAGTTCTTTTTAATTTGACTGCTGTTTATTTTAGAGTATGGGTTATTTGTTTGCCTTCTGTCCCATTTAGATGATTTTTTGTTGTTGTGGTCTTTGCTGTTGTTTTGAGACAGGCTCTTGCTCTGTAGTTCAGGTTGGCCTTGAACTTACCTCACGGTGTAGCTCAAGTAGGCCTTAAAGTCATGGTGATCCTCCTGCCTCAGCCTCACAAATGCTCAGATTACAGGTGTGCACTGCTACCCCTGGCTTTCTATCCCATTTAGAAGAAATCTGCAACCTAATTTTCCTCTGACAATTCTGCCATTGATGAAGGATTTTGTTTTCTCATTACAAAAGGAATCTGTACTCATTGTATAAAACTTGAAAATTACTATTGAATATAAATAATTCTAAAAATCACCTGTGATCCTCCAACCCAGGGAATACCCCTGTTAATATTTGGTCTGTTTCTGTCCTGTCTTTGTTTCTTCTTGTATTGCTCGAGTATCACATTTATTTATTTATTTATTTTAGCACCAGGGATCGAACTCGGGTCCTTGTGCTTGTCTGTACTGTCTTTGTATTTTTTTTTTTTTTGGTACCGGGGATCAAACTCAGGACCTTGCTTTTTTGAGGCAGGTGGTGGAATCACTGAGCTAAATCCTCAGCCCAAGTCGTTTTATTTTTATCAAAAGCCAATTTCTTACTTCTGTCACTAATAAACTCACAGCTTCATGTTGTTTTTCTGATGCTTTAGTTGCTCACAGGGTGATACTGAGATAGAACCTATGAGCAAAACCACACGAAAACCTTTCTAGCTGGTTGCCAAGGAACATGTACTTGTGGAAGAGGAAATCTTATTTTCCAATTTTTTTTTTTGGTTTTGAAACAGGGTCTCACTATGTAATTTAGGCTGGCTTCGAGCTCACAGTGATCCTCCTGCCTCAGCCTCCCAAGTGCTAGGATTACAGGCATGTGGCACCATGCCAGGCTGTTTTCCAACTTTTGGTTCTTTATCTCTTTTTTTTTTCCCTTGACCCCATTTTAAAAAAATGTTTGTTTATATGTGCATGTGTTTCTCTTTGTTTGTTTGTTTTGAGTCCCTAAAACTTTTCTAGTGGTTTTTCCCACTATTTTTATCATTTCTGACAGTAGATTTAAAAAAAATTTTTAGATACTTTCTTTTTTTTGAAATAACAAAACATTTATTGGTGCATTTTAGGCATACATAATGGTAACACTCATAGGGAATTTGCACCTGCACATGGTACATCCCGCCCCTTTTTTCCCATGTCCTCCCTTCCCCTCAAGCCCCTGCCCTCCCTTCCCCTCAAGCCCCTGCACCTGCCAATGTACAAAAGCTTCGTTTCCATTTTTTCCTATTTTCACTTTTTTTCTTGTCCCTTCCTTCCTTTCTCCCTCCCTCCTCCCTTGTTCCTCTTCCCATTTCCCAGTATCTTTTATATATTTCAGTCCTTATTTCCACTTTTGATTTCTCACACCAGAGAAACCGTGTAGTGTTTAAACATGTGTGTCCGATTTATTTCACTTTGGAGTATGGTCTCAAGGTCCATCCGTTTAGCTATAAATGTCTGAAGCTCATCCTTCTTTATGGCAGAGTACTGACAGCAGATTTTTAATAGCTAATAAATTATTCCTAAACAGCCTCAGCTTTGTATCTTTTTATTTAATGAAGCCCAGTGTATGGCTCCCTTCTCCAGATCTGTAGTTATCAGAAACATGTAATTGACTATAGAGCTTTAAACACAATAATGAAAAATTCAACCTAGGTTGTGCTTTATCTAGGAACTCATTTCCTTTAAATAATAATCATTATTTTAAAAGATTGACACTAAAAAGCACTTTCAAAAGAAGCCAAGATTCTCAGTTAAAAATATTAAAAATCTCAGCACAGGTTTAGAGATTGTGTTGTACTTTGGTAAGGAGAAGATCATCTTCCTAATTGTAACCAAAAGACTTAATAATGACAGTTGAAAATTATTGACCCCTTCCTCATTCCAAGTACTGTTCTAAGCATTAAATATGTATTAATTTGTTTATATTTTCCAACACTTCAAGAATACAGGCACTACTGTCACCCCCACTGGGGACACAGAAATGTGCAGGCGATTGCTGGAGGTGGAAGTTGAACCTGGGCAGTTTGGGCCAAGAGCCTATACTCTGAGGCTCTGTGTGCTCAGGTTGTCTCTGCTTTGGAAGTTTTTCCTTTTCCTTTTTTTGGATATGAAGGGAAGGAGAAAGTTGGACCCATTTTCTGTAATATAGACCAGCCCTATTATCTAGATAAGCAAGTTTGAATATCTCTATTGCTTATAAAAATATTAGCCATAAAATTATCCCCCCCATAGATAAAGGAACAAACATGGTAGAAATATTAAAAGTCAAAAATAGGTACTCTTCTTTTTGTCTTTTTCGGTGGTACTGGAATTGAACCCAGGGCTTTTGCACTGAGCTACATCCCCAGCCCTTTTTATTTTTATTTTCTGACATGATCTCGTTAAGTTACTAAATTGTCCATGCTCAGCTTGAGCTTGTGATCCTCTTGCCTCAAAAGTGAATTTTTAAAAATCAGAATATAGCCCTTTTCTAAATGGTAACTTGTGTATGCAGGGTCCTTTCAATCAATGGCTCTGTCATATTCAACAAGTGACATCCATAGTTGCAGGTCAGGGAGGCCACAGAGGAGCACAGCAGATCACACGGGAAGCCTAGCGTGTGTTCACTCCTGGGCTGGGCGGGAGCTTCCTCTCTAGGCACACCTACTCACTAGGGGAGTAAGGAAATGTAGCAGCGAGATGTCCCGCAGCCAGCTGGTCGCTATCGCAGTATCTACTGATACCACTTTTCAAATAGCATAGAAGAAAATAGCTTTTTAAAAAATTGGAATGCCATAGATTATTTTTTAAATCTATAGGTGTATAGAAACATTCGAGACCTTAATAATATTTTAAGGATATGGAAAAGATAAATTTGTATCCATAAATGTGATGTCATTTTTTAAATCTTTTAAAATTCATATGTTTTTAATCTTTTCTTAAATTATTTTAATTTTAGGGCCCTTTAAAAGGACGCAGAGTTGAAGGAATTCAATATGAAGACATTTCTAAACTTGCCTGAGTTGGAAAATTTATTAACAACGCATTAAAATCCTAAAGCATCAAATTGATGTTTGCCAAAGTATTATGAGACTCTACTGTGTTAGGGTATTTCTTTGTATTAAACAAATGAACTTATTTAAATATTATTGTATAGTTGTTTAGCTAAGTTTATAAAAAATTCTAATTATGTCTCCTAAAGTATCAAAACTGTATAATTTTAACCTTGTTTTTTTCTTTTCTTTGTAATATTTCTTTGATGACTTTTTTATCTTCATTAAAAATATTGTAATGTGTTTTGTATAAGACAATTTAGAATCCTATAATTGGAGGAAATCCTTCATGTACTCTAAATTTATATTTTCAGTAGTAGAATAGTAATTGAATGGTAATATGTAAGTATAATTAAAATTTTAAAAGCCAAGCTATAATAGCACCTTTATTGTGACATAATTCACATATCATACATAGAATTCACCCATTTAGAGTGTACAGTTCATTGGTTTCTGGTATATTTACAGAGATATGTAACCATCTTTACTGTCTAATTTTGGGGGATATTTTTTATCACCCCCAAAAGAAAGCCTGTACACAGTCTACATTAGTCTTTACCCCATGCCCATCCCTGCCAATGATTAATATTCTTTCTGTCTTTTTAGATTTACTCTTTTTAGATTTGAACATTTTAAATAAATGGAGTAATATGTGGGGTTTTTTTTTTACAGTGAGCTTCTGTCTTACACTTAGCATAATGTTCACATAATGTTACATCCATGTTGTAGCATGTAAGAATATTTCATTTCTTTTTATTGCCAAATATTCCATTATGTGGGTACACCACATTTTGCTCATCCACTCATCAGTTAGTTGGGCTTTTTGGCTGTTATGAACACTGCTATGACATTTGTTTATGAGACTTTCTGTGGACATATACTTCGAATTCCTAGTGGTAGAATTGCAAAGTCACATTATAACTTATATCACATTTAGTATTTTGAGGAGCTGCCAAACTGTTTTACATACTACCTGTATCATATTAGCTGTGTTTGAACTATACATTTTTAAATAAGGAACATATTTTGGGATGTAAAAGATTGGAAACCTACCTCATACTTGTGTATACCTCCTGCTCCACACACACGCACATACACACAAGAAATTTACAATTTGCATAACTGAAATTAAGTACAGCAGGATCTAAATGTGACAGGGCTTGTTTTCTATGCCTGTGATTTATCTGTTAGCACCATCCTCAGGCACTCTTAAAAGAGCAAGATGACTCACAAAATCTCCAGGTTTATTATCTTAACCTTTCAGCAGCACCAGTAAAAAGAGAGTGTCTCCTGTAGTGATTCAAATGGAAGGCCTAGAGTTGAGTCTGATTGGACCATTCCTAGACAAATCACTCCAAAGGAAAGGTTAGGATATGCTCCCTGACCAAACGGGGATTGTGTTTCACTCCTGGGCCATCTGGCTTGGATTGAGTGGAGGAAGGCTAATAACTTCTGTCATCCTTCCAAGACAACTTTACAGTGTGGTACCATGAAAAGCAGCTAGGCCTTATAGTGGGCAGACTTCACATTGAATGTTGAATGTTGTGTTCACTAGATATATAACCTTAAAGGGCTAATGTTCACTTGTCAAAATTAATGTGTCCTATACGGTCAATGTGAGAACTGCGAAAAATACATAAAATACGTAAGTATCAGACATAAAGTGTGGCATGTACAATGGACCCTTGACTTGCGAACTCAGTTGGTTCATGGGGGCTGACTGTAACTCAAGTTGGTTGTAAGTCAAGATTTTTTCCCATAAGAAATAATGGAAATACCTATAATGCATTCTGAACCTCCCAAAGCACCCCTTAAGTAACTTTTTCGTAATAAAAAAGAGTTGTACAATGTGTGTAATTTACCAGAAACACCAATAATTTTTCTAATATATTCACCAAATAGTTATTTTATGTGCTTAGTTTACCAGAAACAACAATTTCATCCTGTACTCACTATTCAAGTTGACATCTTTGGCTTGCAGGAAGGGAGGATGAAATGGAAGGCGGTTATTGTTTGGAAGGAGAGTCCTCTTTCAGGAATCTGGCTCTCTGGTGTCCTTTCCTTGAGTCTGTAGCCCACTAGGACCTGCTTCTGGCTTACTAGGTCTCAGGTCATAATTCAAGACTTTGGTCATAAGTTAAAACTAAAGTTCCAGTCATAACTCAAGTTGTTTGTATATGAAGCTGGTCATAACTCCAGGGTCCACTGTAATAGGTGTTCAGTTAACATCAATGGGTGGTAGTGTTACTAAATGGAGCCAAATACAAAGCCTGTGTGAATACAAATCTGGCGTGAAGAATTTCAGTAAGGAGCTCTGCTTGATAATGGGATAAATAAAATGTGACATATTACATACATCTGCCCAAAGTTTGGAATATAGTCAGTGGTTTCCTTCATAGAAAAATGATTCATTTCCTGCTTCTCACATGTAATTCTTTTCCCCAGCATCTACTTGAAATTATCTTGGAATGAAATAAAATAGTGTACATCAGGTTAAATTTAATAAAATCTGAAGCACAAAAACGTGGTCCTAGACTATAGAACATTTTTTCCCCTAAGTTCTTAGAGGCCAGTAGAGGTGTTGAGCAGAATGAGTGCAGACAGCTAAAATCAGATCCTAACGACTTATTCATGAAACATCATAAACTATCCCTTTTCTGTTATAAAAACTAGACTATAGAGTAGTTTCTGTGGACTTTGGCAGATGTATAGCATCTGTCCAACATTATAGCATTGAACACAGAGCAGTACTTTGCCCTGAAGTCCCATGCTCTGCCTATTTTTCCCACCCCACCCCCAATCCTCGATCTTTTTACTGTCTCTATAGTTTTGTCTTTTCCAGAACATCGTATGGTTAGCATCATACAGTGTGGACCCCCTTTAGATTAATTTCTTTGATTCAATAATGTGCATTTAAAATTCCCCATGTCTTTTCATGGGTCAATAGCTCATTTCTTTTTAATGCTGAACAGTATTCCATTGAGTATTTCATACTTTATCCATTTATTTGGCTCTGAAGGACACTGGTTGCTTCCAAATTTTTGCTAATTAAGAATGAAGCTTGTGGGCCGGGGATTTAGCTCAGTGGTTTCGCCGCCTGCTGCGCAAGCGCAAGGACCCGATTTCGATCCCCGGTACCAAAACAAAAAACAAACAAAAAAAGAATGAAGGTTCTATAAACATCCTGTGTACGCTTTTGTGCGGATACAAATTTCAACTCATGTGATTATATATCAAGGGTCATCATTGCTAAATTACATAAGAGTTATATTTCCTTTTGTAAGAGACCACCAAACTGTCTTCAAAAGTGGTTGTACTATTTTGCTTTTCCACCAAGGACAAATGGAGAGTTCTTGCTTCCCATCCTTGCCAGCATGTGGTGTTAGTGTTCTGGATTTTGACTATTCTGTTACATGTGTAGTGGTATCTCATTGTTTTAATTTGTGGTTTCCTAACTACATTGGCACTGAGCATTTTTTCGTATGCTGCTCACTTGCCATCTGTCTTTGGTGAAGCATCTTGTCAGTTCTTTTGCCCATTTTAAATTGAGTCAGTCATTTTCCTGCTGAGTTTTGAAAGGTTTTTATAACAGTCTTTTATCAGATACATCTTTCATAAATTTCTTTCTCCAGTATGGCTTGTCCTCACATTTTAAAAAAGCTATTCTTTTTATCAACCTGCTAAAGTTCTTATCAAATTATTAGCATTGCTACTCTAGAAGACCAGATTCCTTGAGTTTTCATTACTGGAATGCCAGTAAATCCCATTGCCTTATTTGCTGATTTTCCCTTTTGTCTTCTGGCATCTACTTCCAAGCACCTATTGGTATTTTTGACATAATAGTTCATATTCATTCAGTAAACACTTAAGTGAGCACCTCCAGTAGGTAAGCCATTGCACTAGACAGGAGATACAAGAGTGAAGAGCAGGTATAGACCGATGGTGCATATTGTATAGGGAATTGAGAGTGTTTGGTGACCGGCAAATAGAAGCACAGAATTAGAATACAAGTCAGCCTTGATTGTAAATTAGTCATTAGGTTGACTGAATAACCCTAGAAATATTATTTGTATCATTGAGTCATTATACCATTAAAGGGAATTGTCTTTTTCCTGCCTTACTAGATATTTCAGAAAAAGTCATGAAATAGAAATGTTAAGAGTGAAAAGTAGCAGAAAAAAATTCATTCTAAGTTCTTATAGCATAGAAGCACTGTGTTTCTAGATAGCCATGTAACTTTTACTTTGGCTTTATTGGATCTTTGGGTCAGTTTTTATCTCCTGTTTGGGGAAAAGATGCCACTTGAGGGCTATTAAGAGATCCTTTAGAACATGAGTGACGTGCATTAAAATAACACCTCTGGATTGGAAGTCCCATTTGACCCAGGTATTCCCCTGCTGGGTATCTTCCCAAAAGAATTAAAAGAAGCTTACCACAGTGATACATGTGCACCCATGTTCATAGCAGCACAATTTGTAATAGCTAAAACTTGGAAGCAGCCCAATTGCCCATCAACTGGAGACTGGATAAAGAAAATGTGG